>CM069080.1:1258750-2517500 GCA_035578085.1 Solanum pinnatisectum | reverse complement strand
CAACATGACTTTTTTTCATTCTTAGGAGTTTGAATTAGATATTTTTGATTAAAAAAAAGAAGAATCTTAATTATCCCTGAACTATGTTGGTAATGATATTGTTAACTTGTTCTATATAATCTGACAATATTTACGCCACCTAATATTTTGTGAAAAAAACAAGCAAGATTGTAGCTTAATTCTCGTCGGAATCTAAATAGCTTATTTGATTGGCTAGCTATTTAAACTGTTATTTTATTGGTAAAAGTTTGATTCTCCGCTAAATAAGTAAAAAAAAGGAATCACAACACTATGACTAAAATGAATGAACGAACTAACATAACAATGTTCTAAAAGTTATCAGGTGTTTCAAACTTCAAATTTGAACCCCACAAATATTACACCTTGATGATCAATTTTTTAACTATTTTTTTTTTTATGTATGCGTGATTGACGTTGATAACCATTTTCTTTTATTAAAAAAATAATTTATGCTTTTATTTTTTTCATAGCAAGAGATCTTTCAAAATCTTACTAACTATGCGAGAGAGAAAAGCTAATTTTTGAAGGCAGAGTGTACGTATATCGTATTTCTATCTTGGAGATTGAGAGTATGTTTCTAATAAATCATCACTTTAAGGAAAAACAGTTTAAAGTGCAGTGCGAAAAAAGAAATAACGAAAGTAAAGAAGTCATGACAAAATACTATAGAAAACATAACAAATCATTCTGAATAGTAACTACAATACAATAATACAATTATCGAAGTTTGAAATACAAAAAATAGCAAATACTATGTGTCGCTTAAAACAAAATTTTAAAAAGTTAAAATATTCTTCAAAAATTTTTATTTTATTTTATTTGATTAATGATGTTATATTTATAAATGTTTCAATCGAAAACTCTTACAAAGTCTGCACCACAACTCAAAATATGGTCCACCACGCATTATATGTTTTTATTAAATATATTTTAACTAAATCTATGAGTTATGTGTCTTTGTTAAATATATTTTAATTAAATTTATGGACGAATGTTTATATTCTTTAAATTCCACGGTTGGATTCTTGTCATAATTAATTTCAATCCAACCTATTTCATGTATCATTTTTTTAAAATTTTAATTTTTAAAAATGATACATTATCGTAGTTAGGAATAATTTATTTATAAACTTCTTATTTTAACCATAATAATATGACTCCATGACTAAAGAAATCAGAAAAAAATATCCACAAATAATACTTTTCGGTGCTAAATTACTTGTAGCTAACTGATTTTTAATAATCTGCCATTAAATAAGATTAGCAAAGAATTTTATTGTTTAAAATAGAATTTTAGATTTTCTTTTTGGCAATTATGATACCTATCCCCAAAAACAAAAATTTCAAAAAAGTCAACCTAACCATGACTAAATTTAATTACTTATTATTTTATATGGTACTATATGTTTAACTTTTTTTTTTTTTTTTTTTTACTTTTTGAGTTTGTGGAGGTGAGCAAAGTATATATATATGTAGGGTCAATATTATTATACATTATAGTACAATGGTAATTATGGGGTTCGTTAAATTAACCTGAAATTGTGATATCTAGATTTAGGAGTTAATTAGACTTAGATTAGGTCCTATAATGAAAGCTTATAAGAGAATTTTTTTCTCAACACTAAACCTAACTGCCTATAAGTTTAAAATATGTTTAGGTCTAATCATATTTATCATATATATGTGGATCTAATGATTTTCACTTTTGTTTTTTATCTTATCTTTGGTGGGAATATTAGAGAATAGAAAATATATAGAAATGAAGCAAAGGATTGGGCCACAATTAGCACTTCTATATGGGGCTCAAGAAGTTGGTTTGACTTGTGAAGAAAGTGTTTGATAAAGTTATTCGGAATATAATGGAACGGATGAAATTTCTTTATTTTTAATCAGATCGAGCTTGAGTCTAGAAAACTTGATATAGAGTATTTATTTTCCTTTTATTGGCCTTACGCAAAATGAATTAGAATTATTCAAGTCAATCATGATCGAGTACCTTATACCATTAAGGAATATATCGAGATGAATGATTTGATCTTTTCACCCTTAATCAAATCGGGTTCGAATCTTGAATGAAAAACTCTTATTTATGAATATTTACTCATTTTATGTGTGGTACGAATTTAAATTAATCGGGTTGAAGGGTGTAAAATTAACTTGGCACTACAAATTAGTTGTTGAGACTTTACTAGAAGTGCCTAATAAACCACACAACTTTTGGACTTTCTCTTAGGTTTATTTTGCAAGCTTGTCAAAACTAAGTGGCTATGCATACTAAATATTTTGGACTTAGTTAACTTTAGGGTTTTCTAAGCTGCAATATTTTGAAAACATATAAATGAACAAAATATTTTGTACTCAAGGTTTTTATACTGGCTGACAAAGAATTATTTCATTTCTTCTCTAATTTTTATTTTAAAATCAAATAGAATCTTGACCGTAGAAAAAACAACTTTTGATTTTCTTTCTTCCTCTCCTTTTTCTTCCATTATGGAAAGTCTTTTCTTTCTTCTTTCTTTTTTGGTTTGCTTTTTTTTACTATAATAGATCCAAATGGGAGAAAATATATATGGTAAAGTAAAAATTCGCGTTACGTAGGATTCATTGTCATCTATTAATCTGATTAATTCAAATTCGTTCGACATATATAAGATCCATTAAGATGACTTTTTTTCATATTCATAGCTTGAACACGAAAGATTAAGAGTGAAGGAACTTATTATAAACTAATTACTACATATATAGATGGTCAATTGAAAAGGGTACACAAGTCTGAAAAAATTTGCCACACCAAGACTAGACTATAAAGAAAACTCAACTCTTCGTCTAAATCATGCAACATGCCAACATCTTGATCATATTCATTTTTAGAGTCATCATGTAGGAAAATATTCCATGAGATCTAATATTTCAACGACCAATATGTGTGATTATATTGTCCATTTCTATGTAGTTCGTTATGGTGGTAGAGTCAGAATTTTCACTGAAAAAATTCAAAAAATATAAAGAAATAAATATATGAAGCAGTCAATCAAGACGGGTAATTTCAACATTTATATATTAAATAAATAAAATAATTTTAATCCTGTATATGTAGTATTATATTATTTTCAACAGAAAGAATTTGAATGAACCTCTTGTGCCTTGGTTACACCAGACCGCCCCTAGTTAGTGGTATTACTTGGGATGAGTAGTTTTGGTTTTAGTTGATAGAGAATTAGGTTTGAAAATTCACACCTTTAATTTCAACTTTCTTACAAGTTTAACTAGTTCTTCTACCATTAATCTAATCTACCATGAGACTAAATTAAACTTATTTCTTGTACTCAAATAGTTGACAAGAATAAGTTCATTGCTCCCTTAATTAACTTAATTCACTTCTAAGTCTAAGTAACCAAGAGATCAAAGAAAAAGGGACAAAGTTTTTTTTAGTTTAACCATCTGGTATTCAAAATTCACTAGTCTGACTAATCAAAATTTGCGTTGTGATACTCATTTCAAAAGGAAAGCGCTTTCTATCAGGGCACGAACCCGAGACTTTGTCTAAGGGTTTGAGTGATCTCATCCATCCCATCAGCTTATACCTTTTATTGATTTTAGATTCTAGATTATTTTACTTCCTAAGAATAATAAAAAAGAATTATATGTATAACTAATTAAGGACTTTGGTTGTCTTATATATGCAAGTGTTCCAAGGTTACTTAAATTTTATATTGAAACATATGCTATGCTTTAGGGTTGTCTTAATTATATATGTAAGTGAGACTTTATTAATATAATTCTATATTTCTATAGGAATGAATAGGTTCATAGAACCAAAATTTTTTTTTATATTTTTTATTTTTATATTGAAACATGGTATACTTAGGATAACTGTTGCAATGAAGAGCCAAAGTCATATTAAAATATTAGGGTTTTTGCATGCACATGGCTAGTGAAATTATATTAGGAAGAAGCACATGTGAATGTGCCTCACACTATTGAAACAATCCCAATAGTAGTATATATATAGGAATCTAGGAACCAAGAACAATGTCACATTGGCCATATTTGGATCCTACTTATACTAGAAATTTTATGGTTCTTGGACCCCACAACTAATAATGAATAAGAATAATCACCACCTCCATCTTTTAGTACAAAAAATTTGTTTCAGCTTAGTCACGAGTGATATTGTTTGCTTTAGTTTTTAGTGATCAACTCAATATTAAAACGTTTTACGAGGTCTAGTCCCTTGTTTCCTTATTTACTCGATTGATATATTTGCACTATTTTGTTGATGTGTGATTTTTGCCTATGCGGTTATAAATTTGTGCTTGTATATTGTAGCGCGATGAGAAATATAGACTAATTAATGTAAGATGTATATTGTGTATTCAATTTTAAATTAGATAGTTATGATTAAGTAATATGTATCAATCTCGCTTCAGTTATAACTTTTAAGATTAAAATATTTTGATTTAATGTAAATATCGAGTGCCGAACAAATCTTTTCTTAGGATGTGGTAGCTAGCTAGCATTATATTATACTTGTCCAATCAACTTTGTCAAGATCTCTTGTTGATTAATTAACAACAACTTTCCTTAAACAAGTTGCTCCTTTTTTCTTGTTAATGGTTTTCCATCATCTTGATTAATACTACTAATTAAAACACTTTTAATTTAGGGGGGATCTTAATCATGTAATTAACTTTCTTTGTTGTTGATTGAAAGTGATGGCAATATTATTGTTCAAAGATCTCCCAAATCCTAATTATGGCCCACCAACTTGTGTTTATCAAGATTAATCAACCAATTAGAAGTTATTACATGGATTTTAAACATGAAATTATATTATATGTTAGACATGATCCCATCATAATGCACAAAACAAATATAATTAAATCATTAACTTTCTAGTCATCTTACTTCCTTTTTGGAACCATTACTTTGGAAAGATCCAAAAAAATAAAAAGAATTTATAGTTAATACACAACAATTTTGACTTAATTTTCAAGTTGTAATCTCCTTTTTGGGATGTTTTCAAAAAGCATAATTTAATTAATCCAAACAATGTGGGTATGACTCAATACAAGTCCATACATGTATTCCAAGTGACACCTACCTACTCTTTAATCATATAAGTAATAATTAAATAGTAATGCTTAAGTCTTGTGAAGTGACAATTAGTTATAAATAATTAATAATGAAGATATTTAAATGAGTTATTGCTTACTTTAACTAAAGATTTTTACTAGCTCTCATCAGCTCAAATATAGGGTCCTCTGTGATTCTGCACCCCATGACTATTGCCATCGATATTTATCAAGTTGTCAATTATATAGTTTATCATAAAACATGCAGATGTAATTATCTTATAAGTGACCTAATTATGTAAAAAAAAAACTACAGTGTCTTATGTAGAATTTACACTCTTATTATATTTAAATTATATATGTACGTTGATTATTAATCTATTAGCTAGGCAATTAATTAATTAATTAGTACAGAATAGTCTAATAGCATAAGCCTAGTTTATAGAGTAGACACATCTAGACTATTTTAATTATGTTGATGTCAATCCCATCAAAACCTTTTTTTGATTTTGAAATAACAATTAGTAATTAATTAATTCATTAAAGGAAAACCCGTGAATTTGGAGGGGATTTGTCAATCAATGAGACAAATTTTAATGTGCTTTAATTTTTTATTTTAAAGTACATAAACACCACATAACGTGTCGTGCAAAAACAACTAACTTAATTAGTTGGGAGATCTTTTCAAGATAATCACAAGAAATACAGAATTTTTCCACCGTGAATCAGTGGAAAACTTGTACTTTGAAACATAATTTTTTATCGAATTCGCTCATTGAGAAAACACATGGTGGCATATAGATTCTTACTAAAATGTTGGAAAATTTCGTAATTTTCCATATGGAACACTATTACTTTTTTTTCCTGGTGAGAATAACTGCTAAGCATTTTTTCGATATAAAATTTTAATACAAAGTTATAATTTTTAAGTAGTGAATGTAATGGGATTTAATAAATTAATCATACTCATTAGTGTATTATAATCTAATTTTATTTAATGAATTTCTACTTGGTACTTTCTATTTTTATGGGAGCATAGCTGCTCATCAATTTTGAATACTTTAAAGATATATTTGAATTTTTTATAGATAAATTAAATAAATTGTGATTAGAATCTTGATCTCAAAAGAATCCAACTCTGATTAAATCACAATAGCAACATAAAAAGAATACAAAATAATTTAGAACAAAATTAACATATTCATTATAGTCTTATAAATAAAATTTAAATAGAGTGAGGTTGTTTTTGACAAACCGTCAACTCAAATAAATATCGTATAATTAACATATAAATGTAAAAACACTTGCATAGAGACATCTTAGGCATGTGGACTTGGTCAATGCTAGGAATAAGAAAAAACTTTGAGATGTTTGGAATCACTTGTATGTATATATATATATTATTGGCATAATTAGGAACAAAGGACTTTGGTTCAACGAGAAGTCAAGTTATTTATTTATCTATATATATAGGACGAATATTAATTAATTAAAGTATTTGTAGTTCAAAGTGATGAGTTTGAGTGTATTGTATGTTATTTATACACATTAGGTCATCTCTATTTTATTTTATTAAAATAAAAATGATCAACCATGTAATATACAATTATATTCTAGGAATAGATAACCTAAGATGACCTTTCGAGAGATCTATTAATTAGTAAGTACAATCATACAATTATTATTAATTTTAGAACCATAAAATTGTACTTTTTCCGTTAATTAAAAAAGGTGTAGTATAATTTTAATATATAGCTAGGATTACATAAGCAAATTGGATTTGCCTTAAGAATCTTAGACTTAACCCTCATTTATCTACCTCCCCTAAAATACTTATTCATGGACGATATTTTAATCAAATCAGGTAGTTAATTTTAACGATTCAAAAATATAGTAAGAATATATAACAATTTATCATAAATTAGTTAAAATATATTTGTCTATATGAACGACACGACTTGATTCATCGATTTTGTTTAAGTGTGAATAAATTTAATCATAGTCGTTGCACTCAAGGATGTGACTTGATTGTCTCTAAAGTGCGTTGAGTATCATAAAATCTCAGGTTTATATTCAATAAAGACAAACACACAAAGTGATTTCTTCTCTTCTGTCGAAATATTTAATAGATTGAGTTATCGAATACGTGGCTTAGATGTAAATCCAATCAAAATAGGTTAAATTGGGCCCAATAACCGGCCTACTCACTTAAGGCCCAGTATTTCTATTGACTCCAATTACTACAAGAAAATCAAATATTAAGATTTTAAAAAAAGATTGCCACAATTCCGTTACAAATTACAAATTTAATTAGTAAAAGAGAGTACCCTCCACTATTATATTCGCGAAAGTACTCTGAAACGAAAATTTTATCTCCCTTGTTAGTGAAAACGCGTTCATCTCTATAAGAAGGATTCATTCAAGGTGTGAAATGGAAGAGAAGGAACTTCATATTTAAAATTTTGAATAAAATGATCTTTTATCTTCTTCATATTGAAAAAGTAAAAATAAATAAAAAGAATTGTTAATTGACAAGCTCATTAAAAAAATTATAATTTGACTTAGCAACACGATAAATGCCATATTTCTCTTTAACCCCGCGTATGATCAACTAACTAACGTAAAGACCAAAGAAAGAAAGCAAAAAAGGAAATTATTTCATTTTTACACTATAGTTTTCATAAGACAAACTCATGAATCATGATGACACATCATATGTACTATCAAAAAAATTATACATTTTCTTTGTGGAAAAAAATGAAAAGTCCAACAAAGTGGACATATTATCCCTTATTATTTTCACCTTTAATTTTTCTTTCCACTTTGCGGCGTTATTCGAAACTTAAAATTCAAGTCAAGTCGTTAGATTGACAACTTGTTATTAGTACCCCAAATTTACGTGGAAATTAGTGGTGAAATCAGAATTTTTATTAATAAATTTAAAAATATAAAAAAAAATAAGAATAATTATATGTATAAATAAAACAATTTTAATTTTATATAAAATTTATTATTTTTTTAATTAAAAAAATCAGATGAACCCCTTACGCGTATAGTTGGTGGGACCCAAAGTAAGTTCAATATTCTTAAAGATATAGAAAATAGTGAAAATAAGACAGGTAATACTGTTAATGATAATGGTGTCATATCATAGAACTTGAGGATTAATTTCTTCAAGCTCTGATTGTGATTTTTCAAGCAAAGTTAGTGGCATGACTTTAGGAGTGAGATACACATGTTTCATGGTTCAAGGAAAAAATATTATTCGCACTCGATGTTTATGTTAAATTAATTAGAGGAAAATTGAAAATTTTAAATTTTATTGGAATGTGAAAATTCTATTTCTTTTGTCCAGCATTTTCGTTGGTGAATTATGAAAGGACTATGAAAGTTCAGAACTAACAAAACTGTTTTTTCTTTAATGAATTATTTCCATCTTTTAGCTTTATAAATTATTATTATTCGCGCTGTTCTGTTTTCATCCCCATTTGTAGCATTGGACCAATCAACACCTGATATTAGAATTTGGGCCATATGGTCCATATTAACTAAATGTAGCCCAATTTTGTATCATAAGCCCATCTGATTTGGGGAGGAATTGCACAAAATAGCCGATTAGGACCCCCTAAAATTTACAAAGTCTTTAAAATTTAACCATCTCAAAATCGGACCCAAAATGAGTCTAAGGTTTGAATTCGGGTCTGAATCTAAGTTCGGTCTGAAGTTGACCCGAAGGTCTAAAGAAGAAGCATGAGAGGTCTAAAGTCAGAGTGAAGTAGGCAATAACTGCTATTAGGGTCTGTCTTCTAAGGCATTGGCTTTCTAAAAAAAGGATTCACTATCGTTGCATGGGTTCTTTTTTGTATAAAACATATTGACTACAAATTGAATTAAAGAAAGAATGGTGACTATTGCAAAAACTGGCTAACCTTTAAATAGTTTTTAAAGTCTAATATGTTTTTAATAGAGGTGTTCAAAGAGGCAACATGGAGTCAAATATGGATGATGGAGCATCAATTTATGTCAATAGCTAGAACAAGTGCAACACCATATTCAATGTAATCACATAAGTGATGCCTGAAAACATTAGAATGTACGCAGATATGAGGTAGAAAGATTGTTTCCAACGAACCATCAGAAGTTAGGAAAAAAAAAGTTAATGGGAGGCTCATGGGACTCGAAATCATACATGCCCAGACAAGGCATACAACAACATACTAAATGTATTTCGACAAATAGGATTTGGATCCAAACAAGACATTTTCATTCCCTACACCTGCAAAATTAGAAACTTTAGAACTTAATACAGGCTACTACTGATAAGTATGAACAAGATTATAGAATAAGTTACAAGCAACCAAAAAGGATGAACATGGCAAGAAGGAATGCTACTTCATAAGAACAAAAATAAAACACATATTGACACCACTTTTATTCAATCAGTAGAGTGAAATAGATATAAGAATATCTCCAAACAGTCAAAAACTGGTGGTACCAGTATATTCATAAGTTTTATCAGTACAACAATGATACAGTTTACATGTCAATTGGATCGCTTAACCCAAGGCAAAAATGTGCCGTGAAATATAACAGGAAGTGGGCATTGAGCCTCAGGCACTTTTTGTAAAGAGAATTATTCTGCTCATCTTAGCTACATGCCCAATGCTATAATAGTATCATGTATGTCTCATCCATAAACTAGAAGTTCACAAGTTAAAAGATTTCAAGTATGAAAATAACTCCAAAAATGAAATTCGACTAGAGTAATCAGAGAAGGGCTACTGAGGTGGCACCGTAGGATGATCTTGTTGAGCTGGCGCAGCAGGGGGCTGTTCTTGTTGGGGTGCTGCAGAGGGCTGCTTTTGTTGAGATGGTGCAACAGGCTGTTCTTGCACTGCTGCAGCAGACTTTTTTGGTTGAGCTGGGGCAGCAGGCTGTTCTTGTATGGATCTTACACAAGGCCTCCATGCTGTTTCTGTCGTCCCTGTAATATCCATTAAAGAGATACCCTTGGCAGCTAGATCAGTTCTGATCTGATCACTTCTAGCGAAATCCTTGTTTTTCCTTGCTAGTGCTCTTTCCTCTATTGCATGCAGAACATCTTCCTCTGTTAACTCAGCCCTTTTCAATGCCCTCTCTTTAAATTGCTGCAAAACCTGCACAACAAAATAAATGAGTTAAATAAGACTCAAACATCTGAAAGTCTCATATAGTAAAAGGAAACAAACTCTCCATTCCAATTTGTTCAGCCTTGCTCGACTAGAAGCAAGATTACTACCAAAAGTACACTTGTATTTAAAAACTGTTTTTGTATGGGATGAGGGCTATAACACAACTGACACGATGGAAATGACAATATTAACAATTTCTAAGTATAGAAAGGTGCTAGTCTTTTTTAAACAAAAGGAAAGAATGCCAAAAAAATTGAGACATAGGGAGTACTAATTCTGGCAGCACCTCAGCACAAGTTGAACCAGCAAGTAAGCCAAGAACATCCAATACTGCCTTCACTTCTTTCAAGAGCTCGGTCAGGGACAAAGATGCAGATAAGTGTTGTTGCTTTTGCTGCTTTTTCTGGAAAGATGATGAGATAATGGAATGATTCAGTTATGTCACGCCAGCCATATGCAGAAGTTAGAAAGGAAAGTAGAGTTCCCACCTTCAGTATGGTCAAGCAACTATTCATGAGTTTAAGGGCTTCTTGAAGAGCAGCATTTAAAATTGTAGGTGTATGCAAGTCATCAGAGAGCTTTGTCTTCAATTCATTACGCAGCTTATTGATGCATTCTTGGGCCTGAGGGGTAACACGCCCCTTTGCATTTTTTGCAGTTTCAGTTCCTTGTTGGAAAGCTGACAAGGCTTCTTCAGAATCTAGTAAGGTCTATCAATCACAAAAATTACCCGAATAAATGTCTAAAAATAAGACAGATGCTAACTATAGATTTGGATTGGGGAACTATGGTTTTGAAGTCGCATGAGCATTCATGTAACAGGAGAAAGATCATATATATATGTGTGTGTGTGTGTGTGTAAAAGCTTCAGACAACCTTTCATTTTTTAATTGAACTAGTAAGTTGCTGAAAACATAAGCCCAAAACCATATTACTCAGTTCAGCTATTGTGCATGCGAAGTAGCAATAGAACCACAATCCTAAGAGCCTCGACTGCAGATCTAAAAGGAACATGCATGGACAGACAGAAATTAAAGAGGAAAACAAAAAACAGCATAGGAATTGCATGTACCAATCATCAAGAAGCAAATAATCAAACTTTTTTGGAGAATGGTAACAGTAAAGCAAAAATAATTGAACAAGAGGTATTAAAAGTACATTAAATGTGTATTCCTGACCTGATAAATGTAGAACACAGATTCTGAAGCAATTTCTATCTGTGAAATTGAGTAATTAACCGGAGATCGGTAGTGATTCCCCAACAAGAAGTACCTCAATGCAAGGGGATGGTACAATCGAGTAACCTACAAAATAAGCATGCTATGATCCAAACATTTTATAATACAAGCATATTAAGACAGTAGCTAAAGATTATATTCTACCTCACGTATAGTGAAGAAATTCCCCAATGATTTCGACATTTTCTCGTCATCTATGTTCACAAAACCATTATGCATCCAGTAGCTAATATTACTCTCCCGGCAAGCAGCGCAACTCTGGGCAATCTCATTTTCATGGTGAGGAAAAGTCAAGTCCATTCCACCACCATGTATATCAAAGGAATGTGTCAGATAGTGCGCACTCATTGCACTGCATTCTATGTGCCAACCTGGTCTTCCAGGACCCCAGGGGCTCTCCCAACTTGGTTCGCCAGGCTTTGCAGACTGTAAAAATGAAATTGGCATGTCAGTCTAAAATAGTAACTCTAAAGAAAAATAAACAAAAACTTCGCACCTTCCACAAGGCAAAATCAGCAGGATTTTTCTTTCTTGAATCAACTTCAACTCGTTCTCCAGCTCGATTATCTTCTAATTTTCGTCCAGACAATCGACCATACTCTGGAAAACTATCAACAGAGAAATAAACATCTCCATTGATTGTGTATGCACAGCCATTAGCCATTATCTGCAGGTTACACCTCAAGATCATTAGCATTAAGAAGAGAGCAGAGTACATCTGAATAAAAGAAAGGGAACAAAAAGCAGCTCAAGGTAAATCTAAGATAGAAAGATAATATGATTGCATACTTTAAGCAGTATTTTGCACTTTTCTCCCATCCAACACTGAGTTTTACTTCTGCTAACCTAACTGTTAATCCTTACTACATATACTTCTTCTCTCATTATATACAAGAATATATGTTCCAGACTATCTTTCAATGCAAAGCATACTATCACGGAATGTAGTTCTTAATTACCTATTGCTTTTATTCAAAAGTAGCAGAAAATGAATGACAAACAAGTGAACAAGATGAGCATCCATATTATTGAACTTCAGTGAAGGAGAAACCACATAACGTCAAATAAACACAACAAGCTGAATCCTAGATCCTACACTATCAAAGATTCAAAATGACATACATGGTTTTCAAGATCATTCAGAAAGCATCTCTATCTAAAGAAGGAGCCTATTACAACCTCTATCCAAGGAAAAGAAATGAGAGAAAAGTTCGCATCAGAAAACTGCAATAGCATATTTAACAGAAACAGACCTCACCTCTGCTCAAGTGGGATTTCAATTCAGGGAAAAATGGGAGGGATCACATCAATAAGCTTTTACTTGTCAGAATAGGTTTTGGAAGGGATTATCTAAATGTGGGTACCTTAGCTATCATTTCCTTAATCTGCTCCATGTGCTCAGTAACACGTGGCTGATGAGTCGGTTGGAGGCACTGGAGATCATCCATGTCTTTTAGAAACTCTTGGCAGTATCGACCACTCAGAGCTGTTGGATCTTCTCCAAGCTCATTAGCCCTACGAATTATCTGGAAAAAACCAACTGTCATGCATTTGATGTATTATATACAGTGAGCTAACTGATACTGCCAAGCTTATCCATAAAAAATAAAAAGAAAAGGGTCTAAAATTCCTTTAATCTCGGGAAGAGAGAACATAAAAAGAGACTTACTCCCCAAAAATTGTATATCTCACCTTGTCATCTACATCGGTGAAGTTGCGCACATACACAACCTCATATCCCAAGTATTTCAGATATCTGTAAATTCCAGATCATGGAAAATTTCTATCATACTGTTGAGTAATTTGAAGTAAAAACAATCACAAACTACTAAAAGAACTAATCTAAATGCACTACATTGATTTATACCACAACACATGATAAATAACATAAGTCTCATCATAATTAAACAGATGAAGATCAAAACAAAAGACCCTCAAGGCTTTTTTTCTTCTTTCTTTTCTCCTTTTGGTTGGAAAGCAAAGCACCTTTTGGTTCCCATGTTTAATGACCTCAAGGAGATACTAGTCCAGGCTAATGTGGTACACAGGTGCCAAATTACTATCAACAAGATAGTCTTCAATTACTTGCTAAAAACTATTCCCTCTATCCCATTTAGTTCAACAAATTACTTTTAGAAAATCAGAAAACTCATTTTAATTTTTTTTTGATGAAGTAAATGTTCCATTGAAGGCATCAAGAAGATGCAAATTAGTTACAAAAGTTGAAGCAAAAACAGTTGGTCTGCTGGCAACTCATTTTAATTTGGGGTCTCTTAAAACTACAAATTCTCTAAATCTCACTCAACTAACATAGTTAAAGTGTAAAAAGAGTAACTAAACCTTAAAGCCAACTAACTAATAGCCTATATGGATAGAACATAAAAGTACAATTCCAATTTATTGGTTTAAACTAGACATGTCAGAATAATAACATCTAGACCACCAAATTCCTTAAAATGAGAAATGTTTTACTCAATCTTCCTACCCAATTTCTGGTTGTTTCTCCACACATACAACAAACAGAATCAAACTTCCAACTCTTATCAAACTAGTTACCCAATTCCTCTAAATGAAACTAATATATTCGAACTTACCGACTTTTTATAGCCTATTTAGGAAAACATAAGTGCTTCTGCAGAGTAGTCGAAGTGTTTTTAGTTTTTCCCTAAAAGAAAGCACTTCAGAGAAAAAATTTACTTACAAGCACTATAAAAAATTTATTGGTAAAACAAGAACTACTTACGGACAAAAGTACTTTTTTTTAAAGCATTTTTCAAAATAAGCTGATCGAAGAAGCTTGGCCAAACGAGCTAAATCTCCAATCATGTTCCTAGATCAACCAACTTCCTCTATGTAAGAATTACAGCACAATTCAACACCAATACATAACATAACAAGAATTAAACAAGCAAAAACTACAAACAGCTCGAATCAAATCCAGAAAAAGCAACAATTTAACGCAGTTAAAATTGAAACTTAGAAATTTGACCTGTAAAGAAGGTCGAAGGCGACATAGGCACGAGCATGGCCGATATGACTGTAATCGTAACTGGTAACGCCACACACATACATTTTGACTTTGCCAGGTTCCTTCGGTATGAATACTTCCTTCTGTCTCGTCATTGAATTGTACACTTGAAATTCCACCTTCTCATTCGCCATTTCTCAGAAATATCTCCGATCGACCGGAACTACAGTCAATTTACTCCTCTTCGTACAAAAACCCTAACTCCGGCCGTTCAGATTTGTGTACACTATCGTATAATAAGAAGCATAATTTTTTTTTCCTTTTATTCTGCTTTTATTTTGGAAAAAACTTTATTTGCTTAGTATAATTTTGGGGAAAAAATCACGTTTAGATTAAAAAAAAATTGCGTTAAATGAGTCAACTTGTACTGAGTTGACTAAATCGAGTTGGGCTCGTGGTGGAATAGTTGAGATTCATGGATATACGAGAATAACTATTTAGTGTTTTTTTTGTAAGATTCATGTTTTTATTTTTAAGATTGAGGCAGGGGAGGGAAACGGAAATAGGGATTGCAAGGTGAGAATTGAAACATATGCTTTCACAAATGAATCTTACAATACGTGAATTTAATTTTTAATCAAATTTGTATACTCCCTCTATCCCAATTTATATGATTCACTTTCATTTTTAGTTTGTTTTATAAAGACTGATACATTTCTATATTTGGTAATAAATTTAATTTAAAATGTTCACTTTACCTTTAATGAAATGACTTTCTAGACCACAAATTTAAAAAGTTTTTTTTTTTCTAAATTTCATGTCAAATCAAACTAACTCACATAAATTAAAACAAAATGAATACAAATATCGGACATCGCGTGAAAAAACACAAAGGAAAAATTACATAAGTAAAGGTCTTTTATTTAATAATTACCACTTTTAAGTATACTTTTAATTTATTACCATTTTTGTCAACTTTTAGCAATACTTACTTAAAACAATTTTATTCCTTTAAACTTAGCAAAAAGTGTTGTCATTCGCAACTTTTAACAATACTGCCATTCAGCCAAATTGTTATATATGGTTAAAAAAATAATGTTGACAAATATCGTAAATATTTTTTTAAAAGTGTACACGTAAGTGATTTTTGAAAAAAAGAGTTGGGCTTGTGTAGTAAAGGAAATGAAACTTCAAACTTGCAAAGAATAAGCAAAAATTCATTCTTTGGGCAAATTATCTACCACACACTTAGGCACAACATGGACTTCGAGTTTTGTTTGGACATTCATAAGCAAAAATTCTCATTTTTGTACTAATTTAATAATTTAATTTGTAGTTGGTGTTTATAAAAAAATAAAGAAGTTCAATAACTATAGTTTATAGTTCGAACAATAGTGTAATGAGTTTAAATTTCAATAATCTCATGACAACTCCTTAGTTAGATTTTTTTTTTGTTAACTATGTGTGATCAAGAGAGGAATTTGTATTAATTAAGTGGTGCTTAACTTGTTATGTGACAATTATATTCTTAATTGATAAACTGAATGTCCTTTTTGAATCAAGAGTATAAAATGAATATCGCAAAGACATATAATAAATACAAGATAAAAGAAGGCACTAGTCTTTATGAAATCATAGGAATATTGAAAGTGTTAAAAGAAGACAAAATATATCTAAAATCACGTGGAAGAAAATCAAATTTATCGAAGTAAGCGTAGATGTAATGAAAGGTATGATACAATGGTCATATATCAAAAAGTTAGTAGCTCAATTAGTTATCAAAATTTATACATTTTTTGACGATTCAATTTTTCATCTTGTGATCCTCTTTCACCATTTTCATCTTTACCCTTACTTTTAAAAAAAAGAAAAAAAAAAAACTTAGGTCAAATTCTTTCTAGGAGTCTTTTAACCATATTAGAGATATTTATGCTAGTAGGAAACAAATAAAACTTTTATTAAGTACTGTCATTTTAATTTTTTTACAATATTGACATGAGATGAATTTAAATTAAAAAAAAATATTATTAATGACAATTCATATGATCAAATTTAATCTCATTTTAGTAGGAACATATAAATTGTTGTTACGTTAAACTTAACATCAAATTATACAAAAACCTTAAATCGAAATATTTTTGCATACCATCTCCCAAATACATCTTTCAACTCAATATTTTATTTACAAACTTTAATCAAATACTATCCAAAACGCTTAGACGACTTTTCTATTCTTTTACACTTCGTTCTAAACACTTTTAAGTAGTTTGTCTTAAAATGCCATTTAGGCCACATAGTAATTATGAAATTCTCTCAAATTCAATACTCTAGGCAAAGAACGAAAAAAGTTAGTGATAAAATGGTTTATAAATCTCTTCAACCTCAACGTTAGTCTCGAATTTGAACAGTGAAAAAGAAAAAAACTTTTGATATGCATTTTACCTTCTTAATCATGAATTAGGGAGTTTTCAAATATCATACACATCGATATAGTTTGATTTTCTAATTTGGATCGGCTTTTACTCAAACCATGAACATCCATAATCATACATAGAAAGCCCAACTACTAAAGAATATGGTATAGCGGAGAAGCTCTTTCTTTAACCAAATATCGAAAAATTATTGATACAGAGTGTTTTCCTCTAATGTATATTGAACAAAAAAACCCAATTAAAAATATTGTCGATTTTTTTAAAAATAATAATAATAATAATAATAATATGTAAAGAGTGTAATACGACGTCGTTTTATGAGGGGGAAAAAAAACCTTAAGAAAAAACAAAATGCAGACCGTCACTTGCACCGCGCACTTTAGCACATAATACTGGTTCTCCAAACCCGAACATTAATACCCACCCTACCCCCCACCCCCACCACGCCACCTATATAAGCTTACATTCCCGGCGATTTCACACAGAAAAGCCATTAACACCCAAAAACCAAAAGAAAAAACAGAGAGAAACAGAAATTTGTATAAACTGATATATATATATATAACTTTGAGTTTTATAGTTTGAAAATTTGAATGTTTTTGTGAGGTGAGGTGTTTGTTCATGGCAATGGGACATGAAAGATCGAAACCTCTGCATAATTTCGACTTACCTTGTGGTTTAAAGTGGGGTAATCAGAAGTTTTTGAGGTGTGCTAAGGTGGATTCCAACGGCGAAATTCCTCATTTCCATCGGAGATCAAATGGGTCTGACTCAATCGGACGGCGGATGAGAGAAATCGATGTTATGGTTAACCATAGGAGATCGAATGGGGTTAGGAATGAGTTGTTGAAAGAGACGGAGGTGGGTTTCACTCGGAAATTCAGGTCGGTGGGCTATAACAACGGCGGCGGTGGAGGAGATGGAATCGCGGATGTACGGGAGAAGTTGATGTTTGATCTTCAAGCAGAGGCTGATAAGATGAAATACGCGATTCTTCGAGATGGGTTGGAGGAGGAAGTGTCTGTAACTCCGGCGACGGCACCGACGGAGGTTACGACGGGTGTAGATGCGTCTAGGCCGTGGAACTTACGTACTCGACGAGCGGCGTGTAAGGCGCCAATGAACGGAATCGCCGGCGGCGGTGGCGGTGGGGGCGGATCGAATGGAGCTTTGAAGGTTGATGTTATCAGAAACAATGGTTCGTCGTCGTTATCGCCGTTAAGGTCTGAGAACAAATCTGTAAGACTTCGAAGTGAGTTTACCGGCGCCGGAGATTCATACACCGGCGAGAAGAGAAAGAGAACGAATTTCTCCGTTTCGCTTGGTCGGAGAGAGATCGAAGAGGATTTCATGGCAATGGTTGGACATAGACCTCCTCGTCGACCCAAAAAACGAGCTAAAATGGTTCAAAAGAATTTAGACGTAAGTATTTTATTTGAAATTTTTTATCATTTTGATGAATTGTGATTTGAAATTTACTGTTCCATTGCTGTTTGTTTTGCAGACTTTATTTCCCGGGCTATGGTTGACGGAGATTACACCAGACTTGTACAAAGTCCCCGATGATCAATAAATTGAAAAGGTAAACCTTATGACAGCGGAGCTAGTATTTGAAGCTTATTGAGTTCTAAAATTAATAAATATGTACAATTCAATAGACACAAAATACAAGATTTGAACTCTGTGGTAGAGTCAAAATTTTCAGTGAGGAGGTTTTGAAATAGATTCTCAAGTTGTGTCAAGGGGGTTTGAACGAATGATCTCCTAGCTCCACCCCTAGTTTGAACGAAAATTACTGGCCCATAGTCGACAGTCTAGCTTTGCCCCTCGATAAACTAATGTAGTTTCAGATTTGAATATCAAGACTGATTTCAAAATGTGTAACTTAATTGTGTTGTATATACAATGTTTTGTTTTTGCAGATGGGGGAGTTGTGTTTTTTTTCTGACAAAAGATGGTGACTTTGATACTGGTATAGTGGCATCACCTTTTCGAGTTTGGGAATTTGATGAAACTGTTGAATTTCCCGTTGGTAACGAAAAGGGGTGTAAGAGGAGGATAAAGTTGCTGCTGCAATGCTAATTTTGCATAGAGGTGATTTAATTTGTTCATACTGTCTCTGGTTTATGTTCAATGGAATAAGTTTTAACATAGTGTGATGTTCTTAGATCAAAGACAATTGTTCATCTAGTGAAAAAAAAAAGTTTCATCTTTTCAACTGCGTATTACATTCTACATTATGCTCATGTTCTTTTCAAATTCGGGAACTTAGTGCTTCTCATTGATAGTTTTACGCAGTGGGGATGTTCTTAGATCAACAATGATCATATTGAAAGATTTGTTAATCTTTTCAAGTGCGTTATGTGCTACATTATGTTCCTGTTCTGTGCGTATTCAAAACTTTGTGCTTCTCTTGACGCTGGTTACTCATTTCTTGTGTCTAATAGTTGCAATTCCTTTCATATTCGTTCTAAACCTCAGACAAAGCTGACTGCTTGATTTTGTTAACCTTCATATATTGCTTCTGTTTTGGTTGAACTTGATCAGAAACTAGGATTCATAGTAGTTATTGTGTTGGCTTTTGTGTCTTGTCTTTTAGGCTCAACCAAAGTTTGAAAACTGGTCTATAACCTTATCTTATTAAGCTGGGGATTTACTTGGTACAAAAAACTAGATATCTGTCCCTTTGCATAATTGCATCTGCTGTCCCTGTTCCTGCATCTTTTCTTCTTTATTTATGTAATAGAGGCGCGTTCAAGCTAGTTCACGCACACCTCGACTATTTAACCAGGTATTTGCTTTCTTCCACTAATACATCCATCGAGTAACTCTGTTCACCAAGGCTTAGGTAGAGTGGCAATGAGAAGAAATTACCTGGCATTTTTATCGGCTGGTGTTCAAGTCAGTTCATGCACACCTCGACTATTCAACCAAGTATCTGTTATTTTCCACCAAGGCTTAGGTTGTGTCAGTGGGAAGATATAACCTAGCATTTTTGCTGATGCTGTGATTTGAACTTTGATCACTCATGGTTTTCATCCACTTATTAACCGCTTCACCACACCCTTGACTGCATTAATTAGAATATACTAAGATGATCACTGCAGTGCATTAATGTTAAGCAAGTGATTTTGTTTAGAGGAAATAACTTTGAGCTTGCTCTTTGGATACATGTTTTCTTTCTTTGGGTTTCGACTAATCTAGATTCAGGACGCGTAAACCTTAAGGCCCATTTAAAGGTGAAGCATTGTGTATCAGGACTTTTTTTCATATTCAAAACTCGAATCGAAATTACATACGTTCCTCTTGGTGCATTGTCTAAACATGTTTTCTATTGATTAATGCTATGTTTAGTACATGTTGAGATGAGAGATGGGGAGAATTTAAGTTGGTTAGGTTTGGTAAAGATTCCTTATTTATGTGGCAGGTTAATATTACTTTTTAGACAAGTAACGGTTTAATAAAAAGAAAATAGAAGAAATTAAAAAAAAAATACATTGTATAATTTTTGCTCTTATATTTGAAAAGTGGTACTCTCTATGTTTTGTAGGATTTTTTTAAGCTTAATATTTCTTGATATGCCGAGTTATTCGACCATTTGTGTTGATGGAAGATAACAGTTATCATGAATTATTTTTCTATAAATATAGTTCCCTTTGAATAAATATTTTGGAGGGAAACTGGATTAGCTTTACAAATTTGACTTTTTGACAAAGTGAGGAAATTTAAAATTTGAGTATCAATCCCTAGATTTTAAAATATTATAATATGGGATTTTTATATTGACATGATAAAACTATATGAAATTAGTTGATTAAAAATTACGATTCTTCCAATTTGGAGGCATAAAAGATTACGATTCTTCCAATTTGACATGATAAAACTATATAAAAATTTGTTTTCTACCTTTTCGCTTTAATTCCTTGGAATATCACTAATTTTTAATTATATTAATAAGTCTCATAAAACTGTTTTACCGTTGGACTAAGGGTGTGTTCCGTATCAAAAAATTTTGAAAAATATTTTCTTAAAAAAAAAAAAATTCACGTGTGAATGCATGTAAAATAAGTTCCACGAAATGGCATTCCACGTTCATTATGTCCTTCCCATGGCCCCGACCCTCCAACATACTCGCCTTTCCCCGTAGCCCTCATTCCCATCACCCCGCACCCCTACCTCCGTCCTCACTTTCCTTCGTACCGAACACACCTTGAAGCCCACATCTTTTTCATATTAATTAAGTCAGGCCCAAAATGTCCAAGGTTATTGGATCATATGTTGTTTTATGGGCCGGCCCAAGAAAATCTGTCTATTTAGGATTTATTTGGTTGCCTTGATAGTATTTTTATTACCAAAAATAAAATATCTAAATATTGAAGAAGAAAAAAAACCACATCAATTAATTAGTCATTAAGTTCTTCTATAGTTGAATATATAAAATCATGTTATTTTGTTGTTGTTTCTGTCGTGTTAGGGTCTAATTGTTGTTAAAGAAAGTGTCAACCACAAATTTAATAAAATATGAAAAAGGTGTTCAATTAATTAACATTAGGTCGCATATAAATGGAAAATTAAATGTGACTAATATTTTGAATGGTTCCTAATAATTGATAAATTTCTTAAAATTAAATTGTAGACTTCAAAAGTAAGTACAACTCTTAACTTATATCAACATACATAATTTACAATTGGTAAAAAAAAACATAACTAGAAAAGCTAGGTTTCTTTTTATTTGGCCCCAAGTTGTTCAATATTAGTTTTAGATTCTGACGAATTCAGATTCGTGTAACATAAAATCAATTAAAGAAGACGTACTCTATTTTCTTTTAAAAAAATCATAAATTTCAAATCAAAAATATCTAATTAAAATGAAAGATTCATATTCATTTCACTACGACTCACACAGGAATGAAAAGTTAGGTCATTCATGATTGGGACAAGACCAAATCAATTAAATGAATAGACCATGTTTTGTATGGATTTGACTCTTAGCCAATGGTATTTTAGATCTAAAATATAGCTACAACAGAATAACTACATAGTCAAATATTTAAATTAATCACATTTTGCAACCAAATCAAATATTATATTACTTCAAATAAAGGGTCTCAATCATTGATTAATATTCTAAGACATTATTGAGATCTAATTCTTGTTTAGCTAGATGCCATTATAGACAACACAAAATGGACTAAAATTGAAGATAAAATTCAAATGATAAGATTTAAAGTTATTTATTTTGTAGACAAACAAATGAAAAAGTAACCTTCAATATTCAAAAAAAGCACAAAACTTATCTACTAAACAACAATATTCCAAGTAAAAAGAAAGAAAAAAAAAGCATGAAAAGCCATAAAGGAAGGTGGCTCTTTGTTCTTTTGTTCCCTTTTCTCATTTGACCTATACTCTTTCATTAAAATAGTTAGTAATTCTTTTTTACCTATAAGAATCCTATGTTGATATTAACTAAACCTTTTTGAGTTTTCACATGTTTTTCCTTTAAATTTTTCTATCAGTTCGATATTCATATTAGGGTCTTGATAAATTCAAATTCATGTTTCATAAGGCTAATTAAAGAGCGTAACATTCTCTACCAGATTTTTCTCGAACCTAATACTATAAGAATTCTATTTATTCCACCACAACTCTTAGAAGTGTTCCTCACACTTCTACTTTTCTAAATAATGACAGTACTAAAATTTTCACTAAAAGGGATTCAAAAATTTAAAAAAAAACAAAACTAAAGAAATCAAGAAAATTCAATATATACTATATATACAAATTTAATCTGTCTATAAGGTGTAATTTACGATGAAGGGGGTGTCAACTAACTTATTACCACATGTCAAATTATACTATAGTGTAAATATTATATAAATTGAATCTGAGAAATTAAACAAGAAATATGTTCTATAAACTATATGAAGATTTTTTGATCTATGAACCAAAAATTAAATAAATTATTTCTTCTTTTTTGATTTGCCATTACAAAACAATGAACCTAAACCAAACAAAGCTTGTGGAATATTCAAAACAGGACTCACATGAACTCCATTGCCATAAGATCTACTATAACTCTTCTTCAATGGATGTGATTGACTCTTCTTTGATGATGATGAATGCAATGGATGGCTCTGATTAAACGACGAAAAATTCGTCGAAAATGAAGAAGAAGATGATGATGAAGATGATGATGATGATAAAGATGAACTCTTTCTAAGAATTTTTATTTGTTCTCTTTGTGAACTCTGTTTTTGATATATTTTTGGATTTTTTTGTATTGGAGCAGAGCCAGTTGAGTTACTTCTGGTTAGAAATTGCAAAATGTGGCTATTTTGGTAATTCAAACTACTACTTCTTCTGAATTGCCAAAATGGTTTTGGTTGTGGCAATTTTTCTGTTTCTTGTTCTTCATCGTCATCAAGATCAGTTGATAAGAATTCCTTTAAGCTTTTTTTCTTTGTATTTTCCTTACCATTTTCAAGAAGTGGTTTTTGTGGCTGTTTTTGCAATTGCAAAGATTGTGGCTGTTTTTGCAAAGATTGGTTGATTTGTGTTAAGGGTGTTGAGTTCTTGATTTCAAAAGGGAGGATCTTGCCATTGGAGAAAAGTTCATCAGCAGAAGAGATGAATAGTTGTTTTTCACTAACACAAAAATCAAAATCAAAATCAATGGTGGATGATGATTCAAGAAGAAATGCATCTGATCTATACTGATGTTGTTGTTGTTGTTGTTGATGGCATTCAAGTGGAATTCCATCATCATGAGAGAAGGAGATTCTTGGACTAACAACTAAACTTGCAATCTCACAACATACATCAACAGCCATGAAGTGGCTATTTTTTAAAGGATTCTTGATTTTTGTTTTGAGTTATGGTGTTGATTTCAACAGTTGAAGAAAGAGGGTGAAGTTTAATTTATAAGAAGAAAAGATGTGTTGTAAAATGAAGAAGAAGTTTGGGGGTTTGTGTGTGGGGTGGGGGGGGGGGGGTGAAGGGAATGGTTTTTTTTTTTTAAAAAAAAAAAAATTCTTTTTGGTAAGAATGAAGAGTGAGCTTTTGATTTTATATATAGTATGGGGGTTTGTGTGTGGGGTGGCGGGGGGGGGGGGTGAAGGGAATGGTTTTTTTTTTTAAAAAAAAATTTTTTTTTTTTGGTAAGAATGAAGAGTGAGCTTTTGATTTTATATATAGTATATGGTATGCTTAGGCTAGAAAGAGCATTTACAAGATTCTATTATTGGTACAACAAAGTGGTGTTGCCAAGACAATGGCTTGTTTCACTTAGGTGTAACATTGAGATTGACATAACATTCTAAATGATCAAACAATTAAAAAAATAAAGAAAAAGAAGGATAAATGCACCCAACGATGTGGCTTAGTGATCTTCAATGGAGAGGTTGGCTTCCACGTCGATGTTTTTTATACGACTTAAGTAATTGAACGAAATCAAAGATTGTTTCAATATCGGATCGAGATATCTATAAAGTATAGTTGATTAATGTTAGGAGTTGCATATTGGAAAGATAATCGCAAAAATGAAGATTATTAATCAAGAATTGACGTCTCACGTCGACTCTCTTCGCAATTATTTGTTATATTGTTACAGCTGAATAGAGTAATTTAAACTAGTGAAATAATTACCGTGCGACTATATATGTACCATTTGTTGGTAAAGGAATCTTCAATTTTCTCCTTTTCTCAATCTATATAGGTAAAGTATTTGACTGATGAAAGATATAACTACACGATAAAATAATTAAGATACGTATAAACTGATCCGAACATCGTTAAATATAAATGAAAAAAGTTTGTTGAACTAATTAGCTATTGCCACCGAAAGCCTAAAGAAAAGCAAAGAAGAATCCTTCACCCTACAGGGGTTAATTTCCAAAGAAACTTTACCTTTTTGAAAATGTGAGCAAAAGAGAAAATTATGTAATGATTTAACACACACTTCACCTTATAGGATCTACTATTTCACCAGTAAAAGAAACTCTGGCATTTTGTGACAAATTAATATCTTGTGGGGCCATTTTGCATTAAAAGAGTACAAATTATAAGGATGTCTTGTCTAAGAAAAAAAATTTACTAGAAAGATTAATCAAAATCCTACTTCACCTAACTTAGAGTTAAATCTAAGGAATAATTATTCTTAGAAGAATAATAAGAATTGCAATAATTTTGGTGGCTACAATGCTTGAAAATGTTGGTATAATAATAATAAATAATAATAATCTACAAGAATTGTGGTGGAGTGGTAAGTACTCATTCATTATTAATTAGAGGTTTCATGTTCGAGTTCCCTGAATACGGAGTCGTCTTTGTTAAAAAGCACTTTATCCTCCGCTAACTTTCCAGCGCGAACCTAGATTTAGTCGGACTCCAATTTGATATAATTAGTCGCTTACTTTAATTTTTCAGGTAATATTACGATGATCTAATTGTACAAAAATTCCTTTATAATGTATTATATAAAAGTTATAACTCTTGTTGAAAATGATGGGTGGTTAGAGTAATTTTTTCCTATGAATTTATGGACCTTAAATTGTTGAAAATTGAAGGGCTAATGTCTGCTAAAAGAGAAGCCTAGTTCCATAATTGTGTGTCCATGATGTGAAAAATCCAAGACAATTGAATGTAGCTATCTGAAAGTGAAAGCAAACAATGACATTCTCCCTATGGAAGCAATTTTTGCCTCACATTTCAAATTTGGCTTTAAGATAATTTAGGATTTTTAATCATATGCTCGGTATACGATATCTGGTACTCTATTAATTTGAATTCATATTATCCAAACAAAAATCTCCCTTTCTAGAAGTTTTCAATTTCAAGTAACTTAGAACTTTATTTTGTAGTTTTCATAAGTCGAGTGAATCATGATATATGTATTTCATTGTATTTTTCTCATCATAAATTTTAACGGACAATATCTTATATATGTTGTCGATGCACAAGAGTATGTCACTAACTCAATAGTCCAAAAATCGACAACTTTATGGTAAAAGAGGATTTTACCTGCTCATAATTTCAAATTAATCAAGACAGTAAATTTCTGATATCAAATTATTAAAAAAAACTTATAGATTTATTTTTTTTCTTACGGAAAATAAGAAAAATATGACTTAGTCCTAAAAACCGTTTGAAAAAGGTCTTTGTAAAAATATGATAGATCTGTCTAATCTCGCTTACTTAATTTAAGTAATTATTAAAGCCAAAGTGGGAAGATTAATTGAGAGGTAAAAATAGGAAAATATGGATAATGTAAAAGTAAAATATTGATTGATGTGTAATATGCTTCATAATCTTATGCTATATACTATAGTTATACTTTGTACATTACCATAGTAAAATGATTTAGATTGATCACTAAAGTTTGTGATAGGATATTAAATATGATTCTCTCATTCTTAATTTGAGGTCTCGAATTCGTGTCATAGGCATGAAAATGAATCTTTATAGGGAACACTTCCTTCTTTAGTTGTGTGAATTTAATTAAATTAGTATGGGGCCTAATAAAAGTATCGAACATCGGATTAAAATAAAATATTTGATTGAACTAAATTATATATATTGAACATCAGATTGAAAATCAAAAAAACTGATTAGACTCTACTCGAAAGCTCAAGTAAGCTTGGGTTTTCCTCGATTCAATACTATAATAAGTTGATTTGGCGCTACTCAAGACTCAACTAACTTGATGTCATACTTAATAAGGGGTGTTAAATTTGATCCTTTTGCCTCTAATAGGAGCATTAGATTCAAGTTATAGGAATAACATACGTCTTGAAGCTTGATTGACTATACACGATTATGGTGAGATGAATCCATCCTTAATTGGAGGTTTTAGATTCGAATTGTAACCATAAAAAAATAATCTTGATAACGAGTGCTTCTTCCTTAAGGGGTGTAAATTCAAACTAGTGGAGTCCTAATACAAACATCATCAAACATCAAAGGATATATAAAGATAAAAGATCTCATTCGACTCAACTATAAATATTAAACATCAGATTGAAAACAAAAAAAAAAATTGATTAGACTCAACTCAAAAACTCAATTGAGTTTGATTTTATCTCACGGCCTCAATTCAACACTATAGATAATAAGGTGATCGAGCCGAACTCAAGCTCAACTTGATGTCAGACCTAGATAGGGGTGTTGGAATTAATCTTCCTACCTCTAACAAAGAATTCATATTCAAGTCATGAAAATAAAAAACGTCTTATATAATATAAGAAAAAAATATATAAAAGAGAATAGGTAATAATGGAGGATAAGATGGTACTAAGAAATTTCATAAAATTACATCCTTGCTGGCCATTTAATTCAATCATAATTTTTGAAAGCATATCATGTTACTACAATAGACCCACTGTCCAAACAAATTCTTGTCCTTTTTAGGACACATTTGGCATCTCCTATGTGGTATTTTTATTATATAGTATTTCTCTAATAATTAATCCAACCTGCCACAATTTTACAATTTTATTCATTTGTTGGGGGTCAGAACTGCACCTTCTTCTAACTTTCTTCTCCATTCTCCCATCTTGTGGCTGTCTCCATCTATTCATTTCATTATCTTATAATGTGATCTAAGTGAACATCTACGAAAAAGTTTATAAAATTCTGTTCTTTATTTCATTGTAAATTGATCTATTATTCAATTATAAGTTATTGTGTTATTGTCTGATTTTGATTATCTAAATATTGTTAAATCGAATGTTTTATCCCAAATCTCAACTAGAGGAGAAGTCACCACACTTTAACTTCTCATCTTGACCTAGACGTCACATCGATCACGATGTCCACTAAACATATCAATCAACATTGTTTGATATAAGTGGATTAAAAATTTATATTTAACGGCTTTAACATTATAGGTTTTTGTGGAGAATAAACTCATTGTATTTTTAAAAAATCAATTATGTGTTCGAGAAATATTTATCAAAATTTGTGGAGTCTATTTTTACATGTATATCTATAATTTACGTCGAACATATTCAATTTAATGAACATGTTGCTTGATAGCTAGTTGTTGACCAAATTAATGACTGAGAGTTTGTTTTATGTAATTTGGTGCGGCTATTTAGTTAGAACGAACTCTGAATCGTGGTTTGGTGAAAAGATTAAACAATTTGGGAGTAGTTTGATATTTGGTGAAGTAAGAAGTGGATGAAATAGTGTTATAAAGGCACATGCATGCGGCAAATCATCGAGGTGTTGAACGTAAGCCCCGTGGATTTTCAAGTACTAATATGCTAATATAATTAAAATGTAAAATTACATATCAAATTATAGAAAGTTGATTTATATTTTTTACATAAAATAAGTAAAATTGTACGTGGACCTGCTTCGTCTTATGTTAATCAAAATGATCAACAATTGACTTAAAATAATAATAAGAATTACTCATCTAAAAAAGCTCGATCATTTTTTTTTTAAAAAAAAATAGAAATTATAAGATGATGCAATTTTTTCTTTGTAATTTGCACATTAGTCATTTTTCCTTTACCCAAAGAAAGACAAAGAAAAAGAACAAAAAATATATATTTAGATTTAAGTATTTTAACTTCTTGAATTTAATAACAAGTTGAATTTTGTGTTTTTGGTACTAATGTAAGGACTTGCTTTATATATTGAATCTATTTTTTTAGCAATTCTTTTTGACCAACTTATATATACTACCAAAGGTTTAGGTGATATAAGTCCAACTTAGTATTCTTTGATGACTGAAAATCAAACTATACTTTGTTGTTTTATATAGATATGACTGAGAAAATGAAAACAAATGGTGTCATTTTTGAAATTGAAGTTGCATTATATTGGAGACTTCCATCTATTCATAGGGCCACCACTCAAAAAGGAAAAATGAATAATGGAAAAAAGAAATTATCCGCAAAAATGATCGAGTTGGTTGAGCAGATGATCTCTCAAATATAAGGTTTCAGGTTTGAAACCTCTATATGATTTCTCAGTCAAGCTCGTCGCAAGTACAATTTACCTCTCTAATATGTTTACAGGCTATTACATTAGAGCGAGATTTATTCTGTACGTATTGAAAGAATAACTATTGTGGATTCCCCGTTAACAACAATATAAATCAACTAGATTTTTTCAACTTAACTTTATAGTTTTTGTCATAAACATGACCTCTTGTCGAAAATTTGCTTTATCATAATTTTTTTTAAAACATCTTAACAACAGACAATTTTCGACAAGACATTATATTATAAATACAATATTTTAACAATCACTTCAAATAAAATTATTTGAGCTCGATATCGAAAATTTAACATTAGTGGATTTGTTTTTGGGGAATACAACCATTTTTTATTTAGTAGTCAAAATAGAGCAGCTAACGTCAAAGTTAGAACCAACATATTTTCAAAGTTCCAAACTTGTTTTCACTTTATTCGTAACGTAAATTATTTATCATCATTTTTTTTACATGTCTCCTAAAAATTATTTATTAGGAGAGACCTTAATATAATATTTATTCTATGTATGTGTTATCTTTCTATAATTAAGGCGTTTATAGTCTTCAAGAACACGATAGAATATCGAATAAAAAACTAATAAGAAGGAATCTACCTGAAGAGGGGCTCGCGTTTGATTAGCTAGATATGGCTAACTAACTAGTATTTTGTTACTAGCACCCACCTCATCTTTGGGAGAATGCAGAAAGAAAGTTAATTAAAGCTAAGGAATTGATTAAGAAAATCAAAAGCAATTAAGAAACAGCAACAAGAAATCTAATGAAACTTTACTTGATGCGGCTGCCGCCGCCGCCATGATTGATGATTGTGTATTGAACTTAGGTTTGTGAATTGTGATGAATCTGTAACCACAGAGCCCAAATCCCAATCTTAATTCCATTCCGATTCGGAAAAGAAGAAGAAGAAGAAACTGAACCTAAACCAATTCGGATACCTAAATCAGAACGGAGAAGAAGATTCGGGTCGGTAAATAAAATAATATATTATTTATTTATGTATTACATATATTACCTTATTTATTTATGAATTATAAATTAATAATTAACCCTAATTATAATAATATCATTTTTTCTTATCGAAAATAGAAAATCATTAAACGTACAAATTAATTTCCTTTTATACCATCTTAATTTAAGAAATATGAGATCTTCTATATTCATGATTTTACACAAATTTCTCGACCAATGAATTTATAATATTGCAATTTAATAATAGATTATTGAGTTAATATCTCATATGGTCATTCAAATATGTTTTCTTAAAAAGTTTGAAATATTTTATGATTTTCATACTTTAATTTTTTCATTTTCCTTTGCAGGATGCATCTGTTTTGAGAACCAAAAAAAAAAAAAAACACACACACATGAGAAGGAGGAGGAGTCAATAAAATGGGTTAATATTATATTTTTAGCCGGTTGGTCGTTAAATGGTTTAAATGAATATCTTTTAATTTTTTAAAATTCAATTTTTTAAATAAAAAAATGTACATCAACAAATCTTAATTAAAATATCAATTTAATAGGTTGAATGACTTTCTAAGAGAAGAGTGGACAATTGAGTGACTTTTGAGATAGAATTCAAAGTTGAGTGACTTTCTGATAAAAGAGTGAATAACTGAGTGACTTTCGAGTCAAAATTAGTTGAATAACTTTTTGAGAGAAGAATGCATAGTTGGGTAACCATCTAAGATATTAACTCATAGATTATTATATGTGTTTAAAAAAATATTTATTAAAATTTGGTGAGTTTTTTTTTTTTTTTACATGTGTATTTATAATTTATATCAAACATATTCAATTTAATGAACATGTTGCTTGATAGCTAGTTGTTGAACAAATTGTTGATTGAGAGTTTGTTTTATATTTGGAGCGGTTATTTAATTAGAACGAATTGCCAATTGTGAATTGTGGTTTAGTGAAAAAGATAAAACAATTTAGGAGTAGTTTGATATATTTGGTGAAGAAAAAAGTGGATCAAATAAAGTTATAAAAAACTCGAGCGTTAAACAAATTGTTTTACTTGATACAAGTTGAGACATAAGCCTCATGAATCTTTAAGTACTAGTAAATAGTAATATTTTATAAATTAATATATTTTAGAACGATAAATTTACATATGAATTATAGAAATTCCAAGAAAATATTAAATAAGTAGAAATGTACGTAGAAATTAATGCTTCATCTTTTAACGTTAATTAAAACTAACAATTGACTAAAAATTAATCAAAACTACTCATCTAAAAAAAATTAATCAGGCTTTTTTACAAAATTGAATAAAAACTTATAAGATAAATTTGAAAAACTAAGAAACTTACCATCAAAAGCATTAAATTAGAGCAAGTTATGAAAGATAATATATTTTTTTCTTTGTAATTTACACATTAATTAACCATTATTTTTCTTTACTTAATGAAATACGAAGAAAGAGAATAAAAATAAATGTTAATAATAATTTCTTTTTAGTTTTTTAACTTCCAAAAATTTAATAATAAGTTGAATTTTGTGTTTTTTTTAGTACTAATTTAAAGACTTGCTTAATAATTTTAATTTTAATTAAGTGAGATTTTTAGGCTTATGCCCCCAAAATTAAAACATGCCCAATACCAATGTGTACACTCAGATTGATGTCTCACAAGACTTTCGTCCCCACAAATTGCATGATGTGTTTTATTATCTTTTAAAATAATATATTAAATCGACTTTTTTGACGATCTTATATATACTTCCAAATTAAAGGTTTAGGTGATTAAGTCCAAGTTAGCATTCTTTGATGACTGAAAATCAAACTATACTTTGTTGTTTTAACAGATATGACTGAGAAAATAAAAACAAATGATGGCATTTTTGAAATTGAAGTTGCATTATATTGGAGACTTCCATCTATTCACAGGGCCACCACTTGAAAGGAAAAATGAATAATGGAAAAAAGAAATTATCTCCAAAAATGGTCGAGTTGGATGATGATCTCTCAAATATGAGGTTTCAGGTTTGAAACCTCTATATGATTTCTCACTCAAGCTCTCGTATGTATAATTTGCCTAATTTTACAACCCATTACATTAGATCGGGATTTATCCTGTGCGTACGAAAAAAATAGCTATTGTGGATTCCCCCGTCAACAACAACTTCAACTTCAACTTTACATTTTTTGTCATAAACATGACCTTTGGTCGAAAATTTGCTTTATCGTGAATCTTTTTTAATGAACTTTTCATCATAAACACCTCAACAACATATAATTTTCGATAAGACATTACATTATAAATACAATATTTTAACAATCACTTTGAATAAAATTATTTGAGTTCGATATCAAAAAATTTAACATTTGTTTTTGGGAATACAACATTTTTTAACTTAGTAGTCAAAATAGAGCAGCTAACGTCAAAGTCAGAACCAACAAGTTCCAAACTTGTTTTCACTTTATTCGTAACGTAAATTATTTATCATGATTTTTTTTACATGTCTCGTAAAAAATATTTATTAGGAGAGACATTTGATAAGTTTATCATTTCAGTTCATTAAATATTTATTCTATGTACGTGTTATCTTTATATAATTAAGGTGTTTATAAGAGTCTTCAAGAACAAGATAGAATATGAAATAAAAAACTAATGAGGAATTTGTTCGAAGAGGGGCTCCTGTTTGATTAGCTAGTTGTTGAGGTAAGGCGATAATCAGTAGTTGGTCTGAGAGGATGATCATCCACATTAGGACTGAAACACGATATTAATTTTGTCTTGAATTTTAAAATAACAAGTAATTTAAGATAACTATTTTTAAAAATTACAGTAGATAATTTGAGACGCAAAAATATATGCATACGTCAGTCAACTTGAGGAAGAAAGAAGCTTTTGATTGCTTAGTTTAAACTCCAAACAACTTGCAACCCAAGAAAATATTCTTGGAGACCAAAGACAAATAAGAATATTTTTTCAGTCAATAATATAATTTAGCCCTAAGTTTTCTATGAAGTGGCTATTTGTTTAATCAAAATCGTCTTCCCAAGGTGATTACATTTTAAAACACCAAATCTTGTTGCATAACTTTGATACATATATATAGGCAATGCATGGATTAGATATTATCTAAATTTGTTTTAAGATAAATAAACAAAATTACAAATTTAGGACATAATTTAAATATGACATCAAAATTGGATGTTTATGAACTTTGAACTCCGAGGTGTAGTAACGTTTGAAATATTGTATCGAGTGAGAAGGGTAAAAATAACTTTACAGTTCAAAATAAATGAAATTCAATTAGAAATTTGATTTCAGTTGGTTTGGCCCCTTTGATTACCACCTTAGATACATGAAATTGCACGCAATGACTTTGAAAATGAGTGATTTTAAGGGTTTAACCATTATTTGCTTCAAGGATAACCTTTGAGGTCAAAAATTAAAATTTGTTTAACTCAAAGTTTTTGGCCATGAGACAAATGGAGTAAATAATTCAAGACCTTGCTCGACATAAGTTCCATAGGAATTAAGTTATGCCTTTTACAACATAACTCGTGAGTTCTAAATTTAAACTTTTGCCTCGATCTTCATAAATTCTATAGAAATTAAGTTCTGCAATACATTATAACTTGTGGATTATGAAATGAACTTTAGCATCGCTCGACATAAGTTATGTAGGAATAAAGTCGTGTAGTGCGACGTAACTTATTACTTTATAACTTGTTATATATTATACCGCAACCACTTATCTGATACTTAAATTATTAAAGGACAAAAATTAAAGACCACGAATTTTTGCAAATGACCCTTTGAATAACACCTAGATGGGCCAATTTGACCCATCACTCTATTGTAAGGCCTGCTGAGCTTTAGCCCAATTAAGTTAAACCAAAAAGACCTACTAAAATCTCATGTTCTTCATATTCCCCAAAGAAAAATTTGTCCTAAAATTTCCAAAGATTCCTCTTTAAGAATCTTTTTATCACTTGTTAAACTTCCAAAAATTTATTTTTCATAGTTTTAAAAATCAAGATTTAGCTCTGGGGTTTCTGGGAATCCATTGAAGAAGCTATGGTGAAGGAGGATAGCAATGTGTTGGAACTGTTCTTGAAAATTGGGTTGGATGAAAAAACTGCCAAGAATACTTTGGCCAACAATAAAGTCACCACTAATCTCACTGCTGTTATACACGAGGTACCCCATGAGCTTTAGATGCAAATTTTGATTTTTTGTATCTCAATTAGTGTTGGAGCTTAAAGAGTTTTAGATGCATATGGGTATCTCTATATTTGTGTAAATTATGCAAAAAGAGTTGATTTTTAGATGAATAAATGCATATGGGTATCTCTGTATTAGTGTAAATTTCATACTTCGTATAAAGGTTGGATTTTTGAGGAAGTGTTGTAGCTCAAAGATTTGTAGATGCATAAATGCATATGGGTATCTTTATATTTGTGTAAATTTCCTACTTTGTATGCAAAAAAGTTCGATTTTTGAGGAAGTGTTGTAGCTCAAAGAATTTTAGATGCATAAATGCATGTGGGGTATCTCTGTATTAGTGTAAATTTCCAACTTTGTAGTGCAGAAAGGTTTTATTTTTTGAGGATGTGTTGTAGCTCAAAGATTTTTAAATGCAGATATGCATAAGGGTATCTCTATATTTGTGTAAATTTCACACTTCGTATGCAAAAAGGTCTGATGTCTTGAGGAAATGTTGTAGTTCAGTGATTTTTAGATGCATAAATGCATATGGGTATCTCTATATTTGTGTAAGTTTATTAATTTTGTGTGTAAAAAGGTTTGATTTGGAGGAAGTGTTGTAGCTTGAAGATTTTTAGATGCATATGTATATGGTTATCTATATATTTGTGTGAATGACCTACCTTATATGTGTAGAGATAAAACATTTAATTTCCCTACTTGTCGTAGAAGAAAAAAGTTTGTAAAAATGAGAAATGGTAATGTTGATTAAAGAATCTGTTCATTTTTTTCTTTTCCTTTTGTTGCGTTGAGAAACTAATGAAGAGGGTTGCTGAATCCTGTACCTTGTTATTTGCTAATGTAAAAGCTAGTAGTAGGTTGAATTGTTCCACAATTGTCTGCAGTTGGCATTTTTTGGAAGATGGCAAACTGTTGTAGCTTATGCTGGGAAATATTTGTTGCTTTTCCATTTTTCTGCTGTTTTAACATTTGAAAGCTTTATTATTCTTTATGAAAAAGGTAAATAAATAACTATGCTGCATAGATAATGTGCTTAGATGGTTTCTAAATGAATGTTTTATGTGCTAAGTCTATGCTATTTATTGGTGGACGTAAAGCTGCATTCAAGCTATAGATGGTTTCCAAATGAATGGTTTATGTGCTCATAAATTTTGGAATCTTAGAGAGATCTCATTTGCTGTTTATGCATGCTCATAAAACTGTGTGCAAGATATATATGCTTATATAGTGCCATCAATTTTCTTATATCCTCATATTCTTGCAACCAAACTGCACAATGTGACTAGTTCTGAAGAGGGGATCTAGGACAGACGCACAATGGCTCTTACTGGTTACATTGGCTGATTCTTTATTTTGCTGGATTTGTCGCTTGTAATTTATAGGTCTCGTGAGATGTGATTTCTTATTCTCAACAGAAGTTCCAGAAAAACAATTATGTCTTAAATTTGCTCCTAACTTTGTATCGTCATTAATCCAGGCAGCTGTGACAGATGGTTGTGACCGTGCTGTGGGCAACCTGTTGTATACGGTAGGCTTCTAGAATCTTGAGACATAAATTGACGATATGTCCTTTATTTTCTACTTGCTCATGCATAATTAATATGTTTGAGGTTCATTTTCTGTCAATGCATTATTTAAAGCTTAGGGACATTCCGGTTCTTTTAATTTATCTATTTTTGAAGATAAAAATCCAATTATATCTTATTACTTTCCATTATGTTGGAAGGACAAGCGCTACAGCCTACAAGCATGTAAAAGATGTAACTGAGCTCTATCCTTTTGCATGATAGGTTGCTACAAAATTTCCAGCCAATGCACTTAACCATCGTCCCACATTGCTTCAGTACATTGTATCTACAAAGGTTTGTTGCTCACTCAAGTCTACATTTATCTATTTTATTTGGTGGTCCGTTTATGCAAGCGTAGCACTAGAGTGGCACTTAAATTTTGTAAATCATCTTGTTTCTATTGCACTAGCAGTATAAGTCCCTTTTTGTTGGAGTTAGGCTTGTAAAGTATTGAGGCTAGATATGATTAATTGGTGATTCCCCTTTAAATTTGTCTTTTACTGGACCTTGCAGATTAAAACCCCTGCGCAGTTAGAAGCTGCATTTGCCTTTCTTGCTTCAACCGCCTCTGAAAATCTGAAGGTCCATGATTTTGAAGAGGCTTGTGGTGTTGGTAAGAACAAATATAGTAATATTTGTGACAGTAGATTGTTGTATCTTTTATTTTATTATTGGGGCAAACTTTTTTGGGGGGGGTGGTGGTGGTGGTGGTGGGTTTGAATTACTCTTTCCTGGAAATAATAAAATATGTTCCTTTAAAAGAAAATTACATGTATTTCCTATAATTTTGAGCAGGAGTTGAGGTATCCAAGGATGATATTGAACGTGCTGTCAGTGAGGTCTTTGAAGAGAAGAAGACCAATATAGTAGAACAGCGTTATAGAATCAATGGTTAGTATTGTTGCTTGTAGAATTCACCTAGTTACGTTTTTCTCTAATTTGGATAATCTGTCTGTCTGTGTTTATATGCAATTTAGTGAATGTTGAGAACTCTGAAATGCTAGCAATTATACAGAACAAAAAGGCCCAGGACACTAATTGACTTTGGTCGAACTAGACATTCATGTACCTGTGTTAGATTTCATGACATGCGAGCATTATTTGGATTGATTCATCTTGTTTTCATCATTTATACTTATCTTTCAGGTTTCTACTGTCTAATAAGTCTTTTCATACTTGTAAAAGTTTCAGTCCATCTTTTATATCAACTTGATATCTATCTCATAATAAACAACAGTAAAAAAATAAAGAAAAGAGTGTGGACTAATTAATTATTGTGATGCTTCTTATGCTGCTATTAATATAAATGATCCAATTGTCAGCTTGTTTGATTAAGGATATTATTCCTGTTTCCTAAATTAGACATAAATAGAATAGGATTTTCAACTTCTAGTAATTATTTGTTTGATCAAGTCACTGCCAGGACCTAAATTTGGCAGCTTACTTGTGACCCCTTGGTGGCTCTTTTTTCCTCCGCAATCAGGTCAAATAAATTTATAACTATCTATTGATATACTGTACTGTTTAAACAAGGGTGGCCCGGGCGGGGGGTTGTGTGTGTGTGTCTAGATGTATGTGCAGTTGTGACCTTTTTGAAATGTTGGCAACTATAAATGTTGTTTGATCCAGGACTTTCTTTTTAGTAAATAAAGTGGACATGGAGGTAAGGCACCTCTTATTTAGTGAAATAATCTCTCTTCCTAATCTGCTTTTATCTAATCTCTCCTTCATAGTTGGTGAACTCTTTGGTCATGTTCGGAAGAAGTTGCCGTGGGCAGATCCGAAAGTAGTCAAGGTATGCTTCTTTTGGTGTCAATGTAGTAGATCTGGATTATGCTTCTTTTTTGATACTTAGATTATTTATTGTCACAGGAAGTAGTAGATCTGGAGCTGTATAAATTACTTGGGGAAAGAACTGCAGCAGATAATGAAAAGCCTGTTAAAAAGAAGAAAGAGAAGCCTGCGAAAACTGAGGTGGTGCTTCATCTAATATATTTTATTCTTTAACTGATGGGGTTATATAAAACCATGTCCTACCTTTTCCATGACCACATCTTTAGGTGGAGATTTTTCATCTACTATTATTCTGTCCTAAGCCTGGCTGAGTTGCTGGTTCTTCGTCTTATGTAGGATAAAGCAAAAGTTGAGGAGACTTCTGCACCAAAGCAGTCTGAAGAAGAACTAAATCCATATTTGATCTTCCCCACACCTGAGGAAAATTATAAGGTGCTTAAGCTAACGTATATCCATTGTTGTGTACTCGTGTTTATAAGTCTTATTTATCAGTCTTAAGCTTAATAATGTGATGTTTTTCCTCACTTTAATTTTTATGCCATTTCAATGCTTTAACGTCTTTTACATGATAAACTACATCACTTTAACTAGAAAAAAATACACTTTGGCTGCATGAGAACATCCTGACTAGTTTGCAATCATATGGTGCTGGTCTTTTTATCTGCTTTTGCAGCTCTAGTTATGTATGTGAGAATTTTATTTTTTCTATCATTTTTGGATCCTTAGCTATGTATATATGCACACATTTTCCTCGTTCATTCATCATAGGTCGGATCAGTTTTGGTTGTAAAACTTAGGTGGTCGCTTGTTAGGCTACGTTGCATATTTGTAGTATCAGTTGTTGGATTAAAGCAGTCCGTTGTTGTCAAATTCCTTCACTTTCAAGTTCTTTAGGAGAGTTTATGCAAGGTTTTAAGCTATGTTCTTATTTTTAGCGGTATGAACATCTGCTGTCCTGATATTCAGGTGCATACAGAAGTATATTTCAGTGACCAGCCTGTGCTTCGAGCGTGTAATTCCAAAGAACTACTTGAAAAGCATTTGAAAGTGACTGGAGGAAAAGTTCTGACGCGTTTTCCACCTGAACCTAATGGATTCTTACACATTGGACATGCAAAGGTATATCTGATTTGGATATTGTGCTAATGTGATTTTAATCATGCTCTTAATCTTGACTTTGATACCAAACAGGCTATGTTTGTGGACTTTGGTCTGGCAAAAGAAAGAGGTGGTGGCTGTTACTTGAGGTACACATTCCTTTTCCTTCTTGCTATGTGTTTTTCCTTCTTCATTATCTCATGTAAATGTTACTGCACGAATTTTGCTCAAGATGAAGCAATATATTATGGAAAGGGCGACTTTTTTTGATGCCTAACATGCGTACCCGTATGTTGTGAGAATGGATGCCTGTCTTGGGATCTGCTCATTATTTGGCATTCACTTATGCTCTTTTGGTTTGAAGATGGTATACTGCTTTTCTCTTATACCCTCAGGTCTGGTATGGAAGTACAATGCTGATGGATTGGTACAGAACTAGATTACGAAGGATTATAACACTGGTTGACTGTGGAGGGGTAGCCTCATGGTTTTGATCAAAATTTTCCACATTTAATTTAGTGTAAATTAGGCCACTCAAACAAGAAAAGATAATGCAATTTAAAGATGCTATGTGGAGCGTAGGCAAGAGGCACAGTGGAGGGAAGAGTCGGAGAAGGTTGTGGCTGGAAGGAACAAATGTGATGGTTCTGGATTAATTAATTGGCCGAGAAAACTGTGCATTAGGTTGTCTGAATGTAGTGCATTATACAATCCACAAGATGATGGTCTCTTGTTAATTCTGCCCAAAAATCAACCAAAGCTGGTGGATGTTAGTATTCTCCAATCTCACCTGTCCTTGTACGTCTCCATATAAATGTATTGATTCAGTGTCTATGCTTAGGGTTTCCAGAGAAAGAGGTATGATGGTAGCCTGTTGCTGGTGGGAGGTAGAAGGTATACCATGGCTTTAGTCAAGGTCTGGTCTGGACACCATGGTTTTCAAAAAGAAAAAAATTAAGACTAGTTACATTCTCCTTTTGTCTTCAAAAATTTTGTTCTCTGCAAATAATCCACCATGTTGTTGCTGAAATTTAATTCCAAACCCGTGAGCATATATCTCTCAGCCCCCTTTTGTGCAGAACTTTATAGAAATTTTCAATGCAGTTCAAGGCACTGTCAATTTTAGGCCCAAAATGTCGAAAAACATGGCATATAGTTTTGCAATGCAGAAATAGTTGGTTTGTGTCCACTGTCTGCTCTTCACATGAAACCTCTAATTTCGTTTAGTTGGAACCTCTTTTTTACTTGGGAGTGTTAGATTCCTCGTGACTTTGCTGTTGGATGTAGGTTTGATGATACCAACCCTGAAGCTGAGAAGAAAGAGTACATCGATCATATTAAAGAAATTGTTGGGTGGATGGGATGGGAGCCTTTCAAGGTATGATACTGTTCAATGCCAACTGTCTACTTTCCCTGTTTCTTATACTAATACGTTGGCAATTTGCAGATCACTTACACTAGTGATTATTTCCAAGACCTTTATGAGCTGGCCGTAGAGTTGATAAGAAGAGGTCATGCATATGTTGACCACCAGGTAATTATAAATACAATACGATATGTTTAATACATGAAAATTGCTATTATTTTTCTCTTGATACTCGTTTTTGGTTTCTATCTTCAAGTTTACCCTTGCTGACCTGAGCCAACCTCTATTTTAAGGAGCTTAACTAACTGTTGTGATTTTACACTAACTAGATATTATTATGACATGTATGGTCTGATTTTCTACATAACCCAGACACCTGATGAGGTAAAAGAATATCGGGAGAAAAAGATGAACAGCCCTTGGAGAGATAGGCCTATAGAAGAGTCCTTAGGATTGTTTGATGAAATGAAGAAGGGGATGATTGATGAGGGCCAAGCGACATTGAGGATGAAACAGGACATGCAGAATGATAATTTCAATATGTATGACCTCATTGCATACCGTATCAAGGCAAGTTTTTCTGACAAATCTTTTTGGATTCTGTTTTTTTTCCACTGACGATTATCTGTATTACCTGGTTCTACAGTTCACTCCTCATCCGCATGCAGGGGATAAATGGTGCATCTACCCAAGTTATGATTATGCCCATTGCATTGTTGATTCTTTGGAAAATATCACTCATTCGGTACGTACGTAACTTGTCGCTGTCATGTAGTGTTTTTCACTTTGTCAAGTCAGCATGGCCTATCTTGGATTTTTACGTCCTCTATTGCTTTCTGCTTTCATTTGAAAGTAGCAAAATATTTATTTATCAATCCATTATGTAGAGTATTCCCCTTTCTCCGGTCAAAAAGAGAGAGTGAGAAGATATTTTTGATGTTTTAGACAGTTTGTAACTAGCAAAGGATATAGGATCCCCTTTTTGTAAGTGGACTACACATTTCTGTGTAGCATACCTTTTGATATTAATATAAATATTACCATTATCAAAGAACATAAGAAAGAGAAGCGAAAGCACTGATGTTTGAATGTGCTATAAATTACTTGTCTATCTTGCCGTGCATCCCTGAATTATTATGGTGAAATAGTATTGCCGTTCAATAATAGCTTAAATTAATTCATATTTCAATTTCACCATCTTATGCAGCTTTGCACCCTGGAGTTTGAAACCCGCCGTGCATCATATTACTGGTTGTTGGATGCCTTAAGCCTTTATCAGCCTTTTGTTTGGGAGTACTCACGGTTGAATGTGTCCAACACTGTGATGTCAAAGCGTAAAGTTAGTTTTTGACTCCTGAGTGTTTCTTTTATTAGAAATTATGTATAATGGTTTTCTGCTGGTAAATTTCTTGTTTCAAACTGATGCTTGATTTTTATTGTTGTCAGTTGAACCGACTTGTAACAGAGAACTGGGTTGATGGCTGGGATGATCCTCGTCTCATGACATTAGCAGGATTGCGACGTAGAGGGGTAACTTCAACAGCAATAAATGCTTTTGTTCGTGGGATTGGAATAACTAGAAGGTTGGGCCTCATTTATCAACGTGTTTGTGTGTTCCTGGTACAAAAGAAAATCAGTTTTTGACAGCCTTTTTTTTGATGCAGTGACTCTAGTATGATACAGCTAAGTCGCCTAGAATACCATATAAGAGAAGAACTAAATAAAACAGCTGCTCGGACACTAGTTGTGCTAAATCCCCTTAAGGTGGGTATCTAGTTTTGAATTAACTGTTTGCCAATGGAATGTGTATACATATGTATTCTACTTTCGATTTTCAGAAACTTAATTTATCAACTTCAAATTCAGGTTGTCATCACGAACCTTGAAGCTGGATTAGTAATGGATCTAGATGCAAAGAAATGGCCTGAAGCACCAGCAGATGACGCTTCGTCGTTTTATAAGGTGGGGACACATTTTGTACTAATAATAATCAACTGCTGATGGATGTTGTCTACTTCTTCTGTCTGCCCTTAATAAAGCATTTCAATGTCATTGATCCCTTAATATCTATTTGTCGTTTCTGTTAATTTTGCAGGTCCCCTTTTCTAGAGTTGTGTTCATCGAACGTACAGATTTTCGTTTGAAAGATTCTAAAGATTATTATGGTCTTGCTCCTGGAAAATCTGTCCTATTGAGGTAGTGTCCTTTAACTCATCTCTTTGGCCATCCGAATTTTGTCTGATTTCAGTTCAGCGCTTGCCTTAGATGTAGAGTTCAAACGATAAAGCTTATTTGCTTTACAGGTATGCATACCCTATCAAGTGTACAGATGTAATTCTTGCTGATGACAAAGAGACAGTTCTTGAGATTCGGGCAGAGTATGATCCGTCCAAGACTATCAAGCCTAAGGTGGGTTTTCTGAAGTTAAATATTTCCTTCTATTATGGTTTGGCTTTTAGTATTTCAGATTCCTTGTTCCTAGTTTCCTGAAACAATGAAGTTTGCAGGGTGTTCTTCATTGGGTTGCAGAACCTTCACCTGGGGTTGATCCACTTAAGGTGGAGGTCCGGCTATTTGACAGGCTGTTCCGCTCTGAGGTTTATTTTCTTTACTGTGTTGAACTTACTATAGGCCCCCCCTTCCCCCCCCCTTCCCCCCCCCCCCCCCCGGGGAGAGTTTATTTTTGGGGACTTACTGTTGCTTGGTTTTCGTAATAGAATCCTGCTGAACTCGATGACTGGCTCGGTGATTTGAGCCCCGAGTCTAAAGTGGTGATACAAAATGCATATGCTGTGCCCTCAGTTAGTAAGGCTACTCTCGGAGACAAATTTCAGTTTGAAAGGCTCGGTAAGTTCTAATACCCAGTAATTCTTGGTAGGGAGCTGAAACTTTCTAAGATGAAATTTAAGTCGCATGGAAGTTGCTTTTAGGTTGGCATTTAGCATCAAATGGATGAATAAGGGATCTTCGAAAAATTTGTATTTATGTAGTAGCTTGACCTTATGTTAATTTCCTTGAGTCCTTCAATAGGTTCCTCTATTGTCTCCTATTACTTCTTTGATGTTTGCTTTTGGGCCTCTTAAAATACAAGTAGCGAAAATATCAATTTCGTTTTTTGATTTGCTTTTGCAATATCAATTTTAAACTGACAGAATCTGAAAAACAAAACATGAAAGATGTAGGTCACTTGATTTTTGTTTTTCATTTTCCGTGTTTCGAATTCTGAAAGGTCTCCTCAAGAACTATCAAGATATCGATCAAGCTCAGTAAGAACTTGATTCCCAGCTCCGTTTTTCTTAATTTCCGGCCTAACACTTGAGTTGTTTCAACTGATGACACTTGCAGGGTATTTTGCTGTTGACAAGGATTCAACTTCTGAAAAACTGGTCTTTAATCGGACTGTCACTCTGCGTGATAACTATGCTAAGGGTGGGAAGTGAAGCTCTTTTTATGAAGAAATTGAAGTGTGTGATCGAAATTATCTAATGTAATTTTTCTTGATATTTACGTGTACAAATAGACGATTTTCAAGATATCAATTTTCCATATCTCTTGATAATACTAACTTTAGATTTGTACAAATAATCTTATACTTCAGAAGACAATAAAGTTTTGGTAGCTCAATCTTGTTACTCTCCCTATGAAGTACTTTTTGCTGTTCCATTTATACAAAAATTTGCAGTTCTGAACATCAGTTACTGGAGAGGCCAATATCATGCTTCCATTTCATAATCAGATTTTCGAGCAGCTTCTGGCATCTTGCAGTTTATTTAAGTCTGCTTAAGGGCCAGTTTTTTGCTTTGATTCTAATCATTGATGATAAGCTTATCTTGTGTGACAATACTACATAGCAAGTTGTTCTTTAGGTGAGCAGTTCTATGACAACACTATAGATAAAGTGATGCTATAAGAGGTAGTGATGAGTTTCACGCGTACTTGACAGGGAAACTACTGTTTAGATTTCTCTTCAATGATCTGGTATTTCTACGAGGAGCTCTACTCGAGATGGAGTATTGACTCTTATGGAGGTTGTTGAAGCTTTATGTCTGTCAGGGGACCTTGATCATGAATGAGTTATTGTCCCAATGAAAGGGACACACTTGTTATAATCGATTTGGCGTGCATGTGGAATAGTTATGTGTAGAAAAGAACCCTCCACCACTATGAAAACAAGAAAAAAGTTGCAAAAAGCTTTGCAACCAAATCTTGTGTGATTCTATGGCTTGAGAGAAGCAGGGACATGTATTTACTTCTAAGGATCGGGTCCTTGTGTAAAATTTCATTGAAGGGTAAAGACACTCATAGCTTTGCAAGATTTTAATGAAAGGCCTTTTGACAAGAAATATCATATTTGGTCCTCTGTGAAGATTGATAGAATTACTTTAATGACAAGGGACCAACCATCATGGAAAAAGGGGTCATTTCAATCGAATGTTCAAATTCTCTCAAAAGGTCTTGTACCATAACATGGAAGTGAATCATACCCTTATCATAGTGGAGAAACAAGTTCATGTTACACTCGAGTGTGTCGTTTAGTGGTCAATATAAATACAAAAGTTGAGTAATTTGTTTTTCATCTGCCTAAGCCTTGATGAACAGAGTTAATCAGTATCATTGCTGGTGGGATAGCAGGTACTCGATGAAATAGCTAATGTGCTGGGTAGAATAATCAAGGTCGATATCCAAAATGTGTTGCTTTTGGAGGATTCAATTCATACCCAACAATATTTTTGAAACGTTTGAACAATATAGTCTAGTGTTATGAGAGTGTAGTCTCTTCAAGTTGTGAGCTGTGATTTATGAGAGTGTAGTCTCTTCAAGAATGAAGTGATGTTTGATGATAATTTGATTGAAGTTAGAAAAAAGAGAAAAGTATGATGCTTAGTAAGTTCCATTTTTCACATGAAATCTTAGCCAGTTTGGTCACATGCTAAGTTGCACCTTTTTTTAAGGATAGTGCAATCCCAAAGAACATTTGACAGCAAATCTCATAGCATAAAGCTTTTTCTTGAAGTTCAGTCCTCTTGTTTTATAGTGAATCTTCCACATTGTTGTTGTATAATTTAGTGCTTTTAACCTATGTTGCTCGGACTTTCAAAAAATGATGTCACATCACATACTAAATCCTTCAAAAATACACTATTTTTGACTGATTAGACTATTTTTGAAGAATCGAAGCAACAAGTCCAATTGCTAAAGTATAGTAGAGGTATGAGTGCCAACTTTTTTCTTTCTTCTCTTGCTTTTTTCCTATTTGAGAAATCAAGAACTTGTTATACTTTCTCATAATGCTCTGCTTGTAAAAATGATCACTTCAAGTGTACATGTTTTTTGAATTTTACACTCATCAAATCATTCAAGTCCCTTTTTTCTTGTACTTTATATCCTTGTTTTTTCTTGAGGGTAAAACAATCAAATCAGTGATTGGATGTCATAATATTCCTTCTATTTGACCTTTCATTTCATAGCAATCCTCCCTACCTACCATAGGAGGACTAGTAGGGTATGATAACTCGGGGTATAGTGGACTATCGTTAATCAGAAGTTTCGGATTTAGTTCGAACTGAATAGTGTCTTTCGATCAAAGCGCTTTACCTCTTTCGATCATAGGTCTAGAGTTTAAACTAAACAGAGAGCCCTTCATTCGAGAGCGTTTTACCCCTTTAGTGGACCTACTTGATACAAACTCGAATTAGTCAGACTCGGTAAATTTTAGATATTGGATAATTAAAACATAATTGTGAAAAGGATGAACCCAAGCCAAAGAATGGGGGTATGTTTTTGTTTTGTGTTGGGGGGAGGTTTTTCACCATATGTTACTTGGACTCTCAGAAAATGATGCCATATTCGTATCAGATCCTCCAGAAATGCACTACTTGGAGGATTTAATATACACTTGATAATATTTTTGAAAAGTCCGAGCAAGATAAGTTTAACCTATAGGTCATACTCCTTCCAATACAAATCCTATGAAATATGTGTCCCCTTTACATGATTAGACAACACAAGAAGGGTCCTTTTCCTTAGCATTTTGAGTTCTCTCTTTCACCAAAGTCACTTCCTCATACTTTCTTTAATTTGACCACATCCTTTCATCTTTCCTAGTTCATCTTTCTATGACTGAAGAGTCATCTTCTCAATTATGGATCAACTAGTGGATAAGTATATAATGTTAACCAAGACTTATCAATAGTAAAAAGAACCATCTTTATTCCATTCATCCTGAATTGATAATTTTTACGCTGATAATTCCTTTTTTCTTGCTATAGATTGACAAATTTTAGGCTGTCAACTCATTTTTTAGGCTTCAAATCAACAAAATAAGCAAGCTCACACATGCGGAGTTCTCAATAGACAAAAAATCAAGAAATTTTAAGAGTAGTTATTTGATATTTCATTTATACAAGTCAAAAGTCAGAACTTTAAAAAAAACCTACTAAAAACCTTAGTCCATAGCATATAGGCATTAATATCGAAGTGATATTATAAAGCTAAGTAAGACTTTCAAATACAATATTATGATTACCATTTTGCCCCTCTCCCCCCCACCCCACCCCACCCACACCCCTTTTCTTGACTTTTGAAGATTTTTCAAGTCTAGCTAGATGTCTACTTCTTCTAGCTTTTTGAATTGCCAAAGTTCATCCATGTTCCACAATGATCCATCATTCAACCAATTAGCTTCTGCCACCTCACATTCTGAAATTGACATTTCTTGATATGTAAAATGCTCTGGCTGCTGAATGAAACTTCCCACATGGTAACATTCATCATCTTGATAAATTGAATTCAAATTTTCATTCAACACATTCATTGAATTTTCTAGTGAACCCCATGTCGTGTTGTTGTTATTAGTATCATGGGATTTGTTGTGTTTTGTACAAGGTTCTTGATTATTGTTGATTAAGGGTAAATTAGGAAGTTTTTTTTCAATTGATGATGAAGAACATTGTTCCATTTTTTCAAGTAATCTTGGTACCCATAGATTCTTGATTGCTTCAACAAACTTCTTGCTATTTGAATCAACTTTAAGTTGTCTTGCTTGTTTTTGTACCCTCGTTCTCCAGTAGTTCTTGATTTCATTGTCTGTTCTTCCTGGTAAATGCTGAGCAATCTTTGACCACCTAAAATACATAGACGAATTTAGAATTTATGAGTTTTTTTAAACTTAAAAAGGTAAAAACAGTCAGATGCATAAAATATCTCACATTGTATCCTAAAGAAGTATAATATAAACAATCTAATGACACAAATATTGAGAGTTGATTACCTCACTCAAACTCGTGATCTATAGGTCATACGGGTTCAAAGTATATTTACCTATTTCCCCATTTGGAGTGAAGTTCAAGAATTAAGAGTTGTTCTTGTGGAGTTAGATTTCCACGTTTAATATCTGGTTTTAAATAATTCAGCCACCTTAGTCTACAACTTTTTCCCGTTCTCTTTAGTCCTGCAAAAAATAATAATAAATAAATAAAAAGAATAGAATTTTCTTTTCTTATACTAATGGTATATAATTTTGATAGATATCTTTCACATCTAGCTAAATGACAATTCAAAAAAAATAAAAAACATAATACAGCATTAGAAAAAGTGTATATTTTTTTAATAAAATTATTTCTTACTTAAATTCAAGAATTATATAAAATTTAAAAAATATTTAAAAATTACCAGCACATTTTGCTAAGGCATTCCAACGACCTTCATCATGAGTAGAAATATAATGAATAAGAAGATTATCTTCTTCAAGAGTCCATGGACCTCTTCTTAGCTCAAATAATTCATCTTTATTTGATAAATTATTATTATTATTATTGTTATTACTCATCATTAGAAAGAAGAGAGAGTAGAAAAGGAAAAAAAAGAAATTTTTTTGGAAGTTGATGAAGAATGAAAGAGAATTTAAAGCAAAGTGAAGTATTATATAGATGATGACAATAAAGGGATTTTTTTATACGTGTCTAAAGAAGAAAAATTATAATACTCCCTCCCTAATTACTTATTCACTTTTGAATTGACACAACTATTAAGAAAATAATTAATAACATAATGAGTTTACCATTTTATCCCTATTAATTATGAAGTGGATGAAAAGTTATACATTTTTAAAAATAATTAGTCATTTAATTGAGGGTATAATAGGTAAAAAAATGTGTCCTTTCTTAATTTGTCAAAATGAACAACTAATTAGGAACAATTATAAAAAGAAAAATAGACAAGTAATTAGGAACGGAGGGAGTAAGAAGTTATTTTTTTTCCCATGAAAATAGTACTTACAAACTTTATGGAACATAAAAACTCAAATGGAATTTTTATTCATCTTTTGTGAGTTTTAAGAGTATTGAAATATATTGTGCTATTTAGTAAACAAGAGAATAATAATGAGCATCTAAGTGTGCTCTAAATATGGATGGACCCACCCCTTTTCTTTCACTTGTGAATGAATATTGACCATATAAATTTCAACACTCTTTGGTCCTCCACCCCCCTTAAAAAAATATTATAAAAAAATTAATTTTACTTTAAAAAATAATTTAATTTAAAATTTTTACTTTACCTTTAATACCATCATTTTAGAGTTACAAAAATGACATAACATGTTAAAAGATTATGAATTTTGGCGTTCAGTTCAACATCTTCATATAATTTTAGAGTGATAGAAATATTATGATATATTTAAAATCACATATTTTTTATAATAGAAATGATGTCTATTTAATTATCATAACCAAGTGAAATTATTATTATTATTGAGTACATAAATTATATAGGAAGTTCTTGAACAAGAAAGTGATAAGATCTTTTTTTGTGTGGGTGGGTCTATTCTATTATATAGTGCTCTAGCTAGCTAGGTTGTTTCTTATATTATTGTGTCAAAAGTATATAATCTAGATGATGCATTAAGATATATAAGTAAATAAGTCTTGATACATTGTAAATAACATCACATTGAATTGAATTTGAATAAATTCATTATTTTTTCCGTTCATTTTTACTTATTCACTTTAAATTTTATATGCTTTATAAAAACAAATTACTTATATAAATATTTCATCATAAAATTCATATCAATTGATATTTAATTTAGGTCATGATAAACTATTTGATGAATAAATAATATTAAAAATAAAATATAAAAAATAATAATATTTCTTTCTTATATTTTTCATGCAAAGAAATGCCTTGACGAAAAAAGGGGAGTCGAGAAAAGTATGATCTTGAAAATGAACTTTGCTTTATTGCTGCCTCCTCGGAAATTGATTCCTATTCAATTTGTGTATATTATATTAAATTATATATATTCCCTCTTTTTAATTATGTAAGAAACGTGCTTGACTAAAATTTAGTCTCTTCGTTCTTTTTTACTTACCAATTTTGATTTGACATACATATTAAAAAAATAATGATTAGTATAATGAGTTTATTATCTTATTACTATTAATTAATAAAATCTCAAATATATTTACTCACTATATTTTTCAAATAGATTAACTCAGCATTAATACACTAAGATATAATAAGAAAAAAAGTTATCCTTCCTTTATTTTTTTAAAATGACAAAGTAAATAAAAGAAATTAAGTTAGAAGATATTTGAAAAATAAATAGGGACGGCGAGAGTTGGACTTAGGAGTATATTACTAAAATATTATTTTATGTCCAAGTAAATTAAACGTGGGATTATATGGTTTGATCAAAAGGGCGGCAACCATAACTTTGCCAAGAAAATGTATGGGAATTTAATTAATTAAAATACTATTTTGGTTTGAGTTTTCAAGATAGTGATGTTTCCTCTTTGTTTTTCCCTATGTTTATTCCAATTTAGTCTGTCTCAAATTAGTTGTTGATTTTCATTTTTTTAAGTCAAGATAATAATGTTTCCTTTTTAAATCAATATAAAAATTGTATAAAATATATTTTAAATTACAATTTTTTTCATATTTATATAATAAAAGAGTATATCTTAAAAATATTGATTAAAGTTTATATAACTTTATTCTAAAAAAATAAAAATGTAGCAAATATTTTAGGATGTAGTAAGTATTTACAAATCTTTTTCGAAATCAATGTTTATTCTTAAGTCAAAGTCATCAAAATGGCTAACAAATCCAAAAAGTTCGATGTAGTTTATTTTTATAAAATAATGCTAAGTGCTTTGTATTAGAATATAAAAAAATATTTTGTTGGAAGGAATATTATGAACTAAGATATCATGTTTATCAAGCTAAGGGAATCAAACAAGTGGTAGAGTATATCCAATTGGAGACTTAAAAAAAAAAATTAGCTATAAAATTCATCGTTAATCTGTATCTAATTAATAGCTTGTAGCTAATAATATTTCCTAATAATTCATAGCTAATTTATCGTTAAATATAATTAACAATAGAAATTGTCCGTCGCTTATTCCATTTTGTTAGTACAAAACAATTGAACATATATATATGTCATTGTATATCAAAGTGTGAGCCTTAAAACAGGAATTAACTATAAAATTCATCACTAATCTATTGTTAAATCGCTCATATTTAACATGATTTTTTGATAATTCATCATTCATCTATTATTTAATAAAATTAGCGATAATTTTTTATTGTTTAACAACAGGAATTATTCGTCGCTAATTTTTTTTTAGTGTTAGAATTATTGAACATAGGTGTCATTGTAATAGCTAGGTGTATATCATGGGAATAAAATTAAGTGGTGTATCCAATTGTGAGCCTTCAAAGAATTTAGTGGATGATTCGTAAGAAAGTACCAAGAAGTTATTTGAGAGTTTGAAGGTAGGGGCCAAAAGGATATATATATATATATATATATATATATATATATATATTAAAGTCTTTTTTTTTTTTTTTTAATTTCATTTTTGCTTCTCGATTTTTTTTTTAGAGTAATAATTAAAGTACACTATATCTGCGTACATTTTACTCCTTTCTATGCTCTATGAAATATTATTGAATATATGCTATTGTAATTATTATAGGAGTGTATATGGTTGGGTTGGTTGGGGTTTTTCAAATATCAAACCAAACTTGTGTCGGATTTTTGAATTTATAAACCAAACCAAATCAATAAAACTCGGGTTTTTCAACCTCGGGTTTTTTCGGATTTTTTCGGGTTTTTTGGATTTTCGGGTTTTTCCGATAAAGTATTCCTACAAACGTTTAATTTACTTGTACTTCAAATATTTCTTTAGTCCTATCAAAATACAACTATCTAAGTTGTTCTTAAGAAAATAAAACAAAATATGATATGATTAATGACACTAAAATATCCAAAAAAATAATAACAATGAAATTGCGTAAAACAAATATTGCAAATTAATAAGTCATAATAAAAATGATCATAATTTAAAAGTACTAAATCATGCTAAAATAAGTTTAATAAGTATTAGTTACATGTAGAAATTTTAAAAAGCATGCTTTACTAACCAGCTTAAGCCAAGAAAAATTTGAAGGGCTGGGGCAAGCTGTCCCTTCATTAGTAAGGGCCTGAAAATGCTCAACCCAACCCAACCTTAGAAGGGCCGAGGGATGGGGCGGGCTAGCCCTTTTTCTTTTCTTTTCAAACTAATTATTCTATAACATCAAGAAAATGAGAAGATTTTCAAATCAAATATGACAAACAATGGTGTTGTTTTAATAACACTAGAAAAAAGTCTTGTCTAATTAGCATGTATCTCGCATACGAGATACGTGAGCGAGATAAGAGAGTGACAAGCAAGATTGGAGGGAGGCAAGGGCACGAGATTTGTCTATGCATCCTAGATACATGCGAATCTACTTAGATAGAGTGTATCTAGAACATATTAACCTAATTTTGAGTCCATATATTCCGAGATACATATATCTGGACGTACCAAAATGTGGTAAGATTCATAATATTATAACATAGCGTGTATTTAAGTAATTAGATTATATACTAGTGAGATTATTGTAAGTTAACCTTAAATAAAAAGTTTTGGCCCATAGGCCTACCTCGGCCCGGCCCAAATCAAGCCTCAAGAGCCAAAGACTTATATGGGCTAGGCTTATAAGCCTTAGTGTTAAACTGGCTTGAAAAATCCTATCTCAACCCTATCCAAATAACGGGTTGGGTTGGGCCGACCTCATGGGCTAAGCCCATTTTGACGGCTCTAGTTACATGACTAAATATTAAAGAAAATTAAAATTAAATTATGTATTTTAATTGTCTTAACCTATGTAAAACTAAAGAACAAATATTCAATATTATTGTCATTCTTAGTGTTGAATTGATTTTCTTTTTGCGTTAGTATTAATTTGATTTTGATTTAAGCTTTATTATAATTACCAATATCTATGGAGTATAATCTTTATTGGGTCATTAAGAATTCTAACTTTCAATCATGAAATAATATATTAAAAGATAAAAACTATGAAAAAAGTATAAGAAATATTTAAAAATTATATCAAAATAAATATTTTTACATATAAAATAAAATTTTAAAATTATATATATAATGTCGGGTTGGTTTGGTTTCGGGTTGTTTTTTTTTAGTTGAAACCAAACAAACCCAAATATAGTCGGAGTTTTTTTCCCAATATCAACCAAGTCAAACCAAACCACTAGTCGGATTTTTTTTTTTCGGTTTGACTCGATTTGCGGTTCGGTTCGGTTTTCCGTTCGATTTTGTACACCCCTAATAATTGAAGTATTAGGAGAAGAATAACCCCGAGATTAAATTTTGTGGTGGAATAAGAATTTTATTAAGGAGATTTAAATATAAATATATAATTTTTTTCTTGATGACAAGGGAAACCCGCAGCCGCTATCTTTTGGGTGCACATAGGGTAAAACCCTTGCTCCTATGCAACAGCTCGCAAACCACACAGGAGAAGTAACCCACACTAGGCAAGCCCGGTGCAACTAGCTCGACCCAGAAGGCAAACCCCTTGCTTTCATTGGCAAGGGGTTTCGAACTTGAGACCTCCAACATAGAAGTCTCAAGCTCAAACCACTAGGCCACCCCAAAGGGGTATATATAAATATACGTGGAAATTAAAAGGGATTTATTTATTTTTTAAATAAAGAAATAAATTGAGGGTGGAAGGAAAGGAATAATGAAAGAGGAGATTATCAGATGGAAAATCGAGCACTCATCGATGAATTGAAAATGTAGCTCTTCAATCAAAAGGATTCAACCAATAGTGTATATTTTCTTAATCTACCTTATGTAGTGTATTTTTCTGATAAAAAGGGATATTAATAATGGATTCATAGAGAACAACGAAAATAATAAGAAAATTAGCTAGGTATCTAACTAAAATAAAACATCAGAAATAGGTAAAAATCTTTATTATCCATTTGTATTTGATTTAATGTCAAAGTACCTCATGTAATAATTAGATATATAGACACATTCTCCCCCCCTTGAGTAATTTTCAAATATGTCAAAATAATCTCTACAGAGTGGTATTTAGTAAGTGGCAAACATATACAAGAATAGCTACCATCCAAATTTTATACAAAGCTCTCTAGTGTTGAAAATGACAACATTTTTCCTATCGTAAGAATTCTCGATGATTGATGAATTAAGCAATGATTATAATAGAGAATCTTATAAGTCTCCTAATCTGTTATTTACAATGAAATATACTACAATTATAATCAAGGGATGTGACAGTAAGACCACTTTATCTTTAATCGATATTTTATGTTTTAGTATATTGAAATTAGAAAATGTTCTGACAGACACAAATATTTTACGCCCCTTAATTAGCCTGCTTGGTATATATTTAGATTGATCAGACGAGTAAATTTAGATACTAAATGGGCAAAGGAAAAAAGTGCATTTATGTAAAGGGAAAAATAAAAATATATATCTTTCGGTCAATTAATTTACTGATATAATTGAAGTCTATATACACAACATATACACTATCGATGTATATATTGTGTATAATATATGTACATTATATGTATATATTGTATAAAGTATGCACTATGTATATACGTTGAACGTGTTTTATAAATTAGATGGCCAAATGGTTCTCATATATATATATATATATATATATATATATATATATATATATATATATATATATATATATATATGCACTATGTATAAACATGTATACTATTTATTTTAAGTCCATTCCACTAGAGACAAGAGAGTAGACAACACATGACTAATCCTATGTAGTCTAAACCCCTTTCATTTGCCTCCTCAACTTCAAAAGACAAAAGGAAAAAAAGAAGGATGTGAATTAAAGTAGAAAGAATGAGAATCAATTATTGAGAGTGGGAAATAGAGTGTATAGAGAGAGTTTTGTTATATTCTTAAACAAAAGGGACATAATTTCCATATTGAGTAATAAGGTATAGTGGGAAGAAATGGATGCTTTGTTTTTTATCCAACTTTGGGAAATATATAAAGTTAGTGACTATGCATGTGACCTTAGAGAAGGATAAGAGAATTTGATATTGAGTAAATGAATAAATCAAGAATTGAACCTAGGATCCATTTGTTTTGATCCTTAATCAACGATATCATAATTCTAATTCTAAAATGAATGATTGATTGATGAGATTGACAATATTGTAGAAATGGACATAAACCAATAACTAATTAATTCCCCCACACACTACATGTGTTTTCACTTCAAGTGTGCTTATGATTTGAGAAGGTGACTAGTATATCTCAACCATTTATCACGCACTTATAAGCAAAATGATAATTTTTTTTTACTGGTTTTCTACCTGATATTCGATACTCATTTTTTATCTCGATTAATTCATATTTGTGTTAAAAAGTTTCACTTGATTTGGAGAATTGGTATTCGATTAATCTATGTTCTCGCAGGAAAGTTTCAATTTGGAGGGTAGAACGTTCCTTACCAAATCTGATTCCACATTATTCTTATTGCTCGAATTCGAAACTTTTAATTGGAAATGGATGAATACCTTTTTTTTGTTTTGCACTTAATGTTCGGTATTCGTGTTGGAATTTGCAACATAAATTACATATTGAAAAATAAAGTGCTCCCTAATTAATAAATACATACCCTACCACAAAATTGGTGCATGCAAAAAGATAATTCTAATCCATATTTCAAATGAGTGATGTAGTATTCATGCTATGTCTATTTGTTGTTTTAAAGTATTTGACTTTACATTGATAAGCTTCCAAAGCTTAGGATCAATTCATTTTATTACACAAATAAAAGGGGAAAAGAATAAATATACCTCTGAACTATCGTAAATGGCATACAGATACCTTCCGTCATATTTTTGGGACATTGGTGTCCCTGCCGTCCAAAAACTAGAGCATATATGCCCTTCACTCTAACGGAAGACTAAATAGGGACACGTGGCATAATCTTATCCGTCGATTCGATATTTAATAAATGTCAGGTCAGTGGATAAGATTATGACACATGTATGTCCGTTAGTATAAATGGTATATATGCTCTAGTTTTTGGACGACAGGGGCACCAATGTCCTAAAAGTATGACGAAGAGTATCTGCATACCATTTATGATAGTTCGGGGGCATATTTATCTCTTTTTCCCCAAATAAAAACATTATGTTATTTTTATATTTTCCTATTTTTAATTTGTTAAATGAAGAAAAGAAAAATTGTAAATCAAGCTGACAATTTTGAGATTAATGGCTGGGAAGTATAGTGGCATCTACAAGTTTGGGGAGAATTTCTACTTTGATGATTATAAGAATTTATACATTGAAATATAGATTCGATTCATTGCCTTTTTAATTTCTTCAAGCACAATATTATGATATATACTTATTAAAAAAGTTCTTGATTCATTATTTATTTACAATAAATAATTTGGCTCGATCCGAAAAAGCGTTGGCGGAATTGTGTTTAATTTTTAGTTGGACGCAACATGTTAAGCATCGTGATACAATCATATTCTATCTCAACTGGACATGTATATTTCTAGGTTTTTTAGAGTTTTGATAAGGACATGTATATTTCTAGGCTTTTTAGGCTTTTTAGAGTTTTTAGAGTTACACATTTGGCCGTTTGACCAACAAATACTACATATATTGCACATTAACCACATGTATATTATACATCTGTCGGCTATTCTTCTGAATATTTAGTTTTTCTTTTTGAAAATCTATAATAATGGCAGAAAAAAGAAAAAAAGAAATCCTAAACAGGCGTTATGGGCTTCTGGAGGCTGAATTTGGTATTTGCAATCTCAAGCCCAATAAGTTGTGGCCCAATATAAGCTACTTGCATAGAGAAAGCTCATTTTGATTTATTGGGATATTTTCATATAGAATATATTACATATTAATTTTTGGGAGAATTATATTTATGTTTTCACAATTACAAAAAATAAGAAATTTCGACGATGTGCAAGCTCTGTTGCAGTTTAAATTTTACTTATACAAATTAAATTTTCATTCCTACATATTTTGTGTAATAGAGTAATACTAGAAAACTTGTTTTCAATGACCCTCGATTCAAATTAATTATTTAACATATTAAACATAACCTTTGGCATTATGTACACCAAATCATTCTTAGCATACTTTTGGTTAGTCAATAAAGATATATCTTTTGATAAATAAAGGTGTGATACTAATTGTAGTGATGTGTCATTGTCATTTTTCTGAAAGTAATTAATATCTTTTTTTTTTAATAGTAATATAGGTGAATTAAGATATCAATATTCTTTCCCTTCTCTTAGTTTCAAAGAAAATGTATCAATTTCCTTTAAATAAACAAGGACAAGATGGAATATAATATTGAAAATCAAGCATTTACCAATTGCAGTATAATTTTATTTTGAAGCTTTATTGATGAAGAGAACATTTAACATCATATATTCTTTTAGATCTATTATTAGATCTATTATTAAAGATTGCAAATATTTATTGAGAGCCGATAAATTCACGATTAAATATGTCTAAAAGGAGATACACGCTAACTTCATATTGGTTGCTCTTTTTTTCTTTCACATATCTGTTAACAAATTATAAATAAAAAAATAATTTCATTACTTTATTTCTCTAACTTTTTTTGAAATTGTTTACATTTTTTTAAGGAAAGATCAATTACAAGAGTAAAATTAATAAATTTTAATAATTTAAAGTAATTTAAGATAATTATTTTTTAATATAATATGAAGAAAATTATAAGGATAATATAGGAAAAATGTCGATGAAGTCGAGTAAGGGCTGAATAAGGGGCATGAGTTGTTGCATGTTGAACACGTGTCCTATAGATCCTAAAGAACTGAAGCCCACTATAAATATTTATTTTTATTTTTATTTTTTCTTTCTGGAACTTTTCTTCTACAAAAATATAAAATTTATACACAAAAGCCTTGAATTATAATTCTAAAATTTTAATAAAAAGATGGGAAAGAAGCATCTATCTTCCATTGCCAACGACGTTATTCATTCATGTGCTATGTTAGTTTTCCTCTTTACTATTTTTGCTGCATTTTTTTATTACTAGTATAATAACTACTTTCTATGGTTATTTGTTTTTTTTTTCTATCGAAACTTGTCTCGTTAAAGATAGGAATAAGGTATGCGTATATACTGTTATTATTAGATCTTACTTTCGAGATGATTAGGTCATGTATATAGTTGTTGATCAAGAGATATTATCCTTGTTAACTGTGCTATAGAATTTGATTACTATTTGTATATCAATAAATTTGTAAAAATGGTTACTTGTGATGAGATAAAAGTGAAAAACATGATTTACTAAGACCATGAACAAGTAAAAGGATAGTAAAAGAAAATAATTGAATTAGGTGTATAATTAATACTCTGTATGTCTCAATTTATGTGACATAATTCGAATTTTGGGAGTCGGACAGTTTAAGTTAGACAATGAATTTGGACATAAAATCTTCAAGTTTTCTAAATAAAATTTATATATTTGAAAATTAGTAAAAAATATAGTAAATCGCAATAAAATTGACAACTCAAAATATTTAAAAGATATATGAAAGATTATGGTAAAATATAAACTTGTTTGAATGTCGAAATTTAAAAGGTCCCATATAAATTGGGACGGAGGGGGTTATGTGCTTTCACTTTCTAGTGAGCCCCTCTTCAAGTTTTCACACTATGTTATTTTACGTTTTTGAACATTTTTATCCTTTTAACTTTAATGCCTTTTAATTAAAAAATGAAAAAAATATCAGTTTATTTTAAAATAAAAAGGATATTATAGACTTTTTAAATTACTGGCCAAATTTTGGCCAAATTTTCTGGCCATTTATCATTACCCATATACAAAATTGTGAAAAGTAATTATCATCCCATTTATGTTGACTTAAGTTGTTAGAGTGAGTCGCATTTTTATGTACACGTTATTTAATTGTGTCTTCAACCCACTCTACACGTGCTCATTGAGGACTACGAGGATGGGTTTGATTCTTTTTCATGGGTCGAACACGTGATCATGAGTAGCAGTGATCCTTGAACATAGAAATTTGTCCATTTTGATATCATGTTGAAGTGCCTAACAATTTCACCTAAACTACTAAAAAAAACTGAAATTAGCTATGAACTTTGTCGCTAATCCGTTGTGACGGACAATAGCGGATCCAGAATTATCATTAAGATTTAAGGAGTGTCAATGATTGTAGTTAAAAAATATAAATATGAGGCAAATAGAACTAGATTAACACACGATTTTAAGGAATTTTCGTAACATCTTAACCACTAGACTAAACCTTTAACTTGTGTAAAGTGGTGTCAATACTTGTATATATATATTTATTAAACCAAATCTTGACCTCTATATACAATGTAATTATCTAACGAAAGGATGGTCTGGCCCTGGTGACGGATTTTGTTGTTTAGCTACAAAATTTGTCTGTCGCTAAATCCAATTTCTTTAGTAATGAAAGTTACGTATTTAATTATGTTTTCAACCGTTATTGATAAATGTTTCGTCACAGGAGGTTAGGCACCTCTGTGGAAGAATTAGTGCATGAATTTGAGGATGGATGGGATCCTAAAATGGGTTGTTATTCGAGGAAGTTGGTGGAATTTTGCTGCTCTAAGGCCCTCACTGATGTATGCAGTAAGTTGGAGGAGACGTTAGTTGATGGTTCGTTTAGCCGGATCACATTTGATATGATGCTAGCATGGCAAATGCCGAGTTCAGCTGATGAAGACAGGCATTCAGTTAATGTCCTTTGCTATACTTTTCAATTCAATGACTTTACTGCAACTTTGCTTTTGCGTATGGTGTACTTTAAAAGCTTCAAATTATAAAAAATTGATCCTAATAGCTTCTGCAGTTGCTATGTTCTAATCCTAACAATTTGATGTTATCCGTTTCATGCCTAAATATACTGGTTTCATATGCATACTTTTAGAAGAATAGTCTAGAGTGGATCAGCCAGCAATTTATTTGTCGGTCGAGTGTAGGATGATTACTCTATAAGTAGGTGCTGCTACATTTCCATGTCTATTATGGATCTTAATCCATGTTTCTCTCGTAATTACCCTTAACACGTCGACTTATGTTTGTAATATATAGGAGATTAGTGATTCTTTTTTTTAGCAAAGTGAACAAGAACGGTTTGATTGTTGCCCTTTACAGATTCTAATTAGAATTTTGGCGATTTTTTTCCTGATGAAATGTGCTATGTGATATGTTGTTTCCTTTATGTAACAGGAGTGCGTGGCAAAAGAAAAAGAAGATAGGAAAGTAACTTGTAAGGTGCCTCGAGAACAAGATGACATTTCGTTGTTCTACTCAGATGTCATGCCGCTCCTTGTAAGGAACTTGTATCTTAACTAGAAATTTTCTTTTGTCACATTGTGCTACTCGATGGACACTCGGATTTCCTCTGGTGCACGCCTCCTGATAAGTGATATGTATTTCTTCTCTGTACCACTCTAACTTAAGATGCTAGTAAGAAAAATGGAAAGCTAAAATAACTAACTATTTACCCGAAATCTTCATGTTATACCTTAGATTCTTACAGTACATTTACGTTTGATTTGACAGGTTGATAATGAACCAGGTGTTGGAGAGGATGCGTTCTTGTGGATGGGGACACTTGTACATTTAGTTGCCGATATTATTAATGGACGATTTACTTTCGAGACGCTGACAGCATCTACAGAAAATCGACTTCATTATCCCGCTTATGACATGTTTCTGAAAGAGATTGAAAAGTAATTTTCGTTTCTCGTATGGAAAATAAATATAATAGAGTTGTTGTGGTTGAGGCATAGTTGATTTGACTGATTGATTGGTTCTCCTTTCTGGTTGACTTCCGTTGATTAGATGTGTGAAGCATTTGCAAACACAAACGACCCCAACAGGCATGGAAATGGCGGATGATGAGTTCATACTACACGTGGAAGGAACTGCAAGTTCGCAGAGAGTAGTGCGCCACATCGGAGGCACAAGTTGGCCTGGTATGTCTTGCCTTTTATTGTGGTTCGTGTTGTCATGTGGTTCAAGATTGCTAACAGACTTTTTATTTCTAGGTAGGCTGACGCTAACGAACTATGCCCTCTACTTTGAGGCATCTGGTGTTCTCTCTTATAAAGAGGCTATTAAGCTTGATCTTTCAAAAGACTCTGAACAAAGTGTCAAAACAGCTGCCACGGGTCCATGGGGTGCTCCTCTCTTCGACAAAGCCATAGTTTATGAATCATCTGAATTGTAAGTACTCTTAGTGACTTCTAAATATGTTGCACCAGTTATTCTAGTTCTTCAGTCTTTCCTCGAGGACTAAATTGCATTCAAGTTCTTCAGTCTTTCTCGAGGACTAAATTGCATTTTCATTTACTAGAGACATGAGAAAGCGGGTAATTCTCATCTTAAACACTTCAGGAATATGTATATGTTGCTCGGACTCTTCGAAAATGTTGACGGGATCATGTCGGATCCTTTAAAAGTAATACAGTTTTGGAGGATCCAAAACAGGTGCGGCAGCATTTTTGAAGAGTCCCAGCAACATAACTTGAGGTAATCACGAATTCCAGGCCAACTTATTAATGGACTTGTGTTCTCCGTTTAGGCAAGAAGGGGTTGTCATTGAATTTCCAGAAATAACAAGCTCAACAAGACGCGACCACTGGCTTTCTCTTGTGAAGGAAATTATGCTATTGCATAGGTTTTTACGGAAGTTCAAAATAGATTCACCATTAGAGCCGTGGGAAATGCACGCGAGGACAATACTGGGAATCATTAGGCTACATGCAGCTAGAGAACTGCTGAGGATATCACCTCCAGGCCCCAAGAACTTCCTAATTTTCGACTTGCTCGATGAATTGCCGAAGGGAGATTATGTGCTTAAAGAGCTTGCCGAGAGTTTGAAGAAAGTTGACACTAGACACCCGTGTAGTGCTAGCTCGATCTTGAGGAGCCTTAATGTCTCCCAAATGTTTGTTCCAAGTGTAGAGTTAAAAGAAATCGAAAAAGATATCAATGACGTCCCTACTTCACCAGTACAAGTCGACCATGTTTCGTCATTGGAGAGTGCTATTGATCAGTCGAGGGAGGAAGCTAAAGAAATTCAAAAGGCTAAAGCTACGGTCGAGGATCTGAAAGACGAAGGAATCGGCAATAGTGTCCAGGTTCTTATGGTAGGTTGCTACTCTGCTTCGAGGGAAATGCATTTACAGCTATAGAAGTCTTGTTTACGAGTGTTGTGCAGCTCGTATTCCTAATTGAAAAGTTCTCAATATGTCAATGTACCTTTCTGCTGCATATTGATTGTGCTAAAGTATGTTTTATTTTTCCTTAGGGTCTACTTAAACCATTAAAAAAGTTAGTTCCATATGTTCAAGAGGCGTTTACATGGGAAAGGCCCTTACCCAGTACGATTCTTGTGGTGACAACGATGGTTGTTATTTACAAGTAAGTTTCTTTATTGCTGCTATGTCATTTGCCTATGTTTGATGTCAAACAGTGAACTTCAATTGTTTTAGTAAGTCCCTATACGAGCTAACGGAAGCTTATGACTGTAGCGAGTGGGTTGGCAAGGCAATAGCAGCTCTCTTATTTGGAATTGTCGCTACGATGATATGGGCTAGACGGAGGAGGATACCAGATAAGGTCGACAGGATAGTCGTCTACACTGGATCCAATCAGACAACGATGGAAAGTATAGTGTCGGCGCAACTGGGACTGAGAAGCGTCTATGACTTGATCCAAACGATGAATGTAACTATACTGAAAATTTGGTCAGTATTGGTCTCGAAAGCTCCAAAGGTACGTTATTTTGCCCTGCATCTGAACTCATAATCTCAAATGTACGAGTTTAAAATTCGTATTTAATGCTAATAACTTAAAGGTGGAATCCCGTTAATTTAAATCCTGAATCCGCTTCTGAATGCAGCATGCAGATATGGTAATGGTATCATTGGTCGTTGCAGCGGTGATTTTAGCCGTGGTGCCTTTTAAGTTCATTCTTATGGCGTTGACGTCATACGGCTTTGTGGCAGCATCAAGGATAGGGAAAAGCAAGCAAAATGAGAAAGGAAATAGGAGATTACAGGAGTGGTGGGACTCTATTCCGGTTGTTCCCGTTGATATTGTGAACGAAATCGAGCCCGATACGTAATCTTGGATGTCAATATGATCCTGGTTTGTTTCTTCACTACACTAATCCTCCTCATCAAATAATTGTGTTCGTTTCAATATCGTCTATTATTTCAACTTCCAACTCGAAACATATTTGTGATATGTTTTTCTTTGCATACGCGTCGATTTGCAAGTGTTCCCTTATATTTGATGTCCTTCGCGAATTGTGTTTATGTTGTGTTATGGCAGGGTACCTGAAGACACTTCATCGCGATAAAAAGGAATAAATTTCCTAATATAGCAAGTGAAATGGTGTATTTCATGTATACATGTGTTAATACTTTCATCGTTTTGTAACGCGAGCGAGTGTGAATTACATAGTTTTTTTTTTCTGGAATAAGAGTTTGATGAATTTTTGTAGAACAATAAGCATCAGATGTCTTATATGCAGGCTGTAGTTTGCAATTGTCCTCAAAACTTGTGGTTAATTGAACAAGTTTACTATCTTGAAATATATATCGTGAACGTTTGTTTTATAAGCGGAAGTTAGAACTTATGTTTAATGTAACAATATATATATAGTTGCAACGTCCTGATATTCGGACTAGACAAGGCTGACACGAGTAGTTCTGATTTCATATGTAACAGTTCAGCTTAATAGTGATAATATTATCTGCTTTGCTCTGTGAGCACGCATGACTTTAAAATGCGTCATTAGGATACGAGGTCCAAATTTCTTTGTTTCTTTCTATATGCTTTTCTAGAGCCCATCTAACTAATTTTCAATCTAACTTTTAGAGGAATCAAATTGAGAGAGTCAATATAAGTTGAGTTAATGAATTCTATGAAACTTGTGAGTTGGACGAATTATATTTTTATGGGCTGATTTTGTCAGATTTAATCAACATCTTTTGCTTAAAAAATACTGATTAGCTAAAATTATAAGTTTATCAAACTAACTTACAAATAATTTTTTTATAAACATCTTTAATTTGATTTGTTTATACATTCTTTCTACACTTCAAGTCTTCACAATCCAAACTAATAAGTCAAAAGCTATATTTGATTTTACTCATTGAAAATAATTAATAAGTATTATGCGTTTATTAAGTGTTGAAGTTCAATTATATAACTAAATAATTGAGTCTTTGATTAAAAATACTATTTCACAGTGAGTTTGTATTTTGTATTTTATCCGGATTTTATTAAGCTTCTTTGCAATTACATGTCGTCTAACTCAAGTTGCACCGCTTTTAAAGCAACTTCATTCAAGAAGTAAGATTATATTCTTAGGAATATATTATAGGGTATAGGCAAAAGTTCTCCTATTAGTAAAAGTAAAAGTAGCAAGATTATTACAACTTATAAATATTAAAATATATTAGAATTTTTTTGTATTCTTTAGAAATTTCACCATGTTAGAAAGTCATAAATAGTTGTAAAAATTAGTGGTAAAAACTTTTATCCATTTAGCGACGATCCTTACCCACACAATCAAATCACTTAAACCCATTTTTGTTCTTATGCTACATGTGAGTCTTGTAACAATACAGTTTCTTTGTGTCTTTGCACTTGAAGGTCAATTTTCGCCTGGCCCAAAAAAACTTTTTGCACTTCTAAATTGAGTAAATTTTAGGTTTAGCAAATATAAAAATCATATTTGTGCTCTATAGCTACAGTTTTGTTATTTGCGTTCTATAACAAACTGCTATGGAGCATCAAATTTGTATAAATCGCAGATAGACATCTCGTTTGTATAAAATCGCAACGATTGTTTATGTATATCGGTTAGATAATTGCATATATGTAACTACTAAGTATATGTATCGATGATTGAATTTGTATACAATTGAATCGAAATAAAATATTTGTATATCAAATCTCTCTCTCATTTTAAAGCGAGAAAGAGACAAAGACAAAAGAGAACTAGTAGGGGAAGATTTGTATTTGTATAATTATAAGTATATAGGACGAAAATATATGTATTTGTATTTGTATATACAGTTTTCTCTCGCTTTATACAAACACAAAGACAATTTATACATTTGTATTTGTATAAAGTGAGAGAACCGAGGGAAAGTGGCGAGCGAGATTTCTGGGGAGAGAGGCGAATAGCAAAGTGTTTGCTACGGATTAGAATTAAATGAAATTATTATTATAGTATTTAATTTGAATTAATAGTTTACTATTTTATATAATTTTTCCTTCATTACATTTTGGGAGGCCATAGTTTTAGTATGGATGATAATATATACTTTGTTTCGTATGGAGTATTTGAAAGTAAATAAATATACACGTCTTTTTGTCTTACAAATCTTATTTAAATTTGATTTAATTAGACGATATTAAATTAAGAAGATACCAATAAGATTTAGGAATGAATCAAAAAGATCTTTTTAATTTTAAGATGATAACCATAGAATTAGTGTAATTGGTAAAGATAATAAAACTAATAAATACTTTTTTTTAGAAAAAAAAATCATTGAAATGTTCTTAAACTTTCTACAAAAAATACAAATTTTAAAATTAGTTTTTTGAAACAAACTAAAAGGACATTATAGAATAAAATATTTCAAGAGAATCTCAATAGTTTTCAATTACATGTACTTTTGCTTTATCGAATTACTCCCTCCGTCCCATTTTATGTGACAATATTTAACCGAGCATGAAGTTTAAAAAATAAATGAAGACTTTGAAATGTTTATCAAATTGCCCCTTTAAAAAGTAGTTATATTAAAAAGTAGACTCACTTTTCTCCCTCCTCATAAATATATTATAATACTATTTTTAAGATTAAGTGGGACCAACAAGGGTAAAAGAGAAATTGTACCTTTAAATACTTATCATATAAGAAAATTTGACATTTTTTTTTAGACTGATCAAAAAGAAAATGGTGTCACATAAAATAGGATGGAGGGAGTAAAATTCAATTTCCACCTAATAAATTAATTAATCAAATACAAATATTCATAAATTATATAAAAATGACCATTTAATTTTTCATTTATTTATTTTTTTGGCTATAATTTCTCAAAATTAGTTTTTCGAGGGAACAATTCCTCTACTACCTTTTATACCTTAACCTATTTGTCTTCTCTTCTCAAATTTTTGTTTTTTGGTTATACTCTGTTCACCAGTTTTTTTCAGTTTCTTGGCCATGAAATCCAAAATCAAACAAGATTTTATTGATGAAAATCAAGAAATAATTGAAATTCAGAGGAGAATAAGAGTAAAAATCTCAGACCCAGATGCTACAGAATCATCTTCAGATGATGAAAAACAGGAAAACAGACCAAAGATTATTGTTCATGAGATTGTTCAGAAAAAGGTAAAGATTCAATCTTTTTTACTAAATAGCAAAAACCCATTAGATTTTTATCAATTTTCTGGTAAATTGCCTCCTTCTAGGGTTCGAAAAAGAAAATATCAGAAAAAGGCTATTTCTGCAAAATCTGGAAATCCGCCATTAATGGTGGATTCTCAGAATTTGGATTCACCGAAGGTAAAGACTCGTTTTTCACTAAAAAACAGAAATCCGTTGAGTTTTGATCAATCTTCTGGTAAATTGCCTCCCATGGTTCGAAAGAGAAAATCAGGAAAATTTGCTACTGAGATTAGAGACCCATTTAGCAAGAAAAGAATTTGGTTGGGTACTTTTAATACTCCTGAAGAAGCTTCCGAGGTTTATCAATCTAAGAAACTTGAGTTTCAGGAGAAGTTGGAAAAGGCTAAAAATGCAAATGTGGAAAAGGTTATTTCTGCAAAATTTGAACTTGGGTCTTCTTCTTCGAGTGATCCGCCATTAATGGCTGATTCTCAAAACACAGATTCATCAAATGAGTCTGATGATAGATTGAAGAAGGCAAAAAATGCAAAAGAGAAAATGGTTATTTCTGCAAAGTTTGAACTTGGTTCTTCTTCTTCGAGTGATCCGCCATTAATGGTTGATTCTCCGAATACAGATTCATCAAATGAGTCAGATGATCGATTGAAGAAGGCTAAAAATGCAAAAGAAAAAATGGCTATTTCTGTGAACTCTGAACCTGGTTCTTTTTCTAGTGAGCCAATATTAATGGTGCATGAGATTGATGAGAAATTGAATAAGGCTATAAATGCAAATGTGGAAAAAGGTATTTCTGCAAAATCTGAACTTGGTTCTTCTTCTAGTGATCAAGTGGATGCACAAACCTCGGATTCATCGAATGGGGTTGAAGAAAGTGATGAAGAAATGTGGATGGGGCAGTGGATACAAATTTCAGGTGAAAAAGAAGTTAAATTTTCGCAGAAATTGGGTGTTCCTGTTGTTGACAATTACGGTTTCTTGTTAGGTGAATTTAGCAAATTGGATGATCTTAGTATTTCTGTTTGAGATAACTATAGTTCCATAAATACTATGTTCGAAACTTGCAGCAATTTTGGGTGATTAGGTCCAATTTGTGAATATTAACAGTGGCAATTGCAAGTTGACGAATAAGTGTTCATGTGTTATGGAATTTGTTGTAATGGTTAAAACGTTGAATGCAGCAATGGAAATTTGTTCGTCAAATAGAAATTTGAGTTCTTGAATCTTTGTTTGTAGAATATGTTATTATTATGGTCTCTCTTCTTTTTGATGAAATCTTCCATCTGTTCGATCCTTTCCTACTTTGTACGAATTAAATGTATAGATACTTGATATGTGTTTGCTATGTTGCTCGGACACTCCAAAATGCACTACTTTTGTTGGGCTTGATGGATGATGTCTTGGGGTCGTCTGTCGGGACTTGATGTAATGTGATCAGAGTGTTGATGAGATGGAGTCTCGATTTGTGTGTCGAGAAGAATAAATTTGACGTTACAAGTCTAAAGTTGGGCATTGAGGTATGTAACGGCTGAAACTCATCTTTGGCATTAAGGCATGACTTCCTACCACGTGTTTCGGCCTCTATACGAGTCTATAAGCTCCCATGTCACAGAAACAACATGTGATATTTTTGAATAGTTTCCTACCATTTGTTTCCTCTAGACGAGTCTATAAGCTCCCAACTCATGAATGGACTTGTGAAATTTTTGAATAGTCTGAGCAACATAGTGTGTTTATATGTATTTTTTGGTTGAAACTTGGGTGGGTTGAGGAGTGGGGGTGTTTAGTTGGTCTCATGAGAAGATCTATTCTTGACACAAAGACTCACTATGTACACAAAGACTGAATTGGCATGGCAACCAAAACAGTAATCTAAACTGGCAACTATTGCATCAGCTACTACTATGTCCTACTCTTCATAGAAATGATTTCTTGCACAATTTTCCTTGTAACTACTTGTGTTGGAGTCTCTGCATGGCTCAGAATATCCTTCGGTTTCTTTCAATTCATATGTAGTATACACAGATTCTGTCAAACACATTCTGTAAATTGTTCCAACTAGGCTTTTGCCCCCTTAGCATTTGCATATGGCCCAATGAAGCTCTTCTTGCTCCATGCATTGCTTGTCTGTCAATTCCTTGCCAGCGTAGGATCCCATTGAAGATAATGCCAAGATGGTCAATAGTTTCACTCTCCCTATTGCATTTCACTATTTCAGATCCTTTTGGTGAGCCTGGATTGTTACTAATAATCCTACTCCATTGGACTTATTTGAAAACATCTCTAAGTGAGACATACATCTTCTTGATGTTGATTATATCACTTTCCTGATAGCCAGTATCTTGTAGTTGTTGTTTGGTTCTCAGAATCTTCTGTACCGCACAAGAACGCCTGGTTTGAGGTAGGGGTGGAGCCAAGTAGGGCTGAGGGTGTTTGTCCGAACTCCCTTTGGCTTCTACATGTGTTTAATTTTTTATATTTTGAACCCCTGAGTGAAAATTTTCGCTCCGCTATTGGTTTGAGGTATACTCCCAAGTTTACCAACTGTTGTTCTATTCCATATAGTAATGTTCAAAAAATCCTTGCAGTTCTATGTCAACAGTGCCTTTTTTGGTATCTCCACTCCACCAGTTCATAAGAATCCCTTACAAATTGTGATTTAATAAGTTTGATAACCTTAATTTGCAGGTAAAACAAAGATTTGTGACCAGTAAATTTGTATTGAAAAGAGTACATAGAATGCGTTCCACTTATTGACAGGGTTCTATGGTCGATCCGTTGTAACATCTTTGAGGTGATCTCGTCGTGGTAAACCTAAGTATTTGAAACAAATGGGCCTTCTGAATGGAATAAAAGAACATGGAATCATCGATCTCTTCCTTGGAGATTGGGATGAGTGGATGTCGATCATTTGTGAAAACACTTAACCGTTAACATCTGCCTATTTTATTGATTATAAAAATAGTGATACATAAAGCTCTGTTTTGAGTTCACATTAAAGTTAATACATATCATTCTACTTATATTGATCATAAAATTTCGATACAGTAAAATCTCATTAAATTAATAGTCGGTAAATTGATAATCTCTCTAAGATAATATTTTCCTCTGGCACCGACTCGTTCATTTCGATAAGATAATAAATTTTCAGAAGACCCTTATATAACTATATGGTCCCTTTAATATCATAAATAATTCTTTAAACGTTTAAATATATCTAAGACAATTTAGTGAAAATTGATTTTATTGTGTTATGTTTTTTGTTAAAAATTAAATCTAGTTGAAGCTCTTTATTGTGTTATGTTTTTTTGTTAAAAGTTCTAATGTTGTCTTTTCGAACTGTACCGTAAAATTGTGAAGAGTTCTAGATGTGATAAGTGCTTCCTTACGGGTAACTAGTTCCAAATGTATTGTATCATCTTCAACTTCATCATCAACATCGTTTTTCCAATGATATCCACAATTTCTTCTAAGCTTAGGACCTTTGAACATGTATCATTTTTACCCGGGTAATCCAACATGTTATTGACGTTCAAATTATTGCGAAAACCGAGATCACTAATCGTGACTTCAAGTTCATGAATGAATTTATTTTGTATGTGAATTCAACAAATATAATATATAATTTTATAAGATACAATGATTTTGATGTATTTAATTATTCATTGTACTTTATGTATGATAAATTTATTTTTTCTATAAATTCAATAAGTATGATACATAAATTAGTAAGATAGAATGATTTTGATTTAATTAAAATTAACCTTCATTGAATCTCAAAAAACTCTTTAATTTAATAAATATTACTTTATCGATTAAATAATAACTATACAAAATAATAATATTTATAAATCCACCTATATTAATTTAGTGAGATTTTTACTGTACATATATTGAAAAAACATTTAAAGCTCCAAGATACTGTTTAATAGCCATTAGAAAACTTGAAAGATTCTCTTAACATATAATTTATACTTTATAATACTTAATTATGAAGGACCATGTTTTAAATGATTTTCCCTTCTTGTTTTATGTATATTCACGATTCAAATACAAATTAATCAAGAAGTCAAAATAATAGATACTACTTATTATAGAAATTTATTTATAATCAATTAAAAAAATTATACAACGGTGAATAATACATAAATTCATGAGATAAAAATATATACACGTCAAAATTAATTGGGTATCATTTACCAAATTAGGAATTTTTTTTAATATTCAATGTCAAATTAGGGATATTAATAAATAATAAATGTAAAGTAGAGGGACTAATCTTGCAATTTTTGAATAAATACTTAACTATTTTCCATTTTTGGAAAAATAAGACTCGTTTTGTTAAATTCTTTTCCAAATAAAATTAGGACCAAAAGTTTCCAATTATTTTATAAAAAAAAAAACGTGTTTTTATTAAATTTTTTTCCTAATATGAATAAGAAAACTTCATTATATATATCCACAATTTAACCTCCATTTTATCACATCTCAAAATTTTCTTTTTCTACTCTGTTTTTAGTTACTGAAATAATTTCTTTTTTCCCCTCTCAAATCTTTGATCATGAAGTCTAATAAAAAAATATCCAAGAATTCTTACGTCAGATTGTATCCTGTTGGTGTTCGTAAGAGAAAAAATGGGAAATTTTGCGCTGAAATCAAACACCCATTTAACAAAGAAAATGGTTTGGTTGGGTACGTTCGTTACTGCTGATGAAGCTTTCGAAAGTTACAAGTCGAAGAAGCTTCAGTTTGAAGAACTAGTCATGGCTAAAGAAGCAAAAAAGAGACAGAAATTTGAAAAATCTGTTCAAGAATCATTAATGGATGTTGCTGAGAATACGAATTCATCAAATGGGGTTGAGGAAAAACTCGATCTTTTTGCAGAGGAAAAACAAGAATCGTTAATGGGTGATTCTTCGAATTCGAATTCGAATTCATCAGATGGGGTCGAAGAAAAAAGCAATTTTTTTGCGGGGGAAGAAAGTGATGAAGAACTGTTTAAGGGGACTTGGGTGAAAATTTCGGAGGGTAAAGAAGTAATGTTTTCACATAATTTGGGGGTTTCAGTTATCGATAATTATGGATTTTTGTTGGGTGAATTTAGCGATTTGGATGATCTTAGATTTATGTAAAGTAATATTGATTAAATTTTTTTTATTTTGTTAAGAATAACAATTTTGATTTTACAAGCTCTGTTTTTAGAATTTCTCAATATTGATGTAGCAATTGTTAATGATATACTCCTTTTGAAGTTTTTGAAGTTTAAGTATATACTAAGTTCTCGTTTGATTATAAATTTTAGTAAAATGTTACGATGAAATTGGAACGGAGAAAGTATTATATAAATAAGTTTTCAGAATAGTGAAAAGCGTTTATAAAAAGAGTATTTTCATAAATTGATCTTATTAAAAGGTGATTAGTTGGATATTTTTTTATTAAAAGTAATAATAATATATATATATATATATATATATATATATATATATATATATATATATATATATATATAAAAATCAAATAAAAACGTTCAATGGTTCTTCATTGTGTTACCATCCTTTTAACATCTTGTTTGGATGGTTGTTACCCGTTGTATTGTATTGTTAGTTTATATATAATATTTGTTTTGATGGTTACATAAATTTTATTGTATCATATTAAGGTAACGACGAAAAATTTCATTTTTTGTAACGACCGATTTGATGTGATAGCCTCATTACCTTAATATTTTCTTCTCATTTTGTCTTTATTTATTATTTAATAATAATATTTCATCTTTTATCCTACATTCTCATAGTAGTTGTATCATGTACCCTGCTTTTCTTGTAGGTTTATCATTCAAATTATGGATGTGTGACATTATATAACGACTGAGAATGATACAATCTATTCAAACATTATATTGATAAAAACAATACAGTACGATACATTAAAACATAATACAATACAATGTGATACATTATGAAACAATACATAACAACCATCTAAATGTGTTTTTTTAACAATACGATACAATAAAATTCGTAATAACCATACTATACAACACAATACAATGAGCTTCATAATTGTTTTACATTCAAATATGTTTTTTTATTTTTTCAATTTTTTTAACATATATTAACCATCACCTGATAAATATGTAAAATTTGCGTACATTTTATTTTTCTACTTCTTACTTTGCAAGAATATACTACTTACTATGTTTATGTTATTGTTATTTATTATGGGGTTGGCCTCATCATACATATCAATCACTATTAGGACATACAGAACTATTTAATATAATGTTTTTTTTAAAAAAAAAATTATCCACCACTTGAAACTGTAGGCATGAATTAGTTATAGTTATTTGTTCCTCTAAAAAACTTGAAAGATCCTCTAAAAAAAGATTTTGTATTCCCTTCGTTTCATATTATTTGACATATGTTATCTAACATATTTTTAAAAAAACTTTAATTAAATATATTTTATTAAATTAACATTATTGATGATACTTTAGAACTCGAAATTTGACTATTACTATCTTATGAATAATCCATAGATATGTAAGAGTTATAGTAATTTGATCTACCCAAAAAAATATTCTACATATTATAGAAATTTATTCATAATTACACTATAAATATTCTAATTGTATAATATATATTTTTCACACGATAGAATTAATGGGTGATAATTGATATTTAGACTAAGTTTAATAATTCTACCAAAATGGGAGGTCTTAATATTCATTGTCAAATTAGGACATTAACAAATTTCATGTATAGTAAAATAGAGGACCAAAAATTGCAATTTCTCAATAAATATTTACTTGGAGTATTTAACTAATTTCCTTTTTCTTTAATAAAATGTATTTTTGTTAAATCTTTTTCCTAATATGAATAGAAATTGACTTATATATATTCACAATTTACTTCTATTTCTTCACATTTCAATTGTCTTTTCTACTTTGTTCTTATAGAAATGGTCTTTTTTTTTTCCATTAAAATCTTTGATCATGAAATCATATAAAAAAACATCAAAACAAATTTGTGTCAGATTGTATCCTGTTGAAGTTCATAAAAGAAAAAAAAGGGAAATTTTGTGTTGGAATCAAACATATGTTTAGCAAGAAAATAATTTCGTTAGGTACTTTCATTAATGCTGATGAAGCTTCTGAAATCAAACATTCTTTTAACAAGTCTAAAAGGCTTGAATTTGAAGAACTAATTGTGGCTAAAAATACAAAAAAAAAGGCCAGATTTCTGAAATATTCGAATGATGAATCTAAACAAAACCAATTAATGGATGTTGCTGAGAATTTCAATTCGTCAAATGGAATTGAGGAAAAAATCAAAGAAGAAATTAAGAACTAAACTGATGAAGAATTGTTTTAAGGGGACTTGGTAAATATTTAGAGGGTAGAGAAGTGATGTTTCATAGAAATTGGGGGCTCTAGTTGTTGATAATTATAGATTTTTTTTGGGTGAATTTAGTCTTTGGATGATCTTCACATCTATGTATAATACTATATACCCTCCAAAAATAAAGGGTAAATTAGTTCAGAATAACAATTTTATAACTATTGGGGGTACAAATTCTATTTTTACCAAATTTCAGAGGCGTTAGATCTTTGTGATTAGTTTATCGATATAATCTATGTTGTTATGTTACAACAATTGTCAAATCAATGATTTACTTCTCAATGAATAGTTTATTAATGTGAGAAAATTAAATTTCTCAATATTAATATGGTGTAAAATGAAATGAAAGTTTGTTAATTACGTATAAGATAATTAAGTATGATAAGCACAAATATTCAATTTATAGTGAATTTTTTTTTTTTTTTACAAAACTTATTTTCTTTTTAAAAAAATATCCTCTATAATATTTTGATCAATTGTAACGACCTGTTCCCGTCGTTATAGAAAAGCCAATGGGGCAAATTTGGGGTCGGAAAACCTTTTCGTAGTATTTGGATTTTCCGAACATTGTTCAGATTTGGACAAAATCGAAGTCTTTGAGGTGTAGACAAATCTAGTAACAATCGGGTAGATCTCTTATGGTTTTGATTACATGAGTAGTTAGATAACTCGTTAAGGAATCCGTACGACTTTACGGAATTGAATTCGGGCGAGTAGAATTCTCGAAATCGATCTTAGCGTAAATGGTTTTTTTTGATAATCATGGGTTAGAGGGGTGTTGTGAAATGGGATGTTGGAATTCCTTTAATTAGCCCTCTGGTTCCGTTTGGACCGCTTTGGAGGGATAGTTGCCACTCTAGCGTGGCCGCCGCAGCGGGGATGATGGTCGATGTGACGAGTACGACGAGACTCAAATCGTAGATGAAAGACGAATAGCTCACTGTTACGCGGAAGCTGCTGCGGTGGGAGTTCTGGTCATTTTGGTGGGGCTACTATAGCGGGGTGAGGGCCACTGTAACGGGACAGACGCGACTTAAAGTCGTAAATAAACCCCAAAACGACCTTATTTGGCACTTTTCAACTTTTAGAGCTAAGGAACGACCCCCAGGCAACTTCTACTCGTTTTTCACCATTCTTGAGGTTAAAGGTAAGTTTTTCACTCCCCGAATTCGTTTTTCGATCCGTAGAACGTAATAAAATTGGTGAACATTGATGGGGGAGGGTTTTGTTATAGATTTTATGGTGGAAAAAACCCTATTTTGGATAATTGGGATCATGGGTTTGATCTAGGGTTTATAGAATTGTTATAGTTTTGGGTAATTAGTGATTGTTTATTGATTTCCGTGCTATTATGATTGTTTGTGGACCAAGAACAAGCGTAACGAATCCGAAAGGGGAATGATCAAGTTTCTTAGGGTTTCAAGCTTGTTCCGAGGTAGGTGATGGTTGTGATTCTATGATTGTGTGATGTATGCTTGTTCTTTCTTCATTATGATACTTGTATATATATGAATGTTGCAATGGTGATCACACTTGTTGTAATTAAGATAATGAATGATGATTGCCATAAAATCATGACTTTGATGTATGATCTTGATGATGAACTTGTGATTGCGATTGTGATTGTGGTGTGTGAATGGGATAAGTTGCCACGTTCCAGCATAACTAACTTGGATAGGATTGTCACGTTCCGGCATAAATATGGGATCGGTTGCCACGTTCCAGCATGCTAACTATTTGGGTTTGGGTTCCATGAGAGAACCAATAATTTGATATAAAATGTGAAGTTGTTCGTTGTTGTATATGTTGATATATATGCATGTGATTATAATGATTATCTTGACTTGTTTATGTTGCACTAGTGGGATAACTGTGTGATCCTACCAGTACACTGTGGTTGTGTACTGATTCTACACTTGCTCTTATTTTTGTTGAGTACAGGACATCTTCAAGCGGCTATTAATAGACCTCGCTTAGAAGATCAGTGATCGTCGCTTCGAATTCAAGGGTGAGTCAATTCTTTCGGACTGCCATGAAATTCTCTTTCGTCTATGTCCACCATTTCTGGACTTAGACCTTTGTTTTAGCTAGTTGATTAGTTCATTAGTTGGGGTTGTATCCCTTTCTTATTTAGACTTGGTTCATTGTTAGAATGTTTTGGTACATTGACTTTCAGGTTCTAGGTTATTCTTCCGCATTGTTAGCTATTATTGTTAGACTTTTGTTAGAGTTTATGGGAACTCTATTTTTATTTCCTTAGTGTTTGATTTAAATGTCTTAGTTTTTAGATTATTTGCTTGGTTTGGGTTGTAGTAGTGGTTCTCCCACTGGAGAGTTAGTGTGGGTGTCAATCACGACGGTCTGGGTAGTGACATCAATCAAGCAAAAATTTTACTTTCCTCCACAAACACACCCTCATTCAAAATTGGGATACATCTATTGAATAATATTTAAAGTTCTAAGATATTGTTTTAATTAGTATCATTAATGGACCTGGTTATAGAAGTCTTTCATAGTTAATAACCAATAAACAACTTGAAAGATTGTCTAAATTTTTTTAATTAATTAGTACCTACTCTTGTCTTACCTCAACATTTATTATTCATACAGAAATACATATTATTGGTAATTTTTTGGTTGCAATCACTTTCTCCTTCAAAGATTAATACGATATAATTTTGTAAACTTCACAAATATTATTTGTTTATTATTCTTAGGGGTACTAGATGACAAATATGAAAATGTGACCTTTCATTAGTAAATTTTTGTGAAAAATATCAAGTAAAATTCATAGGCATGGACGAATTATAATAATTTGTTCAATCCTAAAAAATGGCAATTAGTTCGTAGGCATAGACGATTTATAATGATATGTTCGCAGATAACTTATAATGATATGTCCCAAATCAAAACATAATTAACAATGGTATGAATAAAGAGATGCCACAAAAAAATGAAATCATCGAGGCCCCAACCCAAAATCGAGCAAAAACAAAAATAAATAAATAAAGTAATATACACTGATAGTGTAAATATTTTCCACAACTACTATACTCTAATCTATAATAGTACGTGAGTTATTGTATTTACCAATATCATCAATTGGTACTTACAATAACCACAATAACAATATATTCAATATAATCCCACAAAGTGGAGTCTAGGGAGGGTAGTATGTCTACATATCTTATCTACTTCATAAGTATCTGAGGTAGAGAGATAGTTTCCGATAGACTCCCGGATCAAGGAAAATATATTTCAAAGCAGTCCAGAAGAAAAAATTATAAGAGATAGCATATAGCAGAAAAAACAACAGAAGGTAACAGGACAATATCTAAAAAAATAAATAAATCTGATAGTCGAAGTACAAGGCAATAAATAATAACACAAATTGAAGGACCAAAAACTAATGGAGTAACTAGTATGGACATATGACATGACAAGGCCTTAGCTTCTAGGTATTAACTCTCTACCCTAATTTGTCTACAACTTCCTATCGAAACTCATGTTTTACGTAAGTTGAAATTGCGACATGACTTATCTAATCACCTTTATCAAATTTATCTTTGGTATGGCTCTACCTTTCCTTAAACCATTCATAAATAGTCAGTCTTTCACACCACCGCACTAGGACATCAGGACATCCCCTATTCACATGCCCGAACTATTAAAATCTCATTTTTTGCATCATGTCCTCCACCGAAATCACTTTCACATTGTCCTGAATATCCTTATTTTCAATCATATATCTCCTAATATACACATACATGTATCGCAACATCCTTATTTCTGCAACTTCAAACTTCTCAACGTGAGAGTTCTTGACTGATAAACTCTCCACCCTATACAACATAGTTAGTCTAAGTATCGCTTTGTAGAACTTGACTTCAAGCGCCTTTGGTAGCACCTTCTTATCACACAAAATTCTGGATGCAAGCCTCTATTTCATCCAACTTGCACTAATTTGATAATTCTACCAAATTAAGAGATGCTAATGTTCATTATCAAATTAGGACATTAGTAGATTGGATATGTAGACCGTAAAAAAAATCAAATGTTGCAATTTCTCAAAAAAAAAAAAAAAATTAACCGGAGAATTAAACTATTAAATTTTTTTTTATATAAAATGTGTTTTGTTTAATCTTTAACTTAGGTTAGATTGAATCTTGACTCATTTATTGTCTTGATTCATTAATTATGCCCCGTTTAAATTTTAGTCAACTTGCCAATTGTCACCCTACCTAATATGTTTATATATATATATATATATATATATATATATATATATATATATATTCATAATTTAGCTCTCATTTTTCATCTCTTGATTTGCTTTTCTACACACGTCTTTATTGAAATAGCCCTACCCTCCACCCCCAACCCTTTTTTTATAAAAAAAGTTCTCCAATCATGGAATCCCAAAAAATAACATCAAACAAAAATTGTGCTAGATTATATCCTGTTGGTGTTCAGAAGCGAAAAGGTGTTAAATTTGTTGCTGAAATCAGACACCCAATCGACAAGAAGAACATTTGGCTGGGTACTTTTACCACTGTTGATGAAGCTTTTGCAAGATACAAGTCTAAGAAGCTTGAGTTTGAAGAATTGATCATAGCTAAAAATGCAAAAAAGGATCAGATTTCTGAAAAATCAAATAAAAAAATTTGTTCTGGTGATGGATATAAACAGAAGGCACAATGGGTGTTACTGGAAATTCAAATCCATCAAAGGGAGTTGAGGAAAAAATCGAAGAAGAAATGGGAAATGAAGCGGATGAATAACTATTTAAGGGGACTTGGGTGAAAATTTCAAAGGGCAGCGAAGTGAAAATTTCACATAAGTTAGGGGTTCCAGTTATTGATAACTATGGATCTTTGGTTGATGAATTTAGTGCTATGGATGATCTTAACATAGATAAGTAATTTTATGGTCCAAAAAATGAGGGAAAAGGGGTCCATAATAGCAATTTTAGAACTATTTGGGTTCAAATTTTAATTTTAGAAACTTTAAGAGGCTTTAGGTCTTTGTGATTAGCTTTTCGATATAATCTATGTTGTTATGTTACAATAATTGCTAAATCAATGATTTACTTTTTAATGAATGAAATTAAATTTCTTTTTGAAAAGAAAAGATCAGTATGGTGATAGTGAAATGAAATTTTGTTTCTCCATTTTAATTATATTATTGTCTTTTTGTTTTGGTGATTAGAATTTCTTTTATTCTAAGATATTTTTGTTATCATATTATAAATAAATACTAGTATGGACATATAACAAGACAAGGCCCTTAGCTTTCAACTATTAACCCTCTACCCTAATTTGTTCACAACCTCCTATCGAAGCTCATGTTTACGTAAGTTGAAATTGCGACATGACTTATCTAATCACCTTTATCAAATTTATATTTGGTCTGTCTCTACCTCTCCTTAAACCATTCATATATAGTCAGCCTCTCACACCACCACACTAGGGACATCTGGACATCCCCTATTCACATATCCGAACTATCGAAATCTCATTTCTTGCATCATGTCCTCCACCGAAGTCACGTCCATATTGTCTCGAATATCCTTATTTTCAATCAGATATCTCCTAATATACACATACATGTATCACAACATCCTTATTTCTGCAACTTCAAATTTCTCAACGTGAGAGTTCTTTACCGGTAAACTCTACACCCTATACAACATAGTTAGTCTAAGTATCGCTTTGTAGATCTTGACATAAAGCTTTGGTAGCACCTTCTTATCACACAAGATTCTGGATGTAAGCCTCCATTTTATCCAACTTGCACCAATTTGATAATTCTTCAAATTGAGAGATTTTAATGCTCATTGTCGATTTAGGACACTAATAGATTGGATATGTAGACGGTGAAAAAAAATCAAACGCTGCAATTTCTCAAAAAAAATAAAAAATTACCCGGAGAATTTAACTAATTTTTTTTTAAAAATTGTATAAAATGTGTTTTGTTAAATCTTTAACCTAGGTTAGATTGAATCTTTAATCATTTACTGTCTCGATTCATTAATTATGACCTCGTTTAAATTTTAGTCAACCTGCCAATTGTCACCCTACCTAATATGTTTGTTTATATATATATATATATATATATATATATATATATATATATCATAATTTAGCTCTCATTTTTTATCTCTTGATTTGCTTTTCTACACACTTCTTTATTGAAATAGCCCTACCCCTCCGCCCCAACCCCCCCCCCCTTTTTTTTATAAAAAAACTTCTCCAATCAAGGAATCCCAAAAAATAATATCAAACAAAAATCGTGCTAGATTGTAAATTTGGTGCTGAAATCAGATACCCAATCGACAAGAAGAATATTTGGCTGGGTACTTTTACCACTGTTGATGAAGCTTCTACATGATACAAGTCTAAGAAGCTTGAGTTTGAAGAATTGATCATAGCTAAGAATGCAAAAAAAGGATTAGATTTCTGAAAAATATGATTAAAACAAACTTGTTTTGGTGATGGATCTAAACAGAAATCATCAATGGGTGTTACTGGAAATTCGAATCCATCTAATGGAGTTGAGGAAAAAAATCAAAGAAGAAATTGGGAATGAAGCAGATGATGAACTATTTAAGGGGACCTAGGTGAAAATTTCAGAGGGTAGTGAAGTGAAAATTTCACATAAGTTAGGGGTTCCAGTTGTTGATAACTTTGGATATTTGGTTGGTGAATTTACTGTTATGGATAATCTTAGCATAGATAAGTAATTTTATGGTCCAAAAATGAGGGAAAAGGGGTCTAGAATAGTCATTTTAGAACTATAAGGGGTTCAAATTTTAATTTTAGAAACTTTTAGAGGTTTTAGGTCTTTGTGATTAGCTTTTCGATATAAGCTATGTTGTTATGTTACAATAATTTTTAAATCAATGACTTACTTTCTAATGAATGAAATTAAATTTCTTTTTGAAAATAAAAAATCAATACGGTGATAGTGAAATGAAATTTTGTTTCTCTATTTTATTTATATTATTATGTTTTTGTTTTGGTGATTAGAATTTTCTTGATTCTAAGATATTTTTGTTATCGTATTATAAAATAAATACTAGTATGGACATATGACAAGACAAGGCCCTTAGCTTCAAGGTATTAACCCTCTATCTTAATTTGTCCACAACATCCTATCGAAACTCATGTTTTACGTAAGTTGAAATTGCGACATGACTTATCTAATCACCTTTATCAAATTTATCTTTGGTCTGTCTCTACCACTCCTTAAACCAATCATAAATAGTTGGCCTCTCACACCTCCACACTAAGACATCTGGACATCCCTTATTCACATGTCCGAACTATCGAAATCTCATTTCTTGCATCATGTCCTCCACCGAAGTCACTTCCACATTGTCCCGAATATCCTTATTTTCAATCATATATCTCTTAATATACACATACATGCATTACGACATCTTTATTCTACAACTTAAAACTTCTCAACGTGAGAGTTATTGATTGGCAAACTCTTCACCCTATACAACAAAGTTAGTCTAAGTATCTCTTTGTAGAACGTGACTTCAAACTTTGGTAGCACCTTCTTATCACACAAGACTTTGGTAGAACCTTCTTATCACACAAGATTCTGGATGCAAGCCTTCATTTCATCCAACTTGCACCAATTTGATTCCAAATTGGAGATTTTAATGTTCATTGTCAAATTAGGACATTAATAGATTGGATATGTAGATGGTAAAAAAAATCAAACGCTGCAATTTCTCAAAAAAATAAAAAAATACCCGGAGAATTTAACTATTTTTTTTTTATATAAAATGTATTTTGTTAAATCTTTAACTTATGTTAGATTGAATGTTGACTCATTTATTGTCTTGATTCATTAATTATGCCCCCGTTTAAATTTTAGTCAATCTGCCAATTGTCATCCTACCTAATATGTTTGTTTATATATTTATATTCATAATTTAGCTCTCATTTTTAATCTTTTGATTTGCTTTTCTACAGACCTCTTTATTGAAATACCCCCCCCCCCTTTCTCCCCCATTTTTAAAAAAAAATTCCAATAATGGAATCCCAAAAAGTAACATCAAACAAAAATCTTGCTATATTGTATCCTGTTGGTGTTCGAAAGAGAAAAAGTAGTAAATTTGGTGCTGAAATCAGACACCCAATCGACAAGAAGAATATTTGGCTGGGTACTTTTACCATTGCTGATGAAGCTTCTGCAAGATACAAGTCTAAGAAGCTTGAGTTTGAAGAATTGATCATAGCTAAAACTGAAAAAAAAAATCAGATTTATAAAAAATCTAATTAAAAAAAACTTGTTCTAGTAATGGATCTTGTCACGATCCAGGGGTATACCTTAGGTGTAACATGGTGTACTTGACCCCAAAGGGGTCTCATACAAGTCCTTAGCATATCATAACATAAGATAATAGAAAAGTACGAAAATTTTTAAAAAACTTAATCTATACAATCGATAACATTCTTTTATAAAGCAAGTGGAAGTCATTTTCTAAACTTTGTCTCAAACCATCTAAACTCAACTTGAATTAAAAGCTTTGGGACACAGCCCATACAATAGTCTCAGCATAAAGAAATGACATAAAAGAAATAATGGGTTTGTCTTCGAAGCTATGAGGACTCACCAAATCTTCAACTTTTCTTGCTCCTTAGAAACCTAGCCTCCAAAGGAACCCAATCTCCGAAACCCTACATTTGATTAGAATGTAGGCAAAGTATGCATTAGTACAAAATTTACCAAGTATGATAGCTAGCACAACATCATAAGAGCATCTCAAAATGGTTAGTTAACATAAGGCATAAGCATAAGAGATAACAACATAATCATAACATAATCTCCAACATAAGCATCATATAATCATAAGTCAACATAAGACATAGTAAATAGCATAGGAGATACATCATGTTCATGGCATAGTCTTTACTTAGACTTTTATATTTACATACTTCAACCTATAGGCTTTCATATTACAAGTGAACTACTTCACAAGCCACCTCCAAGAATACTTGTGCAAGGCAATAATATCATCCCATAATACCATCCAAGCTAAGTACCTTTTTTTGGTCATTCTTGTGCATAGTCCACATTCATAGTCAAGACTTAGATTTTCATGTCATAAACAAGTCTTAGGCTTTCATAAGTAGCTTCAAGTTATGCTTTGTGCAATGCATGAGTAGCATCCCATACTACTACCCACACTAAGCACTACTTTTGGGCCATCATACTAATCACCTTAGGATTTTGTTACTTAGCTTAACTCTCATGACCAAGGGAAACTCTCACCTCTAGTCAATACTAACAAGGAAGGCAACTATAGCACAATCTTATCTCAACATACAACTTCTAAGAAATACTTTCTTGATTAACCCTAACTACCACTTGTGCAAAGCATGAGTGGCATCCCATACTACCACTCATACTAAGTATAACCTTTAGGTCCTCATACTCTTATTTCTTGGTTTGGAACCTAGTTCATCTCTTTAACTCTAGAACATTATGAGGTACTCTCTTAAGCACATCTTAGTTCATTTCTCTTTAAACCTTAGAAAACTATGAGGTACTTCCTTAAGCACATCTTAGTTCATTATTAGGTTGAACCCTATGATATACTTCTTTAAGCATGTCTAAGTTAATTATTAATAAGGATCCTATGAGATACTTACTTAAGCATGTCTAAGTTCATTATTAACATGGATCCTATGAGATACTTACTTAAGCATGTCTAAATCCATTTATACCTTAAACACTATGAGATACTCCTCTAATTATGTCTTAGTTCATTATTAAGATGGACCCTATGAGATACTACCTTAAGCATGTCTAAGTCCATTAAACTCTTGAACATTATGAGATACTTCATTATGTATGTCTTAGTTCAATTATGCTTTAGAACACTATGAGATGTTTCTTCAAGCATGTCTTAGTGTATTGGATATGGAGATTGCTACTAGAAACCTTAACTCCACTATGTGAAGGCTTCGATCTCATGAGACCTAACTTTGGGAAAACCCACACTCTACTACGTAAGAGTTCCCCCTTTAACTTGGATAGTCCTCATATCAACTAGGTGTGGTTCTCTTTTCTACTTGGTGCCCGGACCTTATCTTGTGTGACACTCCCTCTCATTGTCAATATCCACTTGGAGCCAAGCATACACCTCAAGATTTACTTGTTAAGCCTTGCCTAACACTCATGTCTCATGGAAGGATGTCCTTGACAGTCAATCCATATTCAAGCGATTCTATCACTTTATATTTTCAAGCATTCATAAGGTAGTTTAGGTGAGTGTAGGCCTTTCAACACAATTCTACCTATTAGACTTCTATTCTCATTTAGACTTTACTCTCAAAGCCTTAACACATCTAGTTCATCATACTGGCTTTACTCTCAAAACCCTAGTGATCAACATTCATGACTACAAGCCTTATACTCAAAGCTTTACTTCTTATTAGCTTCATTATACCTAGCTTTCAAGGTATTATAATCACATCCCTCATTACTAGGTGATTCTAGTCATATTTAATCATAAAGGTTCAATTCCATCTTCACAAGTCATGATCCATCAAAAGGACTATAATCTAATTCAATTCACTTCTATGTGTTCCAAACTTTGAACAATTACTACACATGACATTGATTTTAGAAGATCAATTAGAATTCCTCGATTCCACCTCTCATGGCATAAACCCACAACATATCAAATTCATCAGATAAACTAGGGTTAACCATAGAAATAACAAGAATTCATCATACTATCATAATACAATGCTAATACAATCATAATTGAAATTGGAATCATACTCAAACACTACCCACACTTTGAAAGAAATCCTAGCTTAGATTGGGGGTTTTCTTCAAATTGGGGGAAAACTATGGGGCTCTATGGGTGGAAGAACTCATAGATGAATAAGCTACACATACCTTAACTCAAATCCCTAAAGAAAGCTTGCTTCAATGGTGAATTTCGACCTAGGTTGTTGGCCTTCTTCTTCTTCATCTTTGCTTCTAGAGAGAGAATTTTCTTGAGAGGAAGTGGGTTCTTAGATGAATGAGTTAATGACTTAATTTAGGGGTCTTATTAAGCTTATATAGGTGGCTAAATAACTAACTAACCGACCTCCCTTAACCCCTAATTAATTAATGACTTAACCCCAAAGTCCTCTAACTAAAACTAAACTAAGAAAATTGGCTTGACCTACGACTCCACCACCTATGTATCGCAGGTGGAGTCACGGAGCGTACTGCACCCTTCGTGGGTGTGGTCAGTGGCCTAAAGTTGCAGGCCTTCACGGGCCTTAACCCACGACCCCAACCTACAGGGTGTGGGTCCACCTATGGCCAGTAGGTGGCTAAGCGTAGGTTATTGTTTTTTGACAGCTTTTTGGGCAGTTTTAAGGTCCTCCTTAAGGACCCCTTGGGTGGTACTTGGGGGGGGGGTCGTACCTTGACGCCTTAACCCTTAAACCTCCATTCTAAATACGGGAAGTCATTTTACGAGTTTAACCCTCATGCCAAAGTCCAAAACTCCCACACTAGGCTCTAGAACTCTCTAGTTCAACTTACTAGTTTTCGGGGCATTACAGATCTAAATAGAAGTCATCAATGGGTGTTACTGGAAATTTGAATCCATCAAAGGGAGTTGAGGAAATGATCAAAGAAGAAATTGGGAATGAAGCGGATGAAAAACTATTTAAGGGGACCTGGGTGAAAATTTCAGAGGGCAGCGAAGTGAAAATTTCACGTAAGTAAGGGTTCCTCTTGTTGATAACTATGGATATTTGGTTGGTGAATTTAGTGCTATGGATAATCTTAGCATATATAAGTAATTCTATGGTCCATATAATGAGGAAAAAATGGTCCAGAATAACAATTTTAGAACTATTGGGGGTTCAAATTTTAATTTAAAAACTTTCAGAGGCTTTAGGTCGTTGTGATTAGCTTTTCGATATAATCTATGTTGTTATGTTACAATAATTTTTAAATCAATGATTTACTTTTTAATGAATGAAATTAAACTTCTTTTTGAAAAGAAAAAATCAGTATGGTGATAGTGAAATGAAATTTTGTTTCTCCATTTTAATTATATTATTGTCCTTTTGTTTTGGTGATTAGAATTTCTTTGATTCTAAGATATATTTGTTATCATATTATAAAAAAAAACACTAGTATTGACATATGACAAGACAAGACCCTTAGCTTCTAGGCATTAACCCTTTACCCTAATTTGTCCATAACCTCCTATCGAAGCTCATATTTTACGTAAGTTGAAATTGCGACATGACTTATCTAATCACCTTTATCAAATTTATCTATGATATATCTCTACCTCTCTTTAAAACATTCATATATCGTCAGCCTCTCACACCTCCGCACTAGGACATCTAGATATCCCCTATTCACATGCCCGAACTATTGAAATCTCATTTCTTGCATCATGTCCTCCAACGAAGTCACTTCCACATTGTCTCAAATATCCTTATTTTCAATCATATATCTCCTAATATACACATACATGCATCACAACATTCTTATTTCTGCAGCTTCAAACTTCTCAACGTGAGAGTTTTTGACTAGCAAACTCTCCACTCTATAAAACATAGTTAGTCTAAGTATCGCTTTGTAGAACTTGACTTCAAGCTTTTGTAGTACCTTCTTATCACACAAGATTCTGGATGCAAGCCTCCATTTCATCCAAGTTGCACCAATTTGATAATTATACCAAATTGGGAGATTTTAATGTTCATTGTCAAATTAGGACATTAATAGATTGGATATGTAGACGGTAAAAAAAATCAAACGCTGCAATTTCTCAAAAAAATTAAAATTACCCGGAGAATTTAACTAATTTTTTAAAAAAATTTATATAAAATGTATTTTGTTAAATCTTTAACTTATGTTAGATTGAATGTTGACTCATTTATTGTCTTGATTCATTAATTATGCCCCCGATTAAATTTTAGTCAACCTGCCAATTGTCACCCTATTTAATACGTTTGTTTATATGTATATATATGTGTGTATATATATATATATATATATATATATATATATATATAAAATTTAACTCTCATTTTTCATCCCTTGGTTTGATTTTCTACAGACTTCTTTATTGAAATAGCCCTACCCCTCCGCCCCTCTTTTTAAAAAAAATTCTCCAATCATGAAATCCCAAAAAATAACGTCAAACAAAAATTGTGCTAGATTGTATCCTGTTGGTGTTCGGAAGCGAAAAAGTGGTAAATTTGGTGCTGAAATCAGACACCCAATCGAAAAGAAGAATATTTGGCTGGGTACTTTTACCACTGTTGATGAAGCTTCTACAAGATACAATTCTAAAAAGCTTGAGTTTGAAGAATTGATGATTGCTAAAAGTACAAAAAAGGATCAGATTTCTGAAAAATCTGATAAAAAAATTTGTTTTGATGATGGATCTAAACATAAGTCATCAATGGGTGTTACTGGATATTCGAATCCATCAAAGAGAGTTCAAGAAAAGATCAAAGACGAAATTGGGAATGAAATGGATGAAGAACTATTTGAAGGGACCTGGGTGAAAATTTCAGAGGGCAACGAAGTGAAAATTTCACACAAGTTAGGGGTTCCAGTTGTTGATAATTATGGATATTTGGTTGGTGAATTTAGTGCTATGGATGATCTTAGCATAGATAAGTAATTTTATGGTCCAAAAAAAGAGGAAAAAGGGGTCCAGAATAGCAATTTTAAAACTATTGGGGGTAAAATTTTAATTCTAGAAACTTTTAGGGGCTTTAGGTCTTTGCGTTTTAGATTTTCGATATAATCTATGTTGTTATGTTACAATAATTGTTAAATCAATGATTTACTTTTTAATGAATGACATTAAATTTCTTGTTTTAAAAAAAAAGGTATGGTGATAGTGAAATGAAATTTTGTTTCTCCATTATTATTTATGTTTATTATCCTTTTGTTTTGGTGATTAGAATTTCTTTGATTCTAAGTCATCATATTCTAAAATAATTTGGGAACCCTAATCCACAAGATTACCTTCTTTATTTTTATTTTGCTATTGTCACTTGCAAAATATTGCTTTGAAATATTTTTCTTGAAGTAATAAATTTATCAAAAATATTGCTTTTCTATTCTCTTCTTTATTGAAATAACCCCCACCCCCACCTCCATCCCCGCCCTTTTTTAAAAAAAAAAAAAATCTCCCATCATGAAATTCCAAAAAATAACATTAAAAAAGTTGTGTTAGATTGTATTCTTTTGGTGTTCGAAAGAACAAAAATGATAAATTTGGTGCTGAAATCAGACACCCAATCTGCAAAAAAAAAAATTGGTTGGATACTTTTACCACTTTTGATGAAGCTTCTGAAAGTTACAAGTCTAAGAAGCTTGAATTTGCAGAACTAGTCATAACTAAAATGCAAAATCAAGTCAGATTTCTGAAAAATCTGATAAGAACTTGTTCGAGTGATGAATCTGAAAAAAAAAATCATCAATGGGTGTTACTAGAAATTCGAATCCATCAAATGGATTTGAGGAAAAAATCAAAGAAGAAATTGGGAATGAAACGGATGAAGAACTATTTAAGGAGACCTGAGTGAATATTTCAGAAGGTAATGCCGTGAAAATATCACATAAATTAGGGGTTTCAATTGTTGATAATTATGGATACATGTTGGGTGAATTTAGTGTCTTGGATGATCTTAGCATATATATGTAATACTATGGTCCAAAAAATAGGGGGAGAAAAGGATTTGAAATAGCAATTCAGAAAGTTTTGGGGGTACAAGTTTTGATTTTAAAAACTTTTAGGGGCTTTAGGTCCTTGTGATTAGTTTTTCAATATAATCTATGCTGTTATGTTACAACAATTGTTAAATTAATGTTTTACTTCTCAAGGAATGAATGTAAGTTTCATTTTTTAAAATTAGTATGGTGTTAGTGAAATGAAATTTTGTTTCTTCAATAATAAAAATAATAATTGTGCTTTTGTTTCGATAATTAGAATGTCTTTGATTTTAAGATATTTTTTATCATAATCTATAAATAATTTGGGTACCCCTAAATCCGAAAGATTACCTTTTTCAGTTTTATTTTTTGTCATTTTCATTTGTAAAATATTGCTTTGAAACTTTTTTCTTGAAGTCAAAAATTTATTGAAAACAATTTTTTTTATTTTTATGAGTAAGAGTAAAATCAGTGCATATTCTTTTTCTTTCTTTTGCATTTCAGCAATAAAATTACAAGAAATATGCTATTTTTTTCTTTTTTTCACCCTTAGTTTCTTTCTTATCTCTATTTGTACAAAAGTAAAAACTATTCATTCACAATTTAAATTTGACACTTCAACCTTAATAGTTCTTGTCAGTAAACTTATTTTCACTTGCGTTTAGTTAAATTCGTCAAAAAAATATGGACAAAATCTAAATAAAAACCCAAAAAAAGAAGAAGAGATTTTTGCTTAAATGAATCGACTTGTCTTAGGTCCAAGAAGACCAATTAGCCCAACAAGCATTTTTATTTGTTTCCTTTGCCCCCTACATAATCTTCTATGGCAATTTGTTTTTGTGTATATCCATTAGGTAAAAGATTATTAGGTAGTAGTGTGTTATTTTATTATCCTTCTATTTTAGTAGTCACCGTTGGAGTTTTACTTCTATAGTTTCTTATTATTTGATTTCTATTACTATCTATTGTTTCTTTTTTACTTTGATTATCATATTATTTTGTTGTAGTTACTGTTCTGTTACTATATATTTGTTGTTTTTGTTACTATCAGTTTGATTCTTATGCTTCCGTACTTCCTTTTTTGGATTGCTTTGAAATGTTTTTTTTTAAATCGAGTATCTACTGAAAACTACCTCTTAAATAAGAGTAAAGTCTACATATCTACATTGGACATGTTGTTGTTAGCTCATATTAGGTTTGGATTATGTACATTGAACATATTGTTGTTGTTAGCTCATATTAGGTTTGATCCAAAAACTCAAATGGATTATACAACTAAAATATCCATATCATAAGGAGTACAATAATAATCTCCACGAAAGAGTACTACTAAACTCACTTTCAATAGTTGAGGTATGAAACTCAAAAAAAAGGATAATTTAGATGTGTTTTTTACACTTATCTCTCTATATAATAACATATATTGTATAAATATAATAACACACACACACACACACACACACATATATATATATATATCTTTTTTGATGTACAAGTTGTAGAATTTTCTTGACATACCAAAACAATTCTAGGGAAGCAACGATGATATTCATAATTGTTATTAGTACTTCTGAGTCCTTTCACATAAATTTCTAACTTCGTTACTGTGTTGATAAAAAATGTAGCAGGTAGATGTGTTGTTGTATAGGATAATAAGATACTCCATTTGTCTCCTTCATTTTTATTTTTGGTCCGTTCAAAAAAAATGTAAATATTTATATTCAAAATAATTTAACATATTTTAAATATTTTATTTTATAATGAATGATATAATTTTATAATTACATAAATATTTATAATTTTAAAAAATAATTCTTGTCCAACTTTATATATAATGAAACCAACTAGAGTACTCTAACATTGAATAGTGACTATATGTAATAAATTAGAATACCCCTACCCTTAATAGAGTAAATTACAATTAAATATATTGGACCTTTAATGTTTTTTGTTTTGTTTTTCACTTAGGGTTCAGTATTCTTTTTAAAATTTAATTAATTTAGATTTGTATAGAAAAATGTATATACATTTTTAGAAATTATGAAAAATAATTTGAGACTGAGGCACCAAACATCAACTAAACTTACCTATTTTAAACCAAACATAAAAAATAATCACTAGCTGAAGAAAGACCGACTTATCGGATCGAAAACAACCAAAATTGTCTCCTATAAATAACTTGATGGAGGTAGGTCAAATAAACAAATGCATGTCCTATTGCTGCAATCTAAATAAATGCTCTTCTCAATAATTTTTAAAGTTATTCCAAAATTATTGATAGTTTATGTATCCAATTTCCTTCTCTTTTTTTTTAGATTAATTTTTAACATTTTCATTCTACATTTATTGACATAACTTCTTGTGATTTACTTGAATTAATAGTCGAGTTTATATAGGAGAGAAATCGAGAACAAAGGCGGACTGAAAAATTTTAAATTTATTATTTTTTAAATTTAGGACAAAAAGTTTATTGCATTAAATAAATTACTATAAATGTATAATTATAAGAACTATGCCAAACCATTAGTACATATAATTGACCCCCGCCTCTTCTATGGAACGTTTTGCTTCTAAAATACCATGTGAATTCAAATCAATTCTCATGAAAGTGAGTACCGAATACTAAACGAGAACTAAAAGAAAAAAAACTTCCAAAGTCTGGATTTTTTTAGCTATATATATAGCGACAATGGGAGAGTAAGGCCAGTATCCATTAATTGAAAAATTACATTATTTATACACGTATAGGTAAGAATTGTTTTTATATATATTTACTACTTCTATCATACTTATGTGATATGTTTATTGTTTGATATTCAAATATTATAACTTAAAACATACATTAGACATAGAATCTTTTTATCTTTCGAAATAAAGCTTAAAAAAATACAAAAAATTATTTACCAAAATAAGTGAAAAAAATTGCGTACAATCAAAAAATATTTCATTTAACTCTCAAAATCCAAACACCGTCACACAACATGGTCCTGTTTTTCCAATTGTCCTATCACATTAGTCAGAGTATACTAATTATAATTAAATTGTACGTACCTACCGGCATATATAGTTGCATCAACTTTAATTTATTTCATATAAATTAAAAAACACACATTCTCATATTATAACATACAATTAGATTAATTAAGGAAAATAAAAAGGAAAAGGACATGCAAACAAATTAATGAAAATAACACACTTAATTAACTAAATTCATAAATTAATTAAAGATAATTAGAGCCTAACAACATCTGGAATATCAACAGGATATCTATCAACACAATCAGCCCATGGATTATGATCATCTACTGGAAGTTTGATTGTTCTATTACACTTCCAAACAGCACTATTACACTTGAATCCACTCCCAAATGCAATTTGCCAAATTCTGTCACCTGTCGAGACATAATGTATAATAAAATAATTAACTTGTTATACAAAACCATACTATTTTTTTTTATTGCAACGTTTTTAATTTTTAAATGATATGATCATGTAAATCAACGTTACCTTTCTTCATTCTCCCCTTTGCTTCAATGTAACTCATTTCGTACCATAGTGACGACGATGATGTGTTACCGAACCGGTAAAGCGTCATCCTTGAGGCCTCGACATGCTCCGCCGATAGTTGTAGGTTGTTCTGTAGCTCATCTATTACCGCCCTGTTGAAAAAATAAAATGAAATCGTCTCAAGTACAATTTACTTTCTTTGTATTTCATATGTTGGTAATGTGTCAGTAAGTAAATAAAAATATATACTCTATAACAACTTAAGTTTTTGTTTTTTTGAGCAAGTAACATATTTCAACGTGGTCTGTGTCTGAAGTCTGAACAAACAAAGGTCACTCACATATTCAATCAAAATTTAACATAAGGATGTATGAATGACATGAAAAAAGAGAGTCTAAAATTAACTTATGATACATGTATTAAATTAGGTACATTTTAGATGAATTTGTGTACTTACCTAAGTAAGCGTTTTAGTTTTTCTATGCAAATCAAATAGGAAGAAATTATGAAAAACAAAATACTTTATTTTCAATAAAATTTGAGTGATTTGAAGAAGTAAAGAAGAATATACCTTCCTCCGGCGTGTATGCAAAAATGTTCAAATGCTAATTTGAAATCCGGAATATACTGTTTCATCTTGGACTTAAATAATTTTCGACATATGACGGTAAGAAGGAAGAGAAGTTGTTCCGAAGCGGGTAGAACAAGTGGTCCAATTGCTGTAATATTAGATTTCAATGCTTCTCCTGCCACTTGCATGAGATCTATACACAAATTTATGCCCACTTTCCCTTCCGGGTCTTCTTGTTGTTGTACACACCTAAAAGATTTATCATCCGCACCTTTGTGTGTTCTGACTATGTGTACTAGACGGTATTTAGCCCTACCCCGATCTGATCTTCTGTTAGACAAAAGTATGGCTGCTCCTCCCATTCTGAATAGGCAATTCGTAAGTAACATCGATCTCTCTTTACCTAAATTGAAAAACAATAAATAATGAAACAGATCCAAAATTTTAACTTTATGACTATTACCGAATTCATTGACTATTTAGAGTTGTTTGACTCAAAATTTACAATATTTATACTTATTTACTAAATTACTTAGACACATATACTATAATCTAAGTGAAAGCTACTGGGTTCACAAGTTCTATTTTTCTTAATTAAAAAAAAAAAACGTATTTAGTCAAATACTGTTACATAATTAAAAAGGAAAGTTAAATTACAACTCAAATGCCTTTGAGATATGTAGTTTAACGAAATGTGTATAAACAGTGTATATGTTATACTAAATATACATATAATATACATATCTATACGCATCATATACAATTAAAGTATATAGGTAATGTATATTTCGACCTTGTTGATAACTAGATGACTGAAGAGTATGTTTACCTAAATAGCCATTTGGTGTGAGAATCTCAGTGCTAATAACCACAGCATTTGAATTAGGGTATTGTTGAAGTATATCACGAGCTAAATCAATGGATATTAACCCAGCACTACAGCCCATTCCAGATAAATTAAAACTCTTTATATTACTCCTCAATTTATACTTGTTTACAACCATAGCTGAAAGTGAAGGAGTTGGTGAAAAGAGGCTACAATTGACAACAAGGACATCAATGTCTTTAGGTTTTAGCCCCGTTTTCTCCAAAAGTGAATCCATAGCTGAAAATATAACTAGTTCAGCTTCTTCTCTAGCCAAATCCATAGTAGGAGTTGGTGGAATATAATGCATGGCGGGGGGTAACGCTGTTTCTTCACTAAGACCAGAACGTTCAAGGATTTTCATTTGAAAACGAACACTTTTAGGCTCAGTAGACAAAATCAGGTGTGCGTGTTCCATAAAGGATGCAAATGGGATACGACATGTAATAGGAGGGCGAAAACACGCATAATCTACTAAGTATATGGTTCTTGGACGTGACATTATGTAACATGTTGTTACATAACTTATGAGGAATAATAAACAAACTAAGTGAATTGAAGTGAGGGAAAGTGAGTTGTAAAAATTGAGTTCATTTGGATTTGATTGAAGAAATTGAATAAAAATTGTAGCCATAATAGGTACTGACAAAAATGTTAAAATGTTGTTCACTAGATATTGGTAACATAATTTGACATACCTTAGCTTTATTGAATGAGAATTTTCAGGCATTTTTGGGATTATTTGGAAAAATGAAGAAAAAAATTATAAGTTTTACTACAAATAGTTAGAGGAATATATAGAGTGGAGATATAAAGACTACATAAAGAGTAGAGAATTTAATGGTATGGCCATTGGCAGATGGAATGATTTAATGATAACCAATTTTAGGTGGTACATGTATACTAATCTCTAGCTACCTATCTATAGTAAAAAGTGAGTTATGAGCATGTATATATATATACTTTTCAAAAATTGATTTTAAAACGTAGCGGAATATATTATATCTGTTCGAATATTAATAGTGAAACACATTATATCTGTGTAGATAATGTCTCGAATATTAATATAGAAATACATTATATATGTGTTGATAGTATATCTGTGCATATATAAAATTTTATAGTGAAATACACTATAGAGAAATACACTGTGTTTACGCGCATAACAATAATGAAATACATTATATTCACACTTATAGAATATCCTTGCATACTATATCTGCATGGATAATAATAATAAGTGTGTTCGCACAATATCTATTCTGAAACTCAAACTCTCGCTATGTATAGTAAACTTTTCAACTATCACTATTTCAGATAATTATATTGTCTTATATAGTTTGCTTAGTCACTTAATGATTCAAAATTATTGTGAATTTCATCGTCTTTTAGTGTGAAAATAAAATTTAGATAATTATATCTCTAATTAATTATAATACAGAACGGCTCCAACACAATGTTATGATGAAATTTTAAGCTTTTACATGTAAAACTTTTAATATAATATGCTGAAGTTTAATTAATTAAATATACGTGAAGTTTAAACTCAATATTATTTTAATAGATTTTGAAATACTGAAGTTTCAATTGTATAAGTTTGAATTCTAATACAAAATTGAGGGATAATGGTACAAATTAATGTACAATAAGTGGTGCTTATCGATCAGGTGTTTTGTGTTGGGAGATACAAATTTGTTTTTATTTGACCTAGAACTACTATTATGTTCGGATAGATTCTGCAGTGTTTGATTCGAATTTAATTGGATCTTCAATGCAAGATCCGAACACAGAATGAAAAGCCAAAGAAAAACAAATCATATTATGATACAAATCAACAGAATGATACAAATCAACAGAAAATACATTATGTATAGATTTGGTTTCAACTTATAACATGTATATAAATTATGTAGTATATTTTCTATTTTAGAAGGTTGTGTATTTTTAAGCCCTAAATATTTTTTTTCATGTTTTAATTACACAAAAAAAAAAAAAAAAAACACTTTAATTAAGTATACAATCCAAATATTTAAGTCATGTACAGTAAATATTTAAAGCTATAAATGAAAATTAGGTGTAAAACGATAAATTCAGATGGTCCCCTATTGTAAATTACAGGCTGGTATTGTCAATACCAACATGAAAAATAAATGAGCAATTATACATTAACAAGGACTATATGTGGACCAATAAGAAAAAAAGAAATTCATACTAGTTTAATCACCAAAGTGTCCTTATACAAGAAATCAAGATCAACAGAGGCGGATCTAGAGAATAACGAATAAGTTTATTCGAATCTCGACAAAAAATTACACAAATAAGACATTTTAAACTTAAATATCGAGCTTCATGAATATAAAATTAGAAAGTATTATATTTTTTTCGAATATCTTTAGTGGAAGTCTCATTTTATATGTTAAAAAAAATAGAAGTTATATCGAAACTTCACATAAAAAAAATACTCCATATGTTTTAACTATCAAACTTTTTAATTCCTTAACATAATTAAAATGAAGAAAATTTATATCCGTACACTTGGATGATAAGTAGTCCTTGCTAATGGTTAAAGAAAGAGAGGGTGGAGGGGGTTAAACATAGGATATTTATTTCTTACATTTCTTTTAAATTATTTTACGAGAAATAGTATTTTTTAAGTTGAGAATCTATCAAAACACAAAAATTTTAAAAATGGAAGTAAGTAGTTTCCATATATATACACACTACTTTTTTTAGAGTCACTTATGAAAATTGAAAATATACTAAATATATTATTATTATTATTGCTAAACATAGCGAAAAAGATTTGAATTAATTACTTGAGACTCGGAAAGGAAAATTACTGATAGGTCTACTAATTATTATTTGGTAAAATTAAACTATAAAGACCAACTATTTGAAAGACAAGCTAAAAATCAATGAAAAGGTAAAACATGCAGTTGTATGATGACGACGACGAGATGTGCTGAATTAAGAGAGAGGAAATATATAAATTTATTACTCAATCATAATAAATTTATATAATTTATAAATATTGAGTACGAGTAAATTATTTTGGCAAGAAGTTATACCTTCGTAGCCAACAAAACATCAACTACCTTTGCCAACTATTGAACGTACACCTAACTTTCAAGTTCAAATGAATTATTATATTACAAATGTAAACAACAATGAAGGGCTTTCGATTTTTTGTCTTGCACCTGTTTTCAAAATATATATATATAACAATTCGAGTTACGAGAGAGTAAGGTTGCATTCCAAGAGGATGAGGGACCAATTTTCGGGTGTACTCATATTGAAAATACATAATATTTTAGGTCGACTTCGCCGGTACAGCTGCCGTGGGTCTATTGATGGACATAATATATTGAGTGGAGTCAAATCATACGGATTAAAAAATTGCCTACATTTGCATGGCTTTTAATTTGAAAATCACAATTTTACTTGGGTTACACAAATGATTAACATTTAATCCAAAGATGGTAGTTTTTGTTTGGTGATGACCTCCTTTTTAATCATACTCATTGGAAGCTACTCGGAAATCAACTAAAATATTGATTAAAATATATCAATCATCGGGAAACCGTCCGATTGAGAATTTGAATTTTATGAATTTTATATACTACACAATTTATTAACCATTTGAGTTGATGAGTAATGAGTTTGAAGTTTAATAAATTTCTTAATATAAACATATACAAGGTTTGAGCCATAATATCTTTTGTGAATGCGCCCCTAGTAAGAAAATCTATAACTCTATCTAAATCAATTTATATGACTTATTTGATCGAAAATGAAGCTTATTAATTAGCAAAAAAAAAAAAAAACACTACATAATATACAGAAAATCCCTATATAATTTTGTGGTAAAAAATAAGTTAGGTTGAATATTCTTACAAGTAAAAAAAAAGAATGTTAGAATAAAATAGCTTCTTAATATCGAAATATGTCAATCTTTTTTTCAATAAAAAACGACAAAAGAATATTACAAAAGAAGAAACGAAAAGAGATCATAACAAAAAGGGTAAAAATTTATCTCCACTCAATATTTCTAATACATCACAATTAAGTCATAAATAATTAAGATGAGCATATGTAGCACTGAAGCCCCGACTAAATATGGATCGCGTACTGTAGTAGGCTTCATTTGGAGTGGCGCTCCCAATAGGATTTTCTTCATACCAGGGCTCAAATCCGAAACTTCTGATTAAGCGTGAAGCAGTCCTATCGCTGCATCAAAATCCATTTAATTGGTCCTATATTAAAAGGCAATGAAGCATATCTTCCTAGTTTCAAATTAGGTTTAACTTCAAGTTGTCATGGATTAAACTCTTTCTACTTTTGTCATAATACTACTCCAAATAAGGCTTTCTACATACTTCTTTTAAGTATACTTAGTTAAGACTTTTACATAGTAGTTCAATGTTCATTATATCCAAAGTATTTATCAATCAATGTTTATTTACTTTTATATCCATCAAAGTATTTATTCTTTCTAGCTTTTGTAGTTTTTGTAGCTAATTTTTTTTTTTCTCTACTTATATTACTTTTTCTTTTCTCTTTTTTCGTCCCTTGTTTTTTCTTTATTTTTCTCCAACTCCATACTTAATTTTGGCTCCTTTCTTTCTATTCTTTTATATTTATCCTTTATATCAATAAAAAAAATAACTGAAATAATATATATATATATATATATATATATATATATATATATATATATAATTTTTTTACATGAATTATATATCAAATAAAATAAAAAATGAAAAGGACAGCAGTCACGTCACATATGTTGTGTTGCGTCGATCACTTCATGAATATTTACGTTTGAATCATATACGTACTGCTTTGGTCAAAAATAGTGGGCATTCGGGTAATTTTCTTTGTCATGTATGAGTAATTTAGTACACCTAATTAATAAGTATTACGATTAACAAGGATTTTGATGGGGTGATAAGTATGCATTCATCATAAGTCAGAGGTCTCAGGTTTGAGTCCCCCGAATACGAAGTCGCCTTTGTTATGGAGCGCTTTACACCCCAATATAGGTACCTAACATCAGATGGAAAATCAAAAAATAAGTTTATGAGCAACTTATGATAATTACTTTGTTATTGATGGGAAGTTATTCTCCTAAAGACCAAACCAAACTATAGTTTAGTCAAAACAACTTGAAAATATTTTATTAGTCAACTAATGTTATGTCATATACAAAAACAGGCAAGACTTGAAGAGTGAGCGTTGGCCGTTGGCTACCAATCTACCCTTCACTTATTTCTATGATGAAATGATCCTTTTGCCTTATAAAATGTCTCCTATAATCATCTCACTATCCATATGTGCCTGAGGTGGTGACATTCTTGAATAAAGTCTATCCGAACTGAATTAGCACTTCTCTGATCAGGCTATACCTCTCCAGCTACTAATCAATATTAAAACTTTCATAATCTTTAAGACAAATATGCCTCAGGCTCAGGGATCAGTTAAACTAAAGTGTGCAAAACTTGGGTACCAATATGTTGTGAATCACTTCTTGACATGTCTATTGTTGCCCACAATGGCTATGGTTTTTGTTCAAGCTATTCAACTAGGCCCTGAGGAAATTTCCAATCTTTGGAACTCCATTCAGTTTGATTCCACCAAAACAGTCTGTTCATCTTTCGTTGTCATCCTCGTGTCCATTTTATACATCATGTCAAGGCCTCGAGGGGTTTACCTGGTCGATTATGCATGTTACAAGCCACCTCTGTCATTGCGCGTCCCCTTCTCAATCTTCATGGAGCATTCAAGAATCATACTTGGTTCAGAGCCAAAGAGTGTTGAATTCCAAATGAAGATTCTTGAGAGATCTGGTTTAGGAGAAGACACATGTTTGCCACCAGCAATTCATTATATCCCCCCTGCACCTAACATGGACACTGCAAGAGAAGAAGCTGAAATGGTGATATTTTCAGTCATGGATGCTCTCTTCAAGAAAACAGAGGTAAAGCCTAAAGATATCGACTTTCTTATAGTGAACTGTAGCCTTTTTTCGCCAACGCCATCTTTATCAGCAATGGTGGTTAATAAGTACAAAATGAGAGACAACATCAAGAGCTATAATCTTTCAGGAATGGGGTGTAGTGCTGGGCTAATCTCCATTGATTTAGCTCGTGATCTTCTCCAAGTTCATCCAAAATCGATTGCTGTGGTTGTCAGCACAGAAATCATCACGCCGAATTACTACAGAGGCAAAGATAGATCCATGCTCCTCCCAAATTGTCTGTTCAGAATGGGAGCTGCAGCCATACTTTTATCAAACAAGTGGTGGGCAGATCAACGGCGAGCCAAGTACAAGTTGCTGCATACAGTGAGAACACACAAAGGATCTAACGACAAATCTTATAATTGCGTATATGAAACTGAAGATTCAGAAGGCAAAACAGGAATTTCCTTGTCAAAAGATCTAATGGCCATAGCAGGGGAGGCATTGAAGTCTAATATAACATCACTTGGACCACTTGTTCTTCCTCCATCAGAACAACTTCTGTTTCTCTTGTCACTCATTGGCCGAAAGGTCTTTAACACGAAACTGAAACCATATATTCCAGACTTCAAACAAGCGTTTGAACATTTCTGCATTCATGCTGGTGGAAGAGCGGTGATCGATGAACTGCAGAAGAACTTGCAGCTGTCTGCAGAACATGTTGAGGCATCGAGAATGACTCTACATCGGTTTGGGAACACGTCTTCTTCATCATTGTGGTATGAACTGAGTTATCTTGAAGCTAAGGGAAGGATGAAGAAAGGTGACAGAATTTGGCAGATTGCATTTGGGAGTGGATTCAAGTGTAACAGTGCTGTTTGGAAGTGTAACAAGACAATAAAAACGCCAAGTGATGGACCTTGGTCTGATTGTATCCATAAGTACCCAGTTTATATCCCAGAAATAGTAAAGCTCTAGGAGAATATAATCAACAATAGCAGACAAGAATATTTGTGGTTAAATCTGTTTTTGCTCTTACCTCTTGTAAGCTATATTATATGCCAATGCAATTCATAGAGTCCATGCAGTTGTGAAGCATACATATGACAATTTATAGTCAGCGCGACGATACTACCACAATAACAACTCGTTAGCTTATAATTGAATAGAAAGATGCGAATGATATGAATGTTATCCAAGATTTTTTCTTAAGCCCAAGGTCCAATCGGAAAATCTTGGTTTCAAAGCATATTTGTTTCATAAAGTTGAGAATTACATTTCTAAAAAGGGAGAAAACATCACATTACATTTCGCTTCAAGTGCTGTCACAATATATATATATATATATATAGCACTCAACGTCTGGGAGGACCACGATTGTCATATGAACTCCAACCACCGCCACTGTATGGATCACCATATGCTCCACCGGGATATCTCATCTCAGGGCTTCCATTCATCATGCCATAGGCTCCTACACCTAGATGAAATAGAGAAAATATAAACTAAGTTGATTCCACGGCTCAAAAGTTTACATCATAAAATCAGATAAGAAAGGAGATAGAGAACTTACCACGGCCCCGTCCAACTTTATCTGCTCGCAGCTTTTCAATCTCACGAGCCATTGAAATGAGATTCTTCTCCATAGATTGATTTTGTTCCACCAGCTCTGTATTTGCTTTCTTCTCATATTCAAATTGCCTCCTACAATTTCATCATCAAATTGAATAGTCAAAAAGAGAAGTTATCACAAGTTGGCCATTGCATACATTATAAACAAATGAGGGACCATAATAACAAAGTATATCATGTTTATTCATCTTTTCTTAGGGGAGAAAGTTTTAACTTCATACCTTGCTTCCGCCAATTCTTTCTGCAATTTATCAATATCAGTCTTCATAGCTGATAGTTGCTTATTCTCAGTTTGTAGTCGATTAGTATCATTAGTAAGAGTTTGAACTTGGGCAGATAGCTCTTTCTGTAAAGAAATTAGCTTCTGAGATTCAGCTCTCAATTGGATTACCTCTAACCTCAGAGGCTCCGTAGATCGAAGATCAGCCTCTAACTTCATTCCTCTTTCAATATACTCTCGTAATTGTGCCTCATTGTCAGCACGCATTTTGGGAATGACCTGACTTAATCTATGTATATCATCTTTTACAGCAGACAATTCCCTTTCAAGCATGACATTCTCATCAATCACCTGTCTGTTTTCAGCAATAAATCTCTGCATGTCCCTATGCTGGAGCTCTAGTTCCTCCTCAAGGACTGATGGATGAGGAGGGAGGGGTCCTGGTCCTCGCTGCATAATAACCCGTGGTGGTGGCCCATCACGGAATCCTCTGAAGTTGTCAGGTTGACGGGGCATACGATTTCTACCGGCCATAACTACGATGAATCAACAAAGAAAATAAATTAAGTTCGTAAAAAGTTGAGAGAAAGAGAACTCATAGGAAAAAAGGCCCTAACAGTAAAGGAGTGATAAAGCATAGACTTACTAACACTATACATAACGAGAAAAATTGATTTATGCTCAGTAAATCCATAACAGATGCCTTCCTTTTACTAAAAAATAATGATGAAAAGCTATAGGAAGAAAAGAACATCTATACATAATAATTTAGTGACTCAGAGAGGCAAACAATAGTGTCAAGAAGAGTCTTTTGGTGGCAATAGAGAAGAAAGGAATCCATATCGAATATATAAATGTCATAAGACATATGCAAGAAGCAGATTGTCACAAGTGTGAAAGAAGTAATAGGGAATACAATGGAGTTCCTCATAACTGTGGGTTCAGACCGAATATTCTATTAAACCTGTACTTCTTTACCTAACAAATGAATGAGCTACCAAACAATAGAGAATAAGGTCTCATGGTGTATATTATTTGTGGACAATATTGTGTTGGTTCACAAGATTAGTGAGTGTGTCAACTAAAAGCTTGAATAATGTAACACAATGTAAAAAATAATGGTTTTATGATAAACAGAAGTGAAACAGAATATATGTACTGCAGGTCTAACTAGCATAAGAAGAGAAAGATTGAGGAGAGATTAGACGGATTCAAATGCCTAAATGAAGAAAATTCAAATATCTAGATTCAATCAGGAGGATGACATGAGAGAAGAAGATGTAACACATAAACAAAATAAGAATGGCTGAAATGGAGTACTACAGGAATGTTGCACAATAGAGAATGACTACCTACCTAGGTGAAAGGCAAATTCAATAGAACAGTTGTAAGACCAACAGTGTCATACAACAATGAACATAGAGCCTTTAAGGTCCAGCATATCCATAACACAAGTGTCGCACAAATAGATATGTTAAGATGGATCTGAAGTCAATCAATTATCACATCTAAAAGAAGGTACAACCAGCACATATAGAAGAAAAAAATGAGAGCCGGTACATGGAAAATCACAAGTAGATAGGTCCATAGTTTTGTCCTGCATAGACCTTTGAAGGCACCACTTCGTGAACCCATGGTCTCTCGGTAAAATTAGATAATTTATGCATATAATTTCTAAAAAACTTTCTAAGGCAGACAAGAATACTGCAACTTAGTATCTCAAACCGCCTTGTGTATTTGTCCTTAGGTCGTAATGGACAACAAGCAGCAAGTGCTGCATATTAAAGCAGTTCAGCCACCAGGTATAGGAATCTTGAGGTACTGTGACATGGAGTAGAGTCAAGGTCCCTTGGTAAAAGAAAGCCATTCATTTAGATGCCACCCTCTGTAATTATGTCAACAACCACTTAAGTATTTGTCACTACACAAACCAACACACATGATTCCTAAGAAATGCCAGATTTTCAGAAGACATGACTGGAGAACTACTTATAGAATTTGCCTCATAAACATTGACCTTTGCTCAAAGGGCAAGGGTGCAAGGCAAAGACCAGCATTACAACCATTCTGACAAAACAATAGTGGTGTTATAATTAAAGAGAACTCACTGAACTACTACCTAGAGGCCTCATTTCTAGTATCAATTATTCATCCACTAAAATCCATTATCCACCACTGTTCACTATACTATTTTTCTTTCTGACTAGCACATGCATGTGCACGAGTAGAGAGAGAGAGAGAGAGAGTTAAATGCTTTTATATTCTGAGAAACAACCTATCTACCTTCACAAGGTAGAGGTAAGGTTGTGTACACACTACCCTCCCCAAACCTCACTTGTGGGATTACCTGGGAATTATGTTGTTGTTGTTGTAGTTGAAGATTTCGATAGAACCTTAACTTGTATACTTCTCGCTGGTAAAATGAATCAGTGGGAATTACACACATCCAGAGTCTAGACAACAATTTTGCATGCGATATGATTTTGAAAACTAAATCGAACTCTATTTCTGGATTTTTAGAGAAAAGACTTTTACATAGTCCAAACATGTAATTACTAGGAGTTATACTCAAATAATAGATTCCAACCAAGGATTGAGCTAATATGCAGTTCAAGTCTACACCTTTTTTACTGTTTTGCTAATTAGAATAAGACTCCGGTAATACTCCACCGTATATTTCATACAGGAAAATGCAAAAACTTCGTATTACCAAATCCCAACACAAGCACAGATGCTAATCAAGTTCCTCGGACAACTAATTCTACAAAATTGCAAGCAAAGTTTGTCACTCTCATACTCAGTGAAATTAACTAATTAATCGAACACATTAGTTTCAATCGTAACAATAAACAAATAAGTTCGTGTTCATGAGTCCTTCCACACAAAAGAAAAGCTTAATTATACTAGTAAATTCATAAATTTCATCACATCTACAAAAACTAAGTTATAATTCTAAAATTATGTACGGAACAAACCGATAATCTCATTATCCACCGCCACAACCACCACCAGCAAAAATAAAAAATCCGGCACGCGATGTAAAAGAGGTAAAAATGTATGCAGAATTTCAATACAAAAAGTAAAACAAACTATAAAACTCAATCTGACGAAGAGAGAAATTACCGGTAACTAAGAGATACAGCTACTTCTTCGACGACGATGAAGCTACGGTGGAGAACGGCGAAGATACACAAAGCTAAAACGCCACTATGGGCCGTAAAAAGTGGAGTCCTCTTTAATTTTGGACTTTGTTAATGGGCCGAACGAATAATTACCGGGTTACATGCACGACCCATTTTGGGACTCTTATTTAACGTATAGTCAAAGTGTATACACTTTTATAAGTTTAGTCACTTCATAATCAACTTCTAACATATCTAGCGGAATTTGCAAAAATTGGGCATATTGTTTTCTGAAATCAAGTTTTTAGATATTTTTATTTAAAATTTAGATATGTATAACTTGAACCCAGAGCAAACTGATTCTTCCTGAAATGTGTTGAGGTAGAACGATTGACTAGGAATATAGAGATAAAGCATTGTGTCGTTGCGGGCTGTGAAAACGGTATCATTTTGAGGCAAACTTTGAACCTCAAAGACATCTGGATTATGTTCCAAACTAAGGGACTAAATCAACACCATCTTTTCAGATATGTTAAAACTCATTTTCACGTCACTGATGTTGGAGTTATCGAATCCAAGATTGTCTGAGGCAAGTAATGGAAATTTACTTCAAATATTTTTTTATTAATATTTTATCTTTCGTTGAATTGTTTAGTGTAGGAAGGAAGATAAAAGACAACATATAAAAATATTGGAGCATGTTAGTGTGAAGGAGCTCTCAAGAAATAAAATGGAAGAATAAAAGAGTAATTTAACAACTCGTGTAGGGAATCCATGGTCCCAATAGTGTAAGGTCTCTATCCCTTTAATTATTTGTTTTCCTAACTTTTTAGATATTTTGGTATGATTTACCTACCAATTTGTACGTACAACATGTTTGTTGTATGATAGTAATTTCTTTTAGCTCATGAAAGAATATCATAGTCTAAAATGAACACGTGAGAAAAAGTATTTTTAAACATTTCTCTATTAAGTTTTCACTTTCTCCTTTTTTATTTACTTTAGTAACTAACTATAGTAGATGAACCATAGAAATAATTATTGACCATAAACGTACTAGTCCACCCATAAAAGATTCACATTTTCTTCTTAATAATATCAAACTAGGATTTAGATTGTGATATAAAAGGTTCATTTGATATATGTCAAGATTGTCGTAACTTAATAAGAAGATTGATAAAAATTAGATACAAATAATCTTAACTTAATAATGTCTCAGATACATGTGTAAATCTCAAATACATGCATGTATATATTTTGTCGGATATATATACACTTAATCAGTACACTAATAAAAACTAATACATATAATTTAACTCAACAATGTGTTAAATACATCAATAATGTGTCAAATACATTAATAATGTGTCAAACACATGCGTAAATCTCCGCTTATTATTTCCACTAACAATTACTTTTTTCGAGCAACAATAAGCCTCGAAGTAAGAGAAACAACAAACAATCTAATACTGAATTTTTTCGATTACGTTCACTGCTAGTCCGACATCTAACCATGATGATGTTTGTTTCACCTTTTATTTGCTGTTGTGAGCAACAGTGTTGTGTGGTTGTGACTTACCGTTAACGTCACTGGAGTCGAAGGGAAGAATGAGCCAGCGATGGTGATTCTCCGTCGGAGACAAGAGTGCTAAGTGGTGGAGGACGGTGGGGGATTGGTTAATCCAAGATTCATCGGAGAAGAAACAGAGGAAAGGGCGAAGAGAGAGTGAATTTAAGAGAATTTAGGGAAAGAGTGAGTTGATTTGGAGTGAATGGATAAATTATGGAGAGAATTAAGTGGACAAATAATTAAGGGCTTTATTTTAGGCTAATTTTAAAAAAATTTGTATCTCAATGTATCTAACTTAAAATATAGTACAAAATTCCTAATTAATAAAAATATATGTAATTAATCTCACTAGTTAGGAGTTAGTTAATTAGATACACTCTAGTTTACAATATTACGTCTTACCATATTTTGGTGCCTCTAGATAAGTGTATCTTGGATACATAAGGTCAAAATTAGGTGTGATTGTTTTGGATACATTGTATCTAAGTGGATTCGCATGTATCTGATATACATAGCAAATTTTGCTCACCTCTCTCCCATCTCACTCACCCCTCTCCCTTACATCTAGTATCCCATATATATTTGAATCACACTCGCCTCCCTCCCCTATCTCGCTTGCCTCTCTCCCTGTTTTTGTGTATCTGATAGTAAAAATACATATATCTAAGTGTAAGATATGTACGAATTCTTAATTAGTGATAAAATACGTAATATTTTGAAAGGATAAGTAATAATAGTATATACGATAGTGAAGTATGTCTAATTACGTAGTTTTTCTTTTTTATTATAAAATTGGGATAATTGTCTGAAAAATACCCCAACTTTGGTCGAATTTACTGTTGCGAAACTAAACTTTCATGAGGACCTATTATCTCCCTAGACTATTTAATACCGTAATTTTTACCCCCTGAACTATTTAATAGTGTATTTTAAAAGTATATATGTGTCATGTGGACACATTACTATTCATAATTTTGCATTATTTTTTATGTCCACGTGGGCAAATATATATGTTTAAAATACGGTATTAAATAGTCTAGGGAGGTAATAGGTCCTCATGAAAGTTCAGTATCGCAACAATAAATTCGACCAAAGTTGGAGTATATTTTTCTGACCTTTATCCCTATAAAATATAAGAGAATATAATTTGGGCTTTTATCCAAAAACATCGTGGGCTTATCTAATTTCCAATATGGGTTTTAGTACTTTTTTGAGTCATCCAGATAGCAACATATGTAAAGCCCATCATGTGCATTACAAGAAAACATACACTAATTATGGTCCCAAAGGGACCACATTTTTCTAGGAACTTCTCAAAATGGGTAACTAGGCCCATTAATGTAACATGAGCTCTTGGATTTATTTTTTAAAAATAAAATAAAATATTGTAATAAAAATAATAATCGGGGGAAAAAAATCTATGATGTTAACTTATCAATTGCACTTTTTAGGGGCTACTTGGTCTATAAATTTTTATATTTCTATGATACAAATGTATGAGTTGTGCTTGTTCTTACATTCCAAAGATTTTTTTTAAAAAAAATCAAAAATATTGTACCTATAAGTATCTTAATATAGATGCTCTCTGATATTTTTGTTCTAATAAAAGATATTTTTTTTCATTCTAGAAAGTATGACAACAATAACAACAAACACAATATAGTCTTACTTGGTGGGTTTGGTGAGAGCAAAGTGCACACAGATAGATACTCGACTCAAGGAAAGTAATTCAAAGCAACTATAGAAAAATAAAATGTGAAAATAAAGAAACCATGACACATGGTGTGACAAGCATTATATATAACCAGTGGCGTAACTAAAAATTTCATGAATGGCGTTCAGGAATTGTACGCGAATACTTTTTTTCTTTTGGATGAATGAGTGCACTAAAATTTTTAAAAATTAAACTACGTTGTATACATGAACTTTTTTTAAAAAAAGTACGTGATATACATGAAAAAATTTGAATGAGAGCACTAGAAATTTTAAATATACATGAAAAAATTGAAAAAAAAAAAAGCTTAAAGCTACTGCTAGCGAGATTTGAACTGACAAACGCTTAAAGAGTTGGCTCTTTCAAGGCACCTTAAACCACTAGGCTAATACCTTATTATGTTTAGGGTGTCTAGAATATGTTATTTAACCACTTTGTATATCATTTTACTTGTATATACGATATAATTTTCTGACGAAGGGTATCCCATTGAAAACCCTAAAGACTATGTAGCTACGCCCATGTATATTAACATTCTGAAGTAAAGAGCAATAACAACAACTAAATAGTAGGACAACCGAGAGATATAGAGAGTATGACAATATTGCTACTATTATGAGAAACTTATCCCATTATCATCTATTCATTAAATGAGTCTTTAATCTTATCCCATTATGATCTATTCATGAGAACAATTGTAATCCAATTAATTTGTTCCAACTTTTTTTTTTTGACTTCGATCGTAGGCATTGCATGTGTTTGCCTTATCCATTTTTCACTTTGACAAACAATTAATTAAAGAAAGTAAACATTATATGTAGACGTTCATGACGGAAAGCAAGCCTCTAATACACATTATATTTTAGGAAATCTCATATCAGAATGAAAGAAAAAAGTTAGGTATCTCATGAGCAGTGGCAGACCCAGAAATTTTACCAAATGGGTTCAACATATAAAAAATAATGATGCAGTATTTAAATGTTGCCGATGGGAATTGAACCCTCGGCAATGCATCAGTCAAATTGTACCCACTTTATTGCTGGGCTATGTGTTACTATTGGTTTAAGTGGGGTCAAATTAACTATATACAGTGTTTTGTTTCAAAAAACAGATTGATATATGTATATATATACAATGTATTTTTTCGACCAAGTGGGTTCATATGAACCCACTTGCAACCAAGTAGGTCCGCCCCTACTCATGAGGATCAAATTCATGATACGGGCTAAATTCAAAACGGATAATATCTTAACAGTCGAATCAAAACCGTGCATGTGTGAATTCTATAGCATAGCAATAACAATTTTTTAAAAAAAAGTCATTATCAAAGCCGTGACACTTGACATGCTTGTCTATAATAGATTTACAACTTTATATATATTTAGAGGGATAAATTTACACATCACACTTATCCACTTTCATGTTTTTTTTTTTCTCCAAACCATTTTATTCTTTTTTTAATTCCATATTTAATTTGTTAATGATATGAATTTTAGACATAATTCAACCTTAAAAGTTGACTTGTGAGTAAAGTTTAGTCCAAAACCATATAAAGAATACAAATTCTTCTTTATCCTACCGATGTAGAACTCAACATTAAACAAAATAAGGCACGAGAGATAAAATGTGTGTTTGACACGTCAAAAATCATTCATATTTATTTTTTCCCAACATTATTTGATTTTATCATTTAATCTCATATTATTTAATGGAAGAAGACACAACGGATAATGTATTTGATGTGATTGAAGTTACTTTCCATTGAAAAGTCAATTTCTTATATGACAATCGGTTTTATGTTTGCTTTTCGCAATATTGTTTTCTGTTTAATTCGTATTAAATTGAAGAAAACACAACATATAGATATAATTTGACGCAATAAAAGTAATTTTTCCTGAAATATTTCTTTTACGATAGTCATTTTCTTGTGTAATGATCGATTTCATGTTTGTTTTTCCAAGCATGATTATCTTAATATATCAAATTGGTGACATACATAGACAAATATAGAAGAGGACATAACAGTCGATTCACCATCGTCTTTTATTCCCCTATGGTAACCTAAATTATACGTTGTTTCATTTTTATCCTGTATTTATATTGTTTGTCCATTTCAAATCGATTATCTTTATCGACTCAAATTTTATTTTTTTGAGTTGTGACTTTATGTAACGTTGATTTATGAGATGTATGATCACTCAATTAATAATTAAAATTTCAGAAACGTTTTTCTTTATTGAAGAAAATTAGAAGCAAGAAATTCTTTCGGAAAGAGTTTCCTTGATCAGTATTACTCTCCTATACTACCCTGTTTTTTCATTTATTATTACCTGTTATTTAATTTGGCTTGGTTATCATATTGTCACAATAGTAAAAATAGCTTTTAGCTGTAATAAATATACACATTAACAAAGAGAGATTATTCCTCTACCAGCATTAGTGAATTATCATTGATTCATTATCGTCATAGGCTTTAGAGACGTTTACAAAGAAAATCAATTGTCGCTAAAAATACATATTTAACGGCATTTAAGCCATTGTCATCAAAGATCATTTTTAATGGAATGTATTTATTATTAAAATATTGTTTTTTTCTCCGTTATTTATTACTTTTCTTCTTCACTACTATATTATCTTCACTTCTCTATCTTCACAAAATAGAAATGAAATTGCATTGACAATACCTTTTTCATACTTTACTTATCAAACTACATTAAATATGTCGTCGTTCACAATAGACATGTTCCCTAAAAATTTAAGTAACTCAGTCAATTGTTCATCTAAAATTTCACCAAAGGTGGTGGGGCCCAAGGAAGAGAAGATAAGGGTCATATGGATGTGTGAAGGAAATTAAAAGTACAAAATTAAGATTGACATTTCCTTTAGCTTTGCAAATTGGATGAGAGACAATGGCTTCTTCAACATCCATTTCTCTCTCCTTCCTTGTAATTAACCCTAAATCACCTCTTTTCCCTCCACAAAATCTATCAATTTCACCCTCGAAAAACCTCCACCCTCACAAAATTCACCGCCCAAATCTACCAATTTCATCCAAAATCATCCGAAATCGGAGAATTTCTGCTATTTCAGAGCTATCAGAAGTGAATCTAGATGAAACTGCCGATCAAATTGTTTCATCCACCGGTGGCGACGGAGTTTCCACCGTCATTCAATCGCTTTTGGTCATTGCTTTCGTCGGATTATCCATTCTAACCGTCGGAGTAATCTACATTGCTGTTACGGATTTTTTGCAGAAGAGAGAGAAGGAGAAATTCGAGAAAGAAGAAGCGGCGAAGAAGAAGAAGAGCGGCCGGAAGGGGAAAATTGTAGCGAGAGCTAGAGGTGGACCTCGAGGATTCGGGCAGAAGGTTGAGGAAGCTGAAGATGATTAGGAATGACAATGAGGCGGGCTCGGAGAGGTTATGGTGCGGGTTTAGTTTGAACGCGCACAAACTTCAACCCGCCAACTCATTTTTTCTTTGTTAGATTGCAATTCGTATTTTTTAGTAGTAAAATATATTGGTGAAATAAAAAGAAAAGTTACTGCATTGTATTGTGTCTACTTTTGATTACAAATCTTTTGAGTTGATAATAGAGGAAATATATAATTACCCATGAAATTTGTATCCTTTTTTAAGTAGACACTTTAAGTTTGCGAGAGTTCTATTATCCCATCAAAATCATTCAAAAGCACAATAAATATATTATTTTGACCCGTTTCAAATCCATCAGTGTTGTCACGCAGGTTGGGCGCGTCAAGGAATAAAAACACAACATCCAACCAATGTTAAAACACCAATGTGGCATTCCCAATTTGAATTAGCTTCTTCATTAAATAGACCACCTTCCCAAAATTCTCCATTGTTAGCCGTTAGAGATCTGCAATTTCTCATTTTAATTTTTTTTTTTGTTTAAAATCTGTGAAATCAATTTCCTATGATTAGATTTTGAGGGAGAGATGTCAAATGCAAGCTTGAATCGCATTTGTAATGACAAGAACGATCCAATGTTGCATTTAACAATGCGATGCAAACATGGAGACTTGATGCAATTGCAGATTTCGTGGTCTGATTTTAGGCATTAATAAGAATGTGAATGGGTTGGAAGTTTCTTAGGGTTTTATCCTAACTCATTCAACCAGCAATATTACCAACTAGCTTCGCCTCATGAAGTTTCTTAGGGTTTTGATCGGTCGAAGAGAGAGACAAGGGTAGGTGAAAGTGAAATGGGTTGGAAGTTTCTTAGGGTTTGGGTTATGGGTTAAAAAATGAATGGGTTAGGATAAAACCCGGCCTTTGTTAAATGGGTTGGAGGTGTGGCACACGCTCTTGGATTGAGAGCACTGATGGTGAAAAATGATGTATTTATTGTGCTTTTAGATGGTTTCGTGAGGTAATAGGACCCCCATAAAGTTAAGGTGTCTACTTAAAAAAAGGTATAAGTTCCATGAGGTAATTATGTATTTCCTCTTCATAATATTTACGTGTATTTTCTATTCATATTCATAATAATAAATAGAGCACAAAGAGAAAGACTATAGGTTACCATTTCTAATAATAATAATAATAATAATATACTACTTCCTTCAATTCAATTTATATGAGGAGTTTAATTGAATATATGATTCTTGATTTAAAGTTTACGAATTAGGTAGTTGATTATGATATGTTATTAGTTCATTTTCTACTTGACGAAATCATTGTTATAATACTCTTGTTTCATAGCTTGTTTATTTGACACAACATTTAATTTTTTAAATTAAATATGTAGTTCACTAAATTAGTCTTAGATGTTTTGAAAGTTTAAATTTGACTACTAAAATAATAAGGGTAGTATGAAAAATAGTAATAACATTGTATTGATTTATATTATTATTAAAATAAACAAGTAGATATGAAATATATGTTTTTGGTATAAATACCAAGTAAAATAAAAACAGAGGGGGTGTAAACAATTACCTATTGTTATAAACCCAAAACAATTTTCCTTTGACAAACATGAGTTGTAGTGTAATAATTGTACTGTATCACTTTTAGCTAGAGGTTTCAAATTTAAGTCTTGAATATGGAAAATTCTTGTAGAGAGCGCCACCTCCAAAATAGACCAAATATCTCTCACCTCCCTCACCTCTCTCCTCTCTGTATTCTCTCGCTTGTCTCTTTCCTCCCTCTCCCAATTTTGCTTGCCTCTTTCTCCTTCTAACATGTACGTTAAATCGTAATTAAGTAAAATATAGTTATTTCACCTGATTATATTTCTAGTATTAGCTATTTTTGAAATTTCCCTTTTTTTTTACCTTGATCATATGCATGACACGTTGCCACGTCCCTTTTTTTCCCTCACTTTGATAAACAATTAGAGAGCATAATCATCATAGAAAAAGTGCATGTGAGAATACTACTACAAGTTAAGAACAATAAAGTTGTCAGTCTCATAAGAGTCATAACCGTGACACTTTGACATGCTTGTCTATGATCGATTTACTTCTTTTTTTTTATTATTATTTTTAGATTTGGAGTTTGAGAATTGAGATTCGATTAAATTCGTATTTATATATGGCAGAGCTCATTTTTAAAAAATAATACTTTTAATAAGATTACATTTTCAAAACTTTAAAGTCAAGACATCTAATTAAAAACGAAAAAATCTAAACCCTCACATCATAGTTTACGGTAATTCTTGCGGAGATTTTTTTTCTTCCTGCAAGTAGTAAGAATTATAATTATATATTTCCACATCATATTTATCCACTTGCATATTCGTTTATTTTTTTCTTTATCTAAACATTATTTTTCATATTAGTTTTTTTTTCTTTATCTAAACATTATTTTATCTTTTGATTCCTTAATAAATTGAAGAAGACACAACAGATAAATGTGCACCTGACATGATGGAAATTATTTTCACGAATTTTCTTCACCAAAAAGTGTTTTCTGGTGTGACTTATGGGTTTCATTTTGTTTTTTCTCAAAATTATTTCATCTTTTAATTTATGTATTTATTATAAATAAATAAAAAAATTAATTTAGCATCTAACTCAATTTTAAAAGCTAACTTCTCAAGAGAAGATTATTCAAGTTATATATATATATTTCAAAATTCTCTCTATCTCAAGAATGCGGGACTCAACATTTTTACTCATTTATAGTACTTCAAATAAAAATATATAATAACAATGTATACTACTTCCTTTTATCTAGATTTTAAATTTTATGAGTTATATAATTATGATATGTTATTTAGTTAATTTTTTATGCTACGAAATCAAAATTACTATAAATAATTAGTGAATTACCAATGATTATAAACTACCTTTATGTAACTGTTGAAACTAGCAACATCATCAAAACTTCAAAAGGCAAATTATTAATTTTTTTTTTAAAAACAATAATTATATTATCACTTTCCCTTTTCAAGTTTATAGACCAAATATTTAGGGGCAGAGGGGGGTAAAAAAGTAGAAGGGGACCGCAACAAAGAGTTTTTCAACTATATTATATAATTTCATTTTATAATAAAAGGTATTTTTAAAAAATGGAAGATTATATTAGTAAAAAAATTGTTTGGCTTTTCAAAATTTAATAGAGTCACAAATATAACGTGAAACAAAATGAAGTGTAATTCCAGAATACAATTATGAAAAACAACAGACTTAACAATTAGTATTTTTTATATAATTTCTAAAGTATGTACTATTATATCCAAATCCAAAAAATTAATATATGAAATATGATAAATATTAAATATCTAATTACCTTCTTCTCAAAATATACATTCCTTTTAAAATATCTACACTTGTACTTCAAATATCATCATCTTAGAGAGCATATAACTCAAAGCATACCAGCACCAAAATAATGTAGTTAGAAGTATATATCTCTCCATTTTTAATCAGAGCTAAGAAGTTTTGGATTCATGTCATAAAATAAATAAACTCCTACTAAGAAAATATTTTTCCTTTAAATGAGTCTCGCACATTGTAAATCCAAATTAGTCGAGCAGTCTTTACAAAAATAGCCTGTCAAGTGTATTGTTTGCTTTTTTCTATCTGTTATACATAACTTATACTCCTTTCATCTCATTTTATGTGGCACAAATCGTATTTCGAGATTCAAATAAATCTTCTTTAACAATATATTTTTTAAAATATCTTGAATTATGAATTATTGTGACTTTTACTACTTTTACTTAGCTTTTAAATATGTAAATTTTGTTTCAAAAAACTCGAAGATTCCATGCCTGAATTTATGATCGAAGTAAAACAGTATAACTCTCGAAATTCGAATGATCCATATAAACCAAAGAGTGTATATTAATTATACACTATCATTCACATATTATATATACTCATAAGACTATTTTTAGTTAAATCAGTTAAATGAACACCTCCTTAGATTACTTTATCTAAATTTCAAATACTAGATATTTTGAAGGAAAAAAAAACTCAATGCAAGACAATGTAACAAAAGTGTCTCCTTCAAACTCTTGAGAGAATAGACATGGACACTAGGATAGAGAAATTGGATCAAATTTTCAACTAATTCTCATCCTCAACACAAGTGGGACCCTTTGAAATCCATTTGACTACAACTTCATCCAATCAAAAACAAGTATCAAGGATAATGTTTACAAATTAGCCAATTAAAATACAGATAAGGCCTTATTGTAGGCCCATAAGTATAGTCTCCCATTACTTGTAGAAAATCCAAAAAAAAAAAAAAAAAAATTTGTCCCCACAATTTTATTTTTATAAAATAAGAACTTAATAATTTGCTGTAAAAGTGCATTTTGTGGGTTCCTCAAATAATTGCACTTTTAGCACTGTCTTTTTGAGTTCCTATAGAGCTTTTTTCAACAATTATACATAAAGATCTAACTCAACATATCTCCCCTTAGTTTTCCTCTTCCGTCTACTCTTCAAAAGTATCAAAAAAATTCATTGAGTAATACAGGTATCAGAGGTGGATTCAGAATTTATCGATGGTTTCCGAAAGAAAATTAGCAAGTGCAATGGGTGGAAAAACAACAAGAGCATGTGACAACTGTATTAAAAAAAGGGCACGTTGGTATTGTCCGGCCGATGATGCATTTTTATGTCAAAATTGTGACGCTTCCGTTCATTCGGCGAACCCTTTGGCGCATAGGCATGAAAGGGTTCGTCTTAAAACATCGTCACTGAAACAACCATCATCATCATCAGACGATTACTTTCCCGATTTGGAAAGTCCACTATCAATTTCATCAGAGTCAGTCCCATCGTGGCATTGCGGATTTACTAGAAAGGCGCGGACTCCTAGGCATGGGAGGAAGGCTAGTAAATCCGCGGGGGATGGAGATGTCATTCGAAGGAATCCTATTCATCTCGTCCCCGAGATATTAAGCGATGAAAATTCTCATGATGAGAATGAAGAGGATCAACTTTTATATCGAGTGCCCATACTCGATCCCTTCGTGGCCCAGCTCTACAGCTCGGCCACAAGAAATAATCATGAGATGGTGGAGAGTAACGCGATTGCAGCAACAGATGCTGATTCAAAATTTAAACTCGAATCTCAGGAGATGATGTTGCAGGATGATATCTGTAACGTCGATCTGAATAGATTTCACGAGATGTTACCCTCGGAGATGGAGCTAGCGGAATTCGCAGCCGATGTTGAGAGTTTACTAGGTAAAGGACTTGATGATGAGTCATTTGATATGGAAGGATTAGGTCTATTAGGGGTTTGTAACAAGGAGGAAAATTCAATGATTAGTCATGAAAAAGTCAAAATTGAAGATGAGGGAGAAATTGAAGTTGTTAGAAAAACAACTTCTGCTGCTACTCACGATCATCAATATAATCATACTCATCATGATATTGATATTAATGAAGACACCTTTGAATTCAAATTCGATTGCGATTCGCCAATGAATATTATCGGAGAAGATGAAGTAATAATGAAGGATGAAAATAAAAAGAAGATTTTATTAAATCTTGATTATGAAGGTGTATTAACAGCATGGGCTGACAAAAGGTCTCCTTGGACTAATGGTGAAAGGCCAGAATTGGACTCAAATGACTCATGGCCACATTGCATGGTAAGTTTTAATTTAATTACTTTATCTTATATTATAAGTTTTGCAGCTAATGGATTTGATTAGAATATAATTAAAAGTATAATCCATTATATTTTTTGATAGTTATAATGCAATTTATATTATGGTCCCATTTTTCTAAATTTTGAAAGTGAAAGTTCATGCCACGTGTTCTTGATTCGTAGAAAATGAGTTTAATTTTAGGAATATGCTAGTAAAATTTAATGCAATTTATACTAAGGTCTTTATGGAAATATTGTATTTTCTTATACTATATATTCTATCATTGGACATTAGATATTTGAGCAAAATATCTTAGATATTCTAGTCATTTCATTTGGACATCGACATTTTAATATTTTAGAACAAAGTACTAAAATGAATAACAAAATGATTTGCATGCTATCATTTTAAACATTAATGAAGGGTAAATATTCATGCAATTTTGGGAGCACGTTAATGAACATTTCATTTTCTTAAAAAAAAAAAAAAAAAAGTTAACTTATAAGTGTAACTTTAAACTTTTTATATAATGTTGGATGACTAGTTTCATGATGGATAGTTATTTTTGCGTCAATCTGATGTACAAAAATTCTTTTCTGCTATTTTTGCAGGGAAATTACATGGGAATAATGAACGAAAATGTAACAATAGTGGATAGAGGAAGAGAAGCGAGAGTTACAAGGTACAGAGAAAAAAGACGAACAAGATTATTTTCAAAGAAAATAAGATACGAAGTTAGGAAATTGAATGCTGAAAAGAGGCCAAGAATGAAAGGAAGGTTTGTTAAAAGGGTCAATTTTGTAACAACAACCACCCCTAATTACCCTTTGGTTAAATAATTAATGTTAGTTTAATTTAATTTAATTTTTTACCACCAGGTTTTTTGTAGTACTTTTTTTTACTAGCTGTAAAATAGTACTACTTGTAAATTTGGAGAGCTTTCTTGTATATAGTCCATAATAAATTAGCTATGCTATAAAAGTTGTCATTTTAAATTGGGACTTTTTGGATGTATAATGGTTCTCCAAAGTGTTCTTATTTTTTTTTTTCTTTGACAAAGCAGAAGAATAAAAAATCTAGAAATTGAAGCTGTTTAATTACTTCTTAATTCTTCTCTTATAGTATTCTTGTTCCTTAATTTGGATGAAGAGAAAGATCCATATATATATATATATATATATATATATATATATGTATGTATGTATGTATATAGGAAACATTGGTATATATATAGTTTTATAAAGTTATTAAACACTACTGATTCATTTGTTTTAATTTGTTTGTCCTATTTTGACTTGACACGGAGATAAAAAAGAAGAAGTAAAAAAGACATTTGAATTGTGTGGTTTATAAACTCAAGATATGTCAAATGTACTAAAATGTCGTTGATCTTGTGATCTTAAACATGTCTCGTGAAAAATAAAAAGTTTTTTTCTTTTTCTGTCTTGAAAAGTAAAGAGTTGCTAAAAGAGGAAAGAAAGATTCTTTTTTAAATGAACTAAAAAGATAATTAGGACAAATAAATTGAAATATCGAGAGTACTATATATCTAGAATATGAACTCATGTATTAACGTATACTATTAACTTAAGGTTATTGTAAAAATTTATGAACTTCAAATTTCTAGATCAGTCATCGTTTCTGCATTAAGGAGGTTTTTAGTTGGTGAGATAAAGAATGATATTAATCCCACAGTTAAATCATAAATGTGAGATTATGTCATCTAGAGTTTGATTGATGGAATAAGGGATAACAAAGTCCTAAAGTAATGAAATTAGCTATTTTGTATGGAAGTTCGGATAACTAGGGCAATGTAATATATATCCTTATTTATCTCATCTCATATATCACTGGAGCTCTAACGATACAATTTTAAACCCTAGGTGTCACTTTGTTCTTATGAAATCTTCTATATATATCTAAAATACTTTTAAATGATCATTAATCTCTAACTACAAGAGAGTGTTTGGATAATAATATATAAAGTCATAACAATGTGTAATAATTAACATAAAATGTGACTTTTAACCTAAATATTAATTTAGAAAAGATTGAAAATGTGGAAGTTTGAAGTTGACCGGCAAAATGATTAAGAGTGGACCTGCTAGTATTAAATATAGAACTTGGCATTTTCTCATATGTCTATGTGGTTAACATGCGTACTTGGACCCATTCATCGTTTCATCGTTAGGAAAGACGGAGATGGATTCAAAATTTAAAATTTATGTAAATTTTTAAAACGTTCTCTAAGTTAATATTGAAATAATTTAGTATATATACATGATTTAAGTAAAAAGTTACTAGATTTTCGTAAATAGGCCTTTGAATCCGACCGTTGAGGAGAAAGAAAACTCATCACACTGTTGTGATTCTTTTTTATTGGGAAATAAAGAAATGAGAGAATATCGGATTTTATTTCTTTGGACGTGAGCTCAATTTCCTTATCTATTTAAATCTCCCTAGGTTTAGATTCGTATAGGTCAAAGTATAATTCGCCTAAATTAATGGATTAAATCAAGAGAAAATTTCAGAAATAGCAAATGTAATAAATATATTAAGGATCTGTAACTACAGTTTCGATAATTGTGCTTCATAAATATAGTTTCATTTGCTATAAATGCTGCAGTTATATATTTCTGCTTGTTTGTGTTATATCCTGTATTCAGGTTAGTCAAAAATACAGAAACAAAAAAAAGATGAAATAGATAGAATGTAAGTAATCCGAGTCTACAGAAATCATTGTGTTTCCTTAAGAAATTTAATCCCCTCACTGTACCCGAGGTTGCAGATTAATTCCTCCCAAGATAAAACAGAATTACCTATTAGAGAAGTAGCGGTACCTCAAATTTCACTAATTTTAGCGAACGCAAGAACAACAACAAGAGCACACACAGACTCAGTTGATTGACAATTTTATTTATGTAAGAAAATGTATGCAGAGAGGAAAAATTTTCAATGTTTGAAAAACGAAAAAGACCTCTTATTTATAGCCATTTGTAGCAAGAAATGCGTCTGTTCAGACCCCTTTTTTTTTAGAATGTTGTGTCTTTTGGGAAAAGTAACGACTTTTCGGAAGGAACAAGTCCCTTCATACGTTTTTACCGTTACATGCGAATTTCAAATAAATTTCGTTGCGCCAAATTAATTTTGTTATTTAACTAACATTCTAAATCAATTATAAGAGAAAGGAAATCGATTAACAAGATTGATTACATAAATTTTGTCCAAAAATATTATCAATCAATCATTTGACGAAGTTGAAGCCGAGCGAGCGACGACGGCGTGAGGGGCACCTTCATCTTAACCCTTTAAGAACTAAAGGAAGTGATTCATAATATAAGGACAACAATTTCCTTTCTTCTACCAATATGGAAAAAATGACTTTTTATTTGCACTTTGCAATGACTTTTCATTTTCCCTCCAAAATTGATTCCCCCACTTTTCCATTTTCTCTTCTTATTTCCCATTCACACCTTGCTACAACCCAACAGTTTTTATATTTCGTAATATATAAATAGGGTAAATATATACAAATTATATATTTATACATTTGAGAATTTTTCAGAACTCCGTTTGTATATTTCGCTTGCCAATATACAAATAAGATAATTTATTATAATTTTTTCATAAATCATATGCAAATAGGTAGGGTAAGCATATACAAAATTTCAAATTTATACCATCAAGAACCAAATTATACAGATTTAGGATTTATACAAATCAGACGAATTATACAAATCAGACTAATAGAAAAATTGGGCGAAACTATAGCTGTAAATTAGAACTTTCCTAAAGAGTAACTATAACATTTAATATGGTTTAAATGTTTATTATTTTACACAATTTTCTCTTAAATTAATAGCTTGTTCGATCAAGCTAAATTTCAAAAATGTTTATTGAAAAAATTGAGGTGTTTGGCCAGACATTTAGGATAAGTTAAGTCTTTTTGAGTGATAACAAAAAAAATTGAAACTGAAAAAAAATAATTTTTCTCCACAAGTACTTTTTCAGACTTGGCCAAACACAAATCAATACTCTATCATTACAATTTACAAACATATTTTCAAATTGATAATTAGCCAAATACAAATTATAATTCTTCATAAATATTTTTTACAAGAAATACTTTTTGAAATTAGTAGATTTTAAATGCTTGTCCAAAAAGATCCATAAACTTGAGCCGGTGATTTATAAATTAGTTAATATAACTCTATTTAGTTATAGATAAAGTTTATTTTAACCCGTTCAAATGTAATTCAATCAATCCTATTTACAATTCCCTACCATTTTTATGTGTAGAAAGTTTACAATTCCCTACCATTTTTATGTGTAGAAAGTGAAATTGTTTTTTTCTTCCTTAGAAGAATGTGACAAATGATGAATGATTGATGAGTAACTCAAATGCACACACATTTTTTTCCATAAAATTGACATTTCAATTGTCCTTTCATTATTTTTACTTATATCATTATTACAAAAAATGAAAATAAAAAAGTACATAAAGGGGACCGGCATTCTCCTTCTGGAATAAATTTTTGGACACATGTCTATAGAGTCTCAAGGTTAAAAGGACTTTAAAAAGGCGGACAAAAGACAACTTATTGTTTGGATCTTTAGGTGAAAAAATAAAATAAAATAAAATAGGGAAAAAGGTTTGAAATATATTAGAACTTTGACCGAAATTGTTGTTACAATACCGAACTTTGGAAAGGACATGTTACCCCCTCTATTTAATAGTGTATTTTAAAGGTATATATGTGCCCACGTGGACACATTATTATTTATAATGATGCAATATTTATGATGTCCATGTGGACACATATATACCTTTAAAATACACTATTTAATAGTGCAGGGGGTAAAAGGTCCTTTCCAAAGTTCGGTATCGTTACAGCAATTTCGATCAAAGTTCGGATATATTTCAGACCTTTTTCCCAATAAAATATTATTATTATTATTATTATTATTATTATTATTATTATTATTATTATTATTATGTTTCTTTTATTTGATATTTTTATTATAAATTCTTTATTTTTGTATTTTTAAAATTTATTTTGGAAAACATTTTGATTGAATCAAATGCGGAATATCTATGAAAAACAATCTTTGTATCATGGAAAATAGGATAAAATTTGTGTACACTTTATTCTCATCAAATTTGACTTGTGAGATAAGACGAAATTGTTGTTGTACTTGTGATAAATTGAATGGTTGACGAGTTTTTTAATATTCCTTTTACATTGGCTAATGACTACGATACCCTTGACAAAGATCTATAGACAAAGTATTAGTGAAAGTGGTTTAAAAAATGTCGGAGCTAGATTTTCATTAATGTTTGATCGAATTCAATAACTTTGCTTTTTTGTCGAATTGTATTGACGCCTTGACAGTTTTCGTGGTTTCTTCCAAATTGCTAAATTAGGATAGCTAGTGTCAATAAACAAAATTGGGCTCAATGATGCCATTTATTGGGCCAAATTACCAAGAAACACCTAATCCATGTATAAAAGCCCATAAATGAATGGGCTTCTCTATTGGGCTTTATAATATAAATCAAGTCAAGAATCTTAGTTCCAAAACAAACTTCGAATATTTGGTCCAATAGGCCCATTGTACAATAGCACATGTACACAAGATTAACTTCTACTTTGTATATCAAATTTGAAGTCATTTGGAGTTAATTTGAATCAATTCTGAAAGCAACAAGGCTAAAAGTGATCTCAGGCATTCCAACCGCATGAACTCCAATCTTATCTATGTCACAGGTTTGATGATCGCTAACGCACACAAAACCAATCTCATAACTTTTTTTGCAAGCAGAAGGAAAGAGAAAATAGTGAAACGAAGTGGAGCAATGGGGAGGGAGGATCTACTTGGAATTGACTGTCAGTGAATCCAAAGTATGACATAGACAGAGGAAAGAAAATCCCATCTTCTACACATCATGATAAGTTGATCACGAGGATTTAACCACAAATCCTGGAAAAACTCCATAACTTATTGTTAAAGTAAGTTCGGACCAATATCAAATAAGAAATTCTAGTGATCAAAGGCCATGATTTTGCATTAAAATCCCGATGAATCATCACAAGTTATCCTGTCAACTGTCAGGACGAGCTTCCCGTTTCTGACACAAAGACCATTTTCCTGAAACTTTTCTCAATACATTCAAAATTTAAAAATATTTTTTTTATGCTATGTTGTTTTTTTCCTTTATGTTATAGTTAGGAAGAAAATAACATAACATAAAAAATAAAATAAAATAATCTCTCTTGGCATGATTGTCTATGCCATCACTTTGTTGGAAATTGTTATTTACCTACTTCCTAAATTATTATGTTTAATAATATTAATTATTGTTTTCTAGTAATTAACCCTCTTCCATGATTGTCCAATTTTATTTATTTTAAAAAAGTACTAACTCTTTTATGCTGTGAAGAATCAACACTGCTCATAAAGGCCCTTAATAATAATCAAACAAGTCCTTATCAAGATCGTAATAAAGCACATATCCATTAAATTATCATAATATGGATATCACTAATTATTAAATATTAATTAAGCATCTAATGACTAATTAGGGTTGAAATGTCTAATCCATATGGTATTATTTTATTCTAATTATGCGGGGAAACTTCACCGTTTTGCTAATCTCTATCAAATTCAATCTGAAATATTATTATACTATTAAATTGCTTAATTAGTTTAATTCAAAAGCCTAATCAAGATACTTTACGTTTCCTATTACCCACTAACTCATTTTTTAAATCAGTGATTAAAAGTAGTCTTAGTGCAAAGGACCTCTTAATTAAATATTGAAGAAACAGAGGTAATAGCACTTTTGATCCTTAAATTATTGATAAATTCTTCTTTTGATCCTTGTGCTGTTTGATTACTTCATATAGAAAATATGTTATATTTGACTATTTATATATAAAACTATATTACTGTCAAATATGAAATAACAATAATTATGATACATTTGTGAATATATCTGAGCAACATGATTTAAAGTGCACAAATTTAATTCATGGAAGGTTTAATGTGCTTAGAGACTAAAATAAGATTCTTTTTTTCAATTACTTTCGACCAAAATGATAATAACCCATTCATTTAACTCTTTCTTTGACAAAATTGGATGTAGAAGTCAAGAATCAAGTTTAATATGCTTAGTTTGATGTCATAAAAATTACAACAATAATTTATCCATAATTAGGAATAAAAAAATGCTCACTAATCAATTAGTTTAACTCTTTCTTTGAGGAAATTGAATGTACAAGTCGGGAATCACGGTTGGCACGTCATATTCAACAAATGGAATTAAATAATTCTTTTAACACGTAATATTTTATTTAAGGAATTACAACTTGCATTTTTTGATATTTGTGAAGTAAATATAATAAATAGGAAGAAAAGTAAAAGTTTTCTTGTTATATTTTTTATTAATATAATCTATGGTGGACTATTAGGCAGATTCAAGTATATACCATCAAAAAAAATGGAATCCATGTCCGATGACTTTGACAGAGTTTTAATTTAAGAAGAAAAAAAAAAGAAAGAGAAAACTCTTTATTAGTTGACCTTATAATAAGAGTATTGTCTTTTTAATATATATACTAATGATTAAATAATTAGTTAAGCCAATCAAATTGGATGATTTGAATATAAGTTGTGATCCAATAATAAGATAGTCGTGTCTATGATAAACTTAGGAGTGGACGTAAATACCGACAAATGATCAGACCGAATCAAATTACACCGGTCATTTCTTCATTTTATTTGATTTTCAGTTATAGGGGTTTGATTTAGTTATAGGGTCTCGATTCTACGATTTATCATAAAATTGTATATTAACTTTTATTTTTACATAAAAAATAATTTCCTAATTTATATGATGCCATTTTATGTGTATTTTGTTAATGTTCTACCATTTATGTGAAAAACAGCCCACGCACGACTCCCTATATATTGACTATAATATTGATTGAAGTATATTAACCCTCCATGATGTATTTTAGTGCTAGAGCTGATGTGTTTTTGTTATTAGATGCAAAGAAATAATATGAACTTTGTTTGTTTAGGTCTCTGGTATTCAAAATATAATGACCTGATTGATTAATTTGAATTTGTTTGGATAGATTCATCAACGGAGTAAAATATTTTTTGGTTTCTACAAAAATTTATTCACTCATAAAACTCGAACTATGAAAGAGGATGAACTGATAAAAGCAAGTAAAAGAGAGACTTATAACTTTATTAAAAAAAATTGTATATGACATTTTAGATGAATAGACTCAACACAAGTCTATAAAATATGCATATTTTTAGGCTCAATCATAACGTAGCTCAGAAGACATATTTACAACCAAATCGAACAACAAATGTCATTATAGTTATAATAATATACAAGAAATATTTTTTGCACAATTAAAGCCATACACCACAACCTCAAGATTCTTTTGCTATATATTACTCCTTAAGGAGTATATATTTTTGTCCAAGTACTCCAATAGAATTTTTCTATTTTCAAGAATTTAAATTAGGAATCTTTGGGTAACAATGAAATGATTCTAATTATTTCATTACCATCTATATAATATTGTTATTTCTTCTGAGTTCTGAGGACAATTTTTCCCAAAAAATAAAAGATAGGTACCCACTAATAATTATGTAAAGTTGATTTTGTCCAAAAACTAGCTAGCATCAAGACAGTGATATTAGTGATTATTTTATTAATTAATAAAACTATGAGGCGACCTGCCAAAGCAAATTTTTTAAAAAATATTAAGAAATTTTTTTATATTAAATAATATAATTGGATTACCAAATCATGACTCCACATGTTTGCATAATGGAAACTTGAACACAATGAATCTAGATACTATCTTGACTTCAGCTTGTTAATAAAATAATCAAACTCTTTAATTAACAATTAATTATTATATTATTAGTTATTAATTAATATTAATAAATCACTTTCATGCAAATTTTCGTCACCCATGCTGTCATCTTATAATTTTTAAAGAAAACTTGTGCCTGGCACATGATTTTTTTTCAACCATAAAAACTGCAAATTGTTGTTTGGAGGTTAGAAGATGAAAGTACTAATCTTTACTTGAAAAATATATTTTAAATTAAGGACTTAGGGTGTGTTTGGCATGAAAGGAAGACATTTTCTACGAAAATTAAGCAATTTCTTGCTTATATTCTAGTGTTTAATAAGTGCGTAACGAAAAACATTTCCCTAAAAACAATAACATAATCAGAATTTCCAGTAAGAGAATCAAAATATATGTAAGGAAAAAAAAAAAAGAAGAGAAATTCAATATATATATATCACACATTTATTTAACATGCATATAATATAATTATAAGATGAAACAGGTTTGGATGAATTCCTACTTTGCTCAGACCATATATTTATATGTAATTTATAAAAGGGAAAAGGGACAAATATACCCCCGAACTTTCAAAAATGGTATATGAATATCCTCCGTTATACTATTGGGACACTAGTGTCCCTGCCGTCCAAAAAGTGGAACATTTATATCCTTCACACTAACGGACGGACACGTGGCAACATCTTAAAATTTACCCTATTTTATTTTGTTTAATTTTTCACCTACAAAACTAAAAACCCACCCAACTATCTATTTACCTGACCCGAATTAAGCACCTTGACCCAATCTAAAACATCTTTAGAGTGTATTCTTGAAGCCCTCCATCCCGTCATCGTCTCTTTTCTTATTCTCAATAATCAAGATCTCATCCATGGTGAAAAATTCACTCCGCTAGAGAAACCCATTTCGTAACATCAGATCCAATTCATTCAGTGGCCTAATAATTGATGACAAATCGAAATTCTCAAATAACACCAAATCCAAATTACAACACAATCTCAACTGAGATTACAATTGCACCATCTCTTTTCAGCAAATATTTACATCCCTAAATTAGATATCAAATTTATTTCCAAATTACATTATTTAATCTGAAAATGTAAAATTAAACATTTACACATAAACATATTACACAAGACTCTTTATCAACCAATAATCACATATCAAAATTAAAATCTCAATACTACATCACATAAGAAAATTTCAACAGGATTTAGAGCTCAGATCACATATCATATACTAAGAAACCCATTCGCAACTGGAAAAAAAGGAAAGAGAGAAATGACCGGAAGCCATCAGAATGGGGTATCGGTAAGATTTTAATTTTAACTTGAAGAAATGAGAACTTTTTGTTTGGAAGAAGATGAGGAAACTAAAGTTTAGCATTGATCAGCTGATGAATCAAATGGCAGCGACAGAGGTGGTGTAGGATTGATCGAGAATTTGGGAGATTTTGATTTGGGTATATTATTAGGATGTTAGCGAGTGGGTGGGTATAGAATATTTGGGTGGTTTTTTTTATTAATTCGGGTGGGTTTTTTATTTTTTGGGTTAAATTTGATAAAATATCGAGTAGAAGCATCGGATGATGCCACGTGTCCGTCCGTTAGTGTGAAGGATATAAATGTTCCACTTTTTGGATGGCAGGGACACTAGTGTCCCAATAGTATAACGGAGGGTATTCATATACCATTTTTGAAAGTTTGGGGTATATTTGTCCTTTTTCCCTTTATAAAAATATCGCCGGTGGGGTGAAGTGGAAATTGGGTTAGGGCGGAGGGAGGTGGGGTGTTGGGATAGGAAGGAGACAATGATCAGCTTGATCAATACAACTTATCGAATTTGTTTTCTCTTTTCCTACTAGCTAAAATAATTATTTTTTAAAGATACTCGTTTTCTCTAGAAAATATTTTTTAATATATCTTAACTAATCGAATATGAAAATCTTTCGATACTTTTTTGAGAAAATATTTTTCTCTATACCAAATATATATACCTTTGGTGTTTGCAAAAATATTATATGATACTGTAGAATTTTTTTAATTTCAAGTTGTATTTGGAATATATATGTTATATGTGACAAACCAACAAGGCTTGGCAACAAGTCAGCAATCCATAATGCCATTGTTTTATACTCTTTCTTAATTGAGAAGCTTCCAAATATCATTTGAGTTGAAAACATTCACAAGTTGTTGGTTAGTACATAAGGTACCAATTAAAATTTTAAGCTAATATAATATAGAAATAATAATAGAGAACAAATATTATAAACTATGGTTGTATGTGATGTAAGCTATTAGCTATATAATTGGATATGTTACATGTTAATATTATAATTAGTCAACTTTTTTCCCCTTACACCGTACCACACTCACCAATTTTTTATTTTTTATTTTTTTTTATCTCCCCTTCTGAGTTCTTTATTTAATTAATTTGATAAAACCATTTTAAACTTGTATTACAATAGGGGGAAATTTTTTTATGCACATTTTATGATTTGGATTTAAGTTATATATGTTAACAGTATACTGATTTTATATTATTAGTGCATAAAATTAGTTTAAAAAACAATGCATCAATGAATGGAGTCATTAGATATGTACTTAAAGATGATCATACTACTGATGAATTCTAGATAAATTTTTTTGGTAATTGTGATATTTAAATTAACTTGGTGTCTCTCGATTAATATCATGGGATATTTGTTACATTTCATCAACAACATGTACATAATAATTTCATTTATCAAAATTAGTATAGATGAAAAGAAATTATTTAATGTTTTGGTCTTTATAATAAATTTAACTTAAGACTCCGTGATTTTCAACGATTTCACTGACCAATAAATACATGAGATGCACTTCTCTTTTTAATTTATTTCACATATTAGGAGAATTAGAGGGCAATTTACGAGAGAAGGCCCAAAATAGTCCCTCATCTTTGGGTTAAGACTCAAAGTCATTATCGAGTTTTCACATGGAGCATTAATAGTCCCTCATGTTTGCAATATCGGTGCACTTTTGGTCCTCCCCTAAATTTTTGCCTATTTTTTAACATTAATTTTGTGCATAATTTTCTGTAAGGAATGACCCATCGTCTTTTTATATATTTAGTAGAAATAATAAGTCTATGTGAGAGAAGGTGAGAAGAACACCTTGTTCTATTCAATATAAATATTATTACAGCTAAACTAATAACATTTTAACATATGACATTGCAAGAAAAGAAAATTTTGTACTATTGTACGTGAAATCGTCGTGATGAACCTCTCGACTTTACCTACAATACGATTTCTACTAAACAAAATAAGGTGTTTTTGTTCTCACAATCTCTCACATATAGTTATTATTTCTACTAAATATATAAAATGACGATTAAACATTCCATACATAAATTATGAATAAAATCAATGTTAAAAAATAGGCAAAAATTTGAAGGAGGACCAAAAGTGCACCAATATTGCAAACATGAGGAACTATTAATGTTTCATCTGAAAACTTAAGGATGACTTTGAGTCTTAACCCAAAATAAGGAATTATTTTGGGCCTTTACTCGCAATTTACCGGTCGAATCCAACAAATTTGTCCTTTTAACACTTAACAGTCTGTTTATCATAAAATTTAGAATTCATAAAATTCAAATTCTGAATTACTTTGATACCAAAAAATGACATTCCTGACAATTAACACGACTTGTCATCTCTCATTTTACCCCTAACAAGAATTTATTGATAACTGTACAAATGTTATAACATATCTATAACAAACACATATATCAAAAGTCTTTATATTTTTTTAAACTCTAATTCAAATTATGTCACGTAAATTATTTTTAAAATATTTTTTTAATTGCATAGAAACCCCTAGATTCTTGGGAAAATGTCCACAACAGCTAGTCTAGCATGTTCCTCATGTCTATGATCCATAAATAAGGCAAAAGTAAGCATAAACTTTTGTTTCCTCAAAAACTTGGCAAAATCCAAACTTTACTTACCCATTGCATGCATAGCATTTGTTGACAAAATTTCCTCCATGCATCCACGTGTTCTTCATCGTTTTTGGCCAATCAAAATCTAAGAAAAATATAAATCTAGTTAATTATATTAGGGTGGAAGCAAAGATAAAATTCAAAATTTCAACTTAACGAGTCAAAAATATTTAATGTCATTAAACTCGTAGAGCAAATCCCAAGGTTAACCAAGCAGCAGAAGAACTAAATATACTTTACCATATAAAGACAAATTAAAATGAATAGCTTATTAGAATTGTGATTCTAAAGATTCAACCTCTAACGATAAGAACTAAAATTAAAATTTATCGTCCCTTCCTTTGTACCAAGTAGTACAAAATAGCAAGTTCAGAACATAAGGATAATAATAAGTGCAAAATCCTCAAAAATACACAATTTGTTGCAACTAGTCATAGTTAATTAGATAGTACTATATTATATTATTAATGATCACTTTGTCACTAATTATGACAATTTCATTTCGTACATTGATCGATCACCAACATCTCTACATAATTACACTTCTTATCTCTTATCTATTTGTATATATGCCTCCAAAATAAAAAAACAAAAAGTCTAGAGAAAACAAAAACAAAAACAAACAAAAAAGATTACCATTAAAAAAAGGAAACTATTTTTCCCTTTACTAAAAAAACCCAAAATGTTGTTCTTCAAGACCTCGAGGTGTCAAACGACTCCGTCAATAAGAGCTCTTGGGAGTCATCAGCCTGTTATTATTATGCTGAACTCATCAACCCAAGAGTAAGCTCTAATCCTACATGATCACCATCTTCCTCCAATTTCACCGGGTCAACCCGGTTCACCAACAGGGTCGGTTCAACCATTTCAACCGAAAACGAGTCATGACTTGGGGCGCGTTTGATCAACTCATCATCTATCTCTTCAAATTGATTCCACCCCGTTATACTGAACTTCAACGGGGGTTGATTCTTCAACAAGTACTCTTCTGCTGCTTCAGCTTCTGCGGAAGCTGAAGCAACAGAATCAGAAGTACCCTTACGCTTGAGCCGCCCATTCCTAGTTTTGATGACTTGTTGGTTATCTGAGTTTGTTGAGTTATTCTTTGAAACATGTCGTATGTCACAACCTTTTAACGGTACAATTTGATCAGTATTATTATTATTATTATTATTATTATCATCATCGTTATTGATTGGTACTTGCATGATTCTGGAGCCTTTGAGTACCGATTCGACAGCGTCTTGACAACGCTGCCAATTGCCGGAACACATTAACCCGACTGAACCGTTTACCGGGTTAATTATCCGGCCACAAGCTTCGTACAATAGAGACCTAAATATTGCTGAGAAAAAGAAAACAAAAAAAAAACAATGTTAGTATTTTTCATTTGCATGTATACCTATCCTAACACAAATTCAAGATTTAAATCTTAAATTTAGAAGAAAAAAATTAACATAACGAATTCGAGTTAAAATTACTGAATTTAAATGAACCACATCGAGTATGTCCAATTAAATACTACCTTGTGCCATTTAACGATCTAGTTTTTGTGTGAATTATAAATATATTTAAAATTAAATCACAATAATTCATAAATAAAGTTGTGGTAAAAAAAATTCATTCAACTCTTCAAGTAATATGAAGGTAATTAAGAAAATTAAATTTGTGATCTATTAAAAAAAAATCTAAAAATAGTATAGTAATAATCTTTTTTAAAAAAAAAAAGTAAAAAAAAAAAAGATTCATATTAAATAAAATAATTTTAATAGCTCAGTTGACAGAGTATCGATTTGTCAAAAATTTTCCCCAATTACAAAAGAGAAGAGAAGATGGAGGAGGTAACATGTACCGGGACGGAGATGATCGGGACCAGCATTGATGAGATTGATGAGTCCGGCACGGCCGTAAAATTTTGCAAGGAAGACAGTAGCGTTGGCTTGTGAATCAGGTGATTTGATCCATTGAAGAGAGGGTCTTAAACTGCAATTTTCACTGCAACCTTTTCGAAGAACTCGACAACCATTGCAGCTCATTCTCATACTTTTTTAGAGAGAAAAGAAAAATTATGAGCAATTTGAAGAAGAAAAAATGTTTATAGTGAAGGCGGAGAAATGGAGAAAAGGGGGTATTTATCAAAGGAGAGAAGAAGAATAAGGGGTGGGGTGGGGTGGGGTGGGGTGGGGTGGAGGTGTGGGTGAGTGGGGTGTGTGGGGGCTTTATGTCATGTTTGGGTGATCAAGTAATACCTGAAAAACAGAAATTGTTTTTTTATTATTATTTTATTTTATATGAAACTATAAAGAAGCTCTCCCAATATTTGGGCATCTTTTTGGGTTCACCTGGTGTGCCTTTTATGTGAAAAAATAATAGTAATAAATTTTGTTGTTCTTAAATTTTACTCGTGGAATTATATCGTAAATATTCTTTTGTTATACTCAAAACTTATTTTCAAGGGAAAATGAGATTTATCTATACTCTATAGTTTGAAGGATCATCAATCACGGAATATTAAAATAATTTTATTTTGTTTATATTGTTATAAAACTTTTGAAATATGTATCATGTATTTATTGGTTTCTTATTTTTAGTAATTATAAAAACTTATATTAATGAGAAACTTAAATCCAATTTATCTTTAGATCAAATAATGTATCCATTTTTTAAAAATGGAGATAAAGAAGGAAAATATTTTGTATAAAATGAAACGTATATATAAAGTATAATTATATATTCGATTAATTAGCTTAGCATAAAATACAAAATAAATTGGTTCGACGTCTAAATAAGGCTTGGCCTATCTAGAAGACATTTTTAAAAGTGATATCTTATTCTTTAATGATGAGTAGATAATTTAAGATAGAGTAACCGTTGATTACAGGCATAAGCAAATAAAATCATTTTAGAATTAATAGATTTGTGAGTAAGTATTAATTTTGCAAGTCCAAATTGACCCACCTATTTATAACTCAGTTCAATTTAATTTGCTCAAATTTAATTTAACTGACATATTTAATACCTTTAATATTAATCGGATATGAAGCCACAAACACTTAAAATGATGTTGTCCTCGGGATTTTATATCATTTGCAAAAATTATTTCACATCAAAAAAATTATAAAAATATGTCGGTCTTTTTGAAAGTAAGTAAAGAGAATAAAAGAATTCCACACGATCAATTTTTTAGACGCTATATAAATTTTTGTATATAATTAAAAAAAACCTAAAAGAAACACAGTTATTTCAGTCAACGAAAAAAAAAAACAGACTGGTTCTTACAAATTTTAATTCACATTAAAATATTATTTGACTTTAAAAAGAAATTAAAAACTAACTTTGAAATATTTGTGGATTTGTTTGCATTTTGAAGTTTAAAAAAAAATACGTAATACGTCATGAACCTCAACGAAAGGGTTTAGGCTAATGATGGAGTCGACACAAATTTAGAATTTAAATTTTTAGATTTATCACATTAAATTCATTGTAATATTAAAATTGTGGATATAAATTATAATTATATCTCATTTATCAGTATAACTTAGTAGTCAATAAAGTAAGATAAGAATTATGACGTTTCAAATTTAATTTTCAATAAAGAAAATTTTTTAATTGTTCTAACCTAAATAGACAAAGTTATTTGATACATGTATTTAACGAAAAATAACATAAATCAAGAGAAGAAAAAACAAATCCACTCTGATGAGCAGTGGCGAAATATGAAGAAGTAACATACAAAAGGATCGATGAAAGTATATATTCTCCGAAAGGAGTCCAAACAAACCCCTCAACTCTATCTAACTCCGCCATGTCGATGAGGTGTCAATACGTTGCAAAAAGATTCCATTTCGAAAAAAGAAGCTGCGCGTGGAAACCACGTGAAGAATAAAGGAACAGCGTGCGGTTCGCCACATTTGTGTCACGTAAAACACCACCCACCCCTCACAGCCTTGGCCCCACCTAATTCTCCCGGTTTAAAGGAGCTTTGCTCCCATAAAACCGGTTATTTGTTAAACCGGGATTAGGAATCAGCCCGGTTTTTAATCCCCTCTGTGGGCGGCCCTAAGTGTTGTTATTTAGTTGAGTCATTTATTTTTGTTTTTATTATACTATATATGGCCAATGCTTATCCTAATTGCCATTTGTTTGGACTTGTCTAATTTTTTTTATTTTAATTCTTTTGGTTTTAAGCGTTAATATTTGTATTGAGGTCAGATTAAATTCAAATTTATAGAGACGATGCTTTTAGCATATTTATTTTATTCTCAAGTGTTTAAATTCAAAACATAGGGCTTGATTTAGTGCCTTTACTCATCTACTTGATCATTCATTTGTTATTTTTATCCATAGCTTCGAAGACGTATATACAAAAAGAAGCTAGTGAATTTTGGTGGTCACAAATATGTGGTGATTGTGGGTGACACACATTTAATCGATATAACAATGGTCATGTGGAACCTAGTTAAGAGAGGGAGTTGTTGGGTGTGTAAACAAAATTCTATAACAGTAAATGAAACGAAAATTATCTTACTTTTAAGGTGTTAGATACTCTTAATGGTGTAAAGTCTTTTTAAAACTGTGTGAACTTAGCTCAAAAGAACAATATCACTCCGCTCTGCTTTGCGTGGTGTGCCTTAACTTGTCAAACAATTAAATTCATAGATATAAAATATTTTCATTGATTTAATTATGCATTCAATTTTTTAAATATATTCTATTATATTTATTTATTGGGAAAAGGTAGAAGTACCTCTCTAGACTATGACCCAAATCTCAGAGAGACACCTTAACTAAACTAAGGTCCTATTACCCCCCTGAACACATTTTTTTGTAATTTTGTACACCTTTTTGGCTTACGTGGCATCCAAATATATCTTATGCGTCTCAACTGTGTGGAGTCACGGAGTGTGCCACATAGGCCAAAAGGTGTACAATATTATATATAAAATGAGTTCGAGAAGTAATAGACCTAGTTTAATTAAGTGTCTCAAATTCGATCGTAGTTTAGAAATCTTGAACCTCTCCCTTATTTATTTATTTGTTTATTTTAAGAAAAAAGACTAGACTTCCTCTTTCAACTTTCAAGTTTCAAGTACGCTTTCTTTTTCTTCTACGTAACTAAAAGAACTACATTAAGTATTTAAGTGGTTAATTGTGATTTATCAATACTAAATTTTAGATTACAAAGAGTTGGATTAATTGCTTTTGGTATGGTCACAATTGGAAATAGCTTTATTATTTTCTGGATTATCTATATTTATGCTAATCTTGATTAATTAACGTACCACATGAAGTTTATTGCTTTTTTCGGACTTTTATGATATTTTTTGTTTGTAGCCGTGGGTCATGGAAATCCCATAAGGTAGCTAAAGTACATTTGCTTTTATATACATATACTCCCTCCGTCCTATTTTATGCAATACTTCTTAGATTTCGTGATTCAAATAAGTCTATCTTTAACTGTAAATTTTTCATAGATCTTTTTAACAAACACGAAAAAATTATCTTGAGCATGTATATAGAGTAGAGTGTGGGTGTTGGGGAGGTTAAAGTTGGAGTGTAAGGAGTAGACGGAAAGACAATCAACATATAATAACGATTGTGGAACTTATTTTCCTAACTTTCATCGAGCTGTAAAAAGTTTATTTTCCCGTTCAAAAACATGTGTTCCTCCCAACCAAACATATCTTTCAAATGAAAATATTATTTCTTCTTGGGTCATGCAAAGGAGGCGTTTGGCCGGAGGTTTCAAATATTTTTCACTTTATTTGTAGTTTACGGAGTTTGGAATTAAGAAAGGATGATTGTGTCTGGTTATACTTCTGCAAAGAATATTTGGAGTAATATTCATATTTGAATATATTTAAATACATTTTAAAGTTGAATTCAAATCACAGTTCTTCAAATCAAGTCATGAAAAGTTATCTCGAAAAAAAAATGAATAATTTTTATGATTAAACAGGTCCAAAGTGTCCCCTCCACTTTCTTGCTTTACGTGTAGTGTGAATACAAACTATCATAAACTCAAAAACAATCCATTTTTATGATAATGTTAATTTAATCACTCGTGTTATTATTGTACTTATGCAAATCAACGTGACAAATATACAATATGGTTATTTAATGCTTGATTCGTGTGCAAAAGAATAGAAAATAAGACTATAGTTTTTATTATATAAAAAGGCTTTTCACTATATATACAAATTGAAAAGAGACAGTTAAAACTCTACTAATATTCTAACTTACGAATGGAAAAGTCCCATTATTTCTTCTAATTAAATTGAGAAACTTTGCAAGAAATGGGGAAAAGAATTAAAAGTTGTTAAAGTATATATAATTTGTTCTCTTTCTTGGTTGATAATATATTTCTATAATCTTTTGGTATCCAAAGTTATTTACTTAATTAATTCACATTCATATAATGTAGGGTATCGATTAAAAGGGAACGCTAGCTCCTTACCACAAATTTCTTCTTTCATGGGGATCGTGAGGTTAATACATCCTTGTCACCTCACCCCTTGATGATAGATGTGTGAAACTATAATATGAGTTACATATTCAACTGAACTCTGTAACTTTAGTTCAAATCTTATAATTATCTTACGAAATCTGTTGGATATGTACAAATAACATATTAATTTAGAATCCGTAACCTAAAAAAACTAGAATCTCAACTTTCAAAATTTTAACTTTATGGAGTCAGATTCAACATTCTACGATATTCCATCTAGATTTAGTGGCTTTGAATAAATTATTTGTATTAATTAGCTTAGGAGCCTGATTATGACCGAATATAACATAACTACATCCGATCATGCATATTTATTTGGATAGTGGAGAAAAATTATCGAATTTGTCATAGATTCGAGATTACATCGTTTCCTTCCTTATCAGAGAGGGATCTTCCAGGTAAAAGGAGGAACTTTAAGCCTCAAATTACGGCCCATTTCCAAGATTAGTTTGAGGCCTCATTCTTACGGGCCTAGAAAGATACTAAAGCCCAATTACTTGATCACAAGAATTTTTCTCATAAATTCTGTAATTCTTGGGGAAAATGCATTGATATATTGGTTTCACTATTTAAGTTTTTTTTAAAAAAAAAAAAATGGTTTCACTATTTAAATTTTAAAAAAAAAAAAAAATTGGTTTCACTATTTAAGTTATGTTCTAAGTTTATAAATTTTTTTATAAGTATATCTAATTAGGAATAAATTTAAATATGTGATGTCTGAAATTTCCTCATTTTTGCCTAAAGTATACATATATGATATATGATATATGGCTGGATTTGTGGACAATTATTCCTTATAGGCTTATACCCAAAAGTTGGCCCAAAGATTAACTAACTAGCCCATGAAGAAATGGATACTGATATCACTTTAGTACATTAAGCCCAATACTCAGTTGAAGGGCCAAACATATGTAACTGGGCAAGTTCGAGCCTTGAAAATGAAAAACATTGCAAGCAAGTGCGAGAAAAACGGAGCACGAAGATAATGCTTCTCCCTACCAGAGATAAGGGATTCAATGCTATGTTATAGCCTTCATTCCCTTGATCTAACGATGAAAAGTACCGTTTTCCTTTTAATGGACTTACGTGTTGCAAATATGAATTAGTTAGATCAATACATTTTGAATATCAAATGACTATATGTTAAGACTCTCACCACTCTTAAAGCCTCTTTTGTAAAACTCTCTCTAGTACTTTGACTATACACATGTCATTACAAATTCATATAATCTGAAAATCATCAATTCATATCTAGCAATCCAAAACAATTTTAGGCGGAAAAGTCTAATTAACATAAAATATAAAACATTGTATTAGTGATATCAGAGTCATCCATCACTCTTTGTGCCTATCGTGCCTTGGATGGTGACACCAGTCTTGTAAAGTTCTCTGGGGACTTAGACTTATTGTGTCTAGCACATAACCGTCTAGGACGAAGAAACGGGCTGTGTTGGTTGTTATGATTCAACAACCAGCTTTTAGGGTGTGATTCTCCCAGAGTTCGTATCAAATATTTTTTTTTTTCTAAAATTGCAATACCATGTGCTTTAGTACCAAGATTTTCAAATTAAATATTGACACTTGATCTCTAATTTTATGTTTATTTGACTTGGGGTAGGGGGGGTCTAGGTAGGTGGGTGAATAAAAAGAGTCAACTGGTCTGTGATCTGCAAGAGTCATATAGACAGTATCTCAGTTAAGCAGTGAAATCTACATTAAAAAATTATAAAAAAAGTTTGGATTTAGGCTTTGTAAAGCTGCAATATTGAACTGGCTATATCCTCGATTTAACTAAACATATCGCCAAATTAATTTAATATTTAAAAAATAAATAATTAAAACAAGAATCATGCATCAAAAGAATGGATGCACCAATTAGTTGGTTTTCATATATCCATGCAATGCAATTATTCTATTAAATCTCACAACATCATCTTATCCAATAAATTAATCTGAATCAATTTGTTATAACTTGTGCTTGATGTCCTAAAATTATTAACTACTTATTGCTCACAGAAAATATAAAACTAGGGTAGTGCTAAATGACTAGAAAATTTGGCCAAAAATTTAAAAAGGCTATAATATCTTTTTATTTTAAAATAAATTGATCTTTTTTTATTTTTTAATTAAAAGGTATTAAAATTAAAAGGGTAAAAATGTTCAAAAAGGTAAAATAACATAGTGTGAAATATGTTATTTTACCATTCTGGTCAAATTATGGCCAAATTTTCTGGCCAAAAGGATTTTTCCATAAAACTATCCCTACAATAAACATGGATAGAGTCATAGAGCTATCGAAAACAACTTCTCTGCTTTTGAATTACGTAAGGGTCAGATCTACGTATACTTTATTTTTTTGAAATTCCACTTTGTGAAATTGCACTAAATATGTTATCATTGTTGTTGTAGATCCAGTTATAACCGACGAATTAAAGATGATCAAATACTACACTTTTCAGATTACTGTAAAGGAAAATTGGAAAACTCCTAACATATCCATTAATCTTAAAATGAATTTGCACTTTATTCATTATACTCGCAATTTTTTTTCGAGGGGTGGTGGTGGAATCTACTATAAAATAGCAATAGTTACGTTAGAAAAATGTCAGAATTATGATGAGATAGTTAAGATTTTTTCACTATCATATACGATAAGATCAGAATAAAATACAGACACAGAATATCGAACGCCGAAAACAAAGTAAAAGTATTAGCAAGAGGATCATAGAATCAAGCATCTTGTGGTATGATTAATTAAACTAATGCAAACAATTAATCATGCAAATAGTTGAAACGATAATATAATAGAATAGAATAATGAGAAGAGTAAAATAAATTTTAAAAAAGAGTAATGAGTGGACTTAAGATGAGTCTTATAATAAAGACAGAATGAAATAGTCAATTTGATTCCATTCCAAATTACTATCAAACAAAAATCCAACCTCAGCCGCACAATACGTGGCATTTTGCCAGACATCGATTTCTCTGCAAATTAAAATCATAAAATACATCCAATTTCTTTAATCTCTTTAAAGTTTATATATCAGAGGCAAAAAATAGATTTTAGAGGAAAAAATCATTAAAGAATTTGAGCAATAAAATAAAAAAATCTGAAGTTAATATAAGACTAATAATTGTGTTCATAATAAAAAACCGCAACATGTCCTTCGGGATGACTCAGTTGGTTTGGAGGGTGGTTATCCACACAGATGACTCGAGATCGATCCCCCCTCAATGCCTTCTGAGTCGAGCCTATCGCATAGTGTTTGCCTAGTGTGGTTTACATCCCTTGTTTGGTCCACAGGTTGTGGCACAGGTTATAGCAAGTGTTTAAGTAGCGCATAAATTATAAACCCTTTTATTGATTTGTACACTACATTTCAGCATAACATTCAAGTTTTTGTTGAAATCGATTTTCATGCTATGTTTTATATTAGATGCATTCTAATTCTATACCATTATTTCTAAATAAACAATATATTAAAATAAAAAAAACTTGATTGTACTTAGCTTGTTAATGAGGACCAAATGCTTTCTTGAACAAAAACTCTAACGTCTAGAAACAAAATAACACTAATATTAAGGGCTTTATTTGTTTTGTGAACAAGTTATTCTGAATAGGGGTGTATAAAATCGAACCGAAAATTGAACCAAATTGTAAACCGAGTCAAATTGAGAAAAAAACCCGACTAGTGATTGGTTTGACTTGGTTTGGTATTGCAAAAAAAGCCAACTATATTTGGGTTGGTTTGGTTTTAACTAAAAAAAATCAATCCGAGATCAAACCAACCCGACATTATATATAATTTTAAAAATTTTATTTTATATATAAAAATATTTACTTTGATATAAATTTTTAAATATTTCTTATACTTTTTCAAAGTTTTTATCTTTTAATATATTATTTCAAGTTTGAAACTTAGAATTCTGAATGGTTTAATAAAGATTATAGTCCACAGATGTTGGTAATTATAATAAAGCTTAAATCAAAATCAAGTTAATACTAATGCAAAAAGAAAATCAATTCAACACTAAGAATGACAATAATATTGAATATTTGTTCTTTGGTTTTACATTGGTTTAGACAATACAAATACATAATGTAATTTTAATTTCCTTTAAAATTTAGTCATGTAATTAATACTTATTAAACTTATTTTAGCATGATTTAGTACTTTTAAACTATGATCATTTTCATTATGACTTGTTAATTTGCAATACCTGTTTTACGCGATTTCATTATTATTATTGTTTTTGTTGGATATTTTAGTGTCATTACTCATATCATATTTTGTGTTATTTTCTTAAGAAATACCTTAGATATATGTATTTTGGTAGGACTACAGAAATATTTGAAGTACAAGTAAATTATATGTTTGTACAAATACTTTATCGGAAAAACCCAAAAAAACAAAAAACCCGAAAAAATTCAAAAAAATCCGAGGTGGAAAAACTCGAGTTTTATTGGTTTGGTTTGGTTTATAGATTTAAAAATCCGACACAAATGGTTTGATTTGATATTTGAAAAATCTGAATCAACCCGGTCATGTACACCCCTAATTCTGGATTAATTATTCTGGAATTAATTATCCATCCTTACGTGGGATAAAAGTAATATTATAATTTTAAAATAACTAATGCCAAAATAAGATATGAAATATCCCATAATTTTATCCTAATCAAACACAAAACAAACTTGAAGTTGATTATTTTTATCTCTCGTACCAACGGAGCTTAGGCGTGATTTTGATACATTGACCATGCATTAACTGACAAATTAATACACCTGACACATAAATTTCTCACTTGCTAATAATTTTCATGTATTTTTTGTTATCTCTTGTATTTAAATTAGCAAACCAGAAATAATAAAAGATGAAAAGAAAATCACAAAGAACTATCTGAGTCCACAGAACCCACTGTGTGTCCTTAAGAAATTTAATCCCCTCAAGTACCCGAGGTTGCAGATTAATTCCTCCCAAGATAAAACGGATTAACCATTAAAGAAGTAGCGGTACCTCAAACTTCGATAATTTCAACGAACTCAAAATGACAGCAACGAATCACACACACAGACACTATCGATAGATTTTGTTTTGTAAGAAATGTATGCAAAAGAAGGGAAGAATTCGATGCAGAAAAAATGAGAGAAAACCTCTCTATTTATAGCCAACAAAGGGTAAAGGTCACAACCTTTCAGAAAGAAGACAACCTTTCAGAAAGAAAACAACCTTTCAGAAAGGTCACAACACTTTGGAAAATGCATAACTTTTCAAACGGTCACAACTCTTCGGGAGAGTTCACAACCCTTCATTTCCTGTTCACACCTTTAAAACCCAACAATCCCCCACATGAATAGGGAATGGCTATTGTTAAAACATATGTATGAAAAATTGTCTGATTCGTAAGTAAAGGTTAATCGCATCTGGATAAGTAGATTTCCCTTTAAACTTTCCGTAGTGAACATATATCAGATATACTCGGTCAATCGGTAGATTTGATATCTTTGAACCGTCGAGCTTTAGTGTATACCTAGACAACATCGCTTCCTTGAATGTTTGAGGCTTACTTTCAAGTAGGAATGTTACAAAATCAAATCCAAATGACGTAGCTGTCCTTTGACGTTTACTACGCCTTGGACTCTCTTCATTGGTTTCATTATCTTTTGGTTCTTCTCGAGGTTGTTTAGACCCCCCACTAGATGACTCAAGTCTAGTTTTATACAGATAGATATGTTCAAAAAATTCAGCATTATCTGATTCCATTACCGTATTATCATGAATATCCGGATGTTCGGACTTATGAACCAAAAATCGACATGCCTTACTATTTGTGGCATATCCAATGAATACACAATCCACAGTCTTAGGCCCTATTTTCACTCTCTTAGGTATAGGAACCTGAACTTTGGCTAGACACCCCCACACTTTGAAATATTTCAAGTTGGGTTTTCTACCTTTCCATTTCTCATATGGAATAACATGTGTCTTTGTGTGAGGCACTCTATTGAGTATTCGATTCGCTGTAAGGATAGCTTCCCCCCACAAGTTTTGTGGTAAACCTGAACTTATAAGTAAGGCATTCATCATTTCCTTTAAAGTTTGGTTTTTTCGTTCCGCAATTTCATTAGATTGGGGAGAGTAAGGAGCAGTAGTTTGATGGATTATTCCATTTTCCAAACATATTTCTGCAAATGGAGATTCATATTCTCCACATCTATCACTTCTGATCATTTTGATCTTTCTATCCAACTGATTTTCAACTTCAGTTTTATATTTCCTAAATACGTCTATTGCTTCATCCTTATCATTTAGCAAATAGACATAACAATATCTAGTGCAATCGTCAATAAAAGTTATGAAATACTTTTTTCCACCACGTGTTGGTGTTGACTTCATGTCACTAATATCAGTGTGAATCAGTTCTAAGAGATATGAATTCCTTTCAACAGATTTATAAGGATGCTTAGCATACTTAGATTCAACGCAAACTTGACATTTTGATTTATTGTACTCAAATTTAGGCAAAACATTTAAGTTAATCAATTTTCGCAAGGTTTTGTTATTAACGTGTCCCAAACGTTCATGCCATAAACATTTAGACTCAAGCAAGTAAGAAGAAGCAGAATTTTTATTCATATCAACTGCAATTACATTGAGTTTAAAGAGGCCCTCAATGAGATAACCTTTTCCTACATACATTTCATTCTTACTGACTACAACTTTATCAGAAACAAATACACATTCGAACTGCTTCTTAGTCGAATCGTATAGAAACTAAGTTCTTTCGCAATTCGAACATACGAGACCTGCTCAAAGTCACCACCTTGCCCGATGTCATCTTTAAAAGGATTTTGCGTTCCTTCCACCTTTGCAATGGAGTTTGCCATAAACAACTTCTCGCCTGTAGGTCTTTGGAGTATATGATGAAAATAATTCTTTGTTGGTACACACATGGCATGAGGCACGAATCTATCCACCACTCTTGGATTTTCAACCAAATTGCATTCAAAGCATTGCACAAAGATCGCCCATCTCTTCTTCGGATTCACCAAATTTGCTTGATCCTTCTTCTTGTCCTTCGGGACCCGACATTCAAGAGCCTTATGACCACGCTTTGCCACAATTGAAACAACTTCCATTGAACTTCTTCTTAGGAGGATTGTTCTGGACGGATGCTTTTTCTTTTCTTTGATTTTGTAGGATCTTCTTCAACAATATTTACTCCAAATGTTCTTTGAATAACCACGTGACCTCTTTTCTGCGGCCTTGTTATCCTCTTCAATTCTTTGCCTTACCATGAGATCTTCAACAGTTATCTCCTTGCGTTTATGTTTCAAGTAGTTTTTGAAGTCCTTCCACAATGGCGTAACTTCTCAATAATGGCCCACTTGAAAGCATCATTCACAACTAATCCTACATTAAAAATTATGTGAGTATTAAGAATAAACTTAATATTTTCAACATAGGTATTAAATAAATTTATACCTTCAAAGAAGGAGATCATGGATTATGACTGCAGCTTCTTGAACTTGGGTGGCCTTACTGCATCTATCATCTTATAGTCCGTAAACTTTGCCACAATGAACTTTTTCATTGGTATCCTCTGCTTTATACTTCTTTTCTAAAGCATCCTGAGTTCTTTTAAGGTTTTGACATTCAGTACACTTTGTATGCATCATCCTGCAGGCCACTCAATATATAATTTTTACACAAGAAATCAGAATGTGTCCATGCTTCTGTTACCAAGAATTGTTCTTCAAACGGAGTTTCATCCGACATAACAGGAATGTTCTCATTAATGAACCTCTGCAGACTCAATGTAGTCAGATAGAAGAACATCTTTTGCTGCCATCTCTTGAAGTCGACTCCAGAAAACTTTGCAGGTTTCTCAGCCGGTGCTAAGGCAGCAGTTGAACGATTGGGTGCAACCGATGTTGTTGTAGCACTTCATCGCTCCAACATTTGCTTGACTTGAATTAGTCTTTTTTTTTCTCACAAATGGCGCATAATTTTAGTATGTAAAATACTAACAGTAAAGAATAAATCCTTACACAGACTGTTTCTGATGTAACGATAAAGTTTTTATGTTCTTTTAATTGTTAATCGAATGAATTTTAGAAATTCAAACAGAGTAGAAAACCATAAAGATTTTAATCTCCAGAAACCTCAAATACAGAAACTTTTTAAATTTCTTAAGATTGTTATCTCTTGTATTTAAATTAGCAAACCGAAAATAATAAAAGATGAAAAGAAAATCACAAAGAACTATCCGAGTCCACGTAACCCATCTGTGTGTCCTTAAGAAATTTAATCCCCTCAAGTACCCGAGGTTGCAGATTAATTCCTCCCAAGATAAAACGGATTAACCATTAAAGAAGTAGCGGTACCTCAAACTTCGATAATTTCAACGAACTCAAAATGACAAAGAACGAATCACACACAGACACTATCGATAGATTTTGTTTTGTAAGAAATGTATGCAAAAGAAGGGAAGAATTCGATGCAGAAAAAATGAGAGAAAACCTCTCTATTTATAGCCAACAAAGGGTAAAGGTCACAACCTTTCAGAAAGAAGACAACCTTTCAGAAAGAAAACAACCTTTCAGAAAGGTCACAACACTTTGAAAAATGCATAACTTTTCAAACGGTCACAACTCTTCGGGAGAGTTCACAACCCTTCATTTCCTGTTCACACCTTTAAAACCCAACATTTTTGTCCTTGTGCAGATTTTATTTTTTTCCCTTTTTTGTGTAAGTTTGTAGACGGAACTTAACGTTATTTATTTTATATTAATATATTTATGGTGGTTTCCATTAAGACAAAAGTTGTTTACACTGTTCTTTGGAATTACTATCCCCTTAATTTTTAATGATCAATTTTCTAAATGTACAAGTATTGGAGAGATCCATTCTTTGTTTTTCTTGCACTAGCCATCATCAATTTGTTGTTTTTAGACCTAGTTAAACTAGCAAAGGTTGTGAGATTCGTAATATAGGTCACGATTTTAAACTTTACGTCATGCAAATTAAACTTGATATTTAAGTGATGAACGATAGAAGGACGGATATGGGGGTTGCAATTCATCCTAAGGATTGACTAGAAATTGATATATCAATCGTTAAAAAGTTAGTTCTCTAAAATTTGAAAGAAAATTAGAGAATATTCTTACTATTGTTTGTTGTGTTTATTGCAAAATGGTGAATAAATAAAATAGAAATTATCTAACGTTTTTTTTTGTTGATGTTGAGGTTTTGAATTTGATTGCCGGTATTGTTTACCTATGACTGAGGATGGGCCGACTAGGGCTGATTAAAGAGAAGGGCTGATAAACTTCTAGTTTTTTGGCAAAGTTCCCAAAAAAGAGTGCACATTACACTTCAAGTAAATTTGAATCACACATTGTAATAAAAAAGGAAAGTGAAGATTTTATTAGATATAATATAATTTCATATGATAAGCACTATTTTAATTTGGACTCAATAATAGTATATTTCGAGAAACAAATTCCTAAGATTGTTGAGCCAAAACAAACCATATGTGTCATACATAGCTTGACATGTGACACTTTCATTGATCGTTGGAGCATACTTTTGGTTGAAAAATAAATAAATCTACCTCTTCATAATCAAATTACTATGATAAGAATATTTTATGGTTCTCTAGTAAAAGTTCTATCATGAGAAGGTACAATATTTAATAAATTATTCTAAATGAGCTAATTGGTGATTGCCAATAAACAGCCAATGGCCATCCTCCACTTGTTTACAATTTGCAGAGGCTTCACAATAATACACCTATAATATTAATTAATAAATGCCCAATACACTTGGTAGTAGAGTGAGCAACATCATTATCGAGAATTGTGTTGAAATAAATAAGATTCCTCTAATTTTAACAGCCAAAATTTTCAATTTCATGTCTTATAATTGAAAAAAAAACTTTGATAGAAAATATTTTTTCCTTTAATAAATATTATTTATCGTAAATTCAGATTAATCGAAGATCAAATGAATATAATTAGAATGTTGGATGAGAAACAAAAAAGAAATAGTAGCAATAGCATCTTTTCATTGACTGGTATGTGCCAATGTGCTGGATGTGGTCAAAAAGTGGCCCTATATTACACCAATCAAATAGTCAATAGAATAGATATTTGACTAATGATACCTTAATAAGTACCTAAATTATTTAATGAAGAAAAAGAGGGGGAAAATACAGCAAATAATAGGTTGGAACTTGTTCTAGATTTTAGCTCCAACTAACAGACAACTAAAAAATAATACTGTAGTATTTTATAAATATATATACATTAATTTCACAATAAGAATGTCATTATAACTAATAATATAACTAGTTATTATTCTCTTTGTTTTAATTTGGTTGTCTGATCTGACTTTGAATGAAATTGAGAAAGTAAAAAAGACTTTTTGAATCTTGTAGTCTTAAACAAAAAATATGTAGCATATACCAAAATATACTTTAATTTTGTAATCTTAAACATGTCATGAGTTCAAAATATAATAATTTTTCAATAATTTGGTGGTTTTTATATGTTTACCTAACTATGTATTAGAAATACTTTGTTTAGTTGAACCATCATTTGTTACGTATATCTATCATTAATCTAGTGATAAGAGATTACAATGTGTGAGGTATGATTTTGACGTGCATCACACATGTTCAAACCTTATCGAACAATATATGTCACAAGCCCTAGGAGATTTTTCGATTATCAATCGAAAATTAACAGGCCCCTACTTCCAATATCATGCTTTTTGGTACACTTTACTACTACAAAAATAGCCAAAAAATAACTTGGAATAAAACATAAGAAACCCCATCAACGACAATAGATTTGGCAAATCTTGTTTTTACTGTCAAATATATAAAAATATATTGCAGCATGATAAGGCATAGGATCTGATAGTGTAAAATCAAAGGGTCAACCAGACATAAGAAAAAATAATCCCATCAATCACAATAGATATTGTCCATAAGATGTCCCTAGAAAAACTTTTAAAATTTTCAATCACATAGATGATAGGACACTCTGTAAAAAAATAAATAATAATTCAATAGGTGATAGGACACTTCGTAATCAACATGAATTGTATTAATATGGTTGAAATCGCTCTAGCCTAAATTAAAATTTCAAATTTAAGTCTCTCGTAATTAAAAAAAAAGTAGAGTGATCTGGGAGACTCTTATACATACTGACTTTGCCAGCTGAACCCTTAAACTCACTGACACAATATTTCAAACATCTCTAACCATTGATTGAACATATGTGTCGCCACAAAAATAAATTTTATAGAATTTGAATTTAATTCAGCGAAAAAATAAATAAAAAGATATGACAAGTAAATTTTTCTAAAAGTTCTTTGGAAGAATAGAAAGAAGGAAAAAAAAAGCTGTGATAACAAAATCAAGATTTACTACTTATAGTAAAAATTGGATATGTAATGTTATATCAAAAAGTTAAAGTTTTGCTATTTGTGAAGAAAAGCTAATACTTTTAAGAAATGCCAAAAATTGCATATTGATTTCTGGACACTCACAAAAGGTGTAAATTATTGTTTCTTGATTTTCTACTGATAAGTTTCAATCTTCTGATAGCTACAAATAGATATTACTTTTTGATTCTGTAATCAGAAAAAAAATAAAATAAAAAAAAGGTTCCAATATAGAATCACCTCAATATCTATATTACTAGGAATATTTAATTTTAAAGATTTTAATTCTTAATTAAGAATTTAAGAATGATATTATGTGTTTGTGATAAAAGGTTAATCATTGAGTCGAGAGTCTTTTGAAAGCAGTTTTTCCATTTTTTATGAGGTGGAAATAAAATTTGTGTATATTTTATTTTCGCCGGAGCTCACCTATAAAGTTATGTTGTTATTGTTGTAATGAGTTTAATTTATGTATATACATAGTAATTAGTGTAAGCAAAATTACATTATCATGTTAAAGATTATAACATTCATATTTTTATGGAAGCTTATTGATAAATATTTTTTAAATGTCCTAATTATATGAGTAATAAAAATCAAACTTTCTTAGACACTTGCCAAATTACCAATAAACAATTAAATTAAACTAACACACATTGTTGAGATAAATATTTTTTACACTATAAGGTAGCAATCTTATTTCAAGATTATTTCTTGCATTTAAGAAAATTTATTAATAAATATCTTTTAAATAGATTGATAATATAATTTTTTGAGTATGTAATAAACAAAAAAATACCCTTCTTTTTTCTTTTGTTTTTTTCTATCTCCCCCCACCCCATTCTTCTTCCTAATCTTTGTCAAGAAAGGTGGAGAGGACAAAAGAGTAATTAGATTTCATTTGCTCCCTATTTCTTCTATTATTAATAGTTTCCATTATTGGCTGAATTATTGAGTTTAGAAATAATTATTGACATATAGAAATACAAAAAATAAATTAAAAAAATAAAATATCACTATAATAAACTATTGAGTTTCATCAATATCTCACCTCTTTTATATACATCATCATCATCAATTTCTTGATCTATTTAAAAAAAAAAGAAGAAGATAATATAACTAATATAACTAGCTAGACATTTTTCCAGAAGTACCAAAATACCCACGGTTTTATCCAATTAATTCACTAAAAAAACAAAAAAAAAATACTATGGGTTTGACAAAAACGTGGGTATTTTGGATAACATAGGAAAAAAAACTAAAAATTGATATTGAGAAACTTTATAGCTCAGTTGATTGACTACCTGAACTTTCACCTTATTGGTGAGCGTTCGATTCACTTGTTATGAAGAGGATCTGGACAACTAGGTACCCTTCTTTTGTTGTCGTGTAATAAAGCGGTACCATTTCTCGTACCGTTATTATTATTGTTGTTGTTGTTGTTGTTGACGATAATATCGTGAAAATACTTTTGAAAAATCTCCGTTTGATTAATCTTGGTGCTGGTGAAATTTGTTTCCGATAATGCCACTGGATTTGTTGGAAATATCCGGATTGCCATGGAAAATTGTACACAATGTAGCGGAATGACGATGATAATCATGAGAACAAGCAACATAAGAGAAATCGTCGAAGAAGAGGGAGGATACATGGGTTTTTTTGGGGTTCTATTTTTTGTGAAGATGAAAAATGATATGGAGAATAGTAATGAGAAATAAACACCCACATAAAGAAGAAATACACAAAAAAAAAAATGTGTAAGAAAGTGAAAGAGAGGATTTGAAAAAATGAATCTATTTCTTCTCTCTTTTTTTATGGGTTTTTATGTGTGGTTTTTCAACTACTCTCAAGTACATAAAGAAAGAAAGAAGGAAAGAAAAAAGGGGAAACAAAAAATGAAGTGTGGGGTGGGAGTGGGAGTGGGGGTGGGGTAGGGGAGGAGTTAGGTAGAGTTAAAGGGTTCGTTAGAATTTCTCTCGATAAAATTTTTTGTTTATATATGATTAAAATTATTAATTTTATATATAATACGTTTAGATTTCTTTGAATATTTATTTTTCATATTTTAAACGTTTTTAGTGAAAGTTCTGACTCCACAATCACTAGACGGAGGAGGGAAGGGGACAAGGGTAGTATTCGTGCAGTGGGTAGGGTCCATTTAAGAAAGAATACATAAAAACTAGCAGTGGGTGTGTGCTAATATGAGGTTGTTGATGGAACTTCAAATGTCTTTTAGAATAAATTCGAAATCTATTGATCTAATTAATTAAGATTTGTATTAAATAAGATATCTAATAGGAGAAGTTTTCCTTTATAGTGTAATTCTCTAATGTTTAATGTTTGAATTTCAAATTTTGATTAAGAGTGAAAAAATCTGTATTGTGAAAGTTTAACTTTGACAAATGCATTTTAAGTGTTATCATTGTATAAATTTTGTGCACTTTGTAACGTAATTTAACATGTTATAGTAATATTATTTTTTAGATTACTCTTAGGTGATATATGAAAATAGTCAAACTAAGTGCATCATTTTGTGAGGAATTTTTCAATCATACTGATAGAAAAGAATTGCAAATTATATTATTTTTTATATAGTTTTTAAATATTTAAATTTTAAATTTTAAAATATTAATTTTTAATGTTTGAATTTCAAACTTTTGATTAAGGGTGAAAAAATCTGTATTGTGAAAGTTTAACTTTGACAAGTGCATTTTAAGTGTTATCATTGTATAAATTTTGTGCACTTTGTAACGTATTTTAATATGTTATAGTAATATTATTTTTTAGATTACTCTTAGGTGATATATGAAAATAGTCAAACTAAGTACATCAATTTTGTGAGGAATTTTTCAATCATACTGATAGAAAAGAATTGCAAATTATATTATTTTTTATATAGTTTTTAAATATTTAAATTTTAAATTTTAAAATATTAATTTTTAATGTTTGAATTTCAAACTTTGATTAAGAGTGAAAAAATCTGTATTGTGAAAGTTTAACTTTGACAAGTGCATTTTAAGTGTTATCATTGTATAAATTTTGTGCACTTTGTAACGTATTTTAATATGTTATAGTAATATTATTTTTTAGATTACTCTTAGGTGATATATGAAAATAGTCAAACTAAGTACATCAATTTTGTGAGGAATTTTTCAATCATACTGATAGAAAAGAATTGCAAATTATATTATTTTTTATATAGTTTTTAAATATTTAAATTTTAAATTTTAAAATATTAATTTTTAATGTTTGAATTTCAAACTTTGATTAAGAGTGAAAAAATCTGTATTGTGAAAGTTTAACTTTGACAAATGCATTTTAAGTGTTATCATTGTATAAATTTTGTGCACTTTGTAACGTATTTTAACATGTTATAGTAATATTATTTTTTAGATTACTCTTAGGTGATACATGAAAATAGTCAAACTAAGTACATCAATTTTGTGAGGAATTTTTCAATCATACTGATAGAAAAGAATTGCAAATTACATTATTTTTTTATATAGTTTTTAAATATTTAAATTTTAAATTTTAAAATATTAATTTTTAATGTTTGAATTTCAAACTTTGATTAAGAGTGAAAAAATCTGTATTGTGAGAGTTTAACTTTGACAAATGCATTTTAAGTGTTATCATTGTATAAATTTTGTGCACTTTGTATCGTATTTTAACATGTTATAGTAATATTGTTTTTTAGATTACTCTTAGGCGATATATGAAAATAGTCAAACTAAGTACATCAATTTTGTGAGGATTTTTTCAATCATACTGATAGAAAAGAATTGCAAATTATATTATTTTTTATATAGTTTTTAAATATTTAAATTTAAAATTTTAAAATATTAATTTAACTTAATTTGGTTTAGCTTCGAATATATTAATTTAACTTTTAAAAAATAGATAATGACAAGTATTTTGAGACGCGGATAGGAGAGAGTAATATCAAGATATTTACGCTGCAAATTTCTTAAAATAACGGACATATAAAATAGAAAGAAACATGAGAGGACATTGCACATATATTTCTCCAAATAATCATGAGTTTTTTTTAATTTATTAAAAACATTATAAAATTATTACGTTTGACTGCATAATATACCCCAAAAATTTGAAGAATTGAATGTCGGTGCTATGCTACAACCTAATTAGTCAAATTTTAATTAATAATTGTGAGGTTAAGATTAAAAGTACAATTAAAAAATTAAAGAGAAAACGTACTAAATATATATTAATTGTCCGGGAATCTCGCTATTGTGTTGAGAAATTATTTTGTTTTTTTTAAACCTTCGAAATCACTAATTACAATTAAGAATAAAATTACGCTTCTAATTTAGCAATTTGCCTTTTTGCTAACTTTGATGTTAATTAAGTGAACTTGTGAACCCTCTTCTCCACACATTAATACAGATTATACATTTTTTTTAAAATTTCAATGTAATGAATTAAACTTTTTTTTTTCACTTGGCTGTTCGATTCTCTGTTGGGACCAAAAATTTAACCAAAAAATGCATCACTCGATTAAAAATTCTAAGTTAAATATTAATTCTTGATATGTTTTTAAATTCATTTTTAAGCTTACAAATTAAATGTATTAAGAAAGTTGAGTTTTGGCTCAATTTTTAACATAATTGAGAGTTTATCCTTAGCAACCCTATGATATTTGCTTATCTCTAACGATGAGCAAAAAACAAAAAAAAGGATGATCACTTAGAAAACATGAAATTTCGAAGAAAAGTTTTAATAAATTTCATCGAAAATTAGTGACTGAAAAAGGGATCAAAAGACCTAATTATGATAACATTATAATAATAACGTCCATAAAAAATCTATGTTTTTAGTAGTAGATATGCTTCGCATACAACCAAAAACGACTCGATTTTCATCTCATCCATGGAAAATAATAATTAAAATGAATTTTTGCTCTAAAAGTTTTTTCTAGTGAACCAAATTAATTAGTATTTTCTTTTTCAAATCTAGGTATGACTTTGACTGGATTTTTCGATAAATAATAAAAAAAAAAGACATTGTAATCTTGGAAGTTGTTCATTCCGACATTCCAATATAATTTAATTCTACTTTGAGTATTATAAATTATTATTTTTTGCTTACATTCATTTATCAATTTCTTAAAATTATTGGCCCTTTTTTATTTTTTTGTTTTTCAATTAGTCATAATTGTAATTAAGCTAAACAGGTTGCTAATATTCCGTTTACCAAAACCACGTAAATCAGGTCGGTTGATGACTCTACCTAATATCATTACATATTTGATATTAAATTATTCACATAATTTTAGCAAATTTTCATATATTCTAATGGAGTTTTCTATTTATCTTTTTCTATAGACAAAATAATTCTTGTATTCTATGTATGTGTTTTTGCTACATAAATAAATTTCATTAACGCTAAGGTTTGTTTGAGTTAATCTATCGATCATCTCAGGTATATTATAAACTCTTGAATGTTCACAAACAAATCAAGATATCAAATATAATATCGTTTTTCTTAAAGTCGTTATCCGATATTTTTAGAGATCTAAATTATTCTATATTAAAAAAAGTTTGCTACTAATTAACAAGCCTCAGATAGATGAATCAAAGCATAAACAGAAATACACCAACAATAACTATCAAATTTAAAATTAAACTGAAAATTACTATAATTACTACTGTTATTTACTTCGAGTTGCAAAAAAAAAAAAAAAAAGATATATATAAAGAAAATGACATTAACTTCTACTCTTTGAAGTTGATCAAAACTTAATTACACTCCCAAGTTAGAGAAAAAAATAAATATTTATAAATTTACAATATTCGAAAGAAAAAAAAATAGGTATTATCGACAAACAATTTTTTATCCAAATACCAAATTTTTATTTGTTCATCTTATTTAACGAAAAGTTAGTAATACAATGTCAGAAAATCCTGTTAACTATGAACTATTTAATGACAGATTAGTGACGAATGTCGCAGTTAATTCTACTTGTGATATATACAATGATACCAAAAGAATTTTGAACTATGAATATACTTAATTTTATACTAATTAATCTCATTTTTGATAAACAATTATCTTTAATAATTTTTAACTTATATAATATAGTAGTATTTTTACAAACAAAATAAAATAAATTCTTAAAAATGCAGTTGTTACTTCTTTTCCCAAAAGGAAAGAAAATGCCATGGAGCTACCTGTTCGAGGAATTGTCAAATCCATGAACATTCACAAGACTACACAATACTTTTAATAATTTTCCAAAAATAAATAAATTAAAAGATAAATTTTGTACTCCCTCCGTCCTATTTTATGTGGCAATATTTGATCGGGCACGGAGTTTAAAAAAATAAATGAAGACTTTGAAATGTTTACCAAATTGCCCCTTCAAAAAATAGTCATATTAAAAAATAGACTCACTTTTCTCTCTCCTCATAAATGTATTGGAGTATTATATTTAAGATTAAGTGAGATCAATAAGGATAAAAGAGGAATTATACCTTTAAATACTTACCATATAAGGAAATATGACATTTGGGACTGACCAAAAAAAATAAAATAGTGCCACATAAAATAGGACGGAGGGAGTAATAAAAAATTTAGTACTGCTATTTAATATATACCATCAGACAAATACACAAAAAAAAATTAAACAACTAGGTCCCTTCATGAATATTTGAACGACAAGCAACATCAAATTTTGTAAGAAAATAAATAAATACAAGTCTTCTGATTTAATTTTATATGGCTTGATTTAGAATACATATGCTAACTAAGTAATGTTTGTAGTGAAATTAAGCACAAAACTTTTAGAAAAAAAAATTAAAATATAGTTTATATTTCAACGACAAGCAAGACTAAATTTTGTAAGAAAATAATTAATTATATCATTTGTTTTAGTTTATGTGGCTTAATTCGGAATAAGAACGTAAACAAAATAATGTTGGCTATGAAATCAAACATAAAGCTTTTAATTATTTTAAAAATTAAATTTATATAAATTAAGACCTAATTAATCAATGTGTTAAAAAAATGGATATGACTAGAAAATTGGGTCAGAATTTGACCAGAAAATTAAAAAAACTATAATATTTTTTTATTTTAAAATAAACTGATTTTTTTTTATTTTTTAATTAAAAGGTATTAAAATTAAAAAGATAAAAATATTTAAAAAAGTAAAATAATATAAATAAAATAAAAAGATTTTTCCAAAAAAGATATATTCATGTGTCAGTGTATTGGAATAATCAACAACTTTTTTATCAGAGTTCGAACTATGAGAAAAGTTTGATAAAAGTAGCCCAAAACTTTTCAACATTGTCGGATTTGTCCCCCATAAAAGGGATTAAAGAAAAGTGCCTTTTGTTTGTATGTGTCTTCTAAAATTATTATTTTGTTAAATAATAATAAATAAAAAAAATAGAACATCAAAATCAAAGTTCCCATTTTTTTTAATACATATAAAAAGCATATATGATCTTCTGGATGTGAATAAAGTTAAACCCCTTTTACGTTTGTACCTTGGATTTGTTTTTCTCTTTGTGTCTTTCATTAATTCAATTTTTTCCCCTTTTTCTCAAATGTTTTTTAATTAAATAGTTCTTAATTAGATGTGTATTCAAAATCTTAAGTTGATACATAGTATAATGGGGAAAAAAGATCCAACATTTCTCATATATTTATTAAAATTGAGCAATTTTACTCGGTGTTAAACTTTGAATCTAATATCGCTCTATCATTAGCAAATCATCTTGTATTTACTCTTATAATTAATGAAGTATCAAATTTATCCTTCAACTTTTGATTTATAATCTAAAATTAACCTCAGATCGAAACTACGACAAAAATTAAGAACAAATATGAAACCTTTTCTTATGACCAAAGTTCCTTTGAAAAGTGTGAATAAGTTAAATTCCTTTTAAGTTTGTACCTTGGATTTGTTTTCCTCTTTGTGTCTTTTACCATACAATCTATACTCTTTTTCTAACATATCACATTAAAGTTTTAAGTCTCTAGGGTTGTCTTTTACTATACTTTTTAAACCATTTTCTTCTTGGAATCACTGGTGATTTTATTTCCTTTTTGGCCATTTCTTCTTGGCATTCTTTCATTTTTGGCCATTTTCCTCTTTATCTTTCACATGAATAGGGATATGGGACTTGTTAGAGTTTTTAATAAGGAAAAATCTTTTTGGCCAGAATTTGACAAGAATAATATTTTATCTATGTTATTTTACCTTTTTAAATATTTTTACCCTTTTAACTTTAATACTTTTTAACTAAAAAATGAAAAAAAAATCAATTTATTTTAAAATAAAAAAATATTACAGTTTTTAAAATTTTCTAGCCATTTAGCAATTCCTTTTTTAATAAATAGAAAGGGACAAAATTAGATTATGACTCTTTAAATGAAAAGTGGACGTGGCCAATTGATTGTCCATGATGATGTTTTGGGGCTGGTATATGCATGGCATTGGCAAATAAATGTTTGGAATGTGACATTCCTTTCTTAAATTTTGTGACCAAACCACTTGGAATTTTGAATAAAATTGTTCTTATAATAAATGCGCATTCACGAGAAAAAAGATTGAAATTGTTCATGTATTTATTGAAATTGAAACTTTTTGCTTTCCGTTACTTTTGATCTAATAGTACTCTGCAAATACATAATTTTTCACAAGTTATTCCTTTGTAGAACGGTTGTTTATTAGTTGATGGTTCTCTACTTATTTTTTCTTTAGTATAATACATAAAAATACATTTTAACTTAGTTGCAGCTGATATCTATGCATAGTTGAACAAGTACCATGCGCTCTACATTGATATATACTAACACGGTTGTACAACTCATGCTAGACATATACCTGAACTACACAAGCGATGATGATACAAAGAGGAGCTCGGGAGTATCATACGTGGTATATAGTTGAACAAGTCGAAGAATACATTTTTTCATAACTAATTGTGTAATGAATTTTGAGAATTAGAATGGTTGGTGTATCAACCATGTCCACAATTTTTTTCCCTTTTTGATTGAAAACCATAGTTGAACAAGATTTACTATATTAAGGTTGACCATTAAATATTATAAACAGAAAATCCAGCATATATCTGCCAATACTTTAATGGACTAATAATTAGGTTTGCACATTTAGCCAATATATCAAATTTTATCATTTGAACTAGAATTATTTTTTATGGTACTATATATTTGAACAAATAGATGTAGGTGATAATATAGAATGAAATAATAAAAGCTCTATGTAGATGCAAAATAAATTATTCATTATAAGTTTCAAGGAACATTTACCAACCAAAAATAAATTCAAGATAGGGATACAATAATTATACCAAAAAACTTATGTATATACTATATAATTCTATTATTATGGCAGAAAAATGATCAATTCCATGTCCTATATATTACAAATAATCTTTTAGATTATCACCAATTTTAGGTAATCGATAAATTATAACCAAGAAAGGAGTAATATTTTGTTCTATTCAAACTATGTAACATTCAATTAAATCGAGCTACCACACAAAAATATGGTGAGATAAATAAGACGCTTTCCTCCCTAACAGAGAATTTGTGTTTAAGTCCTTTTAATAAGAAAAATCTTCGTACATAGCACTTCCCACCTTTAATATGTTATACATAACACAAATCTAAATTAGCGTGAACCTCAGAGTGATAAAAGCAGATTAAAGATTTGAAGTTTATGAATTTAAAATTTTATCTCTTTTTAGTTTGGGAAGTGCACGGGTACCAATGGACAATGTTAATCATATAGCTTCTAAAGTTAGTCTTACCAAAGTCTAACTTCATACACAATGTCTAAAATTTCATATAACTGAAGTTCAATTATTTTTGCTTAAATTTTAACTATGTGTCTGAAGTTCGGTTATTTTTGTTTCACTTCAATCATGTTTGCTTGAGCTTAAGTCATATATCACTTATTTTTAGTTAGTTTAGACTTGCTTCAGCCATTTTACTCTAACATTAACAATTCTTGTCCGAACTTCATGCACATAAAGCCGAAGTACTTCAAGCAAAAATGACTAAAATTCAATCATTTTTGCTTTAACTTCAAGCAGGAAAACATAAACTTCACTCATATATTTGACATTATCAAGACTAATCTCAAACACCGCATATCCGATGTGAATATATTTGTAAGAATATTTAAAAGGTGATACAAATTAAACAAAAGTGTCAAAACAGTCTGTCCTGTGATTCAAAGTATAATACAAACTTTGGATCAATGTTACTGATTCAACCAAATACATGTCCTCAATTGTGAACTCGGCACCTAAAAATGAGTACCGAACAGAATATGAAAAAATCAAATCAAGCTAAGTTTGTGCACGATTTAATAATTTCATTGTCATGACAGACTGTGTTCATAAAGGGAATTCATGTTCATAGTAGTCCTTTTCTTTATGAATGTTGTCCTTGTTGTCTAAGACCCACCACATCCTCCCCCCTGCACGGCATTTACAACCTCCTCTCCCATTCCTCATAAATCTAATATACGAATGAAAACACGCAAAAAAAAAAAAAAAAAAAAAAAAAAAAAGGAAGAAAAAAAGATAAAGATATAGAAATGATGGAAAGTCAAAATATATTTTTTACAAGTTCAGTCGATTTGCGAAAATTTCTTGAGCCAAAAGTTTATTGGAGCCCTTTTACCTCTAAGATGAAGATAAGGTCTATGTATTGTTTATCTTCTTTAGACTTCATTTTGGAACTACACTAGATATATATTGTTATTATCAGTTGATTTATAATAAACTTCAGACATACGAGAATAAAGTTGAAAAAAAATTGTATATTTGAGGTTTGGTTTAAGTTAGACTTGGTAGTCTCAAATTTTAGACATGCATAGGTGAAACATGTCTTTTCATGTTTCTAGTCGAATCAAGACTAATTTAACTACCATTTGTAGGGATTTTAATTTCGAAAGACTTGTCTTACCTCAACGTCTAAATCAATAATAGGTGGAGTCAAAAAAGAATTGGTCTTGCGGAGGATTTTTATAACCATAATCGCCCCCACTCCCTTTATCCCACTGTTCTACCTCCTTCTGCCATAATGATTTGTCTCGTCAACTTTACCTCTAAACCATCCATTCTAATATGTCTTTAGCTAACAAAATACGTCTATTTCTTCACGCATTAAATTTCTTTTCATGAATATTCACTGCTGCAATATCGTACTTGAATTTCTTCGGTATATGCTTTTTTTGTGTTAAGACAATAGTCTTTCTCATATTTTATATATATATATATATACACTCTTTTTCTTTAATTACAATACACAAATGGCTTCATTTGTGGAAAAGTTTATTTTATATTTTATCTATTGCTTCATTTATTGTCATATTTTTCTTGCAAACCTGCTTCAATCACCTTCTGTTTGAGTCCAGGTCTATTAGTAACAAAATTTCTACGTCACAAAAATAAAGAGTAAAATCTGTGTACATCTTAACCTCTCCAAACTTGACTTGTGGGACTAAGTTGGGTATGTTGTTGTAACAGTCAAGTGGCATGGAGATCCACACTACCTTTGCCACAAAAGGGGAAGTTCAGTTTTCTTCACCCAAATACTACGAGTTATCTAATCGATCACTTAGCAAATACCGAACAACAGAACGGAAAAAAAAAACAGATTTAATATAATAGACAAACTTATATGGAGTAGTACATAATACAATCATAGTGTCAATGATGTAGGTAATATAGAGCCTAGCTAAAGTTTCTTCTGCAAAATCTATGCATAACCAGCCATCCCGATATTTGAGCTAGTACGATTTGTCTTGTGAGCTGGCTGAGTAGTAGCCTTCGTGAAATACATGTAGAAATACACATTAAGAATCATGTTTGCAACGATAAAGACTGCTCCAGCAACAAAGACACCTTTCCTTAGCGTTTCACAAGAGAAGTTTTCTGCTAAGAGCATATCACGATACTTGGTGTGGTATGCATTTTGCTTTGCTCCAGCAATAACACATGCCTCAGCAACCAGGAATGTCAGCCTGCAGATATCAATGTTTAGTATATCGTAGGATGAATCCTTGTTCGCGTGTAGTAACAGAAAAAAAGCAAAATCTCAGGATACTGCTTATAGATCATGTGGATCACCCCCAAAATGAAGTTCGAAAGGTATCTTAGCATTAATATTAAGAAATGATTTGCAAGATGGTGATTGCAATAACTTGATAACAAATTAGTGTACAAGCAGCAAAGACAATGTGAAGAGTGCAAATGTTTAATGATCATACACCATGGAGCATTCTAAATTGAGACAAGCATTTAGATAAATGGAACCTCTTTTCCAGAATAACTAACATGTGATCTGATTTTCTATTCAAAATATAATAACATGTCTGAGGACAGAACCATGCACATCTATATATGCCCAGCAGAAGATAGTTTGATGCTGGTTGTTAACTGGATTACCATAATAATGTAGTTCATATGGGACTTTTACTTCTACATAAATAAATGTGGTAAAGAAGTGTAATGATGAGACTCGCACCATGATGATACGAAGTATATAATGGTCCATGCACGATTTGAACCAGGAGATAAAGGTCTTCCGAAGCACATGCATTTTGTCACTCCCATAAGCAATGCCTCGCCTGAAAGAAGAAACAAGAAAGCACCTACTCCATATCCAGTGGCAACGTCTGAGGTGTAAACACAATATGTACGATTGGTAACAGTATCATCATGCAGAGTACCCTGTCAAAAGGAACCAATTACACAGGTAATGAGCAGGTTCTATATCAAGGTACAAATCACAAAGTTGATTAATAGTTTAAGTCACAGTCTAATCCGAGACTGCCATAACAGCATGTCTCAGTGCCTAATCTTCTAAATCAATTGGCTGCAAAGTTTGATTAATTTATCGGAGTTTTTCTCATCACTGACCAATTCGATCCTACTTGCAAAACCTTAAGAAGTTTTTTCATACAATTACCAAGTTTTATATAACTTTTCCATGGATAGCAAGACAACTAGACTAGACTAGACATCAGTCTACCATTCTTAATTTTGAACCTAGAAATTTTTTGGGGCTTAACACCTTTTGATCTCTTGTTTCCTTTTTTGCCTTTTGCCACTGCACCACCTTAGAGTGTCATATAATGAGCTGCAATATTATAGATGGATTCAGTCATAAGGAGCCGCATTCATAAACTCACTCATTCATTCAACATCTTTCAAGCTCATACAATTTGCAAAACACCCTAGGTTAATTGTTATTTTCAAATTCACTTTTACAAAATATTTCCTTCAGAGGCATCATCCATCTTTTTTTCCCTTTCTGCTTTAATAATAGAAGGATCATAAGTCTAATCAAAAGTGATACATCCAAATGTTTTCATTATAAATGAGCAAGAAACAGAGTGTTAGCTTTTCACATATCTGAATATTCTTATCAAAACCTAATAAACTCCTGTGCTAGACACTTCAATATAAGTAATCATTCCATACAACTCAGGCAAGCTGGAAAAGGGGCACATCCCACAGGAACTTTTGTTCCAAACCTCTATTGAGGAAAAAGAAAGGGAATTTCTTACAAATTCATTTCCATACCCCTAACTCAAAATTGTAGGGTCTCAACATCGACTTGCACATTATTATTTTTATCATCCAATTGACAGAATGTGATTGTACTTCTGTTTGTAATGATATTCATGTTTTACAGATAGTTAAATTGAAACTCATTATGATAGTAAAGTACAGACTGTGAATAAAAAATGAACCCTTTGGCTTCATAATAAGGGTCCCCTTAGCATCATTTACAGAAGTTATCCCTGCTTATAGTGATCCTCAACAACAGATGAAAGTTCAAAGCACTAATCCTACCAGATAGATAATTATTCTTGGGGGTAAATATGAACCTCCAGGAATATCTTTCCTGATAAGAGGTATAAGACCAAAAGAAACATCGTGACTCTTCACATGCTACAGAAACTCTCACTGCACCTGCATCACTGGTACTTCCTTTTTCTTATCTGCCATATTCTGGTGACAGCATTCTAATTGCCAATCCCTATGTTTAAAAAAGCACAACTATTTAAACAAACTCTATCTTATTGCACCATCATGCTAACTTCCACAAAAAATGCAAAGAATCATGCAACTGCTGCGAGCACTCGAGATAATGAAAAACCAGGATTTATGTAACTGCTGCGACGACTTAAGAGAATGCAAAACCAACCTAAGGAAAAGGAATATTAGAGTTGTGATTACTTCATTCCTCTAGACTCACTCAGACTACTCACAATATTTTCCCAGCTACAACTCCTCATCTGAACAATTGCCACCATTTCCTGTTTATTTCTCTGGCGGGAGTGTTTGGTGAGCTTCTGTTTACTTCACTTTCAGCTTTTAATTGATAGGCAAAAAGAAATGTTGTTCAACGGGGGTATTAACAATTTCTAAGTAAAGGACATATAGTAATTATATTAACAGATGTAGTCAATAGTAGTGTATAAATCAAGTGCCCCATCATTATACTAGGTAGAAGTTCTTAAACACAAGCGATTTATCTTAAGTTGGACATAAGGTAAAAAGTTCCTTAAGTAAGAGGACATTCACCAGCCATAGGATACAGATTATGGACTATAGCTGCTAATAATTCTTAGTTCTGATTATAACTCAAAGCAATTCGAAAAGAATGAAATGCGATGAGGGGAAATAGAAAATGAAGAAGAGCTCCAAGTGATTTATTTAGTGGGCTAATAAGAGTTCTCCTTTACATTTCAGTTGGAAATTACATACACATCTCCTTTACATTTCATAGATGTATTTTACAAGTGTTGGCAGTAGGATGAGTAGTTTGAATGAATATTAAAGTTCATTATGTTGGCGAGGAAGATCAAGAAGATGGTACAATGCTTGAGGCGTATGATAACAAATTTCCTTAATAACATTTCGCCCCACCAGATAATGAAATAATTCAGCATATCCCCTAGGATTGAGGGAACATCAAAATTTATATAAACAAACAAGTCCGGCAAAGAAAAAAGAATGGAACAATTAAAAATTTGCAGGTGATAATGATTAGGTCACAAAGAGTGTGAATTGACTCCATAATCACACACTCTTTAACAAAATCATTCATCTCCCTCGACTATTATTCCCTACAAACTCTTACTTGTTCCTTCTCTTCTTTTCTTTACTGGATGTGTTTGTTTGTATATTTAAATTCTGATATTCCTGCTCCCACTAATTGTAGAGGGAGGCTTGTTGAATCCGGAGGATTAGCCTAATAATTCATTATTTGGTGGGGGTGAAATATCCTTAAGATTGATGGAGGGAAAGATCATGAAAATGGTGACGCTTGATGCATGTGAAAATGCACTGTCCTTCGGTCTAAAAGATAGTTATCCGGGTGCATATCCAGTGTCAGATTGTTATGATTTTGATGTTGGACTAATTCAATTGACCTAGAAATTGATGGTTTAGAAACCAAGTCCACTTCTATGAGAACGGATCTCACACTTCCATCAGATAATACAGAATAAACATTTCAGTAAGATATAATTCAGTAATGAAACACAACCAAGGACAATCTGAATCATTCCGAATTAACTGCAAAATCTTTGAAAAATACGACAATATACGCAATGTAATCTCACAAGTGGGGTCTGGGGAGAGTAGGATGTATACAGACCTTAACCATGCTTTTAGGGATAGAGAGGTTGTTTAGACCCTTGGCTCAAAAGAATCTTTCAATAGAAAAAATCATCTGTTTTTCTACCATCCATAGGCATCATTTTGATGATCCATTTCAACAGAACATAGCTTCTATGAAACATGATGCTCAGAGCTCTGACTCATTTAGCAACAACAGTATCACTAATAACAAGTTTATTGGTGTTAGATGCATTTCTTTAAACTTTTCACAGACTGGATTCATTCACCCATTATACACCTAACATCTTGATCTTAGTAAGTTAACCACACCTTAATTACATTCTGTAAATTTATGTAATGGATAATTTCCGTACATCTCTTCTCATTTTCAAATCCTACAAGGTCTCACCAAAGGATATCCACAACACACACTCTATAACAAACATATATTCATTAATCAAACTGATAAATCCACTAAACGGACGTCTTTTAATTATAGCTACATATTCCATTACACTACGGCCATCATACACCAAACGCATTAACTATCAGAGTTAACAAACGCAGCAATTTCAGATCTTAAAAAAGCAATCATTCAATAGCACAACACGATTACAGAATTACACAATATATACAAATTCGCGCTGGATCTACCAAAGTTTAAGCTCAATTAACACTCATCAGCTACATATACAAACAAAAAAAGGCAAAAGCAGTAGATAGAGTACAAAAAAGAGGAGTAGTGATGTGATTACAGTGCTCCGGCGACGTTCGGCGGCAATGGAGAATCCGAAAGCGATTAAGCTCAGTACAATTACTAGTAGATGAACAAGGGAAGATCCTCTGCCTTCCGCCATTTCTCAAAGCTTCGGTTTAGGGCTTTTCACTTCAGTTTAAGAGTGTGAACTGTGTGTTGTTAGTGAGTGACAGTATGTGTTTTGTGTTTTGAGTACTTTTTTGAGCAGTGTTTAAAGGTGGGAAATAGAAATTAAAAGGCATGAAAAAGAAGAGGAAAGTACTCACGCGATGTCAAGGAGCGTTTAGTATACGCGATGGGATTTTGGTCTCTGCAATCTGCTGTGGATTTTGACTTGTGTCTCACTCGCCGTTGATTAAATTTATTTATGGGGAATGATAAAATGTGAGCGTCCTCATCTTTTGTGGTGGGGCACCTGTACATTAGGTAGCTCGGGCCTGTTTCAATTTGAATTGGCCCATTTCAGGAATCTGAATGTTGCGGGTTTTGTATTTTTGGAAGTTAATTGAAAATCTCATGAGGAAACGTTAGATCTACTTTTAATTTTATTATATATTATATAAATTGTTGAACATGTTAGACAGTTGTCTAATGTTTCACTTGTAAGATTGATAAATTGTCTAATGTTTCACTTGTAAGATTGATAAATATATGATAAAATATTAAATAGAAACAAAATTTAAAACGATAACTCAAACGAGTCACATTTGTCAAAATCCTACCGTTGTTGCTTTATCGTGAAGCAAGTCCATTCCAATATGTGATTTAATTTTTGATTTCCATTCGATTTTTCGATATTCACATTGGAGTTCAATTAAATTCGATGTTTCCTAACTTCATACTCAAAGGGATTCGAATTGGAGACCTCTGTTAAGGACAAGGAGTACTAAACACTCCACTGCAACTCTTGTTGATGGTCCATATATTCCAATATCTACTCATTACGAGCCGTAAAATCAGTCACTAATGCTTGTATCATGGTAGACTGTCTATATTATACTCATTAAAGATGTGATCCTTTTCTGAGAGCCTGTGTGAATGCAGAATGTTTAGTACACTAGACTGACCCTCTATAATTTGTTTTGTTATTGCTATCATGCTGCAATTCCCTCAGTTTGTTCATAACGTCTTGACATTCCAATGAGCCAAGAAATTCGATAAACACATTTAAATCCTTTGTCACCAGTATTATGAATTGAAATCAAATAGTAACAACAAAAAATGATTCTCAGACTGCTAATTATTCATAGTTAGAGTAATCATAAAAACCTTGTACATCTGTACATGTGCATTTTCAAGTACTTATTGCAACTAAACTCTAGATATAATATTGTAAGTGACAGAGTGGTACCAGTCTTAATGTCATAGGTGTTGCTTGGACTTTTCAAGAATGTCATTGTATTCGTGTTAGATCCTCTAAAATTTGACATTGCTAGATTTTGAAAGATCTCACACACACAGCATTTTTGAAAAGTCTTGAGCAACATAAGTTGTCATGATCCACTAAGATTCAACTTTTTGTAACTCCGATTCGTAATAAAGAAAAACTAAACTTACAAAGATCAAAATACAAACATGTCTAGTTTCTTCAAGTTTCCCTTTTACTATTAACTTGGAACTTCCTTGATGGCTTTTAAATCCCAAACATCATCATCCCACAAAACATCATTGTACAAGTTAATATATGCTTCTCCCAAGAACTCCATGTCCCAAACAGGTGACCAACATGTTCCCCATGACATTTGCTCATCCACAACAACATTATCATTACTCCATGAACAAAGCCATTCATTAATCCAATTATCACACTCACCCATCAACTCCACCTCCTTCACAACATGTCCTCCACCATTATTTTCCCTCTTTTCTTCCTCTATTTTCACCTCTTCACTTTGTTTCTCAACAACCCTTTTGACCTTTTTCATCTCCCCATAATTATTTCCTATCTTCTTATTACCTCTTTGCCTCTTCATCTTATATACTGGATCTTGCAGTCAAGCTCCCTTCTGTCTTGTTACACTCGTGAGGGTCTTGCAGTCAAACTCCCTTTTGCCTTTTGCCTTATTGTACTCAAGGGTCAATCTCCGTCTAGCCCGAAAAAACCTTAGAACAAGAATTAATGATCTTGTTCTTGATTTATACACTAACTTTTTGTTGCATTTGTGACATTTGGAAGGAAATGCTTGCTATTTATAAATGTTGAGATTTAGAGGTGATGCAAGTTGGTCAAAAAATTAAACAAGTGACAAATTTGAGGAAAGAGAAAGTTGCAAGTTCCCAAAATCACATGCCAAAAGTGGATAATTGACCTTTGGTGAGCCATGAGAGTTCTATGTATTGGAAGTACGTATTTGGACCATAACAGAGTAGCAGATGATGTGTGGCAAAAGTTCAATGAACAATCAACTATATCAAGTTGAATTGAATGTGACCCGTTCTATTGTCGTATTTGTCGACATAAGAAAATTTAATACCTAACTATTTTTGCTATTTCACCCAATACCTTTTTATCTTTTGTTAATATAAATATTAAAATTTAAATATATACACAAATTAAATTATAAACTCTCAATTATTAGAGTTTAAAATTGTTATCTAAGAATCCAGAATACATAAAATTAAAATCTGAAATTTCACTTTATGTGACATGGTTCGATTTGTTATAGTAAAAAAAGGTTTTGAAAGTTGTTATCAACACGTCATAACGTTTTTGTTATCATAAAAACATCGACTTCAAATTCTCCGCGGCAATAATGTTTCTAAAAGTTTAGAGTGATTCCGAACTCAATTCAGATTCCAGGCGGGAAAGACTTCCTGATTTTCTAATCGAATTATCACTTTCATTCGACGATATAAATAAGATAAAAACTATGGGGAGTGCTAGACAAGTTAAAATCTTAATATTTTTTTTTAATATATAATATATTGTTCTTTTTAAAACAGACTAATAAAAAAAAGTCATATATAACATATTAATATTAATATGTATGATAAACAAAAGGTTTTGAGTGTTAGGTCACGATTTTAATTAAGTGCTAAAAGCAGGGCATTTATTAGTTAGATTTGTTGATTGGTGGGGCTGCGTGCAAACGTCCAAGTTGTATCATTTGAGTGTCACTAGGAGGCAAATTGGGGCACCTTTTTTTGTCATTGTCGAAAGGCTGGCCGTTTTAATTTGGGTCACGTCGACCTATGGCTTCTTGGTATTAGTGTTTGCCCACATCGAACGATTCCGCATCAGAAGGTAAAAAGTTTTTAAATTAAAGGAAAGTGCTAAATGGCCAGAAAATTAGAAAAATTATAATATTTTTTTTATTTTAAAATAAACTGATTTTTTTTTTCATTTTTTAGTTAAAAAGTATTAAAGTTAAAAGAATAAAAATGTTTAAAAAGATAAAATAACATAGATAGAATATCATTCTGACCAAATTCTGGCCAAAATGATTTTTCCTAAATTAAAAAAATTCAATTAATGATAAGAAAATATCACTTAATTTCAATCTTTATTGATATAATATAATCTTGATATTGGTGACGATGTTAGAAATATGCTTTGTGATTCATGTAAGTTCAATAGTTTCAAAAAGATAGACAAAATAAATATAATTATTACTGTAGTATTAACCTGAATCTTTTATAAACTTCAATTCAAATCGTGAATCTATTTCTGCTATAAATGGACCTGTTATAATACTTTTTACTACATAAAAATATGTCATTAATGATAATGCGAGACGTAAAAATACATTAAAATATAAAAAAGGTATTATTTTCTTGAACATATATATTACTCCTAGTGACACTGAAAAGACGCCATTATTTTTTTTTGAACATTTTTAAATAAACATAACTTACTAATTAATATTATACCATGACATAATTGTAGATATACCCCTATATATTTACGATTAAAATCAAATACTTATAATCTATATTATATAATCTCAAATCATGTATTGCGATAGTTGAGGTTCTTCCATTCTTATGCTGAAAGTGTTTCTCCTAGAAATAAGCCTTGTAATACATAAATTTAAATTAATCAATCTTCTATACATATAACTATCATGATCCACGAATATCAGATAAATCCAAAAAAATCCAACAGTAGAGGCGGCGGATAAGCTTGAAGAGAAGAGTGCACTCTACATCATGGGTTGTGGTGACCAAAAAATTGGTGTTATTTTTGGTATATTTGACAATTGACATCTTATAAATCATGTCGGCAGAACCTTCTTCTATCTTTTTTCATACGTAGAACAAAGGCATAGTGCATTGAAAATTATCAAATCTTACTATACTCCACTTTACATCTTATATTTCCAAAATTCTATAAATAGAAGTTTCTCGTAGATAAGCATTTTCTTTTTTTTTTTAACAAGCCTTATGTAGTTTAATATGAGTTATCGAGATTTGTGTGTAGATGAAAATGCATGTGTATATAATCGATTTTGGAAATTATCAACTTCAGATTCGTGATTATATGATTATGAGAATGTTACATATACATGTACATTCAGAGTTGAGGTAGTCAAAAAGATTTCAGTTACTCACCCCGTTTTATTTTACTTGACCATATATTGTTTTTTTTTTTTTTTTTTGCTTTTTACTTATTTATTTTAGCAACTCAAGAAAAAAATGTCATTTTTTAAAAATATTATTCTTATCATAATATTTTCAAAACATAATTAATAAAATTAATTTAGTAAAATTAAGCCGTTGACATGTTGCTCTTAAGCTTTCCAAAGCGAACAAGCTAAATTACCAAACCTGACTTATAGACACAAATAATTAAATCGTTTGTAGTTAATTCACACAACCATTGTAAACCCTTCTAGTTGATTTTGGACTTGAATTTCTTGGTTACGTTACATTAAGGTCTATAATTAGTTGTACAAAGTAGGAACATAAATACTCATGCAAGTAGCCCAACAATTTTATGACAATACGAATTTTTTCACCCACAATTTCTACGGTCTAAAGAAAATCAGCAAATTGAATATTAAAAAAATATATAATTTGAATAGTATGTCAAAAAATGTTGAGAGTACAATTATTACTAATAAAAATATGTTTTCTCTAACGGCTTAAATTTTTAGATGAGATAATCACACGTCAACTTAATATCAGAGCAGATAGAGATCCTAGGATCGAATTTCAGTGCTACCAATGCAAAAAGAATTTCTACGAGCTTGACTATAAAAAAAATCAAATTTGCACGTGAGGGGGCGTGTTGAGATCTTGAATTCGATGAAGGAACCAACTGACCAAAGCCCATCTAGTTGGGCAGTCGAAGCCGTTTGCACAGCAAGTTGGGCTTACAAGAAATAGTTGACCAGATTTTGCTTGTTGAGCAAAGTTTGATGTTATGGCATATTTTGCGTGGCTAAAGTTTAAATAGTTTCCAAACGCTGCCTAAAGCTTGACTAGTAGTTTAAAAGGTGGCTATTCTTTGGGTGTTTTGGGATTACAATTCTAGGTGAGTGTCGAACAAATTTAGATTCACATCAAATAGGTTCGTCATATAAACCTTTTTGTCGAAACGTTTTTCATATCTAGGATCAAATTTTAAAATCTCTATTTAAAGATGGAGGAATAAAACTAATCACACCCACATTTTTGTGATACTTTAATTTTAAAAATATTAATCTTAAAACACGTGGCTGATTTAGGAGTATATTTAAAAATGAAATATTATATCATAATTATGATAAAAAGATATAACTTGTCTCAATATAAATAATTTTATTTAAATAAATTTCGAATTTCTAATTACATCACATTTAAACAATTATGTGTTTGTATATACTTATATTCCTTTTGCTCAAACACTTTCCTTTCATCAACAATAAAACAACATCAAAATAACAAATTCAATGAGACTTGATCCTACTAATTTAAGGTAAATAACTCAATATTTAATTAAATATATCATTTAATTTTTTCGATAGCATGATAACATGATACACTTTAAATATTTAAAATATATAGTTTTACTGAAACTTGCCTCAGAGTATATAAATTCGCCCAAAAGTGCTGAAGTGTATTCGAACGGCGCAACTTCAGCGCGCCTGTGTGTTTTTGATCAACAATGGAGGATTCGCAAATCGGCGCCCTAAAACCCTTGCAAAATCTCTACCCTTTACCTCCTCGCCGCCGGCTACTCATGAGCCAAACCTACAGTACACTGCTTCAGATTATATCCGATTGCCCCAGCACAGACTCCACCACTGATAAACAAAAATTAGGTAATTTGCTTAAATTTTATCTTATTTGCGTGAATTAGCAGAAAATGGAACTTAAAGTATGAATTTATATGCGTATTTATCCAATTTGAGATGACGATAGAATGGAATGACCAATATTGATGTATGAGGCAGAGTGCTAGCGGAGATGAGGATGTTCAAATGGATATATGGACATACTCAGAGGAGAGGTATGATTAGGAATGAAATTATACATGACAAGGTAGGAATGACATCAGCGGAAGACAATAGGAGGGAAGTGAGGTTGAGATTGAGATGGTTCAGACACGTGAAGAGGAGGTGTGAGATATTGGTTGTAGAAGGAGTTTGAATAGGTGGAGGTGGTTAGATAGAACATGACACAACTTCAGCATGATTGAGGACATGACCTTAATTAGGAAGATACAAAGGTCAAGGATTAGACTAGAGAGTTATTAGGTAGCCGAGAGTTGTCCCACCTTGTGTGGGAGAGTCTACTCTTTTCCTTTTAGCAGTGGTATTCATTTATTGTGTAGTTCCTATTTTTCGATATGTATTACTATCTGCTACTATAGTTGTTTTATATTTTGCTATTTTGGTGCCTTACATTCCTGCATTGAATACTTTTATTTTGAGCCGAAGGTCTACTCGGAAACAACCTCTCTACCTCACAAAGGTAGCCGAGGGTCTACTCGAAAACAACCTCTCTACCTCACAAAGGTAGAGGTAAGGTCTGCATACATCGTAGCCTCCTGAAACTCCACTTGTGGGATCACATTGGGTATGTTGTTGTTGATAGAATGGAATGACCTGTTACATCTATTAATTTGTTTCAGTTTTAATTGTTGTTTGTCTTAGATTCTGTGTGTGAGTATCTTTTTCCCCCTTTTGGTATATTACATGCAACAAATGTATCTCAATGTGTGTTATTGTGATGTTACATATGCTTCCGATAATCGTATGATTACACGTGTACAATATATAAACACAATGATGGTTCCCACTCTAGTTTAGAATTACAGCTCGACTTCAGTCTAAGAAGAAACTAAATAAAATTATAGTTATATTAGCATGTTGGTGTTGACGAAGCCATTTTAATTTACAGATGACAATGACAGCAGTAAACTGGGAAAAGAAAATGAAGTCGGTGAATCAGTTGATCATCATCTCATCAGGTCTGAGAATTTGTTAGGTACTGGTCCTGCTCATAACGAGTCTAACAATCTGGTAGTGCAACCGGGTTCTGGTGATAGAAATGAAGGGAACTCTCGTTATGGATATGGAGATTTTACTCGTGCACGAATGCAAGTAGATTTAGATCTGTCAAATCATACAAGTGACGCAGTAGAAGGCGATAGAGGTGATTTTATAACAAACGATATCATTGATATGAATTGTTTGGTACAGAAAACTCTTGGTTGTAACTATCAAATGGTCAAGGAACCGGGGAATAGGCGTACCACTCATGAATCGGAGGTGAAGGAACCTGGTCCTATCAGACCGGTAGAATTAGACAAAGACTCCAGTATTGATGATGTCAGTGCAGCAATAGAATCATGTTTTGGTGCGGATGCAATTGCTGATTTGTCGCAACCTGCAGAGCTCTCTGGAGAGAAAATGGATGTTTCTGAGACACATTTGTCGGAAGAAATGAAGCGTGGATTGCGTGTAAAAGAGGTGGAGTTGGAAACATTGATATCTTCTGCTGGAGCAGCAGAGTCGTCTGTCCATGTTCCTATGGGTGAAGAGATGGAGGAAGGGGAAGCTTTCGGAGATTTTATGGTTTTTGATGAATCAGATTATGACATTCTTAATCATATTGGGAATGAAAAGAAGGATGGAGCAGATGAGTCTCCTGCTGACATTTCCGGTAGAGAAGAGTTTGCTTTTGATGTTCATGTTAATGCACCACAGAGGAAGGATGCTTATGCCTCTTCATCCATTGATGCAGTTGATCAGGATAACACCTTTGTTGGGGGAGAGTTCATAAGAAAGCTTAGAGAAGAGCCGCAAGATAATACTGAAAAGGTTTTCCGCTCAAAGGATGTTGAGACCAGAAAGGTTTGTGTGTATGACACCATTTTGGATAGTGAAAATTATGCTAAGCAAGTTGGTGGAGACGTGAAGTTAGATCATCCTGCTGGTTCTCAATTTGACTCAACCTCCGGTGTAAATGCAAAAAAAAGAAAACACTTGAAAGTTGCTGCTGAGGTATGATCACATCTTCGATTTGTTAGCACTTAATTTATCTTCTATCTATTTAAACTATGTGCTACTTTCAAGTCTGTACTGGTTAATTCATTTTTGTTTTCAGTTTTCCCAGTGTTAGGATTCAATAGGTGATTCCCTCCTTAGAAGTATTCTGACTTCTTCCAGCGATGGATCTTCTTTACTTCACCATAAATGCCTGTCTTCTCTCGTATAATCAGCTGAAAAGTTGTTAGTTTGCGGCTAGTAAAGAATCTATCCAGTTATCTTGCTTGTCTTGGACTTGGTACATTCTCATGCATCTATAAAACTATTTCCAATCTGCTATTGAACATAATTCACTCGCTGTTTCAAAGAGTGAAACTTCTTATATTCCCATCTGCACTTTTTGTGTGACTATTCCCAATTATAGACATTCCTAAAATCAAAAAAAGAAAGCTGAAATTTGATCGATGTCATAAATGCATAAAGTGTCCAGACCTTTTACCATGCTTATTGACTATTATCAAAATCATCCAGACTTGACTATAATGCATTTTCCTCCTCCCCTCTCCAGAAAAGGAGGAAATGGTAGTAAGGACTTTAGTAGGTTTCTGAAGTTACTGATGCTGCATCTGTGTACTTTGTATATGGTGCATTATCTAAAGTTACTGACACCACATCTGCATACTTCGAATATAGTGCATTATTTGATTTTCTTGCTTGACCGGTGGATGGAAGGAAATGGACAAAGTAGAAATTGGATTTCTGTTACTGAAATTTTTCATAATATCATAGTCTTCTAATGAAACATTTATTTGATAAGGTAAAGTTTCATTGATGAAGGTACCAAGATGGTACTGTTAGGCTGTTACAGTGCTCCACCTGCAGATAAAAAATTGACTTCTACGAGTAATTTAACTCCTCTAGAAATCCATGTATTGATACAGATTTTCCACAATACTGTTACACCAGAAATGCAAAATTTATAAACGTCTATTTTTAATGTATTGAACATTCAAAGTCATGTTTGTGTCTGCAAGTCAGTACGATAATGTAGATGGATAAAGTATAGTTTGCAATTTGTTAGACATGAGTCTCACTTTCTATGTTTTCATCAGCTGCGAATATTGTTATATTTGATTCTGTTCATCTTGTGACAGAATGAGAATATTGGTAAAAATGAAAAGAAGCGAGGTCCTTTAACCAAGGAAAGCAAAGCAAGGAAAAAGGTGCACCATCTCGTTCTCTCTTCGTTTTCATTCATTTGTAAATGAGTTTATCATCCCTTTACTGAATGCGGATGTTAAATCTGGTAGAATGATATGCTTATTCTCAGATTTATAGGATCAAGTTGTTCATTCTTTCGTATGTCTCTCTATTTACAAAGGAACTTGTATATTTTGTAGGCCAAGCAGAGAAGTAAACGAGCTGAAGAGAGAATAAAGCTTGGAGTTAAAAGGCTGAGGCTTCCACCAGTGGTGAAACCAAAAGTCGTGAAATATTGCCGCCATTATCTCAAGGGAAGATGCTTAGAGGTAATTCAGAATCGTATAATATAGGGTAAGATGATTTAGCAAATCTTTCAATGTTTTGGGGATCTGACTTTCTTCATTTATCTTCTGACAGGGTGAAGCGTGTAAATTTTCTCATGATACCATCCCCTTGACAAAGTCAAAGGTCTGTTTTTGCTGCTTTTATTTTATTTATTTATTATACCATATTGTTGCAAGCTGTTGGCAATGCTAGGAGATTTGAAGTCCTGCTGTGATGCTACTGCTTACCTTACTTTCGAATTGAGAGTGGGTGTAGTCTATTTGAAATAGCAACCCGTGAGTTTGGAATGTTTACTAGCATTCCAATCATCGCCATATTCTGAAATCTTATTTGTTTTTGATAATTTTGTCATGAGACATAGAACTTGAAATGATCATGTAGGTCTACCCTATAAAAGTTATAGCTGCTCCCTTCAGTCTGGAACTAACAACTTAAATTGGGGTTGGGGAACCTTACTATGTACACATATTCCACATTTTAGGCTATGCTTTAAATTATATATCTTGTATCGTTTGTGTTGATTAAAATTAGTTTGTCTAGTATTGATACATGTCAATTTCAGATTGTAGAGCTAGATCTGAGCGTCTAAGTATCTATTTTGTGTCTACTACTCCCTCCGTCCCATATTAGTTGATCATCTTACTAAAAATAGTTGTCTCATATTAGTTGATCACCTTACTAAATCAATAAAGCATTAATTAAAATTTTCCTATATTACCCTTGTAATTAATTCTTTTTGAAAGTGTTCACATTTATTTGTAAAATTCCCAAGAAGTTTTGTAAGGGGTGAATTAGTAAAATTATCTTCTTATTTATGATCTCTTAATATGCGTGTAAAAAGGAAAAAGATCAACTAATATGGGATAGAGGGAGTATATGCTTAGATTCTTATTGAGAAAGCAACTCACCAAGGCATAAAATGTTTGCAGCAGTTTTGAGGCTACTGTCTCTTTTTCTTATGTCCAAGAAAAATCTTGCTTGCTGTTTTAAGTTCCATTTCATGATTTTTGATTTGCAGCACTGTCAGATTGTTCAGAAAATGAACAAAATTTTAATATCTCCTTTACTTCAATAGTATCCGCTGTTGCTTTTACAAGTATTTGTTTCTATCATGTAGCATAACATCCATGCTTCTACCTTTGTTCTGGTTTCTAACATTTGTAAAGATCTTTCCTCTTCAGCCATGTTGTCATTTTGCACGTCAGTCTTGCATGAAAGGTGATGACTGCCCGTTTGATCATCAACTCTCCAAGTATCCGTGCGATAAATATGCTTCCCAAGGGTTTTGCAACAGAGGTTCTAGTTGTTTATTTTCACATGAGGTATCATCCTCCCTGCAATTCAACTTTTTAACTTTTCTAACTTTTCAGTTGTGCACAATTTTTTATTTTCTTACATCTTTGGAGGTGTGTTTTCCTCTTTTATATCAAGATATTTAACTTCTTATGTCACTGGCATATCTCAGTTAACTGTGGAGACAGAGGCAGTTACAAGTCCTATTGCTTCAAACTCTTTGGTCCAAGTAAACACAAATGGAATGTCGCATAAAGACGTTAACTCCACATCTAGTTCAGCTGGGCTTGTTCCCCGTAATAGCACTGAGCGAACTGTATTAGAGCATGTGCGAAAGCCAGCTGCATCAACACCCAAAGGTATCACGTTCTTATCTCATGGGAAGTCTATGCAAGGTGATGTCAGAAAGCATGAAGAAGTTGGTTTACCCTCCAAAGCAAATGGTGTTGACAATATTCAGAAACCGAATGGATTTATGAAAGGTGCATCTATGAGGACACCACAAGGAATGAACTTCTTGTCCTTTGGCCGAGCACCTTCAGCTGAGCCTAGTGGTGACACATTGTCAGGCATGCTTAATATGGATTATGGAGTTGATAAATTGCAACTGGTTGACATGAAAGCCAAGTTGGGGAGCATCAATCAAATGTCGACTAGAACCCCTCCTGGTTCTGTACCTCGGGGTGTAAACTTCCTGTCAGTTGACAAAGCAGTAGAAGATAGATCACATCCTAATGAGTGTTACAGTGCTTCATCACCCATTCAGAGGAGACAAAGTGCACCAAATACAACTTCCAGCGAAATGCCGTTTAGACAGTTGAGTTCTTTATTTCCAGCTGGGCAGTCCTTAATCCAGTCCGCACAAAAGTGCAATGCAGAAATTGCCAGCTCCCCGAAGGCACCCTTCCTTGCAAATACACCAAGCTCGATTCAAAAGGCTCTTCAGTCAACTTTAGCATTTGCGGCCAAGTTTGACTTGGGCGTCAAGTGTCGGATGTCCAATGGTTCCCGACATTAGTTCCATAATCAATGCTAAGGCTGGAAGTTCAAAGAATAGGTGAAGGAATTTAACGGCCTTCGACTGTGGTTATGAAAGCATGCTCATGCTTAATAAGTTATGAAGGCAGTCTGTATGTTTGAGTAATGAAGTTGTCAGTTGGTTTTTTCCTTACCCTTTCATATGAGAAATGAGTTTATTTAAAAACCATAAAACAACAAATACATTCTCTCGTCTTGAAGATATGACAAATTGAGCTAAAAACAATATTTTTATGGTCTGCTATTTGTTGACATGTCTAATTTATTTTTTATGCTATATTAATTTCTTGTGAAAGTAAATAAAGTAAGTTTTAATGCTTGTTGAATTGAAAGGCTGGCTGCAGTGGTGGAGCTAACAGCAAGGAAGGAAGCGGGTTCAATTGAATACCCTTCATCCGAAAATTACAGTGTGCTAGTAGTGCAAAAATATATATGTTCTTATGTATATATAACTGTTGAATCTCTTAACATAAAAGAACTTTCTGGGTATAGTATTTTTTTAATTTCTATGAATTCCTTTGTTAGGATTCCTGTCCCCAGCAATTGGTTAGCTGAACTGGTTAGTATTTTTAACCCTGCTTTAGGCCCTATATAATGCTCCTTACTAGTTGACATAATAGTCTTTAGTTCATCTTGTCCCTCTTAATGAATTCTAGATGTACAAATTGTAACTTCCATCTTGTTTCTTTGCACCCTGCTAAATATTTAGCAGGTTTAGGTGTATTAAGAGGCAGGGAGATGATAATACAGACACTAGTCCCCTGGTCTTTCAATGTCAGCAATATGTCCAGGACCTCTTTGTCGCCAGTTTTGGAAAGATGGAAACTATGATTCCGGGCTTATTTCCAAGTCGTCCTCTAAAAATTCTTCTTTCAACATGCTTTGATGACTTTAAAAATTCTATAAATGATGAGTTCCGGCTGTGATTGCCTATTGCTTTTAAATTATTTGAAGTGATACTTATGCCTATTTTCTTCCTTTTTCCTGCCAGTCAAAATATGTATGTGTACCAAGGACATGACCTTAGATAGAAGGTTGTGGAGGACACGGAATAGGGTAGAACATTGTAGGTGGGAGTGTTTTGTCTTGTTGTTCGTCCATACTAGTAGTTGTAGGTAGTATTACACTTGTAGTTTTTTATCCTTCGATTTCTATTACTATTTGTTGTTTCTTTTTCAGAATTGTTTTGGATTGTTTTTATTTTTGAGTCGAGGGTCTATCGGAAACAACTTCTCACCCTCTTAAGATAGGGGAAAGGACTGCATACACTCTTACCTTTCCAGACCCCACTTTGTGAGACTACACTGGGAATGATATATTGATTTCTTGTAACTATTTTTTTAATGTGGCCAAATTTGGAATCTCTGTCACAGGAGCCCTGTCTTTTGAGAACACTGTAAGCGCTGTTTGCGAGTAAAAGGGCTTTTATAGCTGGTGTAGCTGATGATACTGGATATCGGTGGGCTATTGCTAAGTCCCTGGATGCTGCAGGTGCCGTAATTCTAGTTGGAACCTGAGTGCCAGTAATTGAAATTTACAATTCCTTGTGGTATATCTTCAAATGTTTGAACACTTTTGCCTTTCTTTCCAGGCATTAAAACATTTTTGAAAACAAATCTGCAATGTGGGGTGGTTTGATGAATCACGAGTATTAGAGGCTAAACTCTAAGTACATCTTTGTCCGTTTGCCAGATGGCTCTTTGATGGAGATTTCAAAAGTACACCTGAGGATGTAATTTCAAAGCATATGGTTGTGTGATTTTGTTTCAATTGCATTATCCTAAAATTGTTTTTTCCTCACCATGCAGATTAAAGCAAATAAGCGTTGCACTGGTTCTTCTAAGTGGACAGTTTCGGTATGTAGTTCTCCACATTCACACTTTTTGTGCATGCTGAACACAATGAGTAAAACTCAAACAGGGTTGTGCACACTAAAGAGCCAGAATGTTTAATAAGTAAAACATGCATCTGGATTGTTCTTGAGGGGTACCTCTTCTGGGCATGATTCTGCATACTGAGTTGTGGATCTATCTGAAACTGCCTTCTCTACCTTTGAGATAGGGGTAAGGTCTGCATACACTCTAATTCTGCATACTGAGCCAAGGGTCTATCGGAAAACCTCTCTACCTTTGAGGTAGGGGTAAGGTCTGTACATTCTACCCTCCCCAGACCCACTTAGTGGGAGTACCCTGGGTATGTTGTTGTTGCTGTTCTGCATACTGAGAGCAATTGAATCAACCTTTCTTTAAAATCCAGTGTATCTATCAATCACATTTTCCTTGTGGTTGTTGTAGTGGACAAAAATAGCATGTGCCCGACATGTATCATACTACAAGCCCCTTGTAGACCCTTCTGCTACAAGGTTAAGAGCCCGTCTCTGACTCCTCATATGGTCTATCCCCTGACAACCGTCTCACAAAATGAAGAATCCTTTACGTACGTAACAAATGACTGAACTCCATGATCCACACAATCATTCTGGGCTTCCTACGAAACAGCACGTGGGCCACCTCTTCTAAGTGTCTAGCCCATGATAACATCCAACTGAACCCCAGGACTGGATTGGGGGGATAGAATCCCCACAGACTCCTCAACCACCTCCGTTGTATTTTGGTTGCATAACCAGGCATGACAACTTATATAACACCAACAATTCCTCAATAGAGACCCGACTAAGATTGGATTCCACAAATAGGAAATTCTCCCATACAAACAAAGCTCATGATTGAACATTAGACTCCTCATGCTTCATACGACATACAGATTTCATCTCCTTTAGATACATTCTGCCATATCTCTTAACTTAAAACTTTCTTGATATGTATCACTGTATTAAGGAAGCGTTATATGGTCGTGGATGCTGAGTAAATAAAATCATAGGCTCTCTGTATATATTTACTTGTTCTAAATATCTGTTATTTCAATTTCTTTACTATGTTTTACTGTATTACATACTGCTGGTGCCTCAAGCTAATGAAGAACGGCCATATAGAAATTTCCTTCTACCGTAATGATCCTGGCTCGACAGATTAAATTTTCACTCTTTTTTATGTTAATGAACTATATATATTTTCCTGCTTCAGATACTTCCCTTTTGAACCGAGGGTCTATCGGAAACAACCTCTTCTACCTCACAAAGATAGGAGTAAGGTGGTGGTTGTTGTTGCCGGATGGAATTGTGTGCTCTTAACCTTCTTTGCTGAATAACAATAATAGTGAAATGAGGATTTGATTTTTTTACAAGGTATGTTCCAACATTGTGCTATGTTTTATCATCCTTTGTGTGAATTAAAATTAGTTGTCTAGGATCTGACTTTCTGAGTATCTATTTTCTGTCTACTAAATACTTAAGATTCTTATTGAGAATTAGGTAACTCACCAAGGGGTGGTGGTCATCCTCATTTCATTTCTCTTTCTCAACAAAAGATGATATAATAAAAGGGTGGGGATTAGGGAAGAAGGTGTAGTGGTAATCGAGCGTTGTTGCACTTTACGTGGGAGATAAAGGGGGCTAGCTCCATCTCTTCTCAGCTTATTAGTAGTAGAATTCTGTAATCACGTAGTTTCTTATTCTTCAATGTGTTTTACTCTCGGTTGCTTCCTTTTCTTGGTATCCTGATATTCTGTTGTCTTATTTTCTTGCAATGATGCTTTGAGTAACTTCTCTTTTGAGCCGAGAGTTCATCAGAAACATAAGGTATGCGTACATCTTATCTTATCCTCCCCGGACTCTATTTTTGTAATTACACTGTTGTAAAATAAAGGGGTGGGGTAACAGAAATAAGTTGCCTACCTTGTCAGCCACCTTTGACTAATTTTGCTTGTCTTTCTCAAATAATTTCTTAATAAATATATGTATTTGGTATAATGAGTATTAATAGTCTATAAGCACTTGAAAATAACAACTTTGTAATTTTATTAAACATGATGTAACCAACTGATAAGCTAGTTTTAGCTAATTTCTACCTCACGCAACTATATCACTATTTAAGTCATAAGTTGCTAAATAATTCCAATTATATTCATCACATGAAATAAACCAAAGGCATCACTATCAATTTTGCATGATCAAATAACTATCAAAAATATTTTGGAGAGTAACTCAAACTACGTAAATAAACGGAATCAAGATTTGAAGTTTATGAATTCTGAACTTGCTATCAAAACCGTTGTTAATAAATATCTTCTTCTGTTTTCAATAGATTACTTATTTTCAACCTATTATTTCCAATATAAAAGCAATAAAATCACTTGTAGATTGGGTCCAAATATGTTTTTTTAATCCTTAACACGATGCTCGTGCTTTCATTAATTTAATTTTTTAAATTTGTTCAAACGTGCAGCTGTTGCTTAACATGTTGGGAGTATGAGATTCTCTGTCTTTATTGGAACTGGTCAACTTGATAATGTCTTAGTTGTAAACACAAAAAACCTACAACCCATTTGACTTTATTGCTTTTGTTTGAAATTCCTATGGAAACACACCTGATTTGTCTTTTGACTTCAACACCTACAATTATTACCTTTTTTAAAAGTATATATTTTCTTCTGACTTAACTTAAAATTAATATGAAATTTGAAAAAAAAAAAAAAAAAACTTGCAATCTAAAACATATTTTTATCTCTATTTCTTCACTCATGTTATTATTTCTTTCTTGAGTTGTCGGTATATAAGAAACAGTATAGTAGGAGTAATATATGCCTACATACTATCCTTTTGAGACTTCACTTGTTGGTTTATACTGATTATGTTATGTTATTATAATATAAATTATATGGTCTATCGAAAATAATCTCTCAATTTTGTGTACATCTTATTCTCTTCAAAATCCACTTGTGAGGTTATATAAATGTATTTTAGTGTTGTAATCTATAACATATTATAACATTTGTGAGGGTATAGGAATTTTAAACTCAAGTCTTTAGTATATCATAACATTTATATAATGTTATAAAGTTAATTGAATAAAACATATCACAAAAATTGAAATAAGATAGAAACATTAATTTTGGGAGGCACAGTCACCAACTGTGTCGCAAGGATCAATGCTTTAAGAAAAAGTATTATTCCACATTTACTTTTGTGGGATTTTTACCCAATAACTAATCTTTTATTCTTAACGAATTTCACCTTTTGCATCTTTTTTTTCACCTTTAATTTATATTCTTACAATGATTAAGTGAGAATATGTACCCTTTGCACTAATTTGAATTTATTAGGAGCATGATTAATGGTATTTTAATCAAGAATTGGTATGGTCCAAATTCAAACCTTTTGGGATTTAATCAAAAATCTAAAACTGGAATAAAGTTAAGTTCATTTGATCAACAAACAAATCAACAACACCAAGTGCCTGGCCATAAAAAGAAAGAAAAAGACACTTCCCCTGTTTTCACTAATCTCTTTATTTACTCTTTCTTTGCTGCCAGTAAAGTTTTTCTCCTTTTTCTATTGGTAACGCCGATGACAAGATCTTAAAAGGGGGCCGAGGTGATCATTCAGAGTCATGATCGAACATGAGAATTATTTGATAGTGAGCTTAGTTATTAATGAGAATTATTTGATAGTGAGCTTAGTTATTAAATAAAATTGCACCGGAGAGGAGCATTATTGGGTTAAACTAATATTCTATCTATAATAAATCCACGAGGGGAGGAACTGATATAATCAGGATCGAAGTCATGATCAAACATGACACATGCTTGATAAATTTAGCTAAAACCTAATATTATGCAATTGCTATCACCTATAAATTTTGACATGATAGAAATTTAGCTAAAACCTAATATTATCCAATTTCTTTTAAAATTGGAACAAGAAAACAAAACATTTCAAGGTAAAAATCTAAGAAAATCCCCACAGTTCATTTGCAACCAATAATTTACCATTTTTCGCGTGGCAAACAAGCAAAGAATCATCATTTACACCTCAACATGCAGCCGTCGAAATGAAAGTGGAAGAAAATTCAAATCACTACACGCAATTTACGCAACAAAATGATCATATCATATTAGCCGTAAAGGATATTTGTACATATTTTTCATATATTTACAAAAAGTGAATTGACTACAATCATGATTCCACTCAACAACTAATAAAGGTTTTTTCCTTCATTTTTTTAATCTCTTCATCAAAGCCGCCCATATTGACATTTCTAAACCACCCCAAAATGGACACAATATCCTAAATATTTCTCCTTAAAACTTCATACTTACAACACCAATTCTCCAAGAGGGTTTTTACCCACCTTACTAGAACAACTCCTAATTTTTATCTCATAATTATTTACTTGGGTTAAGATTTAAGAACACAACTCTCATTTTTTACTTACAGACACTTACAGACCCTTTTAAACAATATTTACATTAGGCAAAAAGGATCTTTTTATCATGTTCAAAATTCCTGTTTCTCCTCCTCCTGGTGATGCTAAAGACCAAAGGCTGATTTACTCTTTTCCTTGTGTAAACAAACTTTCATATTACATCTATATTTACTTTTCCCTTCTGTTGAAACGGATTCTGGATTTCGAGGGTTTGATTAAGCCAGGGCAGGGATGCTGCAGTTACGGCGATCCCTGTCAAGGCAATCGAAGCCCTCAACTCTAACGGCTGGATTGTTGCCAAAATTCGCCCTCACGCATCCACCTTTTCTGGTGGATGTGGATGGGGACGAAGCCAGTCCGGATGGTATAGGAATTGCCCGTGGTGAAACTGGGGTGACCTTCTCATCACCAAAACGTGCATCTTGAATTAATGGGTTAGATACTCTGCTCGGCGGTGACCCACAAAAAAATGGGGGCGACGAGGCTACCTGTGCAGCAGATGATTGATCCGTACCACCACCCTGTAACAATTTTCAGAATCAATAATCAGCATATGTTTCATATGACTACATCCTGTTAAGAGTTTAGATGACTTTAAACTGATCGTAAACAGCTGATTGACTTCGTTAAAAACCATTTTGGGACATGTCGATTCATTCTAAGCCACTCAAATTAGATGAAATTCACCATTCTAACACCTTACAATGACAAGTACAAGGTGCTCACACACTTGGACAAAAGCCCTTTTCTTTCAATGCGTCCACACAAATGTCCTCTTTTTCTTTCATTATACTTTATACTTCATATTTTGATTTCTTTCGCTTTTGTCAAATAGATAGGACTTCCACAACAACAAAACATACATAGTGCATACGTAACTGCACTACCCCTACTTTGTGAAGGTAGAGACAAACTACGATAAACGATTATTTAACATATATAGTAATTGAAAAGCCACGAACTACCTTCGCGAGGATGATGTCCAATAGATCAGCTCCAGCTCTGGAATCACATAGCTCTTGCTGATGACTGTTGAACAAACAAATTAAAAATTAAATTAAAAAAAATAGAACAACAAACAGAAAGCTTCAGAAAACTAAAAAGCAATCAGCCATAGAAATTCTACCTAACATGCCATCTGAGAGGTCTGATAGGTTCAGTTATGGTGGCGTTCAAAAGGCCGAGACGCCGTGGCTTGGGGCAAACAACGGCATCCTTTTTATCAGAAATCGAAGAAACGGAGCTCCACATGTCTTCACAGGCGGCGAAAGCACCTTGTTGAATTGCACAGTGATTCATCTTCTCTATAGCTTGATAATAAGATCCAATTGAAGAAAAAAAAAACACCTGTTCCAGGCAAAAACAAAAAGAGAGAGGAATTTTAGGCAAGAGCTCAGAGAATATTTTTTGCAGATCTGAAGTAATTACTCAACTAATAATAAATTTCATATGAACTATGTGATGAAAAAAATTACAGATCTGGACAAATGATTAAAGGAATCGAGAGGCGGAGATACGCATGTGAGTGCTTTTTGACCTTTTCGTTGAGACAAACGAAGAAGCAGCCAGCAAAATCAGAAATTAGAGCGAAAATCAATTATTTTGAGAAGTGATAAATTCGCAGAAACGCCTAAAATTCATGGCACATACAACTTCTGAGAATAAATTAAAGGTGTATCCGACTGGAAAACTATAGATCTTCTTAATTTCTTCATAGATCTACGCTTCCTCTATGATTTTCAAACAAATTAGGTAAAGCGCAGCAGACGGAAATTATAGTTAACAAATCAAACTTCCACACAATAAAATTACTGCAACGAAAATTAATCAATCGACTTATCAGCTAAAGTAAATTGGATTTAATTCGAAAAACAGCTCACCTATACAATTTTCTACATAATTTACAAGTAATTTTCAAGCTATATTTTGCATCAAAACACAATCTCATGCAAAAAAAAAAAATCCTCATAAACGCATACAACACACAAAAAGCAATTTCTCCAGCAAAATCATCCAAACTACTAACAAATATTCTTCAAATAAAACCAAAAAATTTTGAAAAAAAACAAAATCAGCTCATATGAACAATAACAAAATTGAAAAACAGTAGAATAATAAGCAAAACATTTTCAAAAGCAGCTGGAACAAGAACAAAACATCAGCTCAACCAAATTTCTTCCCCAAAAAACGCATACAACACACGGAAATCAATTTCTCCAGCAAAATCATGCAAACTGCTAACAGAAACCTTCAAACCAAACCAAAAAATTGTGAAAAATACAAAATCCGCTCAGAATTCATATACTCGTAACAAAATTGAAACGCTGTAGAATTAGAGAAACAAATCACTTCCAAATCAGCTCGAAAAAACAAAAAACAAAAAATTCAGCAACTCATAGAGAGAATAATCAAAACTTACTTGAGCAAGCTGTACAGAAAAGTGAAGAAACTGGTTCCTCTGAAAGGAGAATTTTCCAAAGAAGAATTTTATAATTAAAGAGAGAGAGATAAAGAAGAAACGGTCAGTCTGTTTAGACAAGAGTAACGAAGGATAATAAGGAGAAGCTCTAATGAGTTTTTATATACAAGATGAAAGAGAAAAATATCAAAACTTTATAATATTAATTTAATTTAATTTAACTTTTTAATTGGAAAAAAAATAAAAGAGAAAATTCGTGTATTGGGAGGCAAGATCTGCAACACCTGCAAAATGTTTTTAAAAAAAGAAATAAAGAGAGCAAAAAAAAAAAAAAAATATTTTTTTAATTTTAATTAATATTTTAATGGGTCATGCAGGCGGTGCCTCCCAGCGAGAAATCTCATCGTTTTTCGTACCCAACTCCTAACTACAGTAAAAAAGAAAAAAAAATTATTTTAGAAAATAAAAACAAATTTTATTACTACGTATAATCCATTTTTCTTATCAACATTTTCTTTATTCAATCTGGTTGCATCGTATTTAGCAAGTACATTTAATATTAATGTGTGATTTGTGAACTATTGCTAGGAGAAAAAAAAAGGAAAATACTACATAATCAGACATATATTATATATATTATTATTACCTATATTAATTATTTTACCATTAATTAAGAATTTGCTATTATATATTGAGTAAAATAAACTTAGATACATATATTTTTGTTAGGAGATGCACAAAAATAGGGAGAGAGACGAGCGAGATTTGAATGTATTTTAGATGCATGTAATCACACTAGATACATGTATCTAGGATTCTAAATACATTGGAGAATGGCAAACGAGATGCGAGAGAGGCGAGGGCAAGATACATGCGATCAATTTGAATACAGTGTATCTAAAATAAATTACATCTAAATTTGACATCATGTATTCTCTAGATACATGTATCTAAGCGTATCTGGGCAAACCAAAAAATCTGCTAAAATACGTAATATTATAAACTAGAATATATATAAATAATTAACTCATAAGCTAGTGAGATTTACGTAAGGTTTTTTTATTTAAAAAAGGGAAAAAGGACAAATATATCCCAAACTATCATAAATGATATGCAGATACCCTTCGTCATATTTTTGGGACATTGGTGCCCCTGCCGTCTAATAACTAGAGCATATATGCCCTTCACTCTAACGGAAGACTAAATAGGGACATGTGACACAATCTTATCCGTCCATATGATATTTAATAAATGTCTGATCGATGTATAAAAATTATGACATATGCATGTCCGTTAGTATAAAGGGTATATATGTTCTAGTTTTTGAACGGTAGTGGTCTCAATGTTCTAAAAGTATGACGAAGGGTATCTGCATATCATTTACGATTCCGAGGTATATTAGTCATTTTCCCAAAAAAATTCATAGTCCTAACTCCTAACTTCAATTCTAACCGCTAACAGGTACGTATGCTTTGTGCTCTCTGTCAGGAGGAACCACGTGGCATGTCGAGGTTACGACGACGTTTTAAGGCCGACTTCCGTTTGGGCAAACCGCCATTGAGAACGTCGCCAAATTTATTCAAACTTTTGCAATAGAATTAAATTAAAATATGATAATATTAAATATAACTCTCTTAATACTCTAACAATTAAACATAGTAAATTACTTCAATTTTATCTTTAATTTTTTACTTAATTTAAGCTTTTTTTTTAAGTGTGAAAACGTTAGGTAATAAGGTTAAGGATAATGTATAAAAATAGAATTAAGATTTACATATATTACATCTTATTTTCTTCCGATCCGATTTAAAACTATACTAATTATATATCAGTTATTGTAAATACGCTAAAAAATCGTATCAGCCAATAGTGTGTACGAAAAATTAATAGAGCTAGCGATATTGATAACGTTATTATAACGATGATCTCTAGATTTCAAAGTGCGTTTCGAAAAAAAAGGAGTAAACTTTCCTTGGTAATTGTTAAGTCAGAAAAGATAACGACATAATTCAAAGAATAGAATTTCTTTTAGTAGTATCAGAAAAGGTGAGAATCAGCAAATGTTTTTTCAAAATTGATCCTTTCAAATTTTCAATTGTTTCCATCTAAATTTGTTATTTAACAAACCAGATATCATGAAGCTTGCTCATACATTCATTAGTATTAGTAAAAGACTAGTACGCTTAATGGGTCGTTTGGTAGAGTGTATTGGAGAAAATAATGCTTGCATTGGCTTGATGTATTATTAGTACCTTGTTTGGTACACTTTTCTAACCTATGCATAACTAATGCTTGTATTAGTAATACACTCTATTGTGTATTGAAGAGTGTATTACTAATACCATCTATTTCTATGCATTAGTAATGCAATGGATTCTAATGCATGCATTAACATTATTAAAGATACAATTTCCCTCAAAAACATTTTTTACATCCTTTCCACTATTTTTGTGGAGGATATTTTTGTAAACAAATATTTTTTCTAAAAAAGTTATGTAATGCATAATATTTTTAGTACACCAAATCAAACATTGCATAAAAAAATCTCATCATAACTAATGCAAGCATAACTAATACAAACATTACTAATACATTATATTTTACATTATTCTTATACACTCTTCCAAACGATCCGTTAAAGTGCAAAAACTTAACATAATCGATATAAATAATCAAACAGCAGTCGAGAGTCATATTGGAGGCAGGAAAGTTTATAAAGCAAAAAAAAGAATTTGCGAATAGTGTTTGAAATGCTGAAATAAAATTTGATGCCCAAATTCAACATGTTTAGAAATATCTTTATTCATATCTAGGGGTGTGTAAACCCGAATGACCGATAAATCGAATCGATAAAAGTGTTATTGGTTCATTGTTATTGGATTATTGAGTTAACGGTTTTTTTTTTTAAAATAATAATTGGGTTATCAATTCGGTATTAGTTTTTAATATTGGATTATTGAGTAAACCGATAACCCATTAAGACTAGTAATTTACTACTTTTACTTTACATAAATATTATATATTAATCTCAATACCTTAGTAGTTACTATCTTTGTCCTTTAGCCTTCAATTCACACTTCACAGTGACTTTGAGTTCACAATTTCATATTATAAAAAACGTTAAAATCTAAAATAAGAACCTTGTTTCTCTTAATTTCTCTTTGTGTTACGCTTGTATAGTTCTTTTCATGTTTGTTATTATTGTTTCTATGTTATGAGCATTTGTAAAGTTACATTATTGTGTTTTCGCATCAAATTTATTAGAAAAGTCATATATTTATTTTATAAGTATTCTCTTATTGGTTAAACCGAAAAGTGAACCGTTAAGGACCAAAACCGATAAACCAAAAAAAAAAAATCTTATTGATTTAACATATTTAAAAACCAAAAACTGATAAACCAAATCGATAATATATAAAACCGAACCGAACTGACCAATGCATACCCCTATTCATATTTTTGAAGTTATTAAATTTAAAATATTATTTAATTCAAGTAAAGTAAAAAAGAAAAAATCAACTCAAATACGTGATTATTCTGAAGTGTAAAAGAAAAGAAAAAAGAAAGGGGAGTGCCTAAAATTCTTGTAGACATGTAGAGTGGCTTGTGGGCACTCCTTTTTTAATTAGCTTAGTAATAAAGTTTATACTAACATTTACTTTTGAACGTTTATATTACACTTCAATTTTGGCATTTAAGATATAAGTAACCACTCCTATTAAATCATTAAAATAATTATTACAAAAAATATATTTCCTTTGCCAACACGACAAGAAGTAATTATAGACAAACCTCCTTTTCATTTTATTTTTTTTTGTCCTTAATTTCAATCAATTTTCATATTTCACGTGATACATTTTTTTTTAATCGACTAAAAAAATAATAATTAAAAATAATATATTTTCACATAAGAAAATAATTAACGGTATACTTTCTGATTATCTTAAATGGAAAGCTTTTTAAAGCTATACAAATATTATGGCAACGTTTAATGTGACAAGTTTTTAATATTTGAAATAAAGTCCTATCTCCAATTCCGTAAAGTGTACTACTTAAATTATATATAAATATTTTTGAGATAATCTTTCTTATTTACTTATTTAATATTAGAAAATAAGCACTCCCTCGATCACAAATATAAATCATGAAAGTAATTTCTTACTCATTTTTCATTAAAAAATATTTTTCTCAATATCAAACATGCACTAAATACACAATTAAACGTCATAAATCACCAACATATTACGTGATGGGATGATTCGGGATCCTTTCCTATTTAGAATTGCATTATAATATAGCTTTGGCTTCTCGTCCATCGAAAAGTTTTTTTCTGCGAAATATTTTGGTTAATTAACAAAATTCACGGCACAGAAAACTATTGAAGGATCACCACCCATCTTCATTTTTTATACAACCTTGGTAACATACAATTTTGTGCATATTCTATTAAAACTATATAAAAACAAATTGTTAAATGACTATAAAAATTATTTTAAATTTGTGAATCTTATTATTATTACGGAGTAAGCAAAAGCAAATATGTATTGATTCAGCTTTCAAGATTGGATTGGTATTTCAATATGCGAAAGTTGTATGAAGCCGACAATTACTACATCAAAAATGATTTTTAGCAGCAATTAATTAATGATAATAGTTTAATTATTGTTAAAAACATATTTTTAACGATATTTAACACTCTTTTTAAATGTTCCTTAGGGTTATAGCGACACTGGATCAAATGAAAATAAACTGATGTCAGTAAAGATTTTATCACTCTTTGTTAATCTGTATATTTATTGCCGCTAAAAATTATTTTTATTGTTATATTTCTTTTGAAAAATGATAGATTTCAAATAAGTAAAGTAAATGACGGACAATCCTATATTGACCTATTGTTTTTTCGTTGATCTAAAATTTTAAATTTTGAGGAGTAATATAATTGTCCAATAAAAAGAATTTCAATTTTCAAGATGAAAAAAAGATAACTAAATAGGCAACGATTGTTTGGATAACTCTTGTCTAGAAAGAATACATAATAAAGGGAAAAGGGTTAAAAATGCCCTTAACGTATTGAAAATGGTTTTAAAATGCCCTCCTTTCATCTATCAGATCAAAAATGCCCTTAACGTTTTTTTTAGGTTTAAAAATGCCCTCTTTTGACAGAATTATGACATGGCATTAGTGGGTCAAATAATTAAACAATTGACATTGATTTATTGGTCCACATGAATTTTTAACCCACCCACATAAGTCATAACCGACCCGTCCATAATGAAACTAGCTAGCAAACCCCAAAACAATCTAACCCATCATTCATTTTCATTTTACACCTATTTTCAAATATTTTGCTGATACTGAAATTTTCAGTGTAAATCTACAAACCTTCAAACATATCCTTTTATTGGACTCTAAATCATATCTCACAAAATCATTTAAGTAAATTCAATAGTAATAAGGCCAAATACGTCGAACCAATGAATCAGTCTTATAAAAACAAGCAATAGTATAAACAAAGGATGAATTCATATACCTTATTAGCTCATACTGATGCTACGATGAAAGTCTCTATTCCATCGTTCATATGTGAAATTATTTGACCTTTGATGAGATCCATTTATATTCATTATAAATTACAACCAATATACTTGTAGTAAATTAACCTTAATTAAAATGCCAAGTATAAAAATTGAAGTTTCAGTCTTCCTCTTATCAAAGTTATTTTCAAGGCTTAAAAACACATTTTACTAAGTCATATTTCCGTCTTACCATCATCACATTCTAAGATCAAAACCCAAAGAAATTTTTTTTTTTTTTTTTTTTTTTTAGCATACAGAGATATTGGGAACAAATATGAAAATGGAGGTGTAAAATAGGAATTGATGGGTTAGATGGTTTTAGGGTTTGCTAGCTTAGTTAATTATGGACGGGCTTGTTATGACTTGTGGGTGGGTTAAGAATTCACGTGGACCAATAAATTAATGCCAATTATTTAATTATTTGATCCGCTAATGCCATGTCATATTTCTGTCAAAAAGGGCATTTTTAAACCTAAAAAAAACGTTAAGGGCAATTTTGATCCAATAGATGAAAGGAAGGCATTTTTAAATCATTTTCAATACGTTAAGGGCATTTTAAATTCTTTTCCCAATAATAAATAGACAAAAGGAGAGGCTTGAATTCTCTTCTTAATAGAATCAATGCTTATTCTTCTCTTTACTAGTATTTCTTGAATAAGGTAAGATTTTTCTCCATTTCTATTAAAAATGAATGGAAGAATACATAATTTCACTTTTGGATATAATCGAGTTATAAATCCTACGACACAACAATGAGATTCTCTAAAAAGTCCACTTGAAAATTGATGGATCTCGACAAAAAATGTAAAAGTTATTTAAAGTTATTTCGTTGAGAAAAGAATCAGCGGTGAGCTATGGATAAAGATATCCTTTAGAGGATCTCTACCTTTTAAGTTTAAGGCTGTGTGTAAAAAAATAGTAATAATTTTGCGATGGGTGATATCACTTTGAAATTTAAGGTTGATCATGTATTTCAAGCGTAAAAATACTTATATTTGCCATTATGATTGAAACACATAATTTAACGACACACAACCATACAATTGCTATTTAATATCTTTATTGGAATCTCAATTAATTCGAATATCACCTAAAATCAGTTCAAGATGAAAAATGTTTTCTAACAGTTGTTGTTTCACCATGCATCTCTTCAGGTCTTTCCTGTTTTGGGGGTTGTCTTATTTTCAAGGAGTTTTTTGGTGTGAGAAATTGAGTAAATAAAGTTATTCTATGAATCGAGATTTCTCGTGGCTAAATTATCCCACCAAATTATATATATGATAATTTATTTTTTTATTAATTTATTATAGTGTAAATAGTGGATGCTGCGAAATTAGAATTTTCATAAGAGAGTTTAAAATATGAAAAAGTAAATATACAAAGAAGCTAAATGAGTTTCAATATCTACTATATATGCATACATAAAATATAATTTTAACTATGTAAAAATAGTGTAATTTTATACCGAGACTTATTAATATCTCTAATCAAAAGTTGGATAAAATAATATATTTTTATCGAAAAAATATTATTCCTTATCTCTTGTACCAAACAATCCCTTAGAACTTATTTGTATGAGGTATAAGCGATAACTAATTTTGAAATTAATTATGTGATGAATTTATCCCATATTTAATTATAATAAAAGAATATAATAACTTATCCCAAAATTAACTATTTCAAAATTGTAACGTTATTTTGACTAAAAATAAAAATATCAATTGTGAAATAATTAATTTTGAAATAACTCATTCCACGATCAAACTAATTCTTAGAGTATTAAATATTGATCTTTTCATTAGAAGAATAATAATGTAGCTTAGGTGACATTGAACAAAAGTAATCAATAAGGGCTCTGGTAGAGTGATAAGTACTTTTTTATTCTTAATCAACAGGTCTCAAATTCGAGTTTTCTTGAGCACGAAGTCACCTTAGGGTCTTAGGGAGCATTTTACCTCTAATGTGGATTTTCCTATGCGAATTCAGATTTAATCGGGCTAAAAAAAAAATTGAACAAAAGTAGAAATAAAGAAGGGATCACGTGGAAAGAACATGTTTGGTTGCTGTACGCTGTTTTCCTTTTTCTCTCTTTCTATTTCTGTGTACGCCGTTGGATTCGCCACGTTTCGACTTCTCATACTCTCTCTTTTTTCATCGCGATATTTATAGTAAAGTCTCATTAAAATGTAATCGCATTTTGTATTTTTTTTTTTATAAATCATATTTTTAATATGATTTTCTTCATTTAAAAAAAATTTAAACTCAAGTCATTTTATTAAAATCAGAGAAATTTCAATTATCCTATTACGATATTTTATTTCTTACATTTACGATAGCATACTGGCCTTTAATTCGAATCTTTTATCTCATTCTTTTCCTTTTAAATTTTTCTTTTTTTCTTGAAACTTTAGTCTTTCGTTTATCTTTTTTCTTTGGGATAAAAAGTTAAAATTCTCCTTTAAATTTCCTGTTAGAAATAATTAAGGTCAAATATACTCTTTCGTTATGACATTGTTTTAAATATATCTTTATTTACTTATTATGAAAAAATTTCAGCACGTAAAACATTTTTACAAGAAAAAACGATCATATTTGTTTTTGAAGTATGAGAAAAAATGGTCCAAATTTACATGAGACAGAAAATCTTGATAGTTTTGTATAATCCAAACGTAAATTTGAACCATTTAACATACTCATTTATTTTTATTTTTAACTGTCATTTAATTTTTTTTCACGCTTATTAATTAAAAAATAAATAAAACACAGACTGTTTCCTGTTTTTAATGGGACAATAAAGAAAATTATTACATGCTACAAGACATTCAATTTTATTGAACATTTAACTTTTTGTGTAATGCTGTTTACAACTGTCTTTGTACTTGAAATGAATAACAAATCTTCAAATAAAATTTGGCTCTTGAAAATTATGATTATTAAAAGTTGCTAAACTATGAGACAAGTTGGCGAATTATTCAACTAATTATTATGTCTACATTATATATAAAATCTACATTATGTTTAATTAATTCTTAGACCGTACAATTATAGTATATAATAATATAAACTTACGTTATTATGTCTAATTAAATTGTAGCAGAGATCTCACATGTTATAGGAATTGCCTCTTCTTCTTGTTCAGGATTAAACATTTAAAGTGTGAACAATATAAGATGATTAGAGTCTAATCAGAGGCGGACCCACCCTATAAGGTATGGGTGCACGTGCACCAGTTAACTTCGGAAAAAAATATGTATGTATATGTATATCTATATTGAGAAACTGACAGAAATTAGAATATAATTAACAGTGCACTCATGATGAGCATAAAAGTGGTGTTGTGCTGCTGGTACAAGCCAAAGGTACCACCCGCGAGACTTGAGTTTAAATCTAGTGAACCCAAGTCTTCAAATTCTGAGTTCGCCTTTGAATTCAATATCAAATAAATTATAAATTAAAATGAATATAATTCTGATATTATATAAAAAAACTGAGATCGCAAAAAAAGCAAACACTTAATCACAACCGATGTGGAAAAATCAACAAGATCTAAACATAAAAAAATAATCAAATTTGGATCCTTTATTGTAGTACGTGATGCCATGTTTTATATTATAGAGAATTATATTAGTCAAACATTCATATTAATTTGAAATTAATAGTAAGTGCACGAACCCCCAAAAATAATTTAAAACTCCATTATAATTTTAAATTTGCCCAAAATATGAATTTTAAATTTGCAAAGTCCAACTTGACACTCTTTATTCTATTAGGAGTACTCGTCTTATTGAAAAAGATAAACAAAGTAAATACTAGTAGAAATATAACGACTTTAATTCATTCTTGAGATTTTTCAACATGACCAATAAGGAGATTAATTGTGTGCCACTCATATCGATTCGATATGCATATTTATGGTTATCAAAGTCTATATATTTTTTTCGTGTGTGTCTCTAAAGTTATAAATACAAATAGTGAATTGGCTCGTAGACAAGCAAAAACACTAAACCACGCTAGTTATACAATGTTCTCGTCTTATTGAATTCTTGGCTCTAATATCAATTATTGATCTAAATCAAACTATAAATACTCTTTAACATTCTATGATCGATATTATCCGCTTTTAGCCAAGCCAACCTGATTATCTCAAAAAAAAAAAAAACATTATTAAAAGTATCACTACATTTTATATGTAACTTCCATTTGCTTTTCAGCTATTTATAAGATAAAATTTTGTTCACACGTTCAATAAGCTGCATTTTCCTCTTTAGTGAATTTCGATACCAGATGATTAAACAAAAATGACCCCTAGTTACATAAAGTTAAAGATAAAACAACTTGGTCTAATTATGTATAAATACCTTAGAATATAAATTAGCTTAGAAGAGGCAACATAGTGAGTTTAATGAGAAATAATGGGACCCTATAATGAAGTATTTTTGAAGGAAATCAAATGAGATTTGTGGGGAGCCCTCCAAAAAGCTTAAAGAACATGTTCTCTTGCCTTTTATTATTGAGAAAAAAAATGTACTTATTACAGATGGCAGCAAAAAACAATAAGAATAGATAAAATACCTAGTCATCATTCTTAGCAAATTGCATTTTCCAGCACTCATTTTTTTGGGTTCTTGTGGAGTGTGAGTGGTCCATAGGATCTGCCACTATTATTCGTGTCAAAAAATTTTACATTTAATTTAAATCTCATCCTCAACGGAAGCAAGGAAGGACTGGTTAGATCCCTTCTATTCCGTTCTTTGTTCGTAGTGCACTGGACACGCTTAGCTTATTTTTATCTCTTCGACATGGTTATCTCATCTCTAATAAAGAGGATCGCTTGAAATCAAGACCTTTGTTATGAATGAAGAAACTTAAAGGAACTCGTAACTTAAAACTAGTATGTTACTATTTTCTAGAATTTATATTTATAATTTTTTTTATTTTTCATCCGATATTCAGTATCTATAGTTAAGTCCAATTAATCTGAATTCGTGTCGGGTAGGGCTCCATTCAGGAATAACGATCCTTTTAATTAAGCTCGTGGATAAACAAACGTGATTTATTATTGATAAAGTTGATTATTATTCAATTCTTATTCATATTACGTTTGAATTTTCTTCCTTATCTAATCTTAATTAACGTGGACGGTTTGTTTTTGAACCATCAATCTAAAGTAGAAAGAAATTGGCAAGACGTTTAAATTTTAATTTAGTGATTTCTTTCCACGTTTAATTTATTTTTAAATGTTAAGTCATTATCATCGTTATTTTCAATGATAAATCATGTTATACTTAATGCCAACCAGAATAAAGAAAAAAAGAAACACAAGAAAACTTTGTCCTACTATGCCACTTAACCCCAACAAAATTATGATTAAATAAAAATCTAAGTTTAATCTTAATTAGCTTGACTAAATAAGACAATATCTTTGCAAAAATAAGAGAAAATATAAAAATAATCGAGTTGATTAAGCAGGTGATCTTCTAAATGAGGATCTCATATTTGAAATCTTGTACATGCCTTTACAATTGAGCTTATTGACTACCGCATGACATTTACCAAGTGTAATTAATTACTTTTTTTTTGTGTGGTTTGTAAACTATTATGAATCGGACTATTATATATTAGTGAAGAATTTATCTTGCGCACACAAGGAATGACGACAAGGAGTTCTATTGTCAACAGAAAAATATAATGCATTGACATCACTCTATTAATAATATTAATTAATATATACAATTTAACACATCTTAATAATTAAAATTTATTTATCTATTCATTTTGAGCTTAGCTTGGATGTATCAATTTCTCTATTAGCTAATAAATATAACATCTAACTTAAAATTATAACAATATTAATATGTGTACCTATATATTGAGACACCATCTTATTAGGTGAATAGGAATTAAGAAAAGTTTCAGAGTATAACCCAGTATTTGATGAAGTACGTTGAGAATCCTTATGTCTCCTGTTCAAATTTTAGCATACACAAAAATACTATGTGATTTATTTCTATTTGTCCAAGTCTTAATGAATAAAATTACACGGTACATGTGCAACAAGTGTTGATGAGAGATAACAGATACCCCATGAAATTAATTGAGGTGCACATACACTCATCCTAATATACCATAATTATTTTTATTTTAATTGTTTTAAAAGGCTCTCATGACAAAAAGAAAATTCCAATGATTAAATAAAGTGAGTTTGATAATAAAAGGAGACATATTTGCTTGTCCCTTTGATGTTTTCATTAGGTGAAGAAAAAGACTTATCATAGTAATGATCACATGCTATTGCCTTTGAGTCATGCTTAATTTCCTTAACAATGCAAACAATAAGTTTGGCTCCATTCCTCTCTTCTTGTAGGGTTTAAAAAAAGTCTACTCAATATTGTGCAATTTTCAATTCCTGTATTTATTTAATTTAATAATAAGTTAGCTATGACTATCAAAGTTTGGCCACTACAAAATTATGTCCCTTGAAAATCTTGGGTGGGCATGCCTATAATGTCCTAACAAACTTTCTTGTGGTGTAGGGCAAAGAGAAAAACACAATAATTGTAACTAAAAGACATTATCTTTGTTTACCCTTGAGGGTAATCAAATGACATGATGTAATGTAATTTTGTTGCTTTAAAAACAATTTATTACCTCTTAAAGGTCATATAAAATCTCTCTTAAAAAAAGCCTTCCTTCACTATTCAAAGGCTAAAAGCTTTAGTCATTTTTATATCGTTAATATTTTACAATATATCATTAAAACCAAAGATTTATCTCATATAAAATTATTATTTACTTGGTGACATTTGAAGCATGTGCGACGACAATCTCAAGTAAGAAAGATAATAAGATTTTAAGCGTTTCTTAAACGCCCATAAAGAATACTAGGACCATACTTTTATCGAAAAAGATAAATTAGAAGAATCTCAAAAAGACGGTCCATCCAAAAAAAGGAAAAAAAACGTGTAGTTTTGTTTCTTACTCTTTCAATTTAGAAAGACTTTTTGGAAATCTTGATGGGGTCATAGGAATTTTTTTCTAAGGTGAGGTTGAAAAATAGTACTCTCTTCATTTTAATTAGACGACATTGTTTCCTTTTTAATTTGTCTCCAGAAGCTATCATTTTTTAAAATTTTGACAACTATTTAATGGCACCGTCTTTATTTTATCCTTATTACGTCCCACTTAATACTTATCGTAAAGAAAAGTTACCTAAAAATATAAGTACTAAGATGACTTTAATAAGAACAATTTGATAAACAGAACAAAATCTTTCTTATTTTTTTAATTTTGCGTTCGATCAAATAGTGTTACATACATCAGGACATAGAGTAGTAAATTATGCATCAATAGTTTTTCAATTGACCCTACCTTGAGTTGTGTTTTTTTTTTTTTGGGTTCTGTTATTTCCTCCAGATGCATGAACTAATTAACCTTTTCTCTAAATGGTATTTTTGGTCTAAATAAAAGAAAACCAATTGATAATTAGGAAAATAAAAGAAGAAATGAAAATTTATTTGTCCTTTTCTCAATTAAGAACAATTAGTTTCCATATCAAAGGTGTTCTGTCAATTGGTAATTTAAAGTAAATTCTAAAAATTAAGGCATGTGCATTGCATCTAAGCAGAGATAATATATTTAAAACTATATGAAAACTAAAGTTGTGATAGCAACAGTCAGAAAACTACTTCTATTTTGAGTACTGTTAAATTAAATTAATATATTCTCAAAGTTTGAAAAGTTGCATTTTCACCAGTATCTACCATCTGGAGTCTGGACCATGCCTACATTGAATATAACAAATTATTATAATTCATTTATGATGGTTTGGAGTCTAGTTTGAATGTATCTCGATTGTTTTATTGGATACCGTTTACCTTACACTAGCATATCATGTAATTCTGCCCATCTAGCTATAAGCAAATGGAAAGAATTCAACTAGCATTTTTTATTGAATATCGAGATATTAGACTATAACCTTCTCGAAAAAATCTTTCGGCGTGAAAAGTAAGATGTTTGACCTGTCAGGCATAGGCTTGGTCATTTCTATTTAGAAAAGTGGAATCAGAAGCTAACCTTTATTCGTTTGCTTATTTTTAGATCTCTAGTACTATCTGATTGTTTGTTTCGCTTCGTTTATCATAGTATCTTCTTGTTGTTACTGATTCATTTTCATCTCTCCCCGAGTCGAGAGTCTATTGGAAACAACCCTCCCTACCATCACTAGGTAGAGATAAGATCTACGTACACATTATCAACCTCCAGAACCCCCAACTAGTGGAATACCTACTCAATTGTTTCATCAAATACCTACTACCTCTCACTAGCATAAGTATCATGTAACTCTACCCGTTAAACCATAAGCAGATATAAACTAATTTTGTTTGTTAGGGAAGTTACATATTTCACTGCTCAACCCAAAAAAATTCTCCCTATTTCTTTTGGGTGGACGACTATTTATGTTAATTTCTCTTTTTTTGTTTCTACTGGCATTTGAATCTTGGTATATATCCAAAAGTTTACAACCACTTCATTGACCACGAGAGCACACTCTAATGGGATGCATGAATAAAACAAATTATCATAGTCTGATACCAGAATAAAAGAAAAATAAGGAAGAATAAAAAGAGAAAAGAATCAAAACTTTATGAATGTTGCTTTACATCCTTTTCTTAGAGTGACAACATCAAACAAAAAAAATTGTGTGGCTAACATAAGTTTTTGACTTAAGCAGAAGAGGAGTCAGCTGATTCAGCTGCAGCTGCTCTTTTCTTTGCAAAATATTCCTCAGCTCTAGCAAGGTTCTTGGCAACTGATGGTTTTACCCATTTCTTTCTGCCTGGTAGAACAGTCAATGAACAACCAACAGCCTCTAGTTTCTCCTTTGCTGACGATGAAAAGGCGAGAGCCTTGAAGTTGAGCTTCACACTTAGCTCACCATCGCCTAAGATCTGGAAACGGAGATATTATAGAAGTTAATACAGACAGGCGATAGAAGAAACTACGTTATACAGCCTACGAATCATCATAGTTTGTTATTTAATCTACTTTCGGGGAGTTGAACTTGATAAGAGGACTTTTGGATTTATGCATGGTTGGTCACTTGGACATTAATCAAAATTCCAGGACATAGAAGCTGCACGAACTAAAAAATGTTCGCTCACAATGCCTTGAATGATATATCCAGACAATTTCTACAACCATATTCCACATCATAGAATCAGGAGACAGAATGAAGTACATGCCGATGAGTTGGTACTTGGAACTAAATTAGTAGGCAGGCAAAGGAAAACTTGTCAATTCATTATGAACGACATGTTCATACATGTTCTATTCTGAGAGAATGTACATACTTGTCATCTTAGCAGTTTCGACCAATATTATATAATTGAATATGAACTTCAATCAAACCATAAGCCATTTCTACCTTAATGGCTTATTACTCACACCAGCGCTTTCTAAAAACGACGCAATTTCTTCCCATCTGTCAAGAGCAGGTATCTAGTGTAATTAGTTGAGGTGCACCAAGTTGGTGCGGATACCACAGTAAAAAAAAAAAAAAAACAAGGGATAGATTTCGCTTGACAAGAGAAGCCAATTCAGCAAACAGCAAGAACCTACTGTGGCAGTCAAATAAAGTTATACGATACTGTCTTCCAAAATCTGGAAAACGGGGTGATTTAGTAATTGTTTTCAATATGACGAATTTTATGACTTTATTTTTAATTAAAAAGGAAAAAGAAGCATATGACTAAGTCTAAGAGCTTATTCTTGGTGGAATGACAAGTCAAATAAATAAATAGACTATTATGGAAAGCATCAATACCTCATTTTCTCTTCAGCTAGGCGAACCAACTGGGAAGACACTATCTAGGTATGGAGAACCAATGAGAGGAATCTCAACTATACCATATTGTTCAATGGATATTTATTATGAGTTGAGAAAACTAGAAAATAATTCGTGCACAGAATCACACCAAGAGAGTAGGACTTATAACATATATTCTTTGTTCTTTTATAAAGAAAGCACTACACCTTTATCTATTTATATCAACCCATAACTCTAGGAATATGCTGCTCCATACTGTAATAATTCCTTCCTTTTTAACAGTGTCATATCGAAATGAATGGAATAATTTCTTCTTGTTGTTTTCTATTTGAAAAGGTGTAATATTTCATACATTAGAAGAGCAAATTATTTTTTCCTGGCATTTGTAAGCAGTGACATCAGTAGGTAGATAGTTCTTGAATTCAAGCTACATATGACCTAGATAAATGAACATCATCTTTATTGTTTAGTTACATACGTACCTATGAAAAGAGACTATATACAACCTTGATGTACCCAATTAAGTGAGATGAACAGAACAATGGTAAATTGAAGATACTTCGGCTTATAAAGTATTCCTTTTCCTACTTGAGTGAAGACACAACCAAAGCAGAATGCACAGAGTCAGTCTCATAGGCTGACTATAACATTCTCAAGCACCATATCAAGCATAAAGCGTCATATCCCAATTAACTTAATCGATCAATCCCGTATTAAGATATTAGCCAGGACCTTATGCTAACATTATTCTTTATGCCATCAGAAAACTCGTGTCAGAATAGCAGCTTTTTGTTTTTGTGAGAAATATTAAAAAGAATATTATTGAATTGTTGTTGTGTCTACATTATTACATTGAGACCCTATTTATAGACACTAGAATACAATCCTTTACCAAGTAGGATACTATTTACTATTCCTATTCCTATTCCTATTCTAATAGGATTGTGTAAACCAATTCCTATTCTAATAGGATTGTATAAACCTATTCATATTCTAACAGTTTTCTTCTTCCTCCTTTTTTTCTGGGAAAATGCAGCAGCATCGAGAGCAAATAGTCATTATGTCTCATGTAATTCTAACTTTCCAGATTAGTTCACTTAATTGATCAAGTGATGGAGTAAGAAATTAAGCATTCACTGATTATATGACAACGATTCTTTGTGGAACCAACATGCAACAAAGATAAATGTAATTGTACCTTTAGTGGAAGTCTCCTTTCTCTCCCTGAAGGATTTATTAAACCCTTTTGCTTGAGGGACTCAAGTGACACCTCTTCCCCTTCTTGAAATCCCGCCTCTTCTATGTCCTTTAAGTTCACAGGTACATATTTGGGAAGTCCAGCATGCATGCCTTTACATTATTGATTTGCTCAGATTAGCTTAATTTCAGCATAACATATGCATATATAACAATAAAACACTCTACTCCATTAATCTGACAATCTACATGGAATAGACTAAAGAGCTTACATTAATGAACTTTATATTTGATAAACTGAAGTGAATGAAACAGGGAGAACTCTATGCCATTGTAGCACCAGCAGCAGTAGAGAATAACGTTTTTCTTTTCGTTAGATATTTTGAAAAACTTATAAGTTCATAGTTTTATCAAAATCTTTAGCACCAAAGGTGCAAAAAATAGTTTCAAAGGGCAACAAGGATATAACATTCCTGAGTGGAAAAACATCAGAAAGAAATAAACAATCCAAACTATGCAGCATCTAGCTCATTCAACAAATCCACATAGCTAGTCGGTACTAGAAGTCCCATACAGAAACCACCATTACAGAAAATGGCAAGTAACACTTCACATTTCTAAGGCTAAAAAAGTGATAGCAATCATCAATGAGAAACTTACTAAGAAGGAAAGTAAATGTTACAGCTCTAGAACCTTGAGTTAAGCTACTTTGTGATGCAATCAATCATATATGAGACATATCAGACAAATCCCCCCACCCCCCTTTTTTTTTGTGAAGGGGTAGAATTGGTTGATCAGATAGGTTACCTTACTCTTTTAACAGAAGTACCACGAGAGTCAAAATGAACTTCATCTTACAAGTTTGTCCCTTCAGAATCTTCTGCTAATCAATTCGGTCCTTTATTTATAGTTCTTGTACTAACCGGTCTAATGAAATTGCAAGTCAGCAATCTTGAGAATACGAGAAACGGGTGGCAAAGGTGGTAAACACGTAGTTGACAATTGCTTTTGACAGATTAGCCTGACTTGAGGGAAATCCTTAATTAAATCAATAAAACACATTATGATATGGAATAACAGACGAGATTGGAGGTTTTACAAAGAGGACTATCAATTACTTCAGTTATTAAGTTAAAATAGCCTAAAATAGTCAAAGTTATAAAAATTAGACATGTCAAGGCCTAATCAGTATGAAAGACATAAGAAAAGTAAGAACCTATCTTTTGTCACACAACTCCAGGCATGACTTTCAAGGTTCAGCATTACATAATGCGAATGGATACAAGTTATGCCAAAAATAAAGGACAGTTATGAATCCTCTTAGTAGTACCAACAACTTGACATATTGACGAAAATACATAGTCCAACCTTATGGCCAAGGGAAAGTGAAGACCACCCAAGAGCGACACTGAGGCTAGAGAGTCAAGGCTCTGACATTCTTTTCAAATCAAAGAAAGAATAGCCCTTCGATTCAGGGCCTTCTTACCTCCGGGACTTTCCAATCCTTCTTTTTTTAAAGTAAGTTTTAATACTAGGGGAAGGTTAAGAAAGGACGGACTTTATATCTGCTGATTCAGTTTATGATGGCATAAGAAGCATTTGTTCGAGTGAGAGTTCCTAGAATGCTATTCATTTTGCTGTAAGAAACTTCTTGACAGATGTTTCAGCTGGTTGGGTGCTTGACTGCATTTCTCTCATATCTACTAAGGCTTCCCTTCGAGGTTAAATAAAGGGTAACAGTCTTCAGATTATTGTGGAAAACAAAAAGGATGAGGACTTCAATATATTGCAATGAGAAAATACAGATTTCAAGATATTTGGCCTGATGTTGTCTAACTGTGCATACCTTTGTTTCTTAGTGCAATATGTTGATCATTTGTAATAAATTTCTTTTGATTAATCATCAGTATAGTCTAACTATGCATATGCATATCTCCACCAGATGCAGATAAGAGTTTTTATTATCCTATGAAACTTTGACTCTACAATGACCCATAACCAGAAGAAAAAAACAAAAATGCTTGTAAAGAAAGAAACACATAGTGTACCCAAGCGAGTGGCGTAGTTGTTAACGAAGTGGGTTGAGAACCATGAGGTCTCATGTTCAATTCATATCTCCACGCCTTTGTGGATGGAGTTATCCGCTCAGTAGCACATTTACTATTTGGAGATGGATGGCGCCAGGCAGGGTAAAAGAATGATTTTTTTCCATTACTTGAGGAATGAAGTAGCAAAGGAATATCCAACACAAGTGCTGGCAGGAGGTAGCATGTTAGTGTTATCAAAGCAAAAAACTCAAAAAAGTTTTGAGGACCATTCTAACTAAGCGCAAAAGGGAAATAAAGCATGAGCTTTGATGAAAAAAGGCACAAAGGAAGAAAAAATACAAATACATATGTTTAGTCTAAGACTAATAACTATAAGCATGAATGACAAATATATGAACAAAGAAATTGATTTTTTTACTATTAAGTGAAATATCAATTGTTTAGTGTCACGTAAAGAGGCTAATTGGCAGGAAAAGCATGCCTTAGAAACTTGATGACAACCCTGAAGCGCACATTAAGCGAGGCAAAACACTCCAACACATTTTGAGCCTAACTTTTGCACACCTTTGACAAGAGTACTGCATGCAAGGTGGCCCAAACACACAATTATTAAAAAAAAACACATAGTCAAGCTAAAGCTATAAATTCTATAACAAACTAAATGCACTTATCCATAGACTTTTAAATGCTAAACTATAACACTGCAGATGGACACAGAAACAAACAACAAAACAAGGGGAAAAATCCAACTCAAACTAAGGGGTCATTTGGTACTGGGGATAAGATAGACAAAGTTATCCCATGGATTAGGATATCTCGCGGAATGAGTTATCCCACCATATATATGAGATAACTTATCCCATCATTATCGTATAAATGACAAGATAGATAATTTAGGGACTAACTAATACCCCTAACCAAACACAATCTAACATTTTATCCCGAGATTATTATCTCTTATCCCTTGTACCAAACAACCCTTATGATTACATAATTATGTTGAAGCAATGTTAATAAATTACCTCCAGCAATTCCTCTCAACTTAGGAAGTCTCCTATAGAGGGGCATTTGACCCCCTTCAAACCCCTTTCTAACTCCAGGTCCAGACCTTGATTTTTGACCTCTCATCCCAAAACCACAACTACCCCCTTGTCCAGCTGAATGCCCTCTACCTTTCCTCTTCCTATTCTTGGTAGCCCCAGGTTGAGGACCCAAGTTATTTAGCCGAAACCGAACACTCCCAGTTGCAGAATCAGCTGAAGCAACACCAAAACTTGCAGTTTGGTTGAAAACAACAAATGGGGTTCTTGTTATTGACTTAGATTTCTGGTTGCAGACCTTTATTAAAGGCAAAAGCTTCGAACTTGACTTCAAATTACTTACATTACCCTGAAAAAAATTGATGGGGATAAATGAGAATTGTATAATTTGACTGAAATTGGAAAAAGAAAGAGGAGAATTGTACCTTGAATGATGAAGAAAAGTGGGTAACAATTGAATTTGTTCTTGCAGGCGCTGCGGAGGAGATGGAGAGGAGAGACGCCATTGTTGATAAGGGAGAACTCAAAGGATTGTGTTCACTGTCCAAGCAAAAAGTGTTTATGAATTTTAACGGATAGGGGTGGTTATTTCAGGGACTTTTTTTTTCTTCTTTTTAAATTAGTTTACGAGGTTTCTTATCTGGTGTTCGATATTTAGTCGGATTCATGCATAGCACACTCCTTTTTGAGGGTTGTATTCGTTTTTTTTGTTTTCCATTTAGTGTTTAGTATCAGTTTGGGCCTAATTAAATTTGGATTCGCGTTCGGCTGGGCACATTTTGGAGGTGATGCTCCCAAATAATTTTTTTCATTCACGGGATTGAATTTGAAACCTCTGATTAAGGGGAGAGATCTCGGTCATCTCACCACAAATCATATTAATTAGTAACACATTTGATTACTTAGTCATTGATAAATTCTATACGAGGGTTATTCGTAGTCTATCAACTTCTTTCTTAGAGCTTACATTGTTGATAAGGGAGAACTCAAAGGATGTGTTCACTGTCCAAGCAAAAAGTGTTTGATAAATTTTAACGGATAGGGGTGGTTATTTGAGGGACTTTTTTTGTCTTCTTTTATAAATTAGTTTACCAGGTTTCTTATCTGGTGTTCGATATTTAGTCATTCACAGGATTGAATTTGAAACCTCTAATTATCCGTTTATACAAATTATATTATACAAATTACATTATATAAATTATATCATACAAAATCTGAAAACTATCCGTTTATACAAACTTTAAAAAGTTATACACAAAAAGATTGAATGTATATGGTGATAAAGCTGAAAAACCAAAGGAAATTATCGTCATATACAAATACAAATCAAACGAAAAAATGTTAGTTGCGAATTATACAAATGTGACGGATTATACAAACGTAACTAATTATACAAACTCGAAGTCAGCCTACATAATTAATGGTTAATGTTAGTCACGAGTGGTAATTATAACAAACTATAACTATGGTGACTAATTAAATAGTATAAATTTGCTTAACCACGTAATTTTCCCTACGATAAATTACAAGGTTTCTTATTTGGTGTTCGATATTTAGTTGGATTCATGCATATCACATTCCATTTTGAGGGTCGTATTCTTTTTTATTTCCCACTTGGTGTTTATTATCAGTATTGGGCTTAAATAAATTTGGATTCGCGCACGGCTAAACACATTTTTGGAGGTGACGCTCCTAACTGAATTCAATTACTAACACGTTTGATTACTTAGTCATTGATTAATTATATACGAGGGTTGTTAGTAGTTTGTAAACTTTTTTCTTAGGTACTAATCTTTCTTTTCTTCCTCTTTCATCATGCTATACTTGGATTACTCGTATAATTTTCTGATGAAAAAAATTCAAAAGATTCTCCTTAGTCCTATCTAACTCCGACCAAATTTGTGTATTGATTCATTGATAGAATTGACATACAATAAATTAGTCCAACAACACAAACACGGCCCTTTTTGGAGAAAGGGGCTTGTGAATCCTTTTGGGCCTATCCTTTAGCACAAGTAAAATGGGCTCACTGATGAGACTGTTAATAAAGCCCAAATTCACCTTTCATGGGCTTCACTTGTTCAAAGTTCAAAAGAAATATAATTTAACATGAAACTTCTCATTTTACTTTTAAGAGAAATTTACATAAATGACTATAGTTTATGGGTTATCATATTTCTCTAGCTATAATTACCATAATTACTTTGTGTAGCTATAATTATTATGATAAAATCGCTATATTTCATGTATTCAAAGTTTATTTATTTTGTATACCAGGATATTATCCAAAATTAGTTGGCATTAAAAATGACAGAGTTCTTTTTTAAATATGGCAATGCCTTAAATCACGCCAATTTGCATTGTCATACTACCCATTATTAAACAACCATCTACATTTGGTTGGATCTGTTTTAAGATTATTTAGTGTGTAAACGCATAAAATATTTAAAAAGTAGTATCAATTTTTTATAAAAAATACAAAATATTTCTGAACATCTTGTATTGATTTGGGCTAAGCTTTGTCTTCAAATCATGGATTATATTTGTTATTTATAGATTTACATATACGGAGCTTCAATTAGAAATATAACACATGAAATCTGATTCACTGAATATACATATACAAAAATTAATAATAGAATACATAACAATATCATAATGATAAACTTGTAATGATACATGAATATATTTGTATAAATAAATACAGTAAATATACATACATTGAATATAACAGGTATACATTCCATCATATAAAAATGGATAGAATAAATACAATTCCCGATTTGTTGAATAATCATACGGTGAATACACTTACACACCTATTGTTTGAATATTGAATACATATATTTGTTTGATAACTAAATGTATCCATATATAATAATGTATCCAAGTATAAATTCTTTTTAATACACTCTGTTTTTTTTTTTTTTAAATACATTTTATTTATGTATCCATGTATGATACTGTATACACATATCAAAATGTATACTTATATAAGGAAAAAAGAAATACATGTATTGATAACTACACATTTTCATGTATTAAGAAAATCAACAATGAAGTATGCATATCTCTAACTATATTGTGCAATTCAATATGAAGTTAGTAATGATACAAACACAGAAAATTATTCAAATATTCAATTGTATGCAAAATACACGGGAACAAGTAAATACAAACTAATTGGGGAATGATAAAATACTATTTTTTATTGGGTAGAGACGTTGTTTCCGCCATACTTTTTTTTTTCCCATAACTAATGATGTATATATATATCTATATATATAACTTAAACCCTAATAACATAATATGCAGGTATATGTTTGTCTATCTGAATATATATATATATATATATATATATATATATATATATATATATATATAATGAAACTCAAAACTATATATGTCAGTTTCATAAAGGACAATATATTAGATGAAACTTCAGCAATAAACACAAATTGTGTAAGACAATATAATAATATATACTTACATAAAACATGTATACACAATATATTTATTCTTGCTTTTATATTTGATAAGGATGTAACAAGGATTATATTTTAGTGGGTACAAAAACCATAAAAATAAAAAATATATGAAGATGCATGATGATGATTGATTAAAGGTGTGACATCAATTTTGAAACCACAATGATATCTTAGGGCAAATGATTAGTCGTTTTCGTCTTGAATTTCGTTTGAATCCCAACTTGTTTCCATTGGTCAATGTAGATCTTCATTATATTAAATTATAACTCATTCTTTCTTTTCTTCTTTGAGTTTTTTTACATCGAGGATGTACAAACGGAAAAATTGTCGGTATGTAATTAGAAGGTTACGAGTTTAAACTGGAAAAATACTAAGACTTCATATGTATACGACCAAATTACATGGTAACTTAGGGTTTCCAAAGAAAAAACGTATACTATCGAAAATATCACCATACTTATATATACACGTAACTTCTACTTTTAATTATCTTTATATATATACGTTACAAAATATATGTGTATGTAATTTTTTATCTAGGAGATCCCTTTTCACAATCATCTTTTACCAATATTGTTGTAACAAAAATTTACATGTTTGTTGGGGTGCATGTGTATAAAAGGTACGTAAAATTTTCACAAAAATAGTCAGCCCGTAAGTTGATAAACATTAGATGTGAAGAAGCACTATTTCTTGCAAAAATGTTTTGCAGCTTTGACTACCAATAGCTTTGCATGCATAAAAGTGAACCCACTATAAATGTTTCTCTAAGACATCATATCTATCAACTTAAGGGTTTGTTTGGTAGGAAAGAGTTTTTTTTTTTCTTGAAAAGAAATTATCAAAATATATGTTGCATCGTACGAAACACACCCTTAAATCGGAAAACAAGTTTCTTTAAAATTAGAAAATAACATTATTGTTGGCAATCGAAGTATGAAAACAAATTTCACAACTGACATTATATGCCGATCGTTTCCTTACACCCACCTCCCTAAGTGATGACATTAACTAGGATTTTCCCTTATAAAGAGCTAGATTCGAAATATAAAGATAATCAAGCAGTAAACACAAAAAGAGCTTAAAGAGATTCAACATATATTGTGCATACATAAAGATAACTTTGACTGCCTTATATGTATACAATAGGCAATTTTCTGACGAAAGGGATTCCTTTAGGTCGCCCATGGAAGCCCTAGTGCCCCACCCAACCTCTAAACCAATCCCCCCCACCCCCCAACCCCAACCAACCCAAGATTTTCACTATATTTTTATATAAGACAATATTTTTGCTCACTATGAAAATATACTATAAATAAGAAATTTACTTATTACTCGTATTTTTCAAGAAAACATTTTCTAATTTCATGCCAAACACACCCTTATTAATATCTTTTTCTCTCTCTAATTATAAATTTGTGAACACACATGAAATGTGAAAATAAATAAATACAACTAAAAAGTACTTACAATGTATAAAAAAGTGTAAGCAAGTGTTGGGGGAGAAGAGGTGAACTTTTAGCTAATTTGGGTATGATTGAAGAAGGGCAATATATATTGGGCAAAGCATCCTAAAAAACCAAAGCAATATAACACAAATTTTTTGTACTAATAAAGGGCATCTATTTCTTGATGAAGTATAAATGTATCGGCACTCTCAATTTTTGGAATTTAGTCTCTTATTGGAAATTATTCTATGGTCAATTTAAACATTTATATGTGTACGTGTGAGTTTAAATGTACGTGTCAATTTAAACATTCATTGAATCTTATGTCTACTCACTAGTCTCTAACCAGAAAGCATAGGTGGATTTATAGGACAATTTATGGCGCTCGTGAACGCATAATTTTTTCGTCAAACTAGTTATTTTTTGTACGTATTATTGTAATTGATTTAATATTATTTGTGGATATTCATGCTATAAAAAAGACATGATGCTAGTGAACACATCATGATTTTTTTCGTTAAATTGAATATTTTATGTACGTATTTATTACAATTAATTTAATATTATTTGTGGATATTCATGCTTTAGAAAAACAAAATTGTATGTGGGGTTAAATGCTAAGCTAAATATTTTACCTAAAAAAGAGATAAGGATAAATTACTATTTCAAAATTTTTAATGGTTTACTCATGTTATAAAAACATTAAATTTGTCTTTCCTAGAGAGTACGTGGGAGAGTGAGTTTAAAAAATATTTACACGTGAGAAAGAATTAAAACTCTTAGAATAAAAATATTCTTAGTAGTACATTAATTGTGGAGGTTACATTAGTTTACTGGATATTTTTCATATCTAACTCCAGTTTAACTATTGTTTTAGTACTACTGAGGTTATATCAACAATAATGTAACACAGTCAGTATAATTTTATAAATAGAATCTACGTAAAGTTTATTCTTATTTTTATAAAAATAGAGAAATTAATTCTGACGGATCCTTAGCACAACAACGCAAAAGAGTACTACAATAGCTATTCATAAGTTATTTTTAAGTTTGCGTTTGAACATGCGATATGAAGTCATGATTTCAAGTCAGCGTTTGCAACTATGATTTGAGATCATAATTTGAACTCATGAAATTCCAAATTCTCCAAATAAACACGATTTCCATTTTTTTTAAAGTTAAAAATTGACCCATTATAAGTTTATGGGATTCCGTAAATTTATAAAAGACCTATCATTTTAAATTTTGTAAAAGAAGACTCCTTATGTTAATATATTTTCTCTCCATGATCCAAGAAGATCGTAGTCGGGGGCGGAGCTAGCCTTTGAGATATGGGTTCAATCGAATCTAATAGTTTTAATTCAAACTATGTATTTATCTTTAGAAATTCATTCAATATACACAAATTATTAATTTAAAATTCAATAACTTGACAAGGCAAAAATCCCGAATCCAAAAACTTGACTCCGATCCACCTCTGATTATAGCCACGATGATAAAAGGTTACTAACGGATTATAAGATGAAAGAAGAGAAATATCATTATATTTTCTTAAAACCGAACCAATTTGACAACAACCAAACCAGGTAAAGATTTTTATGTTTTGGTTGTCAAGAACCATGTCAAATTGAAGTGAAAAACAGTGAAATTACTGTAATGACTTGTTTGGCAGGGGGTGTATAAGTGTCGTGGTCCAGAAATTAAAGTCAGGATACAAATCATAACCTAATGTACAAAAGTCTATGGTATACTGTTAGATCCAATCTTTTCTACTTGATATGCAATGGGGGAAAAAAATTGACTTTATGTACATTAATAAAATGTAATTATTATTTTTTCAGTAATAGTATAATTTACGTTTTTTATTTCAATTTATATGACATACATTCATTTTTTGATCTATTTAAAAAAATAATTACTTAAATTTAAATTTTTTATTATCTTCAATAAAATGATTCATAGTTGTACAAACTTAAAGCCTTATTTTAAAACATAAATTTAACTATTCACACTTATTAAGATAAGTTAATTCTAGTTATATTTTATATGCTATAATAATATTCTTTCCATTTCATTTTATGCATTTGGGGATGAAATATATATAAGAAAATAACAAAAACTTGTAAATATTGTGATTTGAAATTAATAATACGTGTAGCGTAATAAAAATGGCCATGGAATCTTATGGTGTTTATACATATTGAAATATAAAAAGTGTTTCACTACTAAATATAAATTTGATATTCTTTTTTAAATAAAGGAAAAAATAATTAACCTTAATTCAAATAGATAGAGTATTGAAATAAATATGTATACCAACAAGGATTGTGGTCGAGTGGTAAGTACTCCATCATCCTTAACTAAATGTCTCAAGTTTGAGTTCCCTAAGTACGAAGTCGCTTTGTTAGGGAGTGTTTCTTTTTTTTTTTTTTCTACCTGGTGTCTGAAGCCTGCATTGAAGTCCTGACTATATCCGGATTGCGTATGCCCCTTCGAGGCGCTCCCAACAAGATTTTGTACATATCTAATGCTTGAATCCGAGACTTCTAGTTAAGGGTGAAACTATTCCAACACTGCACCACAAGTCCACAACCTATGTTGGTGTTAGGGAGTGGTTACCTCTTAATGTGCGTAAATCTAAATTTAGTCGAGCTCTAATATGAATATCGAGCACCAAATATACATTAATGACGAAACTAAAGAAAAATAATATGAATGGGGGAAGCATGCAGCAGCTTTAAACATATCCCTACGAAAATGTGGGTTTGCAAGCTGACTCTATGAATCTATGTATGTATATTATATTGGGGATCGACTTTAGAGTTTAGCTGTTGGCACTTTCTTTCTTTCTTTAAATTCAGATTTCCCAAAATCTTTTTACACAGTTTATTCATCTAACTTTATTAGTGTAGTCTCTACTCTAGCAGCACCTAATTGCACCTTTGCATTTCATCCCAAGATTCCTAATCTCTCCGTCTCAATTTACGTGATACATTTTTTTATATGCCTAAGCACTAGTCCAGATATGATCAAAACAGTCGAACTCGGTAACTTTTAATCAACAATGCATTATATTAAGAAATTCACTAAATTTGAAACTTATTTCTTCAGTTTTAATTTGTTTGTTTACTATCATTTCTAATCCGCTTATTATTGACAACTTTTTTATTCTAATTTTTTTCACCAGACATGTTTAAGACGAGAAGATTAAACTGAATTTTTTATATATACTACGTATATATCTAGTTTAAGATCACAAAATTCACAAGTCTTAACTAGAGTACGTCACAATCACATAAATTGGGATGGACGGACTGAAGGATTATGATAATATCAGGTCATATTTTGGTTTTTAAATTGTGATTAGGTGGTAGGTAAAGTATATGTGAGTGGCTAAAAGGATCTTTGTCAAGCTACAGTGTAGTACCTTTCGTCAGTACAAGTATCGGGATTTCAGCTCATACAAAGAAACAAACGTTGAGTGTTTCTGTAGCTCTCTACTTGTGCAACAGTAGTAGTAAATTACCACCAGGGAGGGTGTAGGGTGGGGGGTGAGGTGGGGTGGTCCCCTACATATTACATTTTGGTTTTTTTATTTGGTGTTCAGAGCTTGTATCGAAGCTTCGATTAAATCCGGACCGCACACGCTCATTCGGAGGGTGACGCTTCCAATAATATGCACAAGGTTCGAATCTGAGACTTCTGGTTAAGGATGAGTCAGTCTAATCACTAGCACTCCTAGCTCCATCTCTGCCAAATTGTACTGTGGCTAGTGGTGCGCATCGATCGGTTCCGTTTGGTTATATCTATAATCGGTTTAGGTTTATTATTTTTTAGTTTTTAAATATGCTAAACGAATAACCAAATCAATTTGATTTATCGGGTTTTAGTCCTTAACGATTCGATTTCCGATTTAACAAATAAGAAAATGCTCATAAAACAAATATATATGACTTCTCCAATAATCTGACACGATAGGACAATAATATAACTTTACAAATGCTCATAAAATAGAAACAATCATATATATATATATATAAAGCTAGATAAAAAAGAAGTGATGTGGCACCTCTCAATGGCCAAGGATCTTATTTATCTTTCTTTTTTTTTTTTGTGGTTTTTTGACATTTTTTCTAATTATTCTCAATTATTTTATTATTTTATTTTATAAAATCATCTTCTAAATTCATACCTCTTCAATTACATAAATTTAAATCTTAATTAATTTAGTAATATCTATAACTCCTAACTTTTCATATTCATAACCTTCATATTATTTAATATACAAATTTATAACTCCTTAAAATGACACTTATAAAAACTTATCTTGAAACATGTATGATGATTATTTTATTTTCATTTTTCTTATTCTTCATCTTGTGTTTCTTTGGTTGGTCACTTTTTGTCATTTTGATCTTATTTTGCAGGAGAGATATGTATAATGAAGAATGTTTTACATAGTTGGATTTTTACAAGGTAAAATGTTATAATTATCACTTTTTTCTATTTTAATTATATATTTAATATTATTTTTTTGGATTCTAGATGATACAAAACATGAACTTTTTTTAGAAAATGATGTGATTTTTTTCTCTTTTGCTTCTCTTTGTGGTTTCTTAGATTCTATTTTTTTTACTTATTTTTGTAGTTTCTAAAGAATCTAATTATTTTTACTCTCTTCTTCTCTTTGTAGGTTTTGAAGAATTGATTATGTTGTGTTGAGAGCATGGTCCTTCTTTCCTCTTCAACTCATAATTGAATATTCTTTAAAGTTTTTACTTGATTAGTTAACTTTATTTTTATGTATTTTTTGTTGTTGTTGTTGTTGTGTTGTTGTAAGGTTAACTTATCGTGTTTTCAAGTTAAGATATTTTTGGAAAAAAAAAAAAGTAGAAAAGGGAGTTAACATATACATGTATGCTACTCAAGAAAGTATGTAGATAATTTTGTAGTTATGTGGATCAATTTTTATTAATTCTAATGATAGAACACGAGAATGTAAAGTTGATTTGTAATTTTTAAGAGACATTTTAATTCATAGAAAATTTGATTATTAATATGTAACTTTGCAATCTTCATATTTTGATTTTTATTATTACTATTGTTAGAAGTTTTCAAGTTTTGAGATTTTTAGAGATGACTATTATGATTTGTTGGGCCGAACTCAAAATATGAAAATATTTGGTTAGGATAAAAATAGTTTAGTAAAACTATTTGTCTCTCTCAATATACTTACTTTACCAACATATAAATTATCTAGAAGAAAAGTGATATGACATTTTTTTTTTTGCCAAGAATCATATTTATCTTTTTTTTTTTTTTCTCATTTTCTTGATAATTTTTTTTGTTTATATATTTCTTATTATTGTACAAAAATAATTATGTCAATTATTATTCCTTTATTTATTCATATTCTTTAATAGAAAATTTTAATTGCCTTTTATTTTTCTTACTTTCATGACATCATATAACTTCTAAATTATATTAATATAGTCATGTTCATACAACTCCTTAAAATGGCACTTATAAAAACCTATTTTGAGACATGTATAATAATTACCACAATAATATTGTAATAATAGGAACAATGTATTATTGTTGTAAAAAATTATTCAACTCTTGGTACTTTTTCTACATCTTTGTCGTTGCATACACGTATTCTTTTTTAAAAAATATTTCTTCTCACTACTAATAATCTCTATACGATAAATTATGTGATTAATTTTATTTTATTTTTATTGTAAAAGTAAAACCTCAACGACAATGTTTCACTATAGCAACTAAATTCTCTCTTCTCGCAACGCATACTATAAGAATGAAAGTTTAAATATATTTTTTTAATATTAATGGATCTTATGTGACACAAATATGTAGTAAATGAATGCCAGTACGAGCATCAATCATCGAAAAAAAATTCTCTAACTTTTGAATCTTGGGCATAAATATGTCCGAATTTAATTCAAGTATTTTCTTTCTCACCATGATTTAGCACAAATATATTTTGATTTGTTTATTTTTTACTATAGAGTCATTTATACAAAAAAAAAAAGTTATTTAATTTATGATCAAGTAAATTTAGTATTGCTGGTTGAACCAATAATATTACTATAAGAATCATTGAATTTAGTATGAAACTATGATAATTAGATTTTTACTTAACTGAAGCTTTTCATATCAATTTTTATGTTTTCATTTTTTTTTATCAACAATTTTAAATTGAAAATGCAGCATGAGATTTTTTAACAATTTTTCTAAATAGATAATATCAGAATTGTAACTTAATTTGTACTTATATATTTTATTATATCATTTATTAATTATTTTAAAATAAATTTAATATCTTTTTATATCCGCGCGAAGCGTGGACAAGTACACTAATAGTAACTCTAAAGAAAAGAACTATACAAATGCAAATGTGCAATACAAATAAAAGAGTTTGTTTCTTGTGAACTCAAAATTACTTTGAAATGTATGTGAATTGAAGGCTAAAGAGCAAATAAAGTAACCAATAAGATACAGATATCAATATTTAATATTTATATAAGGATAAAGTAATAAATTACTATTATCTTAATATGTTATCAATTTATCTAATACTCTAATATTAAAAAACCAAAATTAAATCAATAATCTGATTAAAAAAAAATTCGATTCAATTTTATATTAGTAAAGCACTATGATAATTATAAGTAGTACTTCTATGTTTTAAGTGCCATAATGGAAACCACAGGTGTTGTTGGTTCAATTAGAATCTTTTTATATAATTATGAAAGGGCCTATATTATGTTTAGGTTTAATTTAGTGGCCATAAGTATGAAAAAAGCTGATGGTATTTGACCTGCCAATAGAGTTGCAATTTTTTTTTATTTTTTTTGGCTGCTTTCATTCAGACCTAGCTATTAATTTTCACACACATAGTATAGTAATAGACTAGCTGAGGAACTTGATAACTCTTCTCATCTACTTGTTCAAAATCATGCAGCTTTTGGCTATTTCAGCAAAAATGTTCCCACAGCCACCCTAGTAACTTAATTTGGTAATTCTTGGGTACATAAAATCACCCTTATTAAAACAAACAGTTTAGAAACTTATTTATGTGTAGAGTTTTGTTTACCATAATTTTTTTTTAAAAAAAACTAGGTATAGTACTCATGTATATATTATTGTTTTTTGTTTTCGGTGTTAATATTCATTTTGGAGCTCAATTAATCTGTGTTCGCGCTCAAAAGTTTCACTTTGATAGAGAGGTAGGTAAAATGCTCCCTACTAAAGACGATTTCATAACTAGAGGTCGAATCCCAAACTTTTGGTTAATGTTGGAGAAGTACTTATCACTTGATCACCACAACCTAAAGACAACTTGATGGTATACGATTTTCTTAACTAACGATGTATATATAAAGTTTTATAGCACACTATAATTAAGTGTATATGTTACCTACTAGTATAACAAGTGAAATGACCTGATAGTTTGAAAAACATTTACACTGATAGTGTACGTAGTTTAATTTTTTTATTTGACTTTAATCACACACTTCTTGAATATGTGTGTGTTTTACTAATGAAAAAAAAATCATGCCCACACGTGAAAACAGAAAAATCTTGAATCAATATAATAACTAATTACCCACTGACTCAGGTATATCGGAGCCTAAATATTAATTCTTTCCATCACATTATCTTCAAGACAACTAAGAATATAAGTTTGATTTCAAACCAAATGATCACATACTTTAATAATATGAGAAATATGAGTGGTGGGGGAGGGGATGTGGGGCAAAAGACTTATAATAACTATGTATAAAATGACAAGAACTATATATAATCCCCATGAAAAGTTATGTAACTTTGAGTTGAAATGAAACTAATTCGTTGTCCCATGTAGAGGAGCAAAATCTAGTTTCATTTAGAACATGTTTTTTTGTACCATATAGTTACTCTCCAATCAGATCCCTAGCTTCAAGCCAAACTAGTACATCTATATGGACTACATTTTTTATGAGTGCAAAATTTCTCAAAAGCTGATTTCACTAAAAAATAAATAAACAGATCATATTCTCCCTATTTCTTGACCCCATTTTGTCAGATATATAGTCTCAAATATCTCTCTTTATAATGTAAAATTAAATTATGACTATAGGTAACTCTTCATATATGTATTTAGATAGGAGTTAATATGAAGAGTTACCTATTGTCATTGATTAATTTTATGAAATATTAAGAAATTTATATATCGTGGTTAGGGTGTTGCCAAACCCCCTAGCACTTAGGAGGCGAAAACTTCTAAGTGAATGGATTCCGGTAAAAAAAGAGAAGGTAACTCTTCATATTAAGTAATGAAAGATAGAGTGATAGTCTGCTATATAAAATGTCAAATTACATGGATAATCATAGTGTAAAATCTCTCTATGTTGTCAGTGTACAAAACTTTAATTATAATTCTACATTAAAAAGATAATTAAGACTAGCACAAAAAGAAAGTTAAACATAGAACAAGGAAATAAAGCAAAATAAAATGACAAAAAAACTACTAAAATCCATCTTGAAATCGATCCAAATGTTGTTGTTTCCCACTAGAGCTACTTCCATTATTGCCAAGTCCAAGTCCATGCCCTATAGGTGCACCAATGCAAGTGTAATTATTACTATTATTATTGTTGTTGTTGTTGTTACCGTGATCAGGCCCCCGAGCGGATGATCCCATGAAGTTATTGGTAGTACTTGTCGAGTGTGTGTTGGATCCTGACAAGACATGGCCTAGGAAGTAGTCGTTTGTTTGGGCCGGATATTGATGAGAAGAGAATGAAACCATACGCGGTGGAGAAGCGTACATGTATGATGGTTGATGTGGTGATTGTGGTGGTGGAGGTGGCAAGAGGGTAGTGGTGGAATTTCCTGAAAATAACCTTGTTGGATAAAGTGATGGTGGTGGTGGCGGCGGCCTATATGAGAGTGTTGGATCACCAATGTTTGTTGATTGGTGATAACCTCCTCCATGAGGAATTGGAGGACAACTGCAAATATATTATTAAAAAACCGAGTTTAAGTTTTATATATTAACGAAGTAAAATAACCAAACATAAAATTTTCTAATAAGTTTTAGTTAGTAACTTGATATGACTAATAAAGATATAGTATATCATATTAAAATATGTTGATGGCATTAAAAAAAAAAAAAGATTATAAATGTACGTATATATAACATAAATTCAAAAATTAATACTACCTAGTCAAAAAGAGAAGATCAAAGATATATTTAGTGAAAAAATAATACTCTTAAGAGAAAAATGAAATTGACTTAAATAGTAGTCAATTCAACAAATTAAACCAATAGATATACGTACTGAGTATATTTATGTTGTAATTAGTGTATAACGGTATATAATTATTGTATATTGATTTTAAAAAAAAACAAGCAGTAAATTTGATCAGCTAAAAAAACGAAACATACCTAAGGTGATGTGGAGGGATTATGTTATCGTTGTTGAAGACAAGTTGACGAGCTCGATTTAGTGTTTCTGTCTCCCTCTCTATTTCCAAAAAATAAAATTAAAAAAAACATCTAAATCAAAAAACAAATCACATCAAATCAAATCAAATCAAAGAATATTTATTTACTCCATTTATTTCCACCCAACCAACTGTTTCTACTACTTTTGTATGAAAACAAGATTGACATGACTACGCTTCTGGAAATAAAATCATTGGCCAATACTGTTAACACCAATTATAACCCCAAAATAACAAATAAAAGAAAAAAAAACATTTAAAAAAAAGTTAACTCCTCACATTACTAATTCCATTTTGCTCAAAATTTTGTCGACTTGTTTCTTGTTTTATTGGTTGAAATTAAAATTAAAAAAATTAAAAGGTATAATAGTTTTTTTGGCAAAGACATATAATAAACATCCTTCCTTCTCTCTAGCTCCGCCACACCCTAATTTTCAAGACAACGAATCCAACATAAATATTTTTTCATAATCATAATAAATCCTTCAAAATTATCACAAATACAATCGATCTAACACATATCTTTAACAAAAGAAAGAAAATGTTGGAATGGTCATATTGTCAAGTACGATCGATCGATCCGTATATATTATCAATATTGTCTAGCAAAATCTTAAAGAAGGTGACTCGTAACTCATTTTCAAAATTAAAAATATAAAAAAAAAATATATTTTCACCATTCGGTTAGAAATAACCGGACAGTGAAAAGACAAGTGACTTGCCTTGACGGTGGCGGTTCATGTGTCCCCCTAGTGCTTGAGATTTGCAAAATTTGAGCGAACAAAACCTACACTCATAAACTTTACCACAATCTTCTTTACCGCCGTTTTTCTTTTTTCTATACCCTCCTCCTGCAAAATGTAAAGAAAAAGTTGTACAAAATTAAATTTATTTGATAAGACAAATCATTAAAAAAAAAAAAATTCTTTAATTAGTATTAGGGTTTTTGCTATATCAAGGAAGCTAGGAATCAACAAGATAAAATAATTTAAAAGTAAACTTTATTTTTTTTGGAAAAGACTATGAAATATGAATGTCCAAAGTTACTTTCTTGCTAAAAAAAGAGAGGAGAAAATGAAAGTGAAAAATAAATAAGAGTTGTATGAATAAATTAAACAAAGCTAGAATTAAGCTATAGCTTGCCTGATATTTTGTTTTCAAAACTGTATCAAAAACTTGAAACTTTTTTTTTTTTTTTTTTGTAAAACTAAATTATAGATACCAAATGGGTTTTAATTTCTCCTTTAAAAAAAATGTTTTGCCTCTTGTAGTGATTTTTGTGGAGAAAGATTTCATTTTTCAAGAAAAAAAGGCATATAAGTTGACTATTAGTAGTTTTTGTTTGAACGAAAATAAATCTTGATATTTTTCTTGATCCTCTTTTTTTCCTCTCAAACTAAATTGTAGGTTGCAAAGGCTTTTATATACCAGGTCGAAGGAGAATCTAATGAACCCCTTCACCGAAAAATCATACTATATATATATACATAAGATCAAGATTTTATATATATATATATATATATATATATATATATATATATATATATATATATATATATATATATCAAATATTGGACCCTCGCTGAAAATTCTATTTCTGCCACTATTTGTTCAAGAAATAAAGATGTTTATATATGAAGTAGTACTAGTAATTGTTTGGAGAAATAAAGATCTTGAAATATTTCATCTTCTTGATGGCATACAGGTTTTTATATGAAGAAAAAAATCTATTTTTTTTGGTCAAAAAAAAGAAAAAATAGACAAAGTTGATATAGTAGTAATTATATGTACCAGAAGATGAAGAGCTACCTTCAAGGATTTGTTTACCATCTCTACAAAATTCTTCATGAGGTAAATTGTTGAGGTCAAGTGGATTTCTTTCTGGACTCCTACAAAAAAAATTTTAAAAAAATAAGAAACAAAAAAAGTTAATTAAAAAAAAGTATAGTGGGGTGAACCCTACATGACTACTAGTAGTAGAAGTGAGTAAAGAAGTTTTGGCCAAATAATTAAAAAGACTTTCAGTTTGAGACTGAAATGTGTAGAGGGCTATAGTTGGAGTTTGAGTTTGAGTTTGAGACTTTGAGTGATGATGAAGAAAAAGGCTGAGGGTGTTTTGTGGGGCTCTCTATCTAAATATCTGCCAAATCTCTCTCTAAAATTGAACATACATATGCAGATCTAGGGGCTCTCGTGACTTTTTAAAGAGGAGTATGTATGCGTGAAAAAAGGGACCACTTAATTAGGATCACTCCCATGGCGTAGTCAGAAATTTCGTCAAGTGTATATTCAGAATTACATATATAGGTACTATACATAATAGATATCTCAATTTGTTTTTATTATGTTTTGTGGAGACTCGATGCTAATGTGACATGTAAATTTTAGAGGCATCTGGATGATCATTCTGTAAGTTGAAGTGTTCAACTGATACAGTAGAAATGAGTTGAGTTGACTAGATGTGTATAAGTGAATTATTTGGTTGTTAATTGAGGTCAAGTTAAGATCTCTATATAGTATTATGCCTTTAATAACACTTTCATCGAAGTCTATTCAACTGGCTATCCTTCATAATACGTGGTTGCACTACTAATGAGGACGTGTGTGGTCGGACGATGGATATCTACGTTAGATCAAGCTTTGGAAACGGAGAAATCTTGGTATATATAAAGAAGAATTCACGATTTGTATATTATGAATTTGAGTTGAGATTTTATCACTATTCACTTAATTTACTGGGTTCAAATTTTTTTTATCAATGGTATGGCATAGTGGTTAACGAGATGAGTGAGAATCATGAGGCCATCTTAGTTCAAACCTCAATGGAGTAAAAAAAAAAAAATTAGATGATTTCTTCTCATTTATCCTTTCGTAGACATATATATAGAGTTATCCATTATATGTGTTGTTGGAGAAGGTAGCTACTAGCTAGCGGGTACCTCATAAGATTAGTCAAAGTGAGACCAAACAAACTCAGAACACAATTATAAAAATAAATTATTGAGTTCGACATAAATTATATTATATATTGATTCAATAAAATTGTTGACACACACACACGCACATATATATATACATACACACACTAGATTCGTCTTTATTATAGGTCTCTTTATTCAAACCTTACACAACATGAATATGAATTAATCAGGTCATTACGGGAAAAAGTAATGGGGAGGTGGTAATGGTATTTGTCATTTGGCTAGGAGAGGGACGTTGCCTTAAAGTTGTCTTGGCTTAACATAAAGTAGCTAGTATTATTGCCCGCGAACTACTAGTCTCTCTTGTCCAAATATCATTTATATCAAATATTCCCTCCGTCTCATTTTATGTGGCACTATTTTTTTTAAGTTAGTCCCAAAAAGAATGTCACATTTCCTTATATGGTAAGTATTTAAAGATACAATTTCTCTTTTACCCTTGTTGGTCCCATTTAATTTTAAAAATAATACTCAAATACATTTATGAGGAGAGAGAAAAGTGAGTCTACATTTTAATATGACTATTTTTTGAAGGGACAATTTGGTAAACATTTTAAAGTCTTCATTTATTTCTTAAATTCCCTGCTCGGTCAAATGTTGCTATATAAAATAGGACGGAGGGAGTAATTGTTTTAACAACTAAAAGTAATTGTTTTAACAACTAAAAGACACAATTCTAATATGGTTATCCAAGAGTAGTAAAATTTTGTTAGTGCTTACTTTCTCTTTGTAAAATTTTTGCATTGGAATTGCTAACTTTTTTTTAAAATTATTTTTAATCACTTTCTTGAAGGGTACATAAAATTTATCAACATGATCAACTTTTACTGTATTTGTGTTAATTAGCTTGCAAGTACCTAAAAACACATTTATTTAAACTTATCATAAATTTGCATGCCTACTCTTTGATAGTGATATGTGCAAGGGTCTGTTTGACTATTTTCAGTAAATATTTGACTAGCATCCTATTTGATCGTCCTCATTTAACTTATATCGAATTATTTTAAAGAAAATTTTAAGTATCGTCCGAATTATGTGAATTTCGGATAAAATTATTTTTTCTCTGCTTCTTTTTCTATTGCTTCAAAAGCTTTGCTCGATATTGACTAAAAGAGATTTCATGGTTTATTATATTGTAAATTCCCTTAAATTTTGATTTATTTATGAGTTAATCTAGGCTTAAAAGATATAAATTAGATTGAGGTACATGAATTAAATTAAATGAAGGTACCACCAAGCTAATGTAGGTACCATGAGTGAAACTCCAACTTCAAACAAATATGTATGAAGTTTGGTCTTATCAAGGCCACCTTCATAAAATATGTCTAAAGTTGGCCTTGTCAAGCCATTATATATCTGAAGCCTTGATAAAGTCATAACTTTAGTTAAAAATGCGTGATTATAACTTTGTCAAGTCTACCATTTGAATAACAAATGTGTGAAGTTGGTTTGAGCAAGACATATCAAACTTCAGACAAAAACATCTTAAATCACACGTGAATTTTCAACTTCTATATGTATAAGTTGTTTCATAAATAGGTAAATTTGCAAAAAAATACAAATTAAATGGCGATCCCAAAAATGAGTATTTATACACTTACATTTTCTATCGATTTGGCTTTCTCTTTAAATTTATCCCATCAACTTGCTCTGCACTCCCTTCGTTAATTGATTTATATTGTTGAATCACTTATGTTGCTCCATACCCACTCATTAAAGTGAAATAATATTCTGCATATAGTCTAAATTTTTTCACATGATATCGGAATAGATAAAAATCTTAAATTCAAGTCTTACTATCACCCTTAATTCCTTAATTCGAAAAAATAATAATAAAAGTTCCTTCATTCGAAAAAATAATAATAAAAGTTTCTACGTACGTGGTTGCATGCCTAAGAAAAGAACCTAATCAACATGTGAGTTAATGTGTTAAGTACTTAAGTAAATAAAAGTGCATTATCGATCTCTAATAATTTAAACTTTCAAATAAAATGATTACAAAGCTCTATAATAAATTATGTGTAGAGTTTTATTGACTGGATATTGAAGGATACACTCATACAATTCCTTAGAAAATGTAAGTTACTCAGTTCAAGTTAAATAAATAGGTGTTCGGCCAAAGTTACTTGAATTCCATTGGACCCATAAGTAAAGACCGAGTTAGAATTTGAACTTTGTGAATTCGAGATTAAATTAATAAATGAGTTTAAAATTTAATATTTATACATACTTAGTAATTACTACACCCTTTGTCCCATATTTCACATTTTCATTTCACACACCCTTTTATAAGTAATTTGGAATGAACATTTTTAATAATGTTGACAACTAATACAGGATGGATGGAGTAGTAGAAAATCTTGACATATATACAAAGTTTGGGCTATAGCCACTAGGTTCTATCGAACACACATATGTAACACTCTTCATCTCCCATGCCCACCCGATAAGCAGAACTGTATCTCCGCCCTAGAAAATTGTCCTTTTTGTGGATGATGTAGGTACCATGAAAGTAAAATAAAAGGTGTCATGATCAATGAGGGTTGTGTACAATAATGCAAAAGAAGACATTTATACCTTGAAGATAATAAAGACAAAACTTAGCCTTACACACAGCCCTGTTTTGTCACAAGTGATATCATGTCAATGTGAGGGAGAGCATGCTTAAGATTATGAAAATCCAAATGGCCCTCCTCTTTACTGTATATGCAGTCTCAAGCTTTCCATTGTCTCATTGAACTGTTCCTCTCAACCACAATATACTATGTATAGTGTACTATATTTCCCTAATCAATTTTTTAGGTGGTGTTATGTCCAAACAACAACGTACTGATCAGTGAGGTCTGAAAAAGATAGAGCGTATGCAGGCAGACTTTACCTTTATCTCGTGGAGATAGAGTGATGTTTTGTGCTCATTTTTAGTAAATGTGTTTGTTTGATGAGTGTCATGTGTCTTCTAAAGATTCCTTAGGGGGAGATAGAAAAGTCTCCTACATTATCCATACTATGTGGAAGTACTGACATAGTTTTAGAGTCATTCAGTCTGAATGCTACATGAAGAATGTAAGCCAAATGACGGAATGGGAAGACCTAGGATGTAGAAGCTTAAGATCATAACATGAATGATTCGACATATTTGGATTCATATTTATCTATATAAAGTGAAATAGGTGGATTCCCATGTCATAATACTTCGAGGTAAATGATTTACTCTTACTTTAAGGCAAGAATGTCAATAGTCTCTTTTACCCTCACAATATATTTCCAACTCTTTAAAAATGCTGATGTATTTTTAGAGGATCTAATACGGATGACAGTATTTACGGAGTGTCCAAACAACAAAGCTCACAACAGAAAAAAGTGAAGTTTAATAACAATGAGCCTTCCATGAGATTTTGGCAAATTACAAAAAAATGTCATTTGCCTATATCTCATACTGAATTTGGTTTTATAGTCTACATTTCCTAAAACTAGATGAATGGTGTTGATTTCAACAAGAAATGCCTCTGCAAAACCTCTTAAACCAAAGCCTAATTCGAAGAGCACCGAGTATCAAGCCATGAGATAATGTCGTTGAGCACAGTAAGAATCCGGTCATCAGGTTCACCTTCAAGAATGCAGTGATACCCTCCATCGTAGAGCTTAAGAGTTTTGTCACTGCTGGAAGACTTGTCATACAGGTACTGACTCACGCGAGGATCTGTCACTTTATCGTCTGCTCCATGAAGAATGAGCATCGGGGATGCCACCTGCAAGTGTTGTACATACAGACTGTTAATTCCTTCAGACAAAGCTGGAAAACATGATGGTGTTTGATTGATAAACGTGGATATGTACTAACCTTATCCACCTGCGATTCAATGTATTTTGTAGCATTTAAGAGTTCCACAGCAGTTTTCACGCGTGTTTTATCGGAGTAAGAGATTACATTGTATGAAGCCTAAAAAAGAATGAGACAAGAACTAGCTTCAGTAAGACATCAATACAGAGCTGTACTAAGCATACATTGAACATCAATGTGCATATAAGTGTAGCTCGGTGCACTAAGCTCCCGCTATGCACGGGGTCCAGAGAAGGGCTGGAAGTTACATGGCATAGCTTAGCGCATCATGCTGAGGGTCGTAAGGGGTATTCCAGAACAAAATGCTATACAAACTCTCGATGGAAAAACAGTGAACAGGTTTATACAGAGTAAAGGAGTCCATAAATGCATACTATATCAAATATCTCAATAAGGGGACGATACGGGGCTTGAAAGAGGATAATGGAGGGTTTACCACGGACAGGGCAAATAGATTTCTTTAAAAATATAAAGCAGACATCATTGGGCTAGTATTCTTCCTCACTTAACATTAAGAGAGTAAATAGAGGCATTACCATTAACATTAAGAGAGTAAATAGAGGCATTACCATTTTCCTTTTCTTGAATTCCCTGATTGCCAATTCCGCCAAATCTTTCGTAGGGACTATCTTTGCTTGTGGCATAATGTTAGACAAAAAAATCAAGACTTTCTGCAGTGGAACTGGTGGCGTCATGTCTTCTGCAATCTTAGCAGAGCACCAGAGGGTCAGCGAAATTCTTGCATTAAGAAAGTTCAAATTCCACAAACATGATAAAAATTTCAACAAGAAGAGAATTTGGTGGAAATGCTGAGAGTGAAATCATCCAAAATTGATAATTCAACTTCATTCTTAATTAGTACGACTTGACTTCATGATAAATTATGAGAAATCTTTAAAGAAGGAAACAGAAAAACAAAAAAGTACAGGTGATATTTGCATGGAGATTTTGCATATTGGGAACAAAAACGAGTATCATTCCTCAGAAAGCTAAAATTTGCTAACAGCACAGAGAAATGAATCAAAATGAGTGCCTTTTATAAAGAAAACAAGTGTTTTAGTATCATTAAATGACAATGAATCAACCCGAGCTTTTGCATTGAAAATGGACATCTTTTTCTGGTGACAGAAAATGAACCAATTTTCTTTTTCTGTCTATTCTTTTTTATTAGCTCATAGCTTAAGGTTTCAACTCTTGAGTCTGAGCAAATTTAAGTGCCTACGATTCAAATGGAAGACCACAAGTGAAACGTAATATTAGGTATCGGGTATAAGATGGATGATCAACAAGCAAAACTGAAAACTCTGCACTCTTTGAAACAGTTGAATATATTCAGGTGTAAAGATACTGAACTCGTTGAGATGATCTACATATTTTAGTTTGATGGAGAGAAATTAGGAATTCTGAACTTTTTGATACCAAAGAAAATGATAAATGCATCAGTTCAGCTCAAAATAAACATGCTCAAGAAAGTCAGAAACTAGAAATGGAAACTAAAATAATATAAGAAGTTAGCTAGTCCATCTAAGATAATATTACTTTGCACATTGGCGCGACAAGGACAATTCCATCCCATTCACGTGGTTCCTTAAGAAGAGCTTTCAGAGCAATTGCACCTCCCATGGACTGCCCAAATATAAAGTGGGGAAGCCCTCTAACTTCTGGCCTACCTGGTCCATCACAAGAGAACTTATTATCAAATTGTCAAACGAGGAGAAACATGCTCTAACAAAAATTAGAAGAGTAGTGGCCCGTGAATGAACTTCGATTCGGGTTTAACGGATTTTGCTTTTCACATTGTCTAATTATGATTACATTGGATATGTTGTTGTTGTCGCCGTATTATCTCAGGAAATAGTGACAAAGCAGGCAAAAACTCACTGCAACTTACTTTTAATCTTCACATACTGTTCATTGACATTGTCAACTATGCCATCAAATTCAGGAATATATCCATGCAAACCATCAGAAAGACCAAAACCGGGATGGTCAATAGCATAGACAGCATAGCCAGCAGCCGCTATATGCTTTGCAATACCTGAAAATTAATATATCATACAAAAGAATATAAACGGCTACTAAATAATATTAATAAAAAACCAGTAATTGATTGTAAGAATAATCAAACTACTATTGGCACTGTAGTTAAAGAGATAATAACAAACCTTCAAAGAAGAACGTGCAAGTATCACCATATCCATGACTGAAGCACAAAGCACCTTTAATTCGTATGCCAGGCTTTGGCAGCCAACTTTTACAAAAAATCTGTTGGCCTTTCGAATTTGTTTCATACCACTACAAAATGTACATATGCAATTACTCATTTGATGATATATAAATCCCTTTCCTAAATAACATGATACAAAATTAACGAGTAAGAACAACAAAAAAAGACGATAAATTTCCATCAAACAGACAAATCTAACTAGCAAAAACAATTAATAGTTCACAACTCAATGCTACATACATATATCCATCATCCTAACCTTTTTAACATAAATGTTTTAGCAAATAAAAGTAGTAAAAATGGAAACAGAACTTAAGAGTAATCGGGTTCCATAATTGTGATAGTAGCGGCTGTTTCATAATCAACAAAGTCTAAATTTCCAGGAGAACACTTCCTAACTTCTTTCTCCTTCAGTTTATCCTAACTGATCTGCACCCCATTTTCACTTTCCTAATTTTGAGTCCATCCTTATTCAAATCCACATCACTCCATCGAAAACAAATAAAACGCGATTAAGTTGATAAATAAGTAATCAACTTCAACTACATTGCACAACAGAGCAAAAAAGAACCACATAGCTAAAACAAGATCTGCCAAAACACTACATGATCTCTTAATTCTTTACATCTGTCGAAGCCTTGGTGGTCAAAGTTACCCACTATCCTTTAGAATTAGTCGAGATATGCACTAGCTAGTCCGGACTCCACGACTATCAAAAAAATATCCCTTGACATTTCCTCTAACAAAAGTACTCATACACAGATCCCTAATACCAAAACTAGAGCATAATAGCATAATATAAATAAATTAATTAAGCTTAATACCTCCTCTAATCTGATATCACCTGGAGCCATCTGCATGAACAACCAAAAAAAATCAAATTAGGAAGCAAAATCACCATTAAAAATCTAATTTTTTTTCTGTACTAATTTCAACAGGATTATAACAAACCCCAAACCTTAAACAAGATATGATCAAGCTGCTGTTGAGCATTAACAAAAGCTGATCGAACCCTTCTTCTAGCAGGAGCATGATCCAAATTTTGTGAAGCAATTTCATTTAACGCTTCACTTACCCCATCAATTTTTGCCTTTTTTAGGGCCATAGTAATCGTTCTACCTTTAGTCTCTGAAGTAGAAATTTGTGGTTTCCACTTCCATTTATGCCGGAGAATAATGGGTCGATCGATTTTCCGGTGGAAAAGTGAAGATTCCGGTGGTATAGATGGTCGGAAAGTGGTAGTTAATGCAAGGTCCATTTTTTGAAATTATTGATCGATCAAAGAGAGAAAGTGGAAATGTAGATTTTAAAGAATTAAAAAAGTGACACTAAGCCCGACAAGTTAATAGTCAATTCACGTTCTTTTAAACGACTTAATTGGACCATTTTCTCATTGGGTGGATGTACGGTTAACTATCAAAAATCGATTTGAATAGTTTCGAGTTCAAGTCTTTTTGAGTGAAATTATCTGTTATTAGAAAACGTTTTATTTTTTAATATGACATTTTTCAATATGAATTTATATTTAATTGAGCTCCGATGTTTCTCTTATATAATAATAATGATATTTATTATTCGCAATGACTACTCTCCGTCCACTTTATAAAGGATGATTTTTTTATTTTCCTCCCGCCCCGTATAATTTACTATATAGTGGCTTTACCACCGTCCAGTCCTTCATATTTAACGGCTCACACCACCGTCCAGTCCAACTCAAAAGAAAAAATAAATAGTTGCTTGTTTATTTTTCTGTTTTGAGGTTCGGGATGAAAGTGTTCTTTACGTGTATATATTGATTGTCTATGGTGATCTTTTCATGGTTTATCAAAAAAACAAAAAATCATTGACGCGTAATAAACTCATCATGAATTGAGCAAGTAACATTATATCCAGATGATTGCTGCATATTGTTTTATAATCGTATCATATATTTCTTATATTATATTATATTATTTTGATAAACACAATATCCAGAAGATTATATATTACATAAAAATTAGAGTCATAAATTTTTTCTAGCTTTTATTTTGTTTAAATATGTATAGACCCGCGTCCTGCATTAATTTTTAAATATTATTTCAACCCGCCCATAACCATAATTTGAGCTCTCTGCTTATAAGAACTTTGAAATTTCACCATTCTTGAAATTATTATTTTTGCATAAAAGCCATAAAAATTGGAACTTTGAGTCACCAATTAGAGTTTTTTTAATCTCCAGAATAGCAAAAATTGCTGTAAACGTAGGCTTAATTAAAACTCATAATAGAATTCTTGAAGAAAAGTTCATATCTTTGTTACAATCATGTAAAACTACAAATCAATTGAAAGAAATTCAAACCCAGATTACAACTCAATGTGTTGGTTATACTAAGTACATTATCCCTCCCCTTTTGTCAAGGTGTATGGAATTCAAGAAAATTTCTTATGCACACCAAGTGTTTGATCAAATTCCTGACTTACAAGATGCTTCTCCTTGGAACATAATGTTTAAAGGGTATATTCAGAATGATATGTACAGGGATGTAGTTGTGTCATTTCGTCGTATGATGAATGAAGATGTTAGTTTGAATTGTTTTTCATTTCCTATGGTTTTGAAGTCTTGTGGAAAGTTATTGGCTTTAGTAGAAGGTGAAGAAGTGCATGGTGTGGTGGTAAAGATTGGGTTTTTGACCAATACTTTTGTGGGTAGCACTTTGATTGATATGTATTCGAGTGTTGGGCGAGTGAAATGCGCTTATAAGGTGTTTAATGAGATGGTTTTACGGAATGTTTTTACGTGGACTTCTATGATCAATGGATATGTTGCAAATGGTGATTTGGTATCTGCAAGAATGCTTTTTGACTTGGCGCCTGAGCGAGATGTTGTGTTATGGAATAGGATGGTTACGGGGTATATTGAATGTCGGGATATGGAAGAGGCTCGAAAGCTTTTTGATGTGATGCCAAACAAAGATTTAATGTCATGGAATATTTTGTTGAATGGTTATGCCAATAATGGGGATGTTGAGGGGTGTGAGAATCTTTTCGAAGAGATGAAAGAGAGAAATATTTTTTCATGGAATGGTCTGATTGGAGGGTACGCTCACAACGGGCGTTTCACCGAGGTTATTAATGCTTTTAAGAGGATGTTAAATGAGTCTGATGTGAAGCCTAACGATGCCACCCTTGTGAATGTTTTGTCCGCTTGCACGAGATTAGGTGCTCTTGATTTGGGTAAGTGGGTGCACGTATATGCTGAGAGCAATGGGTATAAGCATAATTTATATGTTGCCAATGGGTTGATTGATATGTATGCGAAATGTGGGGTGGTTGGTAATGCTGTTGATGTGTTTAGGAGTATGGATAAAAGAGATTTGATTTCTTGGAACACCATCATTAATGGCTTAGCGGTGCATGGTCGGGGTAGTGATGCCTTGAGTTTGTTTGCTGAGATGAAGAATTCTGGAGTAGAACCGGATGGAATTACTTTTATTGGAGTGTTATGTGCGTGTTCTCACATGGGTTTAGTTGCAGATGGGTTCGCCTATTTTAACACAATGGCGAATGATTACTCCATTACGCCTAAAATTGAGCATTATGGTTGCATGGTTGATCTATTGGGCAGAGCTGGTCTTTTGGAGCAGGCTGTGAAATTTGTGGAGAAGATGCCTGTACAAGCTGATGCTGTCATTTGGACGGCATTACTTGGCGCGTGTAGAGTTTACAAAAACATTGACTTTGCAAGACTGGTTCTCCAGAAACTTATTGAGCTTGACCCAAAAAACCCTGCAAATTACGTTATGCTAGCAAATATCTGTGGTGATGCTCGGAGGTGGAAAGACGTAGCAGAGCTAAAAGTGGCGATGAGGGACACTGGATCCCGTAAGGTTCCAGGATGCAGCTTGATTGAGGTTGCTGATGAAGTGGCTGAGTTCTATTGCTTCGACGAGAGGCATTCCAAGTCAAAAGAGATATATGGAGCCTTGAAAAGCTTGATGAAGGCATCAAAATCATCTGGTCAAGAAAGTCCATTATTTTTAATGGATTAGAAGTTCTTAGTCTATTGAAGATATCACGATTTCATCGAGCTAAATCTCTTTAAAATGTTTCATCAGTACCACTGCAGTTGAAAGCTCATCCACTATCATTGGACATATCCCTTGAAAAGCCACACTGCCTTGTCATGCTGTTTAAGTTATGAATATTCTGTTCGACTCTGCTCTGACTTGGTGAAGTTTACTAATTTAGGGAAAATCGGGTTCTTATAGACATCATTTTTGGGAGAAGAAATGGTATACATGGTGGAGAATGTATCTTCTAAGTTTGTGAAGTGTGATATACTGATATTTGCAGTTTGGTTGTTTCAGTTACAGTGAAGGATGAAAGGTAACAGATTACTGTCTCATAATTTGCCTTATACATGTCGTTTCTTGCTTTTGATATCTATTACGCCATCTTTTGTCTTTTGTATTTCAGTTACTGCATTATTTCGTTGTTGTTATTGTTCTTTTTCTAGATGACCTGTACTTCTTTCTGTATTAATTGACATGTTTTCTCCACATACGTATTTCCTATTTCATAACTATCTTGGTTTGCTGCACTTGAGCCGATAGTCTTTTAAAAACAACTTTTCTACCTACACGAGGACCCCACTTGTGAGATTACACTGCATGTTGTTGTTTTGTAATGTGGCACCGGACTTGTTTTATCTATAGCAACAACATATCCAGGGGAATCCCACAAGTGGAATTTGGGAAGAGTGGTCTGTACGCAACTATACTCCTACCTTGAGAAGAGGAGAGAGGTTATTTCTGATTGACCTTCGGCTCAACGTTTAGTAAAATTTGGATGTATTGTAGCATTGAAATAAAAAGTGTGATCTTAAGCCTATCTTTTGCTTAACTGAGTTCCTAATATGTACTACATTCTAAATCAAAGCAACTTATATTGGGCTTTTTTATATTTTTTGGTCTGTTTTTGAGCTTGAAATCTTTCATTATTGTCTTGGGCTTTCCTCACATCTGGATCCAGTAATGGGCCAGGTCCAAAGAAAATCTTTTCACAAGAAGCCACTTTCATTTTGAACCAACTTGCACGCATCTATACTATACTCTTGTGACATAGCCAAGAATTTTACGAAGGATGTCCAAAAATTGCGCACTGACTCATTCAAGGCGTCTGAAACCCATTCAATGCATTTGAAACCACAGCTACAACAACTTGTTATGTCAACGGTATCCAAAATATGTTATTTAATCACTTTGTGCATCATTTTACTTGTTTATACGAAAACCCATTCTAACAGTTCTAGCGCTCTAAACCAAGGCTATCCCTAGTGAATTATTTTAATCTTCAATTAATATTAAAATCAGCCCCCGTGTTAACATACACATGCACTTTGTTTTTTTTTTTTTCATAACTATAATCTCTCATTTATTATGAATGATTATATGTAATTTATATGGTAAAATTTTCGCGCGTTATTTTATTTTTTGAGAGAACTGTTTAGAGAACAACTTTTAAAAAAAAATTCTTGTGACTGATAAATCTTTTAAACAATCGTCTAAAGACTCATTTTGAGGAAACGAATAATTTTATGTGAAATTATTAGATCACAGTTTAAAATTTTGTAAATTATTACAAGCGTCACGATAATATAATATTTTATTTGTAAGATTGAGCAATATATGAACAAGGCTATAGGTTGTTGGATAATCACAAAATTTATTGTAGTTAATCCAAGTGTAATTATCCATCTAATTAAGTTTATATTTTTCTAGAAAAAATATTTGATAGCTATATGCTGCTGTTTCTGTTGGTCCATCTAAGCTACTTTCACATGCATTTTCTTGTATGAAAAGGATGGATTAGAACACTATATTATAAACCTAAAAATACAGCTAATTAAAATTATGCTCCATTTAATTATTGTGGGCAAGTGCTTGTTCAAGACTCTAACAGTTCGTGTTCTAGTTGGTTAGAATTATAAATGTATAGTAATATTTGAATCAGTTAAATGAGAAAATTTATGTATTATTTTATGTAGTGTTTTAGTTATTCTATCTTTTATCATGCATAAAATAATACATAAATCATTTGATAACTTATACAATATGTATTAATTATGTAAATTTCTATATTGCATATCAAACACCTATCAATCCCGAATTTAATACTTGTATAACTCATTTACAAGTCAACTGCCGTTTAAATTTTAATAAAGTCAACTGGTATTTCAATACATTTGAGTTATTTTCAAGTCTAGTAATATAATTGAATTATCATATATAGTGTCTGACCATCTATATTATTAATAATTAATTTTGGACTAAATGACAAAAGGAAAAAGAAAAAAAATAGTCTAGTAACACACTGTCCCTATGAGAATCCATTTATATATACACTTCCTTTCTATATTATAATATAATAAGATGCTTAAAATAAGTTTTATGAACATAATTAAGATTAAGCACAGGAGCAGGTAGAGATGCTGATGTAATTAGTGTTATAAACACATTATCCTACATGAATAAGATAAAATAGAAAATAAAATAATATATCAAAGAAACAAAACGACAAATTTGCATGTACAATGTATGTGTCATGACTATGATTTGAATAATTAAGAACATCATTGTAATTAAGGTTGAACTTTTTAGAATATACTTATGATTATCTTGAGAGTTTCAAGACTAATTTTTAACTAAATCTTCTATAATCTACTCCAATTAATTAAAACCTTTTTCTTGGTCTTCCTCGTTCATATTTTGGTGATATCCATCGAGTTAGAAGCTGAGTTATAGCAAATTGATAGAATTCAATAACTTTAATTTAAACATTATATTTATATTACAAATTCATTTAAATGTTATATTTATATACTAAGAATTCTGGATTGCGTCACTCACTCATTCTTCGAGTTATAGCCTGGGGCGGAGCTATCTTGTGGTCAGAGTTTCATTCGAACCTCCTTCAATGAAAAATTATATTATTTATATATGGTTTAAAATATTTTTTATGTTACCAGACCTCATTCGGCTAGTTTGTATGTCTACATCTTCAGAATTCCTTAGTCAACATTCTGGTTCTGCCACTAGTTATAGCATTGACTTTTACTTTTTGTTTTCAATATCTTTTGTTGATTAATTCGTTGACTTGGGTGTTTTTCATTACTTACATTATACATACATAATGAATAACTCTCTGTTCATATTATTTGAAAATATTTAAGCAAAATTACTATCACACTCCGAGCCTACTCCTTGGGCGGGACTGACACTCGAGAACCATTGTTGGCCCCAAGCGAACCCTTGGCCTGGTTTAATTCTTAGCGTAAGACTTTTACTCAACAAAGATAAATCTATGTAATAAACTAGAATGTTATAAAGGAACATTCAACTGGCCAATAAGGCAAACTTAAGTCTCAACATAATAGACTGAAAGTGAAAAGACTAAAGAACTAATATATGACTGTCTATGAAGCCTCTAAACAACTAAGATGGATGTCGGGACAAGACCCACGACATCCTAATAAACTAAAACACTGAAAGCAATAAAAGGGGTCTTCTGGAAGCAAGGAGGCTCACCATCAACTTTGAAGCTCAACTAGAATCAACGAGCGCTGGATGCTGATCCTGGTTACCTGTATATGTATCATAAAAAGATGCAGGCTAATTGACATCAGTACATTGAATGTACGAGCATGCGAGAGGAATACTAAACAAGACATAAGTTTGAAAGAAACTGAAAGAACATACCTGTGCTCAACTCAACTTAACTCATTTCAATATAAAGCAATAATATGAATGCAATATAAATAAAAGCTTTTAAAACATGGATAACAACTCTGTGTATTTAGAAATACAATAGTAACTCTGTATATATACAAAGATACAATATAAACTCTGGAATATGTATAAAAGTACAATTTACTTCTGTATATATAAGAATACAAAATACTTCTGTGAGAGTTTCTCTAACCGACAACCATCACTTAAGAGCTATTGTGATGATATAGCGTTTTGCCTCACGCTGTCAGGGTCGTCCTATACCTTGCCGAGGGCATAGAACCTGACTCATAATTGGATCCACTAGTCTATGCTAAAAAGCACTAAGGAATCATCTAAAAAGTATGACCATTTTTCTCATGATGGCTACATGATTTATGGGGGCTGGGAGTTGTCTGAACTCTCCCATATATCGATGCTCAATGCTGCTCCCAAAATATAATACTAGCTCTTATATTTAAAAACATAACTCCTTTATGTGGTTTGAGATAATTGCTCAAAGGCTCTCTTGGAAATCAAAGTTACCTCTCTTGCTTAATTATGAAAGCATTTACTCTTTACTGAAAACTAGCTCGAATGCTCTTTTGGAAATCTCAGTTTCCTTTCTTGTTTAAATGTGAACATTTTATTCTTTGGAAATACATAGTCCCGATATACTCTTTAGAAGAAATGAACTTTAAATCTTTACGCTTTACTTAACTCAAAACTCATGTCTTAAAACAAAGTTAAAACATTTGTAAAAGACTTTTAGAAGACTCTATGAACTTCTCTTGACTTGGCTCTTAACTTTTCTTAAATTTGAATTTATGGATTCAAGGATTGTGATTTGTGATAGGAAAGATCTCATGATGTTTAGGAGTGTTTTTAGCTAGTTAAACATGAAAAACGATTAAGAAATCACTGTCTGGAAGCAAGTCCGCGACGCGAAGATGCTTTTAAATATTTGGTCGCGAAATAAATTTTGAGGCAAAACGGTCTGTGACCGCTCCGCGATGCGGAGAAGAATTCCCCAATCCTGAGGAACAGGTCCGCGACGTGGACCGTCGCGGACCTGGTACCTAGATTCGCCCGACTTTTTCCTTCTTCGTTTTCTAACCCCAATTCGCCTTAACTCGGTTCTTTTTCTCAAATTCTCTTTAGATTCAGATACCCAGTATATGTACACAAGAATCTAACTCAAAATAACTCTAACAATCAATCTTAAACTCTCAAGAACTCCTCAATCTCATCCCAAATTCAAGAACGAAAGCAATTCAAGAACACAACTCTAGAACATCAAAGTCTCAATCTTTTAGGACGAAACTCATATTGAAATAAACATGTATTGCGCGTGGGTGAACGAACCCAATGCTATGTGAACTCACATACCTCATATGATTGAATCCTTGGCGAAATCCACAACCAAACTCGCAAGAACTTGACGAATCTTGAACTTTTCTTCTCATTTCCTCCTCTTTTCTCTTCTCTCAAAGCCCTAGCGTAATTCTCAATTGCGTAAACTGAACTAACTCAGTTTAGACCCCAAATAATTTACAAAAAACGGATTTAATTAATTGGGTAATGAAAAGACCATAATACCCCTCAAAAACCCGGTTTTGACTTTCCTTATCTAGACAACCCAACTTCAAATGGGCATATCTCCCTCATACGAACTTGAAAATGAGCAAACTTGGTGGCGTTAGAAAGATAATTCAAATATCTTTCCTACGATAATTTGTAGCACACCTTAACTCATCCTGAGCTAAGAGTTATGACCGTTTAAAGTTGACCCAAAACTCATACTTAGCTTAACTTTGTCAAACTTTTCAAATTTGATTATTTCCAAAAAGGTTCCTTTTTAATTCTAGTTCTTTCTAGTTGTGGATGTTACAGTTACAATAATATTATTCCAATTATTATTACTCTCAACTTGTATAAAATAATTATTTCTAATGTGTTTTTTTCGTTTTAGATTCTATGGAGCAGCATGAGTAATCCCTTGCGTAAGATTCCAACCAATGAACATTTCGATAATTGGATGCATGTTGACTTATTATAAACTTTAATATACATAAACAATTGATGTATATTTGAATCGGACTTATGTTATTATTTTATAATACTATTTGACAATATGAATATATACATAATACAACCATACGCTAGATTCCAACCAATGAACATTTCGATAATTGGATGCATGTTGACTTATTATAAACTTTAATATACATAAACAATTGATGTATATTTGAATAGGACTTATGTTATTATTTTATAATACTATTTGACAATATAAATATATACATAATGCAAACATACGCTTTTCTGTATTATTCTTGTTCATCGTCAATTAAATGATCATTAATTAACTTTCTCTAACTAGTTGGCAATAAATTTTTTTTTTCTTTTCCTTAAGACATATAACACTTGTGCTAATTATTAATATGTGCAACATGTGTGTTAAGTAGCTAGCTAGGGTGTAGTCAAACCAATCATTAATGTTGTGTACACTATTTTTATTTAAAAGGCACAATAATAGATGTATATTTTAGACGTCAAATTCATTTTCATTGTATCAGTTGAACAGTCCAACTTATAACATGATCATCTAGATATCTCTAAAAGATTTTTGTCACGTCAATGTAATATTGGGTGTTCATGAGATACGGTAAAGACGGGTACTTGAGGTGTTAGATGTGTGTTCATAAAGTTGGAGTATATTTAATTGTCAGTTCAGATCAGGTTAAGATGTTTGTATCTATGTTACTATGTATTATGCATGTTTAAGTTAATTTGAATGATAGAGTTATTTGGGTATGTACGTAGTACTGCAAATTGGTACGAAACAACTTGGAAAATCAACCTATCATTGTATTAATTAAGACACAAATATTGTACTATATACCAATTTGGTGAATATAATTATGTTAATACTTAATTCTTTGGAGTATTATGTTTTGTCTCTTTGAGAAATATTTGCTTTTATTTAAACTATATATATCACTAAGTAACGTGGCCCCTCCATTATTTTTATCAATGGTGGCAAAATAAATGGACTTTACATCAAGAGACAATAATTAGAGAGGACATGTGAAGTACAAATCAATTCACATATCACAGCTAGAATAATATGGAAGATTTTGAAACTATAGTCTTATTTTTCTTAGAGGCTAGCTATGAGTGGAAATACATAGACTAACACTTTCAAGAATCACTTTGATAGTCCTTTCGATGGTTCGTCAGGATCGATTCACTTTTGATAGATTGACTGAACGCACATTTTTATTGATATATCAATCGTGTCTCTATTAAAATGTTAGGCAAGTGAGGAGGAATTACAGTATTAAGTATGAACAGCCTAACATACATAATGTGAAGGAGCTCATGATCGATGATCTGACAATTCTATAAAGGTTGTCATAATCATTAATACAAAGAACTTAATTAATTCAAATTCATCGCTTCTGATACTATCAACAATTTATGTCACAAAAAAACTTATTTGATCGATAGACTTGCACTTGAAAAAGAAGTTTTAAATGTGTCGGTGTTCGCGTCCTATAATATTTTTAGATTATCATAAAAAGATTTTTTTTATTTGTTGATCGAACATTGCGCTATTTACCCTTAAAAAAAACAACTCTTGATGTCTCATCAATCGCTTCTTTTAAAAAATAATTTGCAAATAGAAAAGGAAACGAATGCTAAAGTTATTGTACTTTAATTTGTATGTAATATGTTAGGTACATATCTATAGCCATCAATATTTAGACATAATAGCTATGTCCCATGTCTTCCTTAGTGAAAGATTTTGTTACTATTCTTAGTATTTAGTTGACATATATTTTAAGAGACAGATTCAAATTTTAAAGTTTATGATTTTCAAGAAATATTTTTTATATATCTAATAGATTTTTTAATATAAATACAAAATTTGCACGAAAGTTATTGATTTTTGAGAATCGTACTCTACACCCTGATAGTAGTTACTATTATTATTGCTTGAGCCCATAGTTCTAATCTATTTCATCACTCTGATCATCAACTATTCATTAATAGAAATTATAGTAGCTATAAATTAACTTGATCAAGATATTATTGATCCTTAGCTTGGAGAAGTTATTAGCAATATTGTCAATTAGGTGCCACAATAATCTAATAATTACATAAGTGTTGATAAACGTTTAAGTTTTACCCTATAAGTTTATCGCTTAATATATTTGATTGTTTTACTTGTAAATCTTATTATCACATCAACCTCGCTGTCCCATAAAAGTGATTTTTTTTTTATGGAAACCATAGAAAATTAGCTTGTCAAGAATGTTTTGGACAAATTTTCTGTTGGAAATCCTTTAACAATGAGACGTTAATTGAAAATTCACGTTTTTTTAAGTAGTGCCTAGTTTTATGCCTACTACGTGTTTGATATGATATACATCTTTTTTGATAAAATTACTTTTTAGCGTTTATTGAAAATCTTTCTTATCAAAATGTATAAATATAGTTTTATACCTTGCTTTCCTGTATGCTTGTATTATATTCGTCTAAAAGCATACGACAAGACATTTAGCTTCTACAAATTTTTGATTTTCTCGTCGATCAAAATTAATCTGACAAACACTGTAAATAATATTTGAATTGACCTAAAAATTGGTCAAATATTCAAATAACAAAGCATGTAAGTGATTATGTACTCAAATGTCAATAATTGTTTTTAAAATCTTAAGATCTCATAACTAACTTAATTATTTTATTTTTGGCAAACATTATTACAAGATAATTCAGCAAAGAAAATTGAGGGGAAAAAATTTGACTGCCTCAGTATGAAAATGCCTTTTAATTCTAAGTATGAGCATGCGTGATTTGTGGTGGCTAAGAATAATGATTATGGAAAAAATAGAAAGGACTTTTGTATGGCTAAATAGTCAAAACACAAATCCTAAAGGACCCCATCTACAATGATTTTCCATTGAATTATATGATTACTTATTTAGAAAAAAAAATTATATGCGCTCGATGTTAATATTAAACTAGTAAATGTAAGATATGTATTTTTTATTTATTTATGTATTCAATATACAAAATTTAATTACTAGCACGATCAATTCGGATTAGCCGGTGTTATAGAAAGTCTAGTATGAGGGGTTTTACCGCACTCCACCAAAAAAGACTTCATTCCAATGACCCGAAACAAGCTACCCAAGGCCTAACATTGTCTTCGCTACTTCTCTTCATGTTGTGCTTCATCATATTACGTTTATACACACATCTATTATTTAATCATGATTAATCGATATATATTTTTAGGTTAATTTTGTAATTATTAAGATAAAATTATTTGATTTGATAATAAAGTACAAGTATTTTCCAAGCAAATGGTAATAATTGAAAGATAAGCTCTAAAAGGGCAACAAGCCCACAACAATGAGCTAAAAAGTCATCCATGGGGTATGTTTCATTAAAAAAAAATCATTTCATATTTGATATTCGTATTGAAATTCAACTAATTTGAATTTGTGATGCATAAAACTCATTCAAGAGAAGTGTTTTCTTAAAAAAGCTTTAAGGCTCAAAATCAAAATCTCTTATTAAGGGAGAAGGAGTCTCATCCGTTTCACCCCACCCACCATTAAAACTTTTCTATAAGGAAAATAAAATGTTCATTACTTTCTTGATTTTCTACTAGTCACATCTTCCTCAATGAACTTCAATTCCAAAGTCCACATTCAATATTTTATTATGTTTGAAAATTATTATATTAGGGATAAAGTTCATGATGATCATTCGGATTATCATGAGAGGATCATGTACTTTGACAACTTTTGAAAATCCAACTTTTACTTTATTTTTTCATTTTTCTTAATTACCCATTCCATGTTTGACCTTCAACTTTTATTTATAAAAATCTTTTAAAGAAAATTCCAATTTAAAGTAGTGTAAAATGTAAACCAACAGGCCAGTCTAATTGACTAAAATATACATTTTGATCTCTATTTTATCATCCTTAAGTTTTGTGGACCACACCCTGGAGTTATTGCACATTATTATGAGAAAATTATATATTTGTAGTTTAATTTGTATAATCGGCAAGGATTTTCATCAAGAAGAAAAATATAAATTTCTGACGAGTCAATTTTCAATGGGTTTCCATAGTGATGTCTTCTTCGGAAATTAGCCTCTAGCTTTGCCTCTGCTTTTTAGTGCTTTACGAAGTCATTTTTCATTTGTCATGCTCATAAATTAGTATGTTTTCAAGTATCAAGTTTATTAAGCATTTAATAAAATAGTCAAAATGTATGCAAACTGATTGAATATTATCGTCAAAAAATCTCGTCAAAAGTGATAAAGTTGATTGATAAAAAATCTTGAAAAAGAGAATGAGGCATGCAAAAGGTCAAGTCTTTAGATATTTTCATTTTAACAGTAAAAACTCCATAACACGTGTGGGTGTGCATTAATTAGGTGCATTAACAATTAATTAAATCGCTTTCTCTCTTTTTTCCTTACATATTGATCATGTTATTACACCGAGTTATAGTTGATTAGTTCTGATTTAACTGTTAAAGGTATTATTTATTTTTTCGTTTTGATAGTTTTTAACTAGAGCCTCATATTTTTATTAAATTAGGTTTTAAATTTAAAAACAAATTATATAGTTGGATTCCTTATAAGGGATTGAACATCTTCACAGGCTTACTAATCATCATATTGTTGGGTTTCAGCAAGGTGTGAATGAAAAATAAAAAGAAAAAATGAAAAAAGTGGGGGAACCAATTTCGAGGGAAAATGAAAAGTCATTTCAATTGGAAAGTCTTTGAAGATGAAAAGTCATTTCTCCCATATTGGTAGAAGAAAGGAAAACTGTTATCCTTATATTAGGAAACACTTTCTATAATTCTTAAAGGGTTAAGAAGAAGGAGCCCTATCGCGCCGTCGTCGTCGCTGGCTCGGATTCGGCAAATGATGTGATTGATTGATAATATTTTTGGACAAAATTTATTTTATCAATCTCATTAAGTAATTTCCTTTCTCTTGAAAATTAATTTAGAATGTTAATTAGTTAACCGAATTAATTTTGCGTAACATAATTATTTGAAATTCGCGAGTAACGGTAACGTCATCTGAAGAGACCTGTTCCTTCCAAAAAGACGTTATTTTTCCCAAAAGACACAATGTTCTGGAAAGACATGTCTGAACAGATACGTTCACACCATGATCCTAACAGACGCGTTCCTTGCTGCAAATGGCTATAAATAGAGAGTCTTTTTCCGTTTTTCAACACTGAAAAATTTTTCCTCTCTGCATACATTTTCTTACAAAAATAAATTTGTCAATCGACTGAGTCTGTGTGTGCTCTCGTTGTTGTTCATGCGTTCGCTGAAATTAGTGAAGTTTGAGGTACCGCTACTTCTCTAATAGTTAATCCGTCTTATCTTTGGAGGAATTAATATGTAACCTCAGGTACTTGAGGGGATTAAATTTCTTAAGGAAAAACAGTGGGTTCTGTGGACTCGAATTATTATTTCTGTCTGTTTCATCTATTTTCTGTTTTTTCCTAACCTAAATACAGGAGATAACACATATTTCGAGAAGTAATTTATCTGATATCACTTTTAATGATATGAAACTAAATATTAAGTTATTGTTTACTTTGACCAATTTTGTGAGGCCTCATGGTTTAGTTCCCTTGAGCATTAAATCAAGAGGTGCGTCAACAATATAATTGCATTCTTGATCCCAATTTATATTGCCGCTAACCAATATTAAATTTGCCTAAGACAAACTTCATGTGAAATTTCTGTTTGAGTTCAATAATTTTTGCTAGCGATATGTGGGTTATTGTACTTCGTTCAATTAGGCTCATACCCGTCAAAACTATGTCTGGCTCAAGTTGAATTGTGTAACTATCTAAGATGAACTCATTTTGAGTTGATTTCTCAAATGGTTACTCAACTAAAAATTATCTCATAAAGATGATTTCTTTGTTGAATAAAAAAAATGTCTTTCTGAAGTATTAATTATTAATTGAGTGACCATATGCAACTCCTTTTTTAAAGAATACAATTTGTGTATTATTCAGACCACACTTAAATTACATTGCATATATTGTTGTCGATAAATGTCATTGTCGCATTGTACCATACCCAAACAAAAAAAAATTGGAATAAACAAAACGAAAATGGTGTCAAGTCCACACGCCAATTTAGTACGTCGGCATAGCCCTCAAGTGCTCGTGCAAAAGCTACTATCAACTCTTAATATCCAAAATGTGTAATGACTTCTTATGCCAACGACTTCATTTTATTTTTTTATTTTTTTATTTATTTATTTTTTTATATTATTATTATTTTGTGTGTGCGCGTCCATTTTTTTAACATTCTCAACTCTCCAACTACTCGTCTGAATCTTGTATTCCAATAGAAGCAGAAGTGATATGGATTATTCAAGAATCGAAGTCGATTTGCTTTATAAAAAGAAGATATCAATGAACTTCTATGAAATGGTTTCGCGGGATTCAGCCAATTGTCTTGATCGTGGAATATCATTGAGAAATAGGAATCCAAGTTATCAAAGGATTTCCTGCGATTATTTCTAGTATGGAATGAGTCAATCATCCACTTTGGTATCTTATTGAACAAAAATAGTAATATGGTTCCTCCATTGATCAAGAATTTCGATTTTTGGGAAGTATCATGATCGTCCAATAAGAAGGGTTTCAATTTTTTCAAATGAACAATTTGAAGACCAAAATAAATAACTTTCATTACACTTAATCAAAAGGTGTCGATTTAAATTCAGAAAACAGAAATAAAGTTAGGAATGAGCTAGCAATGTACTTTATGCGGAGCAAATTAGAATTAACCAAAATTCTAGAGGGAATACATCATTTTCAATTATACCAAGTAAAATGGACCGAAGTGAATACTTTATTATTTTCAATCATAATAATAAGTAAAATGGACTTGATGAAGTAGTTCATTTTCAAATTTCAACATTTGCAAGTTTTTCTATAAAGGGTACATATAGGTAACTAGTAGGTGTAAATAGGCTCAAACTGGCATATACTTCACGATGCAACAACATATTTTGACATTAGTGTTTACAAGATTTTTTTCCATTTTGATGTTTAACTACAAATTTTGTTTTGTATTGAACTAGTAGTATGGAATGATTAACATTCTTTTATTTGTTGTGTTTTATTTATAAAAATGTCACAAATTATGATGTAGGCTTGATTATTTGAGCTGACCTTAGGAAGGCGCTCCTATATATGGAGGTAATTATCAACCTAGCTAGGCCATGGGCCTTCTTAATTGCCCATTGACCCATCTATACTCGTGCCAGTAAAAATTGCTTGTAATGATTCGGAAATTATGAATACAAAAATAAATAGAGAATCTCATACTTGTAATGAGGACATTCTTTTTATAGATTATTCGCGCAGGAAATTAAAGGTATTACGCCAAGGCTTTCTCAAGTCATTGTAACATTTTATTCTTCACGTCAAATTGAAATATAAGGCCCCTTTTTAATTGCAACCAAGGAAAGAATACCACGAATGGTGTTTACAAACCAGAGGCAAATGTAAATATTCACTTAAGAAGTTTAATTATCCTCAGATTAAAAGATACCAAAGTCATCAGCCAAAAAAATAAACACAAGATTAATGTTTTTGAAGAATATGGTGATATTTATTTTCAAATGTTTGAATAAGTGAAAAAATCCATGTGCTAGTCTTGTAGTAGCTAATTGAGATTGGAATTGAATTCCAAGGGTATATTTGACCTGATTGAAGTCATTCTCCAAAAAATATTAAATATTATTACTATTATTATTATTATTATTATTATTATTATTATTATTATTATTATTATTATTATTATTATTATTATTATTATTAATAATAATAATAATAATAATAAAAATGGCTTTCACTAAGGTATTTAAATTAAAAAGAATAATATTTGAAATAAAAAAAGTGTCGCGCAAAGTTTAAAAATAACGGGGGAGGGGGGAAAGAGAGGAAGAAAAAAACTATTTACACTTAAAACTTGAGGTCTCATATTTGAGATTATCTTTCTCGACTAATCTAAATTCATATTCGAAAAAATGGCTAAAAAGAATAAGTCTTTGGTTTGATTATAATTGTCTATTGATATATACATTTAAACTAAAAGTTTTGGTATTTAAATAAAATATTTAAAACCTAACTTTTTTTTTTTTCATTTTAGGTTTGTGAATACTGTATTCATGTTGTTGCGTGGCACACATTTTTAACTATTTATATAACTTGTTAAATTTGGCAAGATGCGTATTTATAGATCCAAATTGCCACCTATAATTTCTGACAAAAGTTTTGAAAAAATTTATACAGTAAATTACGTAACTCCAAATATGAAACTACCAACAATATTATGGACAAACATAGTTGCATGTTGATGTTTTAGTTAATACTTCCTCTGTCCCGATTTATATGATATATTTTTATTTTTGTTGGTCCCAAACAAATGATACATATCCTTTTTGACAAACATTTCATAATATTATTAATATTTTACCCATGGTAGGTCTCATATATTTGGTAAAAGATCTATAAATATGTACTCTCCTATTTAAAAGATTGTTTATTTTAAGGATAATTTTAAAATATTATAAATAATTCTCATACTTTTCAAGCTTAATGTCCAGTCAAACTATATTATGAAACAAAGTGAGCAATAAAAGTAAAAAATTAAATTAGATAGTGAGGAAAATATTTAACTCATGTAATAAGAAATTGTTGAAGAAATGACCTTGAATTGGACCAAGTATTCATATTTGGCCCAAACAAATAATTGGTCTTATTACTTGTAATGACCCACCCAATTTAGTTCACACCCACCCATTTGAACACATATCCACTTTTTATCTCTTGAGAAATTAAAAAATGACCATTTTTATTTCATAATATTGATTACTTTTTAAAGATAGGATCGAAAGATAACTAATGAATGTTATTTCTATGTTATATATAGTAGAAAATTATGACATCAACTTTTCAAAAACATTTCACTTAGATCATATTAACACTTCATATACATAGAAATATATGTTTAAAAAAATTATAACTAAATCCCCTTGTTAATCATTTATAATAAAAGAAAAGAAACTTCAATCAAAATATAGTAGTATACGTTCTAACATTTACACATTTAGTTTTGCACTAATATTAAATTGTATACTTGTTTTTGTAATATCTAATATATATGAATTATTTATTTAATTATTTTCTTTGATAGATATTCAATATTTCAATATTTTACTACATAAAACTTGTTTTTTACTTATGTCCTCCTACTTTGAAATATTCGCAAGTGGATATTTAAATTTTATATATAGAATTAAATAAAATGGGAAAGTAATAAAGGGACATTAAACGTAATTCTAGAAAGGCTTTCCCGTAAAAAAATCGAGTCTTGACAGTTCAAGTGAAATTTTTTTAGACTAATCCCACTTTTTAGTGGGGCTACTTAAGCCACTTTAGTGCAAACCAGAAGGACTGGAGTTGTTGGATGTTGCTCAGTTCTACTATAACTTAACAACCAAAAAGCTCTGCGTCGAACTTCAGCCCCTTCGAGTTGGCCACAGGGTAACAACTTCTGACGCCCCACACCATTGTGACAGGAGGGGGCGCGTGGTTCACCAGTTCCACCGACTAGACCAAAAGAGTGATTCAGTCGATACAGAGGTGCGTTGGTGCATCAACCTCTTTCCTTCACAGGAGAGGGGACAGTATGCTTTAAGGAGCTTGGGCTACTCAGCCGATAGGAATAGGGGTTTGTTTCCACAACTGAAAGATAATCTGAAGCAGGATCGGAAACAGAATAAGATTGAGGAGCGGAAAGTCACTCGGCTCAAGCCGAGAAGCGAGGTAAAACCATTCTCAGAAGAAGCAAGTTTAGCGGATGGAAATGGTAATATCCTACAATTATCTTAATATTAAAAATTTCAATTCGATATATATAGCCCAATGTGTTATCCATAAGTTAAAGTCAATTTTTTATTAATTCAAAAAGTAGTACTTACTATTCCTTTTGAATTCATTATAAATATGCAAACATGTTATAAAATGCAACCCAAACATCTTCACCTTCCTTCCATTCTTCTTCATCTCCTTTAATGGCAGAAAATACATTACCAACATTAAGGTAAATTATGAAAAAAAAAATATCCATTATTGGAACCGATAACAATTAAATATTTTATATACCATATATTATACACTAAAAAAACAGAGCAAAATGAAGCCATCAATAAACAGTAGCACTACATATATAAATATATATACAGACATATATCCAGCTTCATCTTCATCTTCGTCATAACAGAAAAACACAGTACTATTCCCCCCCCCCCCCCTTCCATTTTCAGGTGCTGCCAAGAGTACCAACAACTAACCCCCACCCCCTCACCCCCCAACCCCCATTTTCTCAAATTCATGATTTTTGTATGTTAGTGTACATAATAAATAGTTACAGTAATAGTAGTAGTAGTAGTAGAATCCAACTCTTTTTTGGTTATCTATGCTTCATAAGCATCACCATTTTCATATTTCTTCTTCTTCTTTACTTATGAGAAGATTATTCGGATCATTTTATCATATTCATCGTAAAAATCTCAAATTCCTTCAAAATCAGAAATGGGTATGTCGTAACATGGCTACGACAACAACTGTAGCACCACCAACAACGAAAAAAATCGTTGTTATAATGGGTGCTACTGGTTCTGGAAAATCAAAACTCTCAATCGACCTCGCCACTCGTTTTTTCACATCGGAGATTATAAATTCAGACAAAATTCAAATATCCAAAGGGCTTGATATAACAACGAACAAAATTTCAATCAATGAGCGGGGCGGCGTTGTTCATCATTTACTCGGTGAGTTTTCCGGTCCTGAGTTATTTTCCCCTTCTGATTTCCGGCATACAGCTGATAACAGAATCACTGATATCATCAATCGCCGGAAACTACCATTAATCGTCGGTGGGTCGAATTCCTTCATCTACGCTCTGTTATCAAACCAGTTCAATCCGGGTGTAGATGTTTTCGATGAGTTAAACCCGGTTCAGTGTATATCAAAGGAGCTTCGTTACCATTGTTGCTTCATCTGGGTTGATGTTTTCATTCCGGTTCTGAATCGTTACTTGTTTCAACGAGTCGACGAGATGATGGACTCGGGGATGTACGAAGAGCTCGAAGAGTTCTTCGAGAAAAACGGGTTTTCCGATCGGAACACCGGGATAAGAAAAGCGATTGGGGTACCGGAGATGGAGGGGTATTTTAGGAATTTGAAAAATTGTACCACCGTACAGGAAAAATGCAGGCTATACGATGAAGCAGTGAGAGAGATAAAGGAGAATACGAAAGAGCTTGCAGAGAAACAGATATGGAAAATCCAACGGTTGAAAGAAAGTGGGTGGGACCTACAAAAAGTAGATGCCACGGAGGCACTCCGGGCGAAAATGTCGCCGGAAAACAGCGAGATTCCGGCAACGGAAATTTGGGAAAGACAAGTTGTAATACCAAGCATGAAGATTGTGAAACAATTTTTGTTGGAGTAGGTTTTCCAGCTAATTACACCTCTTCAAAAATTCTCCATTTTCAATATTTTTCTCTCTTTTTTTTAAAAAAAATATAAGAGTATATGATTTTTGGTTTTTTTTAAAAAAAAAAACGTATGTAATGAGGCTGACGTAGTAACCGATTATGGTTTTTTTTTTTTTTTTTTTTTTTTTTAATTTACTAACTTATTTAAAAAAATATACATAAAAAAAATTGGAAGAACAATCAAAGAAAAAGAGTCTTCTATAATTTCTTCTTTCTCTTTTTTATTTTTGTTTTTATTGGATTTATTTCTTGGAATGAGTTCAAAATTGGAGTACTTCGATAAATGGAGTATTTGTGTTGAGTGTATACATCAAAATGAAAATATACACTCTATCCATCTCAAATTAGTACATAGAGCATTTTTTATTTTGTACGATGCCTAAGAAATTATAAACCAGAATATAATGGTACTAAATCATCCTTTAATTTTTTATTTTGGAATTTTACAAATAAATGTGAATACTTTTAAAAAAAATTAATTGTAAGGATAATATAGAAAAAAATTAATTTATATTTTTTTGATTTAGTAAGGTAAACAACTGATATGGAACAACTATTTTTAATATAATGATCAACTAATATAAAATAGAGGGCAAATAATTTAAATATATTGTGGTAAAAATTTCCAACATAGATCATAATATTCAAATTCTAGATCGCTCTCCACTAAAGTTATTATATAACATAATGTATATAGACATGACAATATCACAATATCACACGAGAGACATCTAAGGAGGATATTTTTTTTGTTTTTTCGGTGTTTGATATTCATATTAGAGTCTGACTAATTTGTATTCGCGTTGAAAAGTCTCACTCTGAATAAATGTTTTTTATATTGGTGATCTCATATTCAATACTTTCACCCGAGATTCTAATTAAGAATAAAAAAGTATTTACCATTTCAACACAACATTTGATGATATTTAAGGAGGATTTATGTTTTTGACAAATTCATTCCTTATTACTTTTAACTCAAATAGTCAAGTTGATCATATATAATTTAATTTATTATTGTACTATCATATAATTCTAATTCAAAATCGGATCATAAGCTAACATTGACAAAGCTAATAAAGAGTTCAAGTAATTAATTAAAAGCTTTATGAAAACTCTATTCAGAGTGACCAGTGTATTTGAAAATTAATCTTAATCATGCTATCCTTTTCTTCAACAATCAATTAAATTAAAAAGTCAGTTAGATAATGTGTTTATCCACAAAAAACTCTTATTTTAGTAATCACATTTTCCTAGCAAGTGACTGTAATTATAAACTTTATGTAATATAATACATTAGATGTAATAACACGCTTATTTCTACAACTCTATAAGAAGGTACGTCTTTAGAGTATATTGAATCAGTATAGTTATCATTCTTCTAATCCAACAACACAATTTGAATTAGTATCAAAAGTTAAGTACTAAATAATATTTAGACTATTATAACAAGTAATATATTTTTTTTTAAATACTATTTATCATACATTTTTTGAACAATTATATATAGTTTTCTTTTAGGTACTGAAAATTGTCCAAATAAATCTTTCATGATGGATTATAGTGTTATCAAAAATTGTTGTGTTGACATGTAGGGTTTGTATTAAGATTTCCATTAATTAAAATAGTTTAATCTTGCAAAGGATCTCCTAAATATAGTGTTATAACAATATATCTTATTTAGATTGCCTAAATCCAATCTAATTTAATTTGATTTGATTCGTGTATATATATAATTAAGAACACTAAACTTTGATTTATACTAAAGATATAAATTAACTATTTGTGTTGATACCTCTAGATTGCCCTTATTGGCAAGCCGAACATGTTACACACTTTGCCAAGTTGATAATTGTAAATTAGCTATATCAAAAATAATAAATATTTCATTCAAGAAGCAAGTTGAAAACAAAATAATTCGATACCAAAATATCTGTAAGAGATTTTTAAAATTGTCAAAGATGAAGGAGTTAATTTGACCAATGTTTAAACTTTAGTTAGATTAGATAAGATTAGTTCAATAAAATTATATATTTAACCTTACATATGGGACAAATTCATATGGTTTGATTTTCGAGAAGTAAACGTTACATTAGTATTTTGGATAAGAATGTATATTCTCTTTTACTTTTCTGTTTCATTATGACATAAGATTCGTCTAAGGTATCACGTGAATCACTTCTTCAAAAGCTTTCCACCTAGAAACTTGTCGCTCTTTTGTGTATATACTGCTCTCATAGGCACACCTTTGTTCATGAGCGTCACAATTTTTATGTCTTAATTATTTACAATTCATAGCTGTCGATTACCCTCGTTGGCATGCAGACGAACATGTATATTTTATTAAATTTAGAAAATCATTCATTATTTATTAATTAAGAAGCAAGTTGAAAAATATATATATTAGGATTATGATCTCAAAATGCAAAATTAGTGGAGCTACCTAGTTTTAATTAAATAGTTTGGGACCATTAAACATGCCAAGGAAAACAATAGTGGTATGCATGTAACCCCTATAACTAAGTGAATCATAATATTAAGCTCCTAAATGGAGTACATCCTAGTAGTAAAGAATTAACTTAATTTTTTAAATTTAAATTAAGACATTGTTTGTGAATCTGAATTGAAAAAATATTGTCAATTTATTTATTTTACTTACCACAAGATTGAAACATCTTCCTTACTTTCTTAATGTTTGTATTAGCAACTAGTTAAACTAAGATATATATAAAATGAAACGAGGGAGTATAAGTTTCATCTTTTTTACATTGAAATATTTAGAAAAAATATTTATATTTTTATTAAAATATTACTTAATTTGTCTTTCGAAAAGAAATAACGTAACAAACTTTCTGATGAAGATTTTTTTTTTTTAAAAAAAAAGTATCTTAATTTGTCCGCGGATAATGTAATATATTATCTATTCGCATTATTTAATTATTGTATAACATGTTAATATTATTTTAATTTTCAAGTATGCAAGAAACTTATAAACTCTACTATATATATTTATTATAATTAACATTTTAATATGACATGATCATGTTGTAAAGAAAGACAAGGGAATGATGATGGAAGCTAAAATGGGAGAGATCCAAGAAGAATAGAAGGAGTGTGAGACAAAAACATCGAATGGAGAGTCATGAATGAGTCCTTGGGAAGTGTCTCTCTCAAATAAATACAAATCACTCTCTCCGTCTTAATTTATGTATCATTATATATTCAAATATTACCTTTAATCTATCATAAATTATAGAGACAAATATTGAAAATATCTATGAATTGATGTAAATTATTAGTTTCGTTTTCAATCTTTTGACAGCTTTTAAAACACTTCATTTACTTGACTAACTAAACTTAGATACACCTCTGATCTGTCACTTAACATATCAGGTGGTCTCAAACTCTTGTAGGAACATGAGACTCTTAATACTCCCTCTGTCCAATAATAGTTGCCCACTACTATTTTGGAATGTCCAACAAAACTTGTCTACTTATTAAATCAATGGATAATTTTAAATTTAGTTCCTAATTTATCCTTATCATTGATTATAGTCATTTCTCTATTACATTTTTCAAGACATTATATTTATTATATTTAAAGGATAATATAGTAAATTACCCTTCTATTTATAATTTTGTAAATATTATGTAAAGTCAATAATAAACACGTATTATTAAACTTAAAAAAATATTATTTAACTCTTGAAATCCGAACTCAGCGGGAGAAGGAGTATTCTATTGCCAAAGCTAATAAATATGCAATGCCTTAGGTGTTGGTCAGCACGCGTGCGGTTTCTTTAGCGCATGATCCCTATAGAACCCATGCGGCCACCCACCACTATTTCCTATTCCAATTTAATTAAACTTATATATATATATATATATATATATATATTCATAAAACAAATATTTTGTTACATGGTTAGTATAATTTAACTTGTAATATACTAACAAATAAGTAGTCTTCAATCATGCTACAAATTAATAACTATTCCCTCTATTTCTTTAAAAAAAAATTGGCCCTTATTGACTTGATAGGACATTCTACAAAAATTATTTATTAGACATTTATTTTACTAATTTATTTATATTTTGAAAATCAAATCTCAAATGAGTCTTACTTTATATAATTATTTAATGATAAGAGGAATATTGATGACGGTGGAGCTAGGGGAATTTGAACCTCTCTCGATTGAAAATTACAATAGAAATTATCTATAAATTTTGTTTTCTATTGTTAAACTATAGCTAAATAACTTGAAATTAACATAAATTTTTCAATAACAATGGATTTTGTTGTTTAGTGACGAAAGTTGTCCATTGCTATCAAATTCCTTTTAGTATAAAGATCGAGAATGACGAATTCCATTAATTATTTTTTTATGTATTTATGTTTTTATATATTTGAATTCTGAATTTCTTTGGACTAATTATATAGATACTTACACACTATTAACCCACAAAAGTTACACTTGGTAAACATTTAGACATACAATTTTATATCGCAATATAAAATTATGTAATGAATTACTATATTATGCACAAGATTGATTAAGTGTTTTGCCCCATAACAAAGTGTTGTTCTTTTGACTGCCATATATGACTGTTTTAGTATGCACAAAAAGGTATGTTTGTTGTGTTCTATGCATGCTCAATATTTAAATATTTGTTTCTTTCCAAAGCCACATTAAATTAAAATTAAAATTAAAAAAATGAACCTTGTCCCTATTATATGACTCATTTTTTTACTAGACTAGATGCATTTATATATTATATAGTCCTTCTACCTTATATCTCACGTAACTATATTACAGAAATAATTTAGTACACCTACGAGAAAAAAAAATTTAGGTGGTGTATGTCTCAAGACGACATTAATACTGGTACAAGAGTTTAACTGTGCAGACTGTCAACACCACCACATTTGAAACAAATAATGATGATCATGTGTTGTGAAAGCATGATCATTATGTTTTTAATTTGTCGCAGTTACGTCGAGATGTCATATGGACGGACGGCTTTCTATCATAGTTGCAAGGGTTCCAAACCTTAACTACTTAAGTACCAAAGGCTGCTTTCGGTTGGTTTCATAATGGGGCTGTTCACTACAAGCTATCAGTGCTCAGCGCTGTCTTAGATTGAACATTGACTTATCTTATTGCCGTTCAATCTCTAAGGCGGGTTTCCGCTGAGAACGGAATAGTGTTCATGTCCAAAGGTGAACAAAGCCCTAGCTTCTAGAGTTCGCTGCTTTTCCCAGGCCGGCCAGAGAATAAATTTGCATAGGTCAAATTGAATTAAGTTTAAAATGAATTGAACTAATAATGAATGGATCAATAACTCATTTAAACTTAAGCGAATTATATATGTTTTAGTGATCTAATTTTACCACCTTATACTCTATATTTATAGCAGTCTATACAACTCTCTAACAAGTCCCAACTAAGTCGCCTTTGATTGTGCAATATTTTTACAGCAACTGTTGATTTATCATATGTCTACGCTACCAATTGATCATGATTTCTCGACTCATGCCAATATATTTTAGCTCAATATACATTTACGTTTCACCCCTAAGATATCATGTGCACCTTTTCTTTATAAACTTATTAATTTAGAAGTCTGTCAATCCTTTTCTATGACTTGTCGATCGGCCTATATCATGAAAATCACATACAACCCCCTCCGCCTTAGGAGGTCATCAACATCCTTGTTGAGATTTGCCCTATCATCAACTACAGTATATCTAAGTAATTAGTTCTTAACTAATGAAATTTATACTTATACTTAATCGCATGACAGACATTGTCCGCTTTGATCCAACATTTCTCGGCCTTACATGATTATTGGGCTCTTCTGTTACATCTTCATTACTAAGTAGAGATAATAGGCCCAAGCCCAAGCCCAAGCCCAATATTCCTCCCCTGTATTTATCTCTCTCTCTTCATCGTCACCCTCACAAACGAAAAATGGAGGATGCTGTTGTTAAAATGGGTCTTACTGCTGTTGTTCCTGCCAAACCAAAACTAACAATCGACCTCGCAAATAGTTTTAGTTTTGGCGTTGAGACCAACAAAAGCTCATTGGCTGAACGGCGTGGCTTTTTTCACCATTTACTCCGCGAGCTTTTCCTTTCCGATTTTCTGTATACAGATGATGACAGAGTCTCCGGCAGACCAAAACTCCCATCAACCGTCGGCGGGTCTAATTCCTTCATCGAACCGGTACAACCTGGATCTCGACGTTTTCGAAAAGTGGAACCCGGTTCAGTGTGAATCAAAGGAGCTTCGTCATCACTACTTCTTCAACCCAGTTCTGGATCGGTACCTGGGAAAACGATTCGATGAGACGATGTACGACGAACTCAAAAATGAGTTTTCCGATCAGAGCACTGGGTTGAGGGTAGTGGAAGAAGTGAAAGAGATAAACGAAAACACGAAGCATCTAACGGAGAAACAGATGTGGAAGATCCAACGAGTAGAGTCTATGGAAGCATACCGCCGACGATGTCGCCGGTAAAAAGCAAGATTTCGGCGACCGAAATTTGGGAAAGATAAGTTGTATTACCGATCATGAAGATTGTGAAACTTTTTACTCGTTCAGCTCTTACTACTTTAACACTGTCTGGAGGGTTATTCCTTATTGTTTGATAAGGTATTGTGTTGTATTTTATCGTATTGTATTATTCTAATGAATAAAATGTTTGTGATAATTGTATACTTCTCCTTAATACTTTGGATGATTTAGAGTTACTATGAATGACAATAAATACAAGATTAATGTTTTTGAAGAATATGGTGATATTTATTTTCAAATGTTTGAATAAGTGAAAAAATCCATGTACTAGTCTTGTAGTAACTAACTGAATTCCAAGGGTATATTCGGCCTGATTGAAGTCATTCTCCAAAAAATATTAAATATTATTATTATTATTCTTATTATTATTATTATTATTATTATTATTATTATTATTATTATTATTATTATTATTATTATTATTATTATTAAAAATGGCTTTCACTAAGGTATTTAAATTAAAAAGAATAATATTTGAAATAAAAAAAAGTGTCGCGCAAAGTTTAAAAATAACGGGGGAGGGGGGAAAGAGAGGAAGAAAAAAACTATTTACACTTAAAACTTGAGGTCTCATATTTGAAATTATCTTTCTCGGCTAATCTAAATTCATATTCGAAAAAATGGCTAAATAGAATAAGTCTTTGGTTTGATTATAATTGTCTATTGATATATACATTTAAACTAAAAGTTTTGGTATTTAAATAAAATATTTAAAACCTAACTTTTTTTTTTTCATTTTAGGTTTGTGAATACTGTATTCATGTTGTTGTGTGGCACACATTTTTAATTATTTATATAACTTGTTAAATTTGACAAGATGCGTATTTATAGATCCAAATTGCCACCTATAATTTCAGACAAATGTTTTGAAAAAATTTATACAATAAATTACGTCCAAATATGAAACTACCAACAATATTATGGACAAACATAGTTGCATGTTGATGTTTTAGTTAATACTTTCTCAGTCCCGATTTATATGATATATTTTTATTTTTGTCAGTCTCAAACAAATGATACATATCCTTTTTGACAAACATTTCATAATATTATTAATATTTTACCCATGGTAGGTCTCATATATTTGGTACAAGATTTATAAATATGTACTCTCCTATTTAAAATATTGTTTATTTTAAGGATAATTTTAAAATATTATAAATAATTCTCATACTTTTCAAGCTCAATGTCCAGTCAAACTATATTATGAAACAGAGCGAGCAATAAAAGTAAACAATTAAATTAGATAGTAAGGAAAATATTTAACTCATGTAATAAGAAATTGTTGGAGAAATGACCTTGAATTGGACCAAGTATTCATATTTGGCCCAAACATATAATTGGTCTTATTACTTGTAATGACCCACCCAATTTCGTTCACACCCACCCACCCATTTGAACACATATCCACTTTTTATCTCTTGAGAAATTAAAAAGTGACCATTTTTATTTCATAATATTGATTATTGTTTAAAGATGGTATCGAAAGATAACTAATGAATGTTATTTCTATGTTATACATAGTAGAAAATTATGACATCAACTTTTCAAAAACGTTTCAATTAGATCATATTAACACTTCATATACATAGAAATATATGTTTAAAAAAATTATAACTAATTCCCTTTGTTAATCATTTATAATAAAAGAAAAGAAACTTCAATCAAAATAGAGTAGTATACGTTCTAACATTTACACATTTAGTTTTGCACTAATATTAAATTGTATACTTGTTTGTAATATCTAATATATATGAATTATTTATTTAATTATTTTCTTTGATAGATATTCAATATTTTACTACATAAAACATGTTTTTAACTTGTGTCCTCCTACTTTGAATTATTCACAAGTGGATATTTAAATTTTATATATAGAATTAAATAAAATGGGAAAGTAATAAAGGGACGTTAAACGTAATTCTAGAAAAATTTTCTCGTAAAAAAATCTCTTGACAGTTAAAGTGAAATATTTTTAGACTAGTCCCACTTTTTAGTTGGGCTACTTAAGTCACCTTAGTGTAAACCAGAAGGACTGGAGTTATTGGATGTTGCTTGGTCCTACTATTAACTTAACAATCAAAAAGCTCTGCATCCTAACATGGCAACTACAACAACAGCAGCACCACCAACAACGAAAAAAATCGTTGTTGTAATGGGTGCTACTGGTTCTGGAAAATCAAAACTCTCAATCGACCTTGCCACTCGTTTTTTCACATCGGAGATTATAAATTCAGACAAAATTCAAATATCCAAAGGGCTTGATATAACAACGAACAAAGTTTCAATCAATGAACGGGGCGGCGTTGTTCATCATTTACTCGGTGAGTTTTCCGGTCCTGAGTTATTTTCCCCTTCTGATTTCCGCCATACAGCTGATAACAGAATCTCTGATATCATCAATCGCCGGAAACTACCATTAATCGTCGGTGGGTCGAATTCCTTCATCTACGCTCTGTTATCAAACCAGTTCAATCCGGGTGTAGATGTTTTCGATGAGTTAAACCCGGTTCAGTGTGAATCAAAGGAGCTTCGTCATCACTTCTTCTTCAACCCAGTTCTGGATCGGTACCTGGGAAAACGATTCGATGAGACGATGTACCACAAACTCAAAAATGAGTTTTCCGATCAGAGCATCGGGTTGAGGGTAGTGGAAGAAGTGAAACGGATAAACGAAAACACGAAGTATCTAACGGAGAAACAGATGTGGAAGATCCAACAAGTAGAGGCTATGGAAGCATACCGCCGACGAGGTCGCCGGGAAACAGCAAGATTCCGGCGACCGAAATTTGGGAAAGATAAGTTGTATTACCGAACATGAAGATTGTGAAACTTTTTACTCCTTAAGCTCTTACTACTTTAACACTGTTTGGAGGGTTATTCCGTATTGTTTGATAATGTATTGTGTTGTATTTTACCGTATTGTATTATCCTAATGAATAAAATGTTTGTGATAATTGTATACTTCTCCTTAAAACTTTGGATGATATAGAGTTATTATGAATGGCAATAAAATATTAAGGTAACGAAGTGATCACATTAAAATTCATTGAACAAATCTTTTCGTTGTTACCTAATGATAGATTTAAAAGATACCATACAAATAAGGTTTTAATCGTAATTAATTAAAATGTATTTTTGTTGGTTCAGCTCTTTGAAAATAATATCAATATAACTGCAATAGATTATGATTTTGGCGAACAAGTCTTGTTTATAACTTAATGGTCTCTAACTTTAGTGTACACATTACACAAATCATTCTGCTGGGTTGGGGGGGGGGGGGGGGAGTGGAATAATACTTTCATACCAAAATACTTGGGATTATGATGATAATCGCAATGAATTAAAGGAGCAGGCGTTAAGGTTTTTTTAACAATCATATTACATATGTCAATGCAAACAATTGAGTTTATATTATATCTTATAAAATATTTTATTTTTTACTCTTATTTTGATGTGTGATTCATCTATATACACTAGCTAGTGTTAATTAAATAGTTTGTAATCATCAAACATGCTAAGGCAAACAATAGTGGTATGCATGTAACCCCTATATAGCTAATTAATGATTCATAATATTAAGCCCATTAATATGTCCTAATAAAAAGTTAAAAAATACACCAACTATAAATTAAATTTGGACTAAAATAGCATCGCATGCCTTCCAAACTAGCCGTCATAAATTTATTTTTTTTTTCTTTTTTTTAGTTAAAAAGTATTAAAGCTAAAAAGATAAAAATATTTAAAAAGGTAAAATAGCACTCTGGCCAAATTTTGTGGGCCAAAAGGATTTTTCTTAATTTAAAATAAGATGATTTGTATAACCAAAAAAAATTCTTTTACTCCTTTCATTAAAAAATTCTTGATAAGGAGCTATATGGAACCTATGCAATACATATATGTATTAGGTCCAACAATGCGCATATGCGGATTTAATTTACTCTAGTATTTAAAAAAGTTAATCGGACTCCAATATAAATATCATACACATGAAAAATAACTTGCTTGTTCCTGTTCGAGCATTACAAAAAAGAATTTGACCAGTATTTGATAAGTTCAATTGTAAAGAAACATAAAATGACGATGAAAACTATAATACAGATTATGAACACCGGAAATAAAATGATGATGAAAGCTACAATTAATGGGAGATCCAAGAAGAATAGATTGAGTGAAAGACAAAATATAGAATGGAGAGTTATAAAGGAGTACAATATCTCTCCATTAAATGAAAAAAAATTAAGTACTTTCTTTTGTACATGTTTAACTTGGCATATTAGTTAGAATCCATTAATAAATGAGTAATTTAATTTACTATATCATTCATAATTATATACTCCCTCCATTCCATTTTATATGTTATCTCTTTCTATAAATAGTTGATTCATAATACTTGTCATTTCATAAAATCAATGCATAAATTATCATATTGTTCCTTTTTTACCCTTGTGAGTTATTAGCCTTGAAAATATATATTTGACCAACTTAGAAAAATTAAGTAAATGATTCATGTTCATTGGTTAAATTAATTAATCAAAATAAATTAATTCATATTCATTGATTGAAAACTTGAATTCCAAAAAAATTAAATAAGGGTAAAAGGGTAAAGTTACATAATTTCTTAATGCAAGTGCAAAGTAAAATGTGACATATAAAATGGGACGGAGAAAGTATATGTTAGAAATAATTATATTACTTGATAATAAGGATAAAATAGTAAATTACATCCTCATTCTTTAATCAGAACAAACAAAATTAAAATATTTTTACTTCAATCAATATGAATAAATAAAAATGAACAGAGAGCGTGCTCAAATAATATTGTATTTCCCAAGCCAATGAATTAAGAAGAGAGTGAGTTTTGGTCAGTTGGCGTGCGCTTTTGCTTCCATTTGCGCATGATCCTATACAACCCAACGCATGTACTACAAAATATATATCTACGATTCATGCAGAATTTAGTAATTGTTACACGAAGCATATATTAATTAGACTCAGGTGGAGCGAGAAATTTAGTATTTATATATTCTAAATCACAATTATGTTTATTTATTGGATTCTTGATAGACTATCGATACAAAAGTAGAATTTGCGCAAAAGTTATCGGTGATTATCAAACATATAACTTTAAGTTGAGAAAAATCAAATATGATTTTTTTTTTATATATCGTTTATTTTGAAAAGCCCACTGAGCAATTTACGAAAATAAGTTTTTATCCGTTACTCAGAAAAAAATAAAGTTATCTTAAAGGGACGATGAACCGGTTAAATTTTGAATCCATCTCTAAACATTTTACACACCATACTACAATAAAAAATGTTTCTTAATTTTGACCGTCATATATGACTGTTTATAGGCACAAATCACAATGATCAGAAAGTATATATTTTTGTTGGGTTTTATGCATGCGCAACATTTTTTAATATTTGTGCAACAGGGTAATGTTCCTTTCCCCATATATATTAATAAAATAAAAATATTTTTACCTTTAATTTGTCCCTATTATGTGAGTCAATTCTTACTGCTAGAAAGCATGAGCTGATAAATTTAATTAACCAACACATGTTATATGTAGTGGTTGTCATTCCTTATAATTCAAGCAACTATATTACAGAAATAATTTAGTACATGACCAGTAAATATTGGCCTGGTGGTCATAATTATGATCTACAATTACTCAGAACTCTCTAAAAAGTTTACATATTCTATTTCCTAAGCCTAAAAGTGGACTTAGCCCAAGATGTTAATGTTAATGTTAACATCTTGGCTAAGTCCACTTTTCTCATCGTACGATTCTTTCAGACTATTCTATTTCATTCATTCTCCATTCCGTCTACTCTGAGAACCCATAATCTAACGGTTCATTTACATATAATCTTTTTCGCAAATTTGAATTAGTGATCTACGATCATTCGTTCTTTCTTTCCATTCCAAAATATAATAGTTGGCAGATCGGTGCCCAGCCCAAGTCGGAACTGGGCATCTATCAGCCCAATACAGATATGGGCTTCTTCACAAAGTAAGTTAACAAATAATGGGCCAAGCCCAATATTCCTCTAATTCAGCATTTGTACTTTAGCCAGATACTTCATCAATTCTTTCTTTTATTATGTAGCACAATTGCACAAATGACCTCTTTTGAGGCCACTAATTTTGTTCAATTCTTTTTTAATTAATTGGGTTAAATTTTCTATGAGAATAAAAATTCATCCATCTAAATTCCAAGGTAGAATTTTAGGCCATTATGTGAATGGAAACTGAATTTAAAAACAAGATTTAGGAAAAGGCCATATGGTGCAAATAATCCCTTTTATCTTTTGATTTTTTCTTTGTTAAAATAGAACTTCGTGAACAGAAATTTATTTAAACTTTAGTTGAAATTTTAATCCTTATCATTTCCTCCAACTTTCTTCTATTTCTTCTTTCTTTTGGATATTTTGGTATTCGAAATTCATTTGTCCAAGTCAGTTTAGATGCACATAAAGATAAGGCTATTAAGTAGATAAAGTGTCCTATCACCAAACAATATTCATTTTCAATATTCATATTTGAGACTTCTAATCAAGAGTAGAAATATCTCAATTATTCTATCGCATTTGTTCATTATTTTAACTCCTATATATCGAAGTAGTCTTTCACGTGTAATATCAATCTTGATAGTTCATACGCATAACTTTAACAAAAGTGTACTTTTTTCTTTTTTCAACCAAAATATGGCCCACTGATGAAATTGTCTATTTGATGCCTCATTTTTTGTTGTCATCCTAAGTATTTATTGTGATGAGTTAAGACAAATGAATTGTGTGGTTGATGTTATTGTTCTATTATTATGGATGACAGCTAAAAGTGTTTGATTCATTTATGAAAAACAATGCACCCACTTAACGTGATTTTTGTGATTACTTTGAAATTGTTTTTTTATCCCACATCCCTGGTTTGGTATCCACATGAAAGTTCAATTAAATTTAAATTTGCATCGGGAAGCTCTCCTTAACAAAAGTGACTCTGTATCCAAGGAAACTTGAATCCTAAACTTGTGGTTAGAGATGAAAGAATAATCACCACTCCACCACAAGCTTTATTGTTTACTTGTAATTGTTGTTATCACACAGTTTGATTTGTACAAGCAATTCTGAAAAAGATTGATCATATTCTATTCAAGTGGCTATTACTATCCGCGTGAATTGTAATAGGATGATTTGAATTTTCTTCTTTCTAAATAAGATATGCAATAGATAATTTTAAATTTAGACGAATCCTAATATAAGCACAAAAAAGAATGGTCATTGCTAATGTAATCATTCTTATTTCTCTTCATCAATTGTGTATTCTGATTAATGAAAGTTACTAAATTATGTCAAACTCATTCCTTCAAACATATTAGATCTATGTCTATTATTTGTTTATATATTATTCAACCTTACATACAAAATATTAAATCGTCATTTAATGACTACAATAACTACTTTAATCTAACATTTTCTCATAAAAAAATTTTAGTTAGTTCAGAATCGAAAGTTAAGGCAAACATAATTTTACTTGACATTTCTTAGTAACCATGTGATTTGTTTAAACTTTAACCCATGTCATATAATTGGGATTAAACTTGGTTACTTAAACTAGCTGTGCTGTCTAACAAATATTTAATTATAACAAAAGGACCACTTATATATAAATTAAATCAAATGAATTTGGTACAATCACCAGCTAAGAAACAATAATTTACGAAGAGAATCAGATTTAAAATATTCATAAAAAGACATAAACAATTTAAATGTAGAAAAATAATAATAAAGCTTAACCAAACATTAATATATCATCATTTTCAATAATTGTCGAAAATAATTAATTATATACAGAGAGATACAACAGACATGTGTTCATTGACGATTTTACCCTTTCTAGAAAAACACAAGTCCTAGCCGCGTTTTCTCAATTTTTTGAACCGTCAAATTTTTCCTCGACAATAACGGCGTCTGCGTCCCACCACGTGTCACCGTCAATTTTCTCTAGCGGCGTTTTCACGTTTCTCAAATCACCGACCGTCAACTTCCCGGCGGCTTCATTTCTGACGTAAACTTTCCCGACCCCGGAGCCATTAACTCCGACGACCTTCCCTGACCCTTTACCCCAGTCAGCACATAGAGCCGGAGAATTACTTCTCATCCTCGTATCATACGCAGCTAAAAGAACACCTTTCCGGTCGTTTTTCACTTCCGATGACAAAACCACCGACGGCGACGCCATTGCCACCAACGGTACCTCAGAAGTCCCAGTAAATAAATTTCCTATTTTCTCTTCCTGGTTCAAATCCCATAACGAAACTACACTTCTCGATAAATCTTCGTATTCATAATCTAAACCTAAAGCTAAACTATCCCATAGCTTCACAACATTCTTCCCGGCAGAAAATTCCGTCCATGGAAACCTCTCGAAGCTATTTCTCCGCCGCCGGAATCTCAAATTCCTATTTTGCCCTTTTTCCCTGAAATAAAAACACGAACCCGCAACAGTAAAATCCTCATCAATTTGTTGATCTAATAGATCCTCATCATCAGAAGACGGCGCCGCCGCCGACGAGCATTTATCATCTTCATCGTCGTCATCGGAAATATCGAAGTCTTCGCCTAGATATTGAAGAAGGGGTTCAGCAGAAGGTTTAATTCTACGAACGTAAATGAATAACAGCTTGATTTTTCTTATTAAGCTGCTGAAAGTAGCTAAAATGGCGAGAATCAAAGCACCCCATTTCCAGAAACTGTAAACTTCGGGTACTTTTTCAATGGGAGAAAGTGAAAAGAATCGAGAAACCAGAGATGGGTTTTGTAGACATTTCACCCCTGCTTCAAAATCGCTGATCATGTTGATCTCAGGGAACTCCATTTTTAGGGTTTTTGACCCAATGAGAGGAAGAAGAAGAAGAAGAAGAAGAAGAAATGAAGATAATTAAGGAACTGTTTGGTTAGGGGAAAAAAATAAATTTGTGAAGAAAACAAGAAATTGAGGGGTTTGTACAAGGGAAGAAGAAGGGGTATATAATGGTGGAGAAGAAAGGCTGAAGGGGTAATAAAATAATTTTATTTGGGTTGTTGAGAATGACGTGGAGGAAATGTATTGGATAAGGAATAGAAAATGTTGTGACACGTCACAAAGTGCATAAGCTTTAGAAAGAAAAAAAATATGAGAAAATAGTATAAAAGATAAACTATAAATTCAAATTAAATATTATAATTATAGTTTCATTTAATTTTAATTCGTAGCAAATACTTTGTCATTTACCTCTCTCCTCAGAAACCTCCCTCGCCACTCTCCCTTGCCTCTCTCACTTTATACAAATACAAATGTATAAATTGTGTTTGTATTTGTATAAAGCGGGAGAAAACTTTATATACAAATATATATATATACCATTTTTCATCCTATACACTTATAATTATATAATACAATTTCCCCTGCCTAATTCTCTTTTGTCTTTCTCTATTTCTCGCTTTATACAAACACAAATTATACAAAATACAATGTATAATTTGTGTTTGTATAAAGAGCGAGATAGAGATTTGATATACAAATACAACTGTTTTAACTCTATTCAATTGTATACGAATTCAAATTTTATGTAGATATACAAATATATATATAAACACAATTCTCATAGAAACAAACGTCCGATTTATACAACTCGTTGCGACTTAAACAAATTAGATGCCTGTGATTTTATATAAATCAAAGTTGCTTGCGATTTTTATATTGATTTGATGCTCCATAACAAACTACAAATAACAAAATTATAGTTATAGAGCGCTAATATGATTTTTATGTTTGCTAAACCTAAAATTACTCAAAAAAAATTGGGATTAAAGTGATGAAATTATTTTCGATAGATTTTCGATTTAAAGAAAGAAAAAGAAGAAATAATAATAACAAGTTAAAAGGATAATTATCAATACTTTCGATATGGAAGAGTTATACGTTTGATAACTTGCTAACCTTTTATCCTAATAATCGATCTTCACACTCAATACTTCTTCCTCTTCTTAAGTATACTATAACCAATTTCTCATACATAAATATATATGTATTGCACATATCTGAATCATATTAGTCTCTTTTTTCATATTTGATAGAATCACTTATATGTACTACATATTTATTCTAGAATTATCTCCTCGGCTGATAAACTGTTTGATTTCTTTAATAAATTTATTTGACGTGAATTTAAATTAATTTATAAATAAATTTCAAGTATAAAATAATGTTTTTAAAAGATTGTATAAATATATAGGACAAGGGTGGGTGCATAGTCAGGAGATTCCAGAAAATTAAATAATGAGAAATTGTAGTGTTTGGTCATTAATGAGTCATCAAATAAGAACAAAGTTAAATTTTGTGGTGCCTTGTGGGTCCATTCACAATAATAACCATATGAATATCAACACTTGTTGGACAAAATTTTAATATATACTTTAGAGTTCTATTTTTGTGGTTATTGTTTGCACCAAAATAATTTTTGTGGTGCTACAATATTGTTATTGTTTTAGCAATAAGTTCAAAGAAAAATCTTGAACAAGATAAGTAAGTTTTCTTATCTTCTAGGTTTGGATAAACATGAGAAACAAGTTAGAGGACAAGTATTTTTTAAACAAATACAAGAAAAGTAAATGGAATTAAGGGTATATTAGGTATGAATGAAAATATTTTTGATAAAAAATATTTTTTGTGAATATAAGTGAGTTTTTAAATTTATTTTTGATTCCTTATATTCGATTCATAAGTAAATTATATATTTTTTACTGAATATATGGCGGTGTTAAGTGCTTCAGGATGAAGCAAAGACGAGGTGTGTTGAAGGATCTCAAATTGTCTTCTGAGAGAAAATATTTTTTAAAATTATTCTGAACTAAATATGAAAAAATTGAAATATATTTTCTAACATATCAAAATTGAAATATGTGCACAATCAACATAAAAGACATTTGTCAAATTCGTTTTTTTTTTTTTTTTTCATTTTTCATTAAGAGAGAAGTCATTTTTAGAAAAAAAAAAAAATTTTCTAAAATTTTGATCCATCAAATAATAAAAAAAATTAAAAATATTCCTCTACGTGTTGAGCGCACCCTAAATGAAAATGAGTAGATTAGAAGATCTTTTTTTCTTGTTAGATTGCCTAATGGCCTATAGACTATAGTCGTAATTTTCTTTCTTGTGCAATATAAAGATGCTAGATGTATCATATTTGTGACTTATTAATAACTCAATGTTAAATTTTTGAAAATATCATGTTTATGGGCAAAGCCAAAATTATTTATTAATGAAAATAGTAATTAAATACATCAAAATTTGATGAAATTTAGCATAAAAACATTACGGGTGTGTTTGGTAGGAGGGAAAATGTTTTTCATGGAAAATGTTTTCCCCAAAAACAAGTACATCTTTGACTTGTTTTTTTCATGTTTAGTTGGTGAGTAGAAAATATTTTTCGGAAAAGTTTTTTAGTGTTTGATTTATGATAAAAAATATTTTTGAGAAAATATCTTTTATTTTTACTAGAGAGTAGAAAATAATATTTGAATTGAAAATATTTTTTAAAAATAAATATAATTTTTTTGGGGTGGGGTGGGTGATGGGGGTGTGACAAGGCGCGGGAGAGGGTAGGGGTGAGATGGCGTAAAAATAATAAAAATTTGAAATTAAAAATATTTTTTAAAAAACAAACTTAAATTTTTTTTTTGGAGGGGGGTGGGGGCTAATGGGGGGGGGAGTGGAGCTGGTAGGGGTGAAAAAATTAAAATTGGAAATTGGAAATATTTTTTAAAAACAATTTTTGCCGGGGGGTGGGGTGGGGGGGAGGGGTTTAGTGGGGCTGGCCAGTGGGGGGGAGGGCAAGGTTGGGGGGGTGAAAAATAAAAACTTGAAATTGAAAGTACTTTTTAAAAACAAACTTTAAATTTTATTATTTATTTTGGGGGGGTGAAAAATAAAAATTTGAAAGTGAAAGTATTTTTTAAAAACAAACTTTAAATTTATTAATTTTTTTTTTGTTTGGGGGGTGGGGCGGTGGCAAGGGTAGGGGTGGGGTGAGGTGAAAATAAAATTTTGAAATTGAAAATATTTTTTAAAAACAAACTTAAATTATTTTTTTGGGGTGCTGGTGGTAGGGGGGTCAGGTGAGGGTGGGGTAAAAAAATAAAAAAATTGAAGTTGAAAAATATTTTTAAAAAGCTTTAAATTTATTTTTTTTAAAAAAAAAATTGATTTTTTCAACAAAAAAATTGTAATTTGAAGCTGGAGAAAAGTTTTGGAAAATATTTTCCTTAATTTTTGAAGGAAAGTCATTTTCCTTAAATTTAAAGAAAATGAGTTAATTTGGAAAACATTTACCCAACCAAACATGGAAAAATTTAAAAATATTTTCCGAAAAATGTTTTCCTTCATACCAAACACACCCTACATGTTTTTTCTTGAATAGATTTTTTATTAGTAATACATTAGAGTAGGCACTTCTAGAGTGCTTGCTTAGTTGTTCTTGCTTTAAATATGAGCTTACAATATATATATGTCAAATTGATAACAATTTGGATCATAATGCTAGAATAATTTAGTACTTAGGTGTCACTTCATAGCTGATTGGAGTTATACAAATATAAATAATGCAAAGATTAATGAGGAAATTCGTATGATATTCTATACAAGTATACTAATTATTAAAGAATTTAGTTATACATTTTTCTAATTGGTTCATTACAATATTGACCATTAATCCATTATCATGACACAAAATATCGGGAAGATCTAAGCTACATTCTTTAAAAGAAATATCACGTATCAAAATTTTTACTAAGAAAAAGATTAAATACATGAAGAATCATAGTTTTTCAATAAAAATGTGTATATAGTAGATTCGTCTTTAACTATAACATATAATCGTGAGTTCAAAGTACAAATAGTTATTCCTTTAATCCTTATTTCATTTGTAGCGTAAACTTGTAAATCCTTATAATTAAGTAAAATAGGCTGTTTTTCATTAATGTTCTTTTATTTTTAGAACTAATTAATCATTTTGAAGAAATCATTTGTAAGACTCTAGAAGTCCTAATTTTTTTTCTTTATATTTGTAAAAATATTCTGAAAATTGATTTTGATAGTAAAAAATTTTTTGTAGGGCACGTCACTTTTTATAGAATTGATTTGACACTAGCTAGGTACTTTTCTCAAAAGGCAACTCATTAGACTTATGACTTTACAAGGTGGCTTTTAATTATTTTTGTGTGTTATTTTTTGACTAGATTAAAATAATTATTTTTTAGTACTTATCCCTTGAAGTTAACATATAGTCCAATAGTATAATGCACTTTTGTTGTATCGCAATCTTATGACTAAGATAGAAAGAGAAAGCAAGGTACAAGAATTTTCTTGGTCATTCTAAATTAATTAAAAAAATAGTGGCTATAAAAAAGGTATTTTAATATCTTGGAATCAAATTTTAAAAAGTTGACAAGTCTTCTTAAAAAATGATTTGTTTTTGTTAGACTCAATAAAAAGTTGGAATAAATTCTAAGTACAATTAATCTTTACAGCTCATGTCCAAGTCTCACTAATTCTCAAATATCATGAACTTGCGTGTTTACATAATTGATAAAAACTTAATATTTCGATCTGAATATATATTATAACGATCCGTATATATATATCTTTTTAGAACTTTTGGTTAAGATCAAGCGTATAAGTTTAATATTTGATATATATGTGAATTATCGATCCACATAATATTAACTTACTTTTTTAAAAGAGAGTCCAAAAAGATAGCTTGCTATTTAGGTTCTTGAACGTTGCACTATAACATGAGTCTAACGCACCTGTATAGAAAAAACTATTAATTAATAATTTACGCGTTCAAATTTTAAAATGTAGTGTCGTTAACTAGAGAAATAGTTTAAGTTATTCAAGCACTAATTGTTAGTTTTTATCTAAGTTTGTTTTCAAACTTAGATAAAAAAAAAAACAATTTGCTTATATATGTTAAACCCATCAATTTAATTAGCACTTGGAAAGTAAGTAAAGCAACAAAATTGTATGGTGTGAAATAGTTGTAGTAATTTAAAGATTAAACTTCAATGAATATACACAACAACACGTGAAAATGATGTTTATATATGTTGATTAATTAACCGATTAATTAGTTTAATTAAAAGTCAATACGTAATTTTCTTTTTGAAAATTATTATCGTCCTTCCTGGATTCTTCGAAATTTGAATTTTGATCAATTAAGTTGAAGTTGATTAGTCTTTTTGTTCATAATCCCTTGGTCCTTGTTCACAATCATTCCTTAATTATCGAGTTAATTTTGACTAGTTGTAGAAGACTAATTACTCTCTCCGGACCAAAATAAATGATATTTTTTTTATGTGACACATCTCTTGCACAAGTTAATTAATAACATTACTGAACAAAAAATTGACCAATATTATTTTAAAAGTGTCTGATTAGTTCATACATGTTTTACGTATTTTACCTTCTTATTCATAAGTTCATTCCGTACAAATTTGAATATATTGAGTTAATAGATTCTGAATATTACATAATTGAACCAAAAGAAAGGTGATACAATTTTGATATATGTATGTCCTTTTAAATTGTTACAATCATATGATCCAAGTTGAGATTATTGAGTATATATCATGCTATATATGGACCAATTTGTATTAATCATTATGGTCATAAATCAAATAATATTAGCAACAATATTTTTCCTAAATATATATAACAAAAAAGTCAATGGAAGACGTGTTTGAATAGATTTTTTTTTTTTGTACCCATAAATTTGGAGTAGGCTCTCTAGTGTTCAAATTAAATAACTGATTGCTTAGTTGTTCTTGCTTATATATGGGGTTGCATTGTCTGTCAAGTTGCCAATCATTTAATCTTAATTTCATTTCCCAATAATTTTGGTTTTATTATTCTCTTAGCGCTTGTTCGGTGTGACTTATAAAGTATAATTCTAGGATAAAATGTAGGCCCGTGTTTGTTTGGAGGTATTAGGTAGTAATTGAATTAGTTATCTCACCATTTTTGTCATAGTGATGAGATAAGTTATCGGTTATCCATATACTTGATAGAATAACTTATCCTGAAATTAGTTTTTTATTCCCCACCAATCGACTGGTTAGTTCATCTTCATTTTTTCAACATATTAAAAATACTTGTCCAGTTTAGAAAATTAATAGTTAATTCATTTCTCAATTGGAATAATAGAGTATATTATCTTTTTCCTTTTATTGTTTGTTTGTTAAAAAGTGTGTCAAGTCAGAATATAAATAACTAAAAATGGACGAATGGAATAAAAGGAGATAGATCATTTTTGTGTTTTCTTGACAATGCATAAAGTTGATTAATTAATTAATTAATTACTAAATAAGAATGGTTTTTGTTTTACGTAATTACCATATCTTTGTTGTCGTCCATTTAAAGGAGACGGTGCTTGCCCAAACGATTTCATTAATGCTTAATTTGGTTTGGTAGAGAATGTGGATTTGGTTACAAATTATTATTAGGACCTAATTGGATCATTAGTCATTATAATATTGATTGTGATCTCTTCGTTCTCAATTAAAGATATTGTGTTCACGTCCTGAATACTTCTTACCTCTGGATAATGAGTGTTTTACCGTTATATTTTGAAAAATGTATTTTTTAAGATTTCTAATTAAAAAATCACTACATATTCAATAATTGGAATCGTTGACAATATTATGAATTTCAAACTTAAAAACAGAAAACCAGAAATTACTCCATCATGGACGAAAGCTAGGAATTGCCATGATATTTCATTTATTTTTTAAAGTTTGAAATTCATGACAATTATATGAATTTTGATCCAATGACCATATTTTTTATATTTCTTTTCACTTGTTTAAACTTTAAATCCATAATACTCTCTTAAGGTTACGCACCAAAAGTGGATACTTTTAAATGAGTTTCTAAATATCGATTATTCTCAAAAGGTCTTTACTCCATATAGGTTTTAAGTGTTTTATATTTTTGATGTGTTTATTCGATACAAATTTAAATTAATCGAATCAATATATTTTGAACGGAATAGTTGAACGAATGAAAGTGCTACGTATATGTATTACCTTGTAAATTATAATTAAAGGTAATAGCCCCATTCACGTGTAGTTTTCATCTCTAAAAGTAATATTTATAATTAAAAACTCTACTTACGTGATAAGATTTTTATAGCAAGCAAAAAGGATTATATGAGCAACTAGTCAACTTGCAAAGCAATTTCATTGAGGGGACATGAATTTTTTGCTATATTATGTGATATATAGATATAGTAACATTACTATTATTTATTGTATTCTGATCCATTGAGACACCACTTTCTTGTAAGTGACACATCTCCATGAATCATCATTCTAATCTATTCTTATAGATTTTTGATTCATTTTCGGACACTACTAAAAAAATAGAGTTTTTTTTTTTCGTAAATTAATAAAAAAATTGTGTTATAAAATATAATTTTTTCTATTTATTTCCTCGAATTATTAGATTACTGAAAATATGGTGGTGAGAAACAAATTCTCGCTAAAATAATGGAGAATTTTCTATTTTTTCATGTGAAAACACTACTACGACAAATTTTTAATATAATAAGGCATGATGTATATATAAAGTTCACAAGGTACTCTGACTTTCGAACTCGATAATAACGTAGCCAAAAGACAAATATATGAGGTAAATTGAGATTTGTGCATGTCCAATATAACTTGGTTGGTGAATTACAAAAGATCGAGACATACACAAGTTAAAGTGATAAACTTTCTTCGAGATATACACAAGTTAAAGTAACATATTTTCTTCTTTTATTTTGTTTGATGGTTTTTCGCTTATTAAAAGTCAATATATTAGAATTTTTTTACCTAGTATATTAAGATTAAAAATTAAAATATTTGAATTTTCAGTTTTGATGTTTTTATTTCAAATTATTTTGCTTAATAATTGGGCAATAATTTGGTAAAATGGATAACAGAAAACACGCCCTTTTTGCTTAAGTGTGAAAAGAAGTTGGAAGAAAAAGAGTAAATTAATCAGTGAAGTATGTAAAGTGACTAAACATGTAACATGTGAAAGTTAAAAAGTAGACCCCACGTGAAAATTATGCTTATTTTAAATCATTGATTAAATTGTTGAATATATAGTCAATTTTCAACAATATCGAGAAGTGTAGAATTTAACGGAATTGGAATGGAAAAAAAAAAAAACTAAAATCTATTTCAATGTGAAAATTGGTTCTCTTTTTGTTACAAAAATATAGAAACTCTCCGTACTTTATATTTATATCATAATGAATCATACATAAAGTCAAGTTGTTTATTAAGTAATTATGATTTAATAACAACATTAATGTATATAAATATATGTGTCAACAACAACAACAATATATTAAGTGATATTTTATAAAGACTCTCCTTCACTCAAGTATAACATATAAAGATATGTCTTACAATTACGTATTCATCTCTAAAATTTACCGATAGCACAACAAAGACATTGATAAATTCTCCGCCTGATAGGTATGAAGCAACAAAACCTTTTTTGAGAATTCAAGATAAATTTATCTCATATAAATTTTGATAAATGACAAACAATAAACATCTTGTGAGATGATATAATATACTTGGTTGCAATTTTCTAAAAAAAAAAAAATCTCCGTCCATCTAAAGATGAAGTGAAGGACGGTGAGTGGTCCACTATGATCATGAAACCAATATATAATTTTATATAAAACATGAAAAAATAATTAATTTTTTTATTTGTGTGTGTGGAAAAAGAGTCAATAAAAAAGTGAATGGTGAAGTGCCTCTCAAATTGATAGTCACTTCAATTTTAATTAATTTGCTAATATTTATATCGTTTCGTATTTGCTTGACAATAATGTTTAGATATAGTAATTGGTTATTTAATTAAAATATTTTTGTTTTATTTATCTTTGTTGGCGCCGTCCAAATGAAAGAGAATGCTTGTACATGAAGATTTGCAACTCTTTGGATTTGATTGTGTTTCGCGTGTGACGCAAATTCAGAATTTAAAGTTTACTAGTTATTTTTGTTATAGTAACTTTTAAGTTAATATTTATATAGTAATTGAGTATTTTAAGGTGTGACCTACTGATCAATAAAGTGGAATGAGAGCTATGAGGTTTCATATTCATTTCCAATGGAGGCGAAAAGTTATGTAATTTCTTTTTATCTGTTCAAGCTTTGGTAGATTGTGTTACTCAGTACATGTTGACGGGAGGTAGTATATGCCCTATTAAATTAGTTGTGGTTCAATTTCCAACAAAAGTAAAAATACTGAGTGATTTCTTTTTATTTGTTGAAAACTTGAAGGATTGAGTCACTCGATACTTGTTGGTGCAAGTAGCATATGTTTTATGAAATTAGCTGAGGTTTCAATTCACAACAAAGGTATAAAAGAAAAACTTTTATAGGTGATTTAGTTAAAATCCTTTGCCAAAAACTTGGTTTTTATTTAGTCTTTCTCCATCTTTCGATCTATGTGGAGTATTAGAACAAAAAAAAGTAATTTTATTTATTAAGATTGTGATTTGTGAGTATAAATTTGTATATTCTTGTGACTTCTTTTCTAAATAGTGTTTGTGACTAAAAGGCCGTTAATAGAGCTTGGAGCAACACTATGATATTTTGAGTTGATATTGAGGAAGATCACCTCTTGATTACTTCAACTTTAAAAAAGACAACGTTTAATATCTTGATCTCTTTGTGAATATTCAAGAGTTTACGAGATAACAAATTTAAAGTTATACTGATATTCATGCAACTAATTAAAAATTAATACCAACTAATTACAAGACCTACATTAGAAATTCAAATATGGTACTGGGGAATTTTATTGGTGCTTCTTAAGGATAGAGTAGAATAAAAGCAATAAATTATGCCTTGTAATAAAAATTAAAAAGTCGTCTAAACATCCTAATTAAGAAATGTCAGGTTAATTTAATGTAATCCACTTATTAAAATATTAGCAAAGGTGGATGAATACAAAATAGATAATGACTCATGAGTGATTATGACAATAATTAACAAATACTTACTACATTGAACAGAGGGAAACAGATTCTCTGAAACAAATTTTGAAATCAAATTTTGATAAGATTTACAGCCACCCTAAGAAAATGGATCTATGTAGTATAATATAATAATATAAATATATAATCCCTAAAGGTGTATACATATAAATATACATTCTAATATATACCATTCATCCGAACTTGGGTGGAGTGATCAGTATCTCATGAAAAGAAATACTCCTTCTATTTTACAAAGAATGATCTAGTTTGACTTGGCACGGAATTTAAAAAAATAAAAAAGACTTTTGAATCTTGTAGTCTTAAATTAAAGTTATGTCAAATGTACAAAATTGCCCTTTGATCTTGTGGCCTTAAATATACTACGTGGAAAGCTGAAATTCAAATGTTACCAAAGAAAGAAAAAGGTCATTCTTTTTTAAACAGACGAAAAAGGTAAAGTAGGTCGTTCTTTTTGAAACGGAAGGAGTATAAAAGTAGGGGTGGGTAACTGGCCAAATTCAAAATTTAGCAAAAATGAAGGTCTTCATATTAATCGAGCAGAAATGATATGAATAACGAGTTACATAGACGTTTTAAATAAAAATAAAGTGTAGGAAAAAAAATTCTGTAAAACATCTATGGATTCCGAAATTTCCATTTGAATAACTTTTAGGTCAATCATTAAAAGTTAAAACTAATTAATAAGATGGATAAGGAATAGATCGTTGGGAAGCTCATTCTTGGTCGGGATCAAAATAGAACTTAATATCGTTTATTGGTCAAGCTCATCAATCTATTGCAAAATGTCCGATGAAGATAAATAAAGAAGTCATATTTACGATATTTTTGCTTCCAATTTGTACATAGACTCAAATATATTAGTTATTCATATATCATCATATTCAAAATACCGTTCACATCCTATCAATATTTGGATAAAATAGTTGAATTATTGACATTCAGATATCCTAATTCAAATTTTGAGAATGAAATCAGCTATAACAAGTATCGTTTTATCTTTAAAGAAGGACTTCATACAAGTTGGATATATATGTGTTTGTTGTACCTGTCAAATTTTCAATCATTTGGACCTTAATTTGATACTACTTACTAATTAATCAGATTGAGATGCTTTCTTCGTATATTAGACTCAATGTTAAAAGATAATATAATTAGTTAGTTAGTCTAATCAGAGAGAATTCTTTTATCTTTATAATCATTTTTTTTTATTCTAACTCATTAAAGGAATATGAAGACTCATGCTTTGTTAATATATGTAGCTTAGCTATTGAATATTGATCAACTTGAGTTAAAAGTTTTATTTTTAAGTTTCTCACTTGGATTGGGAGTCGATTAAATTCATTTTATATGAAAATTTCACATTAGAAGTAAAATGTTCCCTTATAAAGATTACTATGTATCCAATAGAACTTTTACTCGAAACATTTGATAAAAAATGAAAAGTATTTATCACTTTATCACAATTCGTATCAATAACTTTAACTACGATCATTTATTTAATGTAATTAATTAATCTTTTTAAGTAGATGTGTAAAAATTCACTCATTTTGGATGGTAGGGAGTAATTATTAATTATAATTAGATATATGATAAGAGAATTAGATAAGCTTAATGCTTTTGGTTTATTTGTTTTCTTTAACGTCCACACTAACAAGACGCTGCAACCACCAAGAATTTTAAATTCTTTAGGAGAAAAGAATGGGTGGATTTGGTATTGAAGACACTTTCGATTATAAATTGATTATTGATCTGTTTATTTATTAGTTTATCTCAATAAATTTTAAGTTGATATCTAATCAAAGTACATAGATGCATGAGATATTTTGTTAAATTTTTCGAAAAAAAACATTATAAAACTTTGACATGTTATATCGTTATGATAGAGAAATAATAATAATAATAATTTCATTAGGTATTAAAAATTAAACAAACAAAACAATTAAAAGTAATAAGTATAGGACGAGTTGAGTTCGATTCACTTTTTAGTCCATTTCAGTCAAAATAACTTTTGGATGAGTCCGCTCATCTTGACCCGTTCAAATTCAATTCAAACCTCCCCACTTGTCATAACTATTTATATACATCCTCTGCTTTAATTTGTTTGTCTGGTTATGAGTTGTACGGAGTTTAAGAAAGAAATGAAAATCTTTTAATCTTGTAGTCTTAAGTTAAAAATATGTAAAATGTACCAAAACACCTTTTAATTTTGTTGCCACACACAAATCATGTGGAACTTTTAAATTTAAAAGTTGACGAAAAGATAAGAGAGGCATTATTTTTCGAACGGACAAAAAAATAAAAAGCAAGACATACAGATTGAAACAACGAAGGAAAAATTTAGTAATATTGGGCCAAAACTTTCTACTGATTACAGATGTATCATTGTGTTAGTAATATTGGGCTAGCTGAAGAATCAATAAAAGCCCATTTGTATTCGAAGTTGAACTTGGATCAACGTAAAAGTTGGCCCGGAACCCAGATAGCTAGTTTTTGGATCGCTTGTTAATATTTAGTTGTTGTTCACGATGTGACTAAGGGTGGGCATTCGGGCCATTTGTATTGGATATGAAAATTTCGAGAATTTTTTTGATTTTTAGATTGAAGAAATAATAATCCAAATAAGTTCGGATTAGATTGAATTTTTTTACATTCGATTTTGGATTAATCGATTAGAATATTTTGAATTTTTGGTTTTGATAACATACTGCTATGCCATGTGATTCTTTCGATATTGGACTTAATACTATAACGAAGTGCGATTCAGTTTTTTTATTTTTTTTCCTTCATGTCACCGTTATCCCTCTAATAGATTCTGTTTTATTCTCCTTTATGAGAATAAAATCAATTAAATCAGCAGAATCTGAAAAAAAAAGTACAAAAAAAAGGGTCATTTCCATTTGAGCCGTTACGCCTTTTCTCAATAAATTGCTTTCCTTAACAAACACGATTACAAAAATCTTTCAACTTTTTTCATTATTTTCTTTCTTTTTAAAGGATACTATAATGATAACTTTACGTATCGATTTATGTGTTATAATCAAATTCTAAGAATCAAACCAAGCTGATTAAATTTGATCGTAAATTCAGACATTAAATTTTTGTATTTGGAAATTGCGTAACAATTACTATACGTCACAATTTATAACAATTTAATACTAATGACTAAAATTTGACAAAAAAAGTAGCCACATGTGAACATATTTAAAGTTGAGGTTCGAGCCTAAACCAAATGAACTATCTTTAATATTTAAGTAAAAAAAAGTACTCTCCCTGTCCCTAATTAGTTGTTTATTTTTCCTTATTTAGTTATCTCTATTTACTTGTCCATTTTGACAAATCAAGAAAGAACGATTTTTTTTACCTATTATATCCTCAATTAATTACTTTGAAAATGTTAGAACTTCTTGAAAATCTTAAGTTTTTAATTCATCCACTTTACAATTAATAGGGGTAAAATAGTAAACTCACTATGTCAATAATTGTTTTCTTAATAGGTGTTCCAATTCAAAAGTAGACAAGTAATTAGGGACAAAGAAAGTATAAAAGTGACTCATCATTCCTAAATTTTGAAAGTGTTCATAAAAACAGTCAAATGTGAACCAAGATTCATCAAATCATTAATATTTATGATTGCCACATAAATATTTTCTTGATATTTTTTCCATGTATTCATACAGTTCACACTAGTCCCCTTTTTTGTCCTAGTTCAATTATTATAAAGACCAAAAATTACTTTGTGAATTTGGTAGGTTTTAGTTTGAGAGTAGCAAAAATGGAGTTATACAAATTTCATGTATTTTTGGCTATGGTTGCTGTCTTGTTTATTTTTCCAGTAGTTCATGGATGGGGACTTGATGGTCATTACACTGTTTGCAAGATTGCTCAGGTTCTAATTTTATTTTTATTTGTATAGATAGATCTTATATGTCTTTGTATTTGTTGAATTATTCATGTTATGATCTTCTATACCATATGTGTTATTAAGTTAAAAATTATGTTGTTCGAATTTTCCTAAAAATTGTACTAAAATTTTTGAAGGATCTAACAACACCTTCTCTCTAATTTTTTTTTTTTGTGAAAAGTTCCAACAACATAGGTTAAAAGGGTATTATTTAATTTTATTTCTTGATTTTATCTTTTTGGTCTTTAATTCTTGTCCAATGGGGTTAAGTTAGCAATTGTGACTTATATATGAATCACTCAAAATGTTATTGCACCATGCCTAATTTTTTACAAAGCCTCTTTCTCGGATTTGAACCGATGACTTATGTCTTCTCTAATAAAAATGACGTTACTTGTATAGAAAGATTTTATATGTGTTTATGTCTTTTGAATCGATCATGTTATACTTTTCTACATATTGTGTGTTACTCTATAACTGAATTAAAAACTATGTTACGCGGACTTTCCTAAATATTATTGTACTCATCTCAAATCCTCTAAAAAAGTTACAATATTTATGAAGAGTCAGTGCAATATAGGTTAAGGGTCTTTCAATTTTTTTATTTTTTTTTTATTTCTTACATTGTATTTGTAACATAATTTTGAATTTTTATTTTATTTGTGACAGTCAAGATTGAGTAAAGCTGCTGCAGATGCAGTTGAAAAATTGTTGCCAACATCAGCAAATGGTGATTTGGCAAGTGTGTGTATATGGGCAGACCGTGCTAAATTCCATTATCATTGGTCATCACCTCTTCATTACATTGATACCCCTGATAATCTGTGCAATTATCAATATAAAAGTAAGTACTAACTTGGATATGTAGTAGAAAATATAGAGAAATTCTAGTACTTATATTACGTTGGTAATATTGGTCCAAAATGTATTTAATATGAATAGTAAGGATTTTTATAGTCGATTCCTAACTTGTTTGAGTCAGAGAAGGGGTGGAGCTAAAGGTAGGCCATGGGGTTCAACTGAATTTCCTTTGCCAGAAAATTACACTGTACAAACACTACAACAAAAACAACTTTTAGCGGCATTAAATATTGACATTAATAAAAAGTGCTAAAGTCTTTACCGGCATTAGTTAAGTGCCATTAAAACCAATGTCGCTAAAAGCTTTAGGGACATATACAAAGAGTGCTAAATTGCCGTTAAAAATACAAATTTAGCTGCTAATGATCATTTTTGATGTAGTGAAATAGAGCAAAAGTGGTAGTGATGATCGACTAATTATTTTGTAACATGTATAACGCCAGTAGAAAATATAAAAAACTTCTAGTGCTTTGTTTTTATATTTTACAAAATTGGCCAAGGGGAGCCTTGGCACAACGGTGAACATTGTCTCTTTAATGATGAGGAGGTTACGAGTTCAAATCACTAAAACAACTAGTTATAGAAATGCAAGGCAAGGCACCTCACAATTGCTGAAATTTAGTGTACCGGACTGCCCTTGAAAATTCACGTAGCAGACTTGTTTGGCACTAAGGCATAATCGTTTGTTATTGTTATATACAGGGGACTGTAAAGATGAAGATGGAGTTGAAGATAGATGTGTAGCTGGTGCAATTTACAATTACACTAACCAGCTCCTCAGTTATAACAAAGGCAATGATCATGTTTCAACATGTAATGTTTATTCTAAAGCTTTATTGGTTCATTCTTTCATTTTCAATCAAAATTGATACTAATAGAATTTTAACTTTTTTTTTTTTTTTTTGCGTAAATATCAGATAATTTAACAGAATCACTCCTCTTCCTTTCTCACTTTTTTGGGGACATTCATCAGGTATATAATTATGTTAAATTTTTAAAAAGTCATAATACATAAACAATCAAACCTGATCTCAGGTGACAAGTAAGCACTCTAACACGTCCGACACCTGACACTGACATGGCACAAAACTTGGAGGTGTTTAGATGATCATTTTGTAAGTTGTAGTTGTTCAACTGACACAATGGAGACGAGTTGAGGTGTCTAGATATACATACTCAGAGTTGGAGTGTTTGACTGTCAGTTGAGGTCAAATTTGAGTGTCTGTTTATGTGTTACATTGGTTTTGGCCCTCGATTTTGACCCTGTTTTTAGTAGTGTTGAGGTATGGTTTTTTTTGGTTCATATATGCAGCCTTTGCATGTTGGATTTACTTCAGACAGAGGAGGCAATACAATAGATGTTCATTGGTACACTAGAAAAACAGTTCTCCATCATGTAAGTATTTTTTTTTTTTATTGACAAAAAAAAAAACAATTTCCATATCCACATTATATTTTTCGGAAATTAATAATGCTTATTAACAGGTCTGGGATTCCAACATAATCGAAACTGTAGAAGAACGATACGATGATTCTAACGTAGATGAACTAGTCGATGCAATTCAGAAGAACATCACGGTACAAACAATAGTTTTTAGTCCTAAACTATGTTGCTCGTATTCTCCAAAAATGCCTCCAGGTGTATGTCGGATCCTCTAAAAGTTATGAGCTTTTGGAGGATCCTAGCAACATAGCACCTAATTTTATCTTATATTAGGCTATTGCAACACCCTTGTCAGATCCTCCAAAAAATGCACTATTGGAAGATATGACATACACCTGTCGATATTTTTGAAGAATTTGATCAACGTAGATATTTATCAATTGTCATATTCGTAACGAATTTCGTCTTAAACAGACAGGATGGGCTGATCAAGTAAATTCATGGGAGAGCTGCAGTGGCAACAAAACATCCTGCCCTGATATGTATGTTTATTCAACAAATTTATTATAAGGCGGATTCAGTATTTGAAGTTTATGAGTTCTAAGAATTTATAATACGTACATATTCACTAGATTTCTCAAAAACATATTTAGAACCTACAAGTTTCAAATCCTGGCTTCGCCTCTGTCTCGTTTGATCATAAAGTACTAATAAAGAATTTGTTGCTTCCTATAGATATGCAAGTGAAGGTATCAAAGCTGCTTGTGACTGGGCATATAAAGGAGTGAGTGAAGACTCTACATTAGAAGGTAAATTACTTAATAGTTTCTTCAATAATTTTCTTCAATTACGTGAATTTTAACTCAGTTGAAACGCGTTTATATGGAGAACAGATGATTACTTCCTAACGCGATATCCAATAGTTCAATGGCGTCTAGCTCAAGGCGGAGTCCGTTTAGCTGCTACACTAAACCGTATATTCAAATGAAAAACGTATTGTAAACAAAACTTGATGATCATTTTCTAGCATTCCTTGTACAACATTGTTATTTGAACTAAAACATCGTTGTATTTTAGTAAATCTTCATCGTATCTAATGTTTTATGATATTTTTATCAACTATATAAGTCAATTACGCGATGATCTTTAGTATCACACTTATGTTATGCCCCTCAATTGGCGCGATCTGAGTCATGTTGCTCAATTTTGATCAATGCAATGTTGCAGGGGTCGGGTTTATTGATGTGAGGTGGGTAGAGAAAAGAGGTGGTGGTTCTACCGTTCTAGTTATAATCCCGAAAATTAAAGTAGGTGATAAAATAGCTGGAAGACAAGTAAAAAAAGAACACAACTTCAACTGAATAAGACATCATGTCAAATTACTATAGAAAACATAACAAAATATTCTGGAAAAAAAGAACAGTAATAAATGATTACGCTGAATATGTTGTTGTATAATTGTTGTTGAACTAGAATTACAAACGAACCAATAAAGAAATAGTGTTGCACAAAAATACAATTTAGAATTTGCATTTGGATATCTCAAGTACATGAAATTTTTGTATTATAGTCTCAAAATTGTATTTAATATAAGATATGGTTAAACTTCATTATCTCACATAATTGAGCAGGAATTAGGATTCTCATCACTAAAAATTTGAGGAGCATAAACAAATTGAAGATAATCATGTTGGCAATTATCGCAACCCTTTTTAATATCACATGAATTTTTATCACATAATGTTTTTTCATTTTTTTCTTTGTCAATCTTCTTGATAATTTCAGCATGTCTTCCTGCTTTTTTGTTGATGAATTCTACTAGTTTTTGTGGATCCATTGATCCTTTCACTTTCACAATATTGTTCTTCATTTCTGGATCCACTGTTTGAACCCCTATTCATACATCATCCAAAAAAAAAAAATTACTTAGATGGATTCTAGAAATAAAGAAATCGAATACGAAAGAAAAGCAAGGTAAAGTTATTTACATCACAAGTAAAATCTATATGATGCGAGTGTTAATTGGTAACTCTACTGAATATGGTATATTAGTAATGCTGGAATTTGTTATATTGACATTATTTTTTATCGATTGTTTAATTTGCAATCAAAATAACATGACATAGTTTCGAAATAGTACTGAATAGGTGTCCTAATAAAAATGATAATTGGCCTACTATAATTAGTTAAACAATACTATTTAGGTTAAAAAAAAATTTATGCATCGTTAGTATATGCAACTTAAATTCATTAATCAATTTTTTTTTTTTTTGCTTCAAAATCATTACCAATAATTTGAAAATAATATCTATGGACATGGCAAATTATGAGAGAATAAAATAATATATGTACCTGGCATTTTGTGAATGCATTGCTTGACATCTTTAGCACATCCTTCACAGTGTAAATATAGTTTCAAAATCACTTCAATAACCTTAGGCTGCATCCCCCAAAAAAGATAGATTAGTAAATAAAAATAAATTTTGAAAAGCTCGATGTGCTAAACTTTCTGATCTGCTATATGTAAAATTCGTAGAAGGGCTCGACCACAATCCACAAGGGTATACAATCATATATTTTTGCAAGAAACTATTTTCACAATTCAAATCTGTGACAACAATTCTACCAGTTACGGAAAGTTGTCCTTGTTTGATCGTACCTCTTGTTTTTTCTCCTTCTTCTCTTCTTTCTTCTTAGATGGAATTGGAGAAATTAATTCCACATGTTTACCACTTTTCTTCCTTAGTCTCTCAGCCACATTTAGAGGATCTAATTTCTTCCCCTTCACCACCACTTTATGATTTTTCTCATCAATCTCAACTTCCTCCACACCTAAATTTTTGAGTAAAAAAATTACAATTAATAAAAGAAAAAAATGAAGAAAAATGATGCAAGAGAATATCACGGTCAATAAAAAAATAAGTGAAAATCATAAGAAATCCGATTTTATATTTTAGTATGAGAAAAAAGGAAGGTACATAGGCAATTTCTCACCATCTGACTTAAACCTTTTTGTCTAAAGTATAATATATGTGAGTTCATATATAGGAACTCAATATGTGCATTGCGACTTTAATTAAAAAAAATAAAATATGTGCGTTGCTCAAATTCCCTGTATATGTAAGAAATTCAGTAATTTTTTATAAATATTTAGCTCTAAACGTAATTATTATGGTATACTTGTGATCGTGATAGAAATCTAATATTTTCAAATTTTGAATTCATATGTAATTATTCGATATCTGTATTGATTAGAGGTAACAAATATCTGATAAATTAATCGTGATGGGCACAAAATTCAACATCCAAAAACTAAATGACATAGAAAAAAATTATACCATCAAAGCCACGAAGGGATTTAAGCACTTGTTGTTTACATCCTTGACAATGAATATAAACACCCAATATGATAATAATTCCTTTTGAATTATTCTTATTTTCTTCATTTTTGCACTCCTCCTTCATTTTCTGCAAAAATAATTAAATTGCTTATCAAATTCACATAATTCACTAAAAAAAAAAAATTAACTATAAATTCCGTCACTAAATAGCTCGTAAATAACATATATTTGTAGCAATCCATTGCTAATCATTAACCACCACTTTTTGTTGTTTAACGATAGAAGTTATCCATCGTTAATTCCTAATTTAAAATTGCAAAGGCATTTATATTAGAAAACTTCGGTAGTAATACCTTTCCTAATTTCTCTGTATTTTCATCAACAAGATAAAAATAAAATAATTTTAAGTCCTATGCATGTGAGTTTGGTTATTTATAATTGCAAATTAAATTCACCTCATTATAGAAAGTTTATTATTTACAAGCCAACTCCAAAATTAGTTGCTTTTGATATAGACACCGACGATTTTTTTGAAAAAAATAAAATAATGTAGTAATACTCCATTTGGTACTTAATTACTGAAATAGAATAGTGATAATCATTTGATTAATTAACAGAATTTTCTGTAAAAGGGAATTGTTGAATGCGTATAAGATATTATTTTATTGTATACTTTATTTGGTTTTGGAATATTGGTTAAGAAATAATATTAAGACAATCAAGGCAAGAAATAATATTACAATGGAAACTCTATGGTTAAATGTAAACTTTTAGCTTTCTTTAAATTATAAATTAACCAAACAAGCATTACAAAGCTTATTATTTCTTAAAAATAAAGACAAACAACAGTGAAACATCACGTCTAATTAGGTGAATTGTGTTCCAAATATTGTAACGATATCTCTCCATAAACCTCATTTGATATATTAAATGAAACCATGAAATATGTAGTGACATAGTTTATCATTATTTGAAGGGAAAACCAAGCTTTTGTACATCATCAACTAACCAATGATCAAAGAAGAACAATAGAACGACGTACCAACCTTATACGGTGTAGACGGGTAATAAGAGACTTTTCAGAATTTGAGTTATTCTTGGCATTATTCCAATACTTCATCTTAACGTACGATTCATAAATTAATATCTTTCAATATTTCGAGGTACATTTGAATCGAATAAGAGACACACATGTATAATATCTTTTTTATTTTAAACTAAACTTATCTTTTTTCCATTTTTTAATTAAAAGATATTAAAGTTAAAAGATTAAAAATGTTCAAAAAGGTAAAATAACATAGTGTGAAATATGTTATTTTACCTTTCTGGCCAAAAGGATTTTTCCATTTATTCCTTTGGCATGTGTATAACTTACCTTGATTGACATTCAAAATAGAAAATACTAGTGAATTTTCAAAGTAGTGTTTTGTGTTTTATTAGTAAGCACTACTATTATTTTAACCACGAGCTATAGTTTCGATTTATCTTGCTCAGACTTTTCAAAAACACTGTTGGATAAGTGTCAGTTGAAAGTAATGCATTTTTAGAGAATCCAACACGAGCGTGACAACATTTTTAAAGAGTCCGACAGAAAATGATGTAATGACATCCAACATTATTGCTTATATAATGTCTAAGTTCACTTTACTAAATGTTGAAATGGGCTGGACTCTTTTTACCAGTTCTCTGGCAAAATCAGCCCAAAGATAAATGGGCTTTATTTATATGACCCAATCATTATATGGACCATGAAACACAATTTTATGTTTGTTATATACTCCCAAGTCCCAAGGCTTCTTTTTGTTTAAATGGATTAAAATCTTAGGATAAAATGAAAGAGAAGCAAAATTTATTTTCAACATGAATATGCATAAGAGAGAAGTATATTTTCAAGTCATTCCGAAGATATCGATGGTGATCCTTCATAAAAAGTAGATTTGTAATCTTACAAATAAGACAATCTAACGCTATAACATAAAAATGTGACCTGATTACATAGAAAAAAGTATATGCTATTAATGTATATAAGTTAACATTTAGAGTGAAAATGATCTGTTGAGAACATTTTATTATAAATTAGTTTGTCAAAAATATTTTATTTATATATATACATTAAACATTGAACACACTTTATGAAATTCGTTTTATAAAGACTGTCTTTCTTTTTTTAGGCAAATTTTTAATTCTAATTTTTTACATGATACGTTTGATACTATAAGATTAAAGGACATCCTAAAATATTTTAGTTTATAATCATAAAATTAAAAAAAAAATCCTTATGTTATTATTAGACGAATAAAAACTATTTTACACATCCCTTTATTTAGAATTTTTGACTATTTTTTTAATTTTCCCATTCTCTATAGATTCCTTTAATTTAGAAAATGTATCCAAGAAACATGACAACGCTAATGTTGTTGGAATAAAGGACAATCAACTGCCCAAAATTTGGCCCTACTCAATTTTTACTTTGCAGACATCTTTGAAAAAGTATTTGAAAATTTTATTTATTTTTATTATTTTCACCTAAGTTAACGGACTTGAAAATGATGTATAGCCAATAGAGATAAAGTCAGCTTAAGATTGCATTGAATATTATTTTTAATTAATACTAATAATTTGTGCTTTTTTAATTTTGTGATCCTAAACTAAAATATATAATAAATCAAAATGTTATTTACGTAATTTTAAATATATTATAGAGAAAGTTTGAAATTAAATCGTTATCAAAAATAAAAGAAATATTTTTTCTGTAAATAAAAAAAAAATTAAAATAAACAAATTGAAACAAGCGAATTACTTAAATCTACAATTGAGGACGAGACCACATAGTTACTAATTTTTTCAAAATAAAAGCATTGATTTGATTTGGACATCTTCTAAAATCATTGATGTTTAAAGTATTGTTTTTCTTCATTTTTATATTTTGAGATGGGACATAGCTAATTAATCCATGTGTTTTATTAATACTTGGCTCTAATTAATCCACTTTCTCATTTCTTTCATTTTTTAAAAACTAAATTCTTTTTGTATTTTTCTTTGGGTACAAATAGCAATTTTGATCCCTCATTTGCTAATAAATTATAGTTTTATTTCTTGTAATATCTAATTAAGCACTTTAAGTCTTTTATATTAAAGTTATTTACAATTAATATTTATGTTGGTGACTCTTCACAAATTGATCGCATTACCAATCCTAATTCTATTTAATGACAAATATGTAATATTTGAGGATGATATAGTTTTAAAAATAATCTAAAATTAACATGTTTTCTACGTAAAGAAACTAAAAACACATTTTGTTGATAAAAAGTTTTAATATTTTAAGTCATATATTTTATGGACCAAATCAGAATTTAACTATAATCAAAGGACTAAATATGTTACTCCCTTTTTCTTTTGCTATAAGGCAAAAAATGGAACGGGTCAAATCATAATGAATGGGCCCAATTTGATTGTCCTAAAAACTACTATCTGTCCCTATGAGGCCACTTTTCAATTCCCAGCAGGCCATATTTCAAAGGGAAAAAGAGAAAATAAAGAAGGAAAAAGAATTCCAACAATTATTTTTTTAAATAAAAAATGTGTCCCCTTGACGCGATACTAGGGGTGTAGCTACATAGGCTCAAAGGTGGTCACTCGAACATTTTTCATCAAAAAACGTTGTATATATGGAATATAATGCTTTGCATATTAGGTCAAAAACAATATTTGAGAGACTAAAGTAACGTTTTGAATAACCTTAGCAAAATTTCTAGCTTCGCTATTGGTGATATATTCTAGGGATGTATCATGGTGTAAGTTATTTACAGATGATAGTATAGTATTGAGTGACAAGATACGAGGGCAAGTTAATTTAAGTTGGCTTTTGGATTGGAGGTAGAGTATAGGTTTCAGGTTGAGCAAGACTAAAAATAGTGCTTGAAGTGCAAGTTTAGTGATGCAATACATGATGCAGATGTGGAATTGCGGGTCGATACATGAGTGATTCCTAAAAGAGAAATCTTTAAGTATCTTCGGTCAATATTAAAAAAAAAAAAAAAGAGAAATATACAATAATGTTATACATCATATTAAAATGCCGTCAATGAATAGGAGGCACACATATGTTCTAGTGGACTAGGCATATTTTGTCCTAGCCATATAATCTAATCTTAGAAATTAAAATTTAAGGTAAGAATATATATTTCTTAATTATAATTCAATAATTATATGTGCATACAAATTAAACATTTGTATTAATTAATTTAATATAAAAATTATTTGGACAAAAATTTTCTGCCCTAGTCTTTGGTGATTGGAGACAATTGTATGGCTACACCTAATTTATTCAACTTTCTTTGACGATCAAAAAGGGGGAAAAATAAAAAAGAAAATAAGCAAAATTCTAAAATTAGCAGAAATGGCATAAAATATATATGACATGATTTATTGCTAAAACTACACATAATATATGGAATCTTTGTCATGATCATCATGCATAGATACTAATTTAATTATTTTGACTATCTTAATATATTACATCATAATATATGGAAAAAAATAAATTTATTTCTTTTTACATCTCTCCCCTCATATTAGGGGATCAACAATGTATCTTCCACTAAAATAAATCTCACAAATCTTAATTAGAACAGACAGAATCGGATTTAAAATTTGAATCCATTGATTTATTCTTTCAAATTCTAAGCACTAAACTTATATAATCAATTTCCGTTCGAATGTTGAGTTTATCTAAATCTATAGCTTATACATTATAACCTTAAATTTCTAGTTGCATAAAAATAAAACAAAGACTAATATGTAGGCATAGGTGTCATTTCATTCGAGCCGTGAATATAGAGTCGTTTTTTTATCAAAAGCATTTTGTCCTTAATATGAATTTAAATTAATCGAACGAGTAAATACCAGACAATGGATAGAAAACCATAATAGATATCATTTCCAAAAGTAATGTGAAAAATGAAAAGGAAAAATAGTCCCTAGCCAAAATTAGGTAGGTGTCACTAATATTAGATTCAACTATTAATAAATTTTTATATTAAACGCAAACATTATTTGTGGCAATTTTTATATTTATGTACACAAATATGTCACACCTGGCATAATTTTTTAAAGACAATTACAACTTGCAAGACTAATTATGACAGTTCTCCTAGTACTACCAATTTGAGATCGTTTTACTGGCAGACAAAATGTATAGTTTAAATAATAGAGATTGTAATACTAGATTTACTAAAAATAAAACTTTTAATTTAATGGATATATTTTTGGTAACTATATAATTCATCATACAAAAAGGAATGTATAGTAGATACAACATATAATAACAATAATTTATTTAGTGATTTTTTAAGAAAATAAAATGTATGTAGACCTTATTCTTATTTCGTAAAAGTAGAATGGTTTTCGAAGAAGTATCTACTCAAACTCAAGTATAATAAATCAAAATAGTAATGAAAAAAGCGATGATAAAACATACAGTATATAATATGCAAATTTATAATTTTACCCCTACTTTCAACTCATTATTTATCCGATATTAAACTCCCAACTTATATTACCAACGGTTCAGATATCTAACATGAGCATGTGGGATTGTTGAAGACGATGAAAGTTCTTAACATAAGCGTATGCAATATTATAGCTACGTGTTTAATTGAATCCATAACTTTAGACACGGAACATAAATTTGTATAAAAATAGAACTCATAAACTTTAGTATATTGAGTCCACTAAAAATGTTGACCCACTAAGACCTTTTAAATAAAATAATGGACATACTTATTGTGTGGATGAAGTGTTCATAAATTAGGAATTGCGGGAAATCTAAGCAATCAATAAAATTTATCATAAGCAACATGGAAAATGTCGTCAACAGATGTTACGTTCTAAACTATATATTATGTTCCACCAAGTTCTAGTATACTTTTCTTTCATCAAATAATCTTTGAGATGACTAAGCAAACCACCAAGTAGGAAATAATCTTATTGTGTCAATGTCTAAATATTTATCAAATACTTAAAATAAGATTTAAGAGTAATTTTATTTTTATTTTTAATTAATTAATCGATAGTCTACAAGTTCCCTCTAATCTCAAATATGATATACTGAAATCATGAGGTGGAACCATGAATGTCGTTGTATGTTTGCATGTGATGCCATAAGACACAACATATGATAATATACTGAATATGTTAAGACAATACAAATATTGAGGGACTTAGAGAGTTTAGGTGAATGAGAAAGGTCAAACTAGTACTTTTTCTTTATTGAGATATATGAACTTAAGTCTTCTACACCTTTACTCACTTCACTAATCGCTAATTCACGCCCTACAAAAATAAGATTAGTTGTTAACAAATGAAAACACATTCTAAACCTTTTTTAATTCATGGTTATGAACAAATCATGGTCTATTATTTCTCAATTTGACCCGTGATATGTGTGGCCCTACTAGGATGAAGTGCCCTCACTCTTCTTCCCTACACTAATCAAACAAAAGCATTCAATAACTCAGAGCATCGGTCTCGTGGTCAATAAAATTGGTGAAAAAATAATGAAAATTTCATGTTTAAATACTATCGAAAGCGGTGATTTCTTCTTATTTGTCTTTTCATGAGAGTGCGAAAGCGGTGAAAATTTCATGAGTGCAAAGTCACGTGATACTTGTATTGATAGCGTGTAGCATATACACGGTTGAAATACGTACTAAGCTGATTCAAACACTACCATCATCATCAAACAAAAAAGTTCAAACAAGTTGATTTATACCAATCTTGATTATGTACACTTATGGAGAAACAATCTATATGACCCAAAGGTCAACCAACACAATAATCTCACTTCCACACTTGCCTACCAACCACATCACACCCAATGTGTCCAACTAAAATTAAAGAAGAACAGTAGCATTTGCTGGACCAATTGACATTTGGGTTTATATAAGTATAATTTTTATATTGGAATACAGCTGGTATTTTTCACCTTATAACAAAGTCCAAAAATATTCCCAGATAGATAACATCTCTCATCTACCTTTAGTTCTTGATATCATTTGCTTGGCAAAGCAACCAGAAAAGGTACACTACACCAGAGTCTATACATCCAAACAAGAAAATATTAGCTCAACACATCCAATGAGGACTCATCATCAAGACATACTATCAAAACACATCGTCAATGAATGTGATGAGATAGTTGAAATCCTTTCACCCTTGACCATTGAAGGGTCTTTGACCGAGGCACGAATCCAAACATTGGCGAACACAAAAGAGCAAGTGATTAAAGAATAGGAGTAGTAACTTTCAATCCCAAACTATAGATATGTATATGTCAACTTAGCAATCAACAAACAATGTCAATATCACAAACTAATACAAATTCATAATCAATAGGTAAAATGAAGAGCCAAATATCATATATAAGTTTCATAACATAGCTCATCAGAAACAGTAAACAGTCTGAGACTAAACCGAAAATCGAGATTCAATACGCCTTTGGACGGCTCTAGCAGCACAGGAAAAACCCAAAGGAACTATTGACTCAATTTTCTTCAAAGACAAGAACACATACCTCAGGACACAAGTCTCAAAACTCTCTTAAAACATAATGTAAAGACTACTCAAAACTCACTTGAAAGGTGGAAGACCACGGTCTCGAGAAGCTAAGTTTAATGATTCTTGAGACATGAAAAACTCTCTATGGATTACTAATAAATAAACTAATAGAGTACTAATAAATATTGAAACTCCTATAGCTGCAAAACTTATGGGCATAATGCAATATTGAGGGGTGTTGTTGTTGTTCCATTCATCAGTGGGGCAGTTGCTGCATCATCCATCCAAGCAAAAGCATCATTGTATCCATCGAAATCAAAGTCGAAATCGTAATCAGGCAAACCAGGAGGCAACTGCTCATCAAGTCCACATATCGGAAGATCCTCGAAATCATTGACAGCAAAGTCATCAAGATTCTGGCCAAAATTATCATTCCCAGCAAAGAACATGTCCATCTCCGTATCGAAATCCATTCGTGCACCAATGTCAGCGAGAGATAAACTATCCTCCATCAATCCCAGCTTATCATCATCCAGTAGCTGCTCGACAAGTTTGTCGTTGTTGTTAACCTCAGACAACGCAGCAGAACCTGAAGTCAATGAATCCATTTCAAAAACAGATGCTGGAGATGTGTGTGAAGTATGTGACACCAAACTCTGAGCAGAGTCATCCTCCGATACGCAACCAACATTGTTGATCTTTCGACGATTCTTGTTGTTACTTTTGTTATTCGAACTCTTCTCAGACACATCAGTATTCGAATTACTCTTAGCCATCGCTTCGAATTCAAGCCTTTTCATTTCATAAGCATGAGAAGCTTCTTCAGCAGTACTATAAGTACCAAGCCAGACCCTCCTAGATTTAAAAGGATCTCGAATTTCAGCAGCCCATTTACCCCATTTACGCTGACGAACACCTCGGTATTTCGAAGACGAGGGCCTCGGGCCACTCGGGGTTTTAGGGGTTTTAGCTAAAACCCCTCCTCTACTCTTTTTGTCACCATTGTTGCTATCTTGACAAGAACTTTCAGTTTCAGGTACTTTTTTCAGGGTATAAGAGCTAACAACAGGAAGATAAATCTCCCTAACAAATCGTTTAGGTTTCGATACATCAATCCCTTCATCATCAGATGAATCAGTAGCTTCCGGGTCGTCACAAACGATCCGGATTTTCTTCATGGGTCGGGCTGATTCTTCCCTAACCTTCGATTTCTGAAATTGTCTCTGAGCCTCAAACATTTTCATGATTTCTTCGAATCTTAAAAACCCCTCAAAATATGCCCAGAAAATTGGTTTTTCAAAAGGAAACAGAAACAAAATTGAATTTAATTTGAAAAACTCAGCAAAAAAAATTCAAGTAATCGGCCGTCTCAAGAGCAAAATAGGATGTAAAAATCGGTTTATATGAAATCCACCAAAGCAAACAACACCAGAACAAGTCCTGCAAATAAAAAATCAACAAAAACCCATTACAGATCAACATCAAAAACACCCAAAAACTAACCAAAAAAAACAAGTTTTTTCTCTAAAACCACAAAAAGGGTTTAAGGGAAAAGAAGAAAACAGTACCTTTTGGGCCTCAAACGCATCGAAACAGTTGTGAAAAACAGAGTAATACCCTGCTGCTGATGATCACAGCAGAGGATTTGTTGCATGCAAAGACCAAATATCACTGAAGAAACAGATACCCAGAGCTTCAATGGAGCTCCAATCACAGCCAAACAGAAATTTGCCGACATATATCACAACCCCTTTCTTCCTCCTTCCTCCTTCCTCCTTCTGTTCTTCTCAACAAAAAAAGCAACCAAAAGAGAAACAAAAAATCGGATCAGATACTCCTATTTATCCCCAAAAAACACAACAACCCAAAAAAATACACAGATTAGGAATCTATGGCCAAGATTTCTCCTCCCCAGAATCTGACAAAAGGTATATTTCGTAACCCTTTAGCCCCCTCTGTACTCTCACTCTCTGTAAATTTCACGTATATAGAGAACAAAAAAAACACCAAAAATTACCGAGTCCACAAAAAAAAAACCATTTTTCACAAATCTCAACAAAACCCCATTATAAAAAAACATTTTTTTATGCATTAAATTAAACAAATAGTACCTGTTTTTTATGGTCCTTTTCACTCTGTTTTTTTTCTATACTCTGTTACACTGCTGCTGTTCTCACTTCACTTTTCCCAAGTGGTCAAAAAAAAGCATTAAAGGGAGATGAATGTTATATATTGAGTGAAAATAAAAAGGACTGTGTGTTTTAGTGTGTGAAAAAGTTAATTTTGGTCATGTAATTAATGAGTTTTATATATGAGATTTATGGGAAGTGATGAATGTGTTATGAGCTGTCATGTATGTCATACATGTCATGCATATATGATGATTATCTTATGCATGATATGCATGACATGTTTATTGTAAGCAGACTTGTATATTTCACGCGCGGGTAGGTGGAGTGTTGTGTAATCTTCCGATGTTATTTATAGTTTGTTTGACCAAGCTTTTAGTACACGCATAATGTAATATATGATTAGTCTTTTGAATTTGTTGATATGTTTTGTTTAGATACTAGAAGAAAGTAATGTTTCAATTGAACGCTTCAACTTCTTAAGAAGAGTTCTAATTAAATTCTACTTTCAATTCAAATTATGGAGTGAAAAATTGTATGTGTTTTTTATTCGTCTATTAAATAGTTGAGTTAATTATAAAAAAATAAGTTATTTTCTTAAATTATATATATCAATCACAAGTAAAAAATGATTCAGGTTTTATAACTATTAAGGCTAATGCGTAATTTATATGACCTCGTTTTATTTTTAGTCTGTTTCCTGTGAACGTTAAATTAACCACATAAAATATGTCATCTCGTGTATTAATATACATCAATCTCTAGTAGAAAATACTTGAAATTTTATGACTCATTGAGATGAATATGTATGATTAAAGAAAACGACATTTTATGTGTCTCATTTCAAAAAAATCTAATCAAATGGAGTATATCATGAAACATGTTAGTAAAAATTGAGGTGTTCAATCGAAACACAAATTAGTTCATATGTTTGAAATAGAGTATATTGATAAGTTTAAGGGGTTAAGATTTATTTATTCAAAATCTGGTCAAACAAATAATTAATTTGTCTTTATTTGGTTAATTAACAGCGCGTGTAGTTCACGTAGAGAGATAGAGAGTGAATTAGAAAAAACAGTTTATGTAGTGGGGTAGGGAAGTAATTCTGGGAATACGGAACAAGGCGGTTTCTTCATTAAATTAAAAAGATTACAGCTATATTTTCATTAGACGTAATTGGGTCTATTAAGGTTTGATAATTACGAGGATGCCACTGACAAGTGACAAGGTACTTGGTTCCCAGGGTATCGCCTTAAATTTAAACTAATACAACCTTTTCTTTTTTTTTTATAGACACTATTTGAATTTTGAGAATCAAATAATTTAAGTTGATCGTAAAATTAGGTATGAAATCTTCAAAAGTAATTGGGATAAAGATTTATATATTTGGAAATTACGTAAAAAAAATATATCAAAATTATGGTCAGAAATAAATTTATTTCCGATCGACACATTTTGAAAGTCAAATAATTTAAGCTGACCATAAAATTAGGTATGAAATCTTCAAAAATAATTGGGATGAAAATTTATATATTTGGAAATTACGTAAAAATATATGAGAAAATTATGGCCACAAAATAAATTTATTTCCGATTCACACATTTTAAATTCTGAGAGTCAAATAATTTAAGTTGACCGTAAAATTAGGTATGAAATCTTCAAAAATAGTTGGGATGAAGATTTATATATTTGGAAATAATTTAAAATTATGATATACGACAAAGTTACGATCAAAAATAGATTTGTTTGAGTTTTAAAAATAAAAAAAAATTATTTAAAATAATTTGGTCATATTTTCTATGGGTTTTTATTTATTTATTTTCCTTTTTCCCTTTACTTAGGACTAGAATTTATTTACTTTATTATTATTGTTTTTCCTTTTTTAGATTTGATTTTTAATTATTTGTGTACTTGATTTATTCCTCATTTGGTACATATTTTTCTCTTATTTACACTTTAAAGTTCAGACATGTCTATTCTTTTGAACAATTTTTGGTCAAACATTTAGTCATTTTCCATATTAAAAATAGTCGGTATAATTTATTTTGTTTACTGAGATTTGGGATGGGAAAAAGTCTACAGTTTTTAATATATCAAATCTAAGAAACTATTTCTTTAATATTAATTTATGTGATATGATTTTACTAATATAAATTTAATAATGTGAGAAGATTTTGTAATAGTTTAATATTATTCTTAAAATAAACTTTTAAATAAAAAATAATGTCTTTATGGACTTATTATGAAAATAAGTAGGGATCAAAATAGGTAATATGTTCATAATATCATTATATAATAAGAAAACATGTTATTTCTATTGACCAACCAAAAATGAAAGTATAATTATATAAATTGTTACAAAAGAATATTATATTTATATAGTTTAGTACTCTTCCACCATGGAGTATTCTTATTCACGTTACTACAAATATCCAAATTACTACCAATTTACAGAACTAACATAAAATTAAATTCTTTTTTTCATATTTTATCCCTAATTTAATTATTTTTAAAGAATAAATATTATAAAGTTTCAAAAAAATCTTCAATTATTAAGCTTGGTATTGATGAATCAGACATTTAAATATTTAAATATAGAGTATATTAGAAAGAGTGGAAAGATTAATAATGTCATACTCCAATTTTTAAATTTATCATTTAATCTTAGATGAAAAATTTAGAATTATTTAAATATTATGATATGATATATATATAAATTATCGATTTTGAAAAGTCTTATAACTAACACAAATATGTGCAATACTAATATAGGGCGGTGATGATTAATATTAATTAATTGTATTCGTGTTAGGTTGTTGTAACCTTTACTAACTAATAATTATGTTAATATATAAGTTGAGTATTTTCAACTAGTTGTTTCAAATTTAAATTTTTAAAAAGTAAGAATAAAGAAATTCTATTGAAAATATTGCTTTAAAAAATAGCTCTATAATATGCCAATTTAAATTTGATCTAATCTAAATTGACGAAACTATACTACTCCTCTATGAAATGACTCCTTTTGTAATTAAAGAACCTTTGTTTTATATTAAGAAAAAATAAGAAGAATCATGTGTCATAGGATGCTTACCCAAAAAAGGTTTTATGAAATATTATTATTTAGTATTTCACTAATTATATTTGATAAAGGCAGAAAATCGAATCTTGTGCATGGAGGGATTTGACCTATAATTTAATAGGTTAAAATTTTTAAGGACTGTTCCCTCGTGCATGAGAGTAGCTATATATATGCCATATATTCCTAACAAATTCCAAAATTATTTTTTGTGGTCTATCAAGATTTGTAAAATTAAAAAGTCAACTTGTTGGAGCATCTAAAACCTTTCGCTTTCTCTTTTTGGAAAGTATTCAAACTTGATATTTATGTAATAGAATCTCAATATTTAACTCTAACCCAATTGAAAATAGTTCAACAATATATATAAAGTCTGATCTCACATGTAAAATTTGAAATGTATGAAAATCTTAGTTTTTGAAATATATGAATATTTTATTGTTATCTTTATGAGATAGAAGTTGTTTTTGATTGATTTTCAATACTAGAAAAAATGTCTTGAGCAAGATTTGATTGAGATAAAGAGTAAAGAATGTTAGAATTTTCACGATGATTAGTAAAAACATAAGATTCGGTTCACCATAATAAATGAGATTTATTTCCATGGCTTTGCAATGAAAAAAGATCAAACTATTTTATATTGTTTTATAATGAATTTTGAAAAGATACAAATATAAGATAATTAAATTTTATTGTCCAATTGCGCTATGAAAAAATTTTGTCCACGAAAAAAATAATTGGGTGTACTCTGCATTAATTTAAACTCATAACCTCCTAATTATATAACATAATTTTATCAAATACGCCAAGAATCCCCCTCAAACTTTAAGCAAAGGTGATACATTAAAATTGCTCCTATAATTGATCAAGAAAGAACACAAATTAAAGTCAAAATGCAAAAACACTTTATTAAACAAATAAAGCATGAAAAAAAATTAAAAAGAAGAAAGAAGTTTGAAAATTGAGCACTTGAATTATTATTTTAGTCGGATTTTAATAATTGAATTTGTCTTCCTACTTATTTATCGAGTACCACTCCAGTCAAATCGAATATTTAACAAATTAAACGATTAAGTTTATTTAAGTCCATGCTACTACCCTGCCACTTTTGTCTACCATATATTTAATTTTTTAGGAGATCCACCTTTCTGCCATAAATAAATAAAATATGTAGAAAATTACTCCTTATGTCCCAAATGAATTAGGAGTATCATATTTTACTTAAATTATATTGGTAAAAGTTTTTAAGGAGTATAAATAAAGTGAATATTAAAAATAACTAGAGAAAATAGGAGAAGAAATTGTAAAAAGTAAAAAGAGCACGTGAGAATGTTGGGAAAGAGAGTAGCAAATCCGCAGTGCATGAACGGTCTTAATGCTGACACCTCAGCACCCTTCATGTCCCTTTACAATTCTTTTGTGTCCTTTGTCCTCCATCACCAACCAACTACTTAATAATCACCCCAACCCCAACTTTTTTTTTTTATTTTATGAAAAATTATTTAAATACACAATTTATTTTATCATATTCTTAAAAAATTTCTATAATTTGAAAAAATCACAGAAATTTAACTCTTTTTTATTCTCAAATACGTCACTGTACATAATATATCGATCGAATACATTACTTTACGCGATTTAACGGGGCATACACGATGTGTCAAGATGTTGAGTGATATATTTAAAATCGAGATGCGATGTAACGAAACGTTGAACAATGTATTCAAAAATCAGAATGTGATGTATCAAGACGTTTTGGGATGTATCCAAATTTCACCAAATTTAAGAAATTTTTGTAATTTGAAAAAGAATAGAGATATGATGTAATTAGCTTTTAGCATTGTGAGATTTGTGTAAAATTACCCTCTTCTTTTTTCTACATTCGGTATCCGATATCCACATAAGAGTTTGACTATTTTATATTTGGACTACATAGAGCCCCATTCGAAGAAAGCCCTTCCTATCAAAGATTTTTCCATGTTTAAGATTTGAATCTGAAATTTCTGTTAGAGTAAGAACAATCTCATCCTCTGTTGATAGTACTAGATATAGGATTGAGGGACGGGCAGAAATAAGGTTATACTCTAGAGATAGTGTTATACTCCATTCTTCCTCTAAACCTTTCTTTTATTTGCATAACCTTTCTTTTATTTGCATTCTTATCTAATTGATGAATTCAATAGGAATAAAATCTCTTTTACTTACTAGGTTTAGGTTCATAATTCTTCAAAAAGATGATATTAGCTCAGATCAAAAGAAATAATCTTATCGAGAGACATATTATAATAAAAATAACTCATGCAAATATAGGTAGATGTGAAGTAAGATGATTAGGTAAAATATGATGTAGTTCAGTTTATCAAGGATATAATCTTAACTAGATAGGAGATTATAATAAATACAAATTAAAATATATAATATATAGATAGTAGACTATAATCTCACTTATCCTCTCATACTATAGTTATAGACTATGACCTATAGTATTGCTATAGGTTTTTGTTCCTTTTTATTTCTATTACAATATATTCTCTCTAATTTATATTAACTGAATTTTTTGGGCTTCATTAATAATTCAAAATAAATGAATTATTTAAAATTTAAGATAAATATTTAATTTTTTTAAAATTAAAAGTGATACGTAAATAATTAAAATCTTCATAACTAATTCTTATGTAAAATAATACATATTTTTTTCTTATAATTAATATCTACATTTTTAATACTTACATAAATCCAATGAACTACCGAACTACCACTTTAAGCTCAAAGAAGATTCTGTATTAAATTAAAATTAAGAATTTTTAAGCTAAAAGTACAGTGCTCTGCATTGGGCACTTTGTCTATAGTATTTTAAAAATATTTTCCCTCTTAGATATTTGTCTTTCACGTGACCCCTTACCACGCACGACACATTAAATAAATAACTATAATAAATAAATAATATTTATTTCAAATTTAAAATTAATTCTCTTAGTTGTTTGGTGAAATACATTATATAGCCCCTACAATTTAACACATATAAATGCATTTTTTTAACTTGACGCTAACAGATAGTTATTTCTTTTAATTTTGAATATGTATAAACAAACACTTAAACTATTATAAATCATATTCCATATAATAAATCATACAAGATACACACACCTTACGTATTAAATCAAGTTAGAGTGTACGTTTATATACTTATTTTTTACGGTAGATATATTTTTCACTAAGATACTAGTCTATCACGTGACCCTTCAACTCCCACGACAGAATAAATAAAGGGCCATAAATAAATGTAATACTTATGCTCTTCAATTTTAAATTATTTTTTATTAGGGCTAACCCATCGGTAACCCCCTAAATTTGGCACCAACTTTTACTTAGACACCTCAACTAGACTTTGTTCATTTTAGACACCTCATGTGATATCCCGCTGTGTCATTTTGACACTTTTTTGCTGAATCAGCCAAATATGTAAGGCATGTGTAACACACTCGCTGATGACGTGTCAAAATAACGAATTAAACAAAGACATGTGGCATATATATTGAAAATAATTTTTAAATAATGAATTTTGAGTTTTAAAAAAAAGGCTAATGACACATGACTATTTTTATCCAAATAATATTTTTTAAAAAATTAATCACTTACAAGCCCATCCTATGTTGTCTTCTCCACCACCCCCCACCCCTGATCCTCAACCCCTCCCCCACCAGATTGTCTTCTCCACAGTCCACAACCCCTACCCCTCCCACAGTCAATGCATTTTCTCCACCACCTCCCACCCTCCCAACCCCTGATTCGTCTTACTTATAACTTCAAATAAAACCAAATTCTTCAAATCTAAACAAAGAGTTCCCTATTAGATCGTCCTAGATTTTCTTTTAAAAATTGATTCGTCTTAGATTTTCTTTTAAAAAAATATATTTCGATTTTTCAAAACATTTCAAGGAGGAAGAATGGCAACAAAATAAGAAAAGTTGTTTAAGCTTGAAATCTCTTGGTGTTGTAGCACTATTAGATCTATTTCTCCATGGAAGGAGATTAGGAGTTTAAGTTTTGAAAATGGTGGCTAAAATAGGGAAGAAGAAGAAAAAATAAAATAAAAATAGGTTAAATATAAGCTCTCCACGCTACTGAAGGAGTCAGATCACACTCGCTATGTCATGTCAGCAAAAAGTGTCAAAATGACACAGCGGGATATCACATGAGATGTCTAAAATGAACAAAGCCTAGTTGAGGTGTCTAAGTGAAAGTTGGTGCCAAGTTTAGATTGTCACCGATTTAGCCCTTTTTATTATTTTGTTACTATTATTTATATTGTTTATGTATGTATGTTATATTAATGTGCATCATAATCATATGGTGAACGCAAATATCCATGCACTGTTTCCGTACTATACCATATTGTTTTATGGTTTTTTATTAGCCATTAGAATTTAATTCTCTTTTTATTATCTTCATTTATAAAAACAGTTGCTTTTTTATTTCCCTCCTTTTCGTTATCATCAATTACGAACGGCTTAATCACATATACTATATTCTCTTCGTTTTAATTAATGTGACTTTATTTGATTTATAGTATATTTTCTAATTTATTTTTAATATAATTTAAATATTTATATGATTGTAAATTATTTTACTTAACTGAATTTTGGAAACAAGAGCGAAAAACTTTCCCCTCCTCGAACTAGTTATAAAAGATCGCTTTCATAATAAATTTGAAAAACAGTTTCCCAATATTAAGGAAATCACTTGGTTAATTGAAAAGCTTATTGGTCGCCTTTGACTTAGAGACATTATTATTATTAACACAGAGACATGCCAATTTTATTTTATTTTTTGTTTTCACCCGGTATCCGGAGTTCACATTGGAGATCAGACTAAATTTGGATCGCACTATGCAAGGCCCATTCGGAGGTGGCAGTCCCAACATGATTTTATCCATACCCAGGGCTCAAACCCTTTTCCTCTGGTTATGGATGAAACACTCCCACCAGTATACCACAAATCATATTGGTGAGACATGCCAATTATTTGGTATAGAGTATTAAGTCCAAGTTAGCAAGCTACTATCTAATCTTTATAAATTGTGGCGCTAATCAAATTATAACAATACTTTTTATTTACGATATACATGTTAATACCTATTAATATTCATTTTTCTGAGGCTATTGAGGGTCGTTGGCCTATTATTTTGAGAATTGATCCGCCTTTGATTATAACTAAAATAATATTTTTAATGAATAACAAAATAAATTTTCTTCCTTTGAACCATTCTAAACCAAACATTATTATGTAAGAGGGAAATAAAAGAAAATAGTAACCGAGTTTTGCTCTTTCAACACAAAATACCATTTTATATTAATTATCATATTTTATTTTACACAATTTTGAAGAAATTATAAATAAATAATATTTTCTATATTATCAAGTATAATATATTTGAAAAAAAAACAAAATTTGAGACAAATATATTTAATAATATTGATAAATAATAATATATAAGATGGAGGGAGTTTTTTTTTTTTTTTTAAAAAATATTCTTGTTTTAGAAAAAAGAAAAAAAAATAGTTTGATATTGACTAATAGGAGGACAAGTGGGCTACGTAAATGTAGATAAGTGGACCGAATGGTTGCTTCCGTTTCCCGCCAAAGTGGAGCCCACGTGTCACTAATTTCCCTTCATATTTTTTCCCGCCAATATAACGGGGCGGAAGGCCCAATGTGAAACTTGACACGTGGAATAAAGGCCCAGCCCAACTTTTTGACGTGCTCTAATTTCTGCGTGTCTATGTGTGTGTGTATATATATATATATATATATTTTCTTTTTTTGGGAAGGTGCAATTGCAGTACAAGTATTTGTTTTCTTTTCTTTTTGGTGAGTGGAACTTTCCTTAATTTATATATATATATATATATATTTTTTTAATTTTTTTTTTTTTTTTTTTGGTAAAGGTAAATCGAAAGAATATAAAGGAGAGATAATTAGATAGGATGTGATATAGTTTTAATATATCAAAGATATGATATTGGATATGAGAATGTTTAGGTTGCTAATTAACATGGAAGATTAGTAGATAGTGGAGTATTCTTTTTAACTTTTGATTAGTTTTGGTTTGATTAACATAGAAGATTTAGTAGATAGTGGAGTATTCTTTTTAACTTTTGATTAGTTTTGGTTTGATGGTTTCTGTTATTAGTCTTATTTTTGTAGTGTTTTAGAGTTGATTTTGATCATCTTTTATTGTTTACGGTGTTTCGGCTGTTGTATTATTTTATTATTAGTATTTCTTTCCTATTAGTTATTACAATATTTTTTTTGCTATTATTTTTTCTTTGTATACCTATTTTGACTTGGTATACTAGAGTTGAGAGTCTTCTAGAAATAATTTTTCTATCTCCACAAAATATATAAAATAAATGAGAGAAGTAATGAAAACATGGTTAAATTCGGCCTGAATTACTGGTTATATCTCCAAATTATTGACAATTTTAAATACACACGTTAACTTGATTAAATAAACTTAAATATACATTCGATCTCGCAATATGATTGAAGTACACCTCCAAGTACTCATCAAAATTTACGAATGTTTTCCACATTTTTCTCAATTTTTTATTAACAACCACATGCTTTTATAAGAGCTTAAGACCTCTTGTAATATCATGTGATGAATTTAAAGTCCATCTAATTTAGAAATTCAATGTTTTAGTATACTTTTCTCAAAACAAAATTTAGTAGAGTGTGTTGAGAGTGATGTGATACAAAAGATATGTGACGTGTAGTGAGGTTTATTGAGGAATTTGGACAAGTCAGCATGGCCCGACTGATACGCTCGATATTGGATACCACTAATGGCCGATTAAATATGGCGTGCGATTCTTTAAAATCAAATCAAAATTGATAATTTGAATTGAAAAAAAATTATTGATTTATTAATAATGAGTTATTTATTTAATGATTTTAAATTATTTTTGTTAATAAGTTATTGATTTTTAATGATTTGAAGTGTTTTCTTAACGGGTAAATTAAATAATTATATTCAAATTATTTTTGTATATAAAATCTTTGATTTAGAGTTTAATTTCCTATTTTTATTTCTGATCGTCTCAAACTCTTATTTATTCTATAATGTAAAAGTGTTTGCTTTTGAGCAAGATGCAATTTGTGAACTCATGCACATGGTTCATTTGGTTTGTCACCTTGTATCTAAGTGATTTTTAATGTCAAATCTTAATGGTTAAACCGATAACCGTGACAAAAATGATCAATAACCGATAAGTCAATATCTTAATGGTTCTATAACAATTTAGTATATCCAATAAGTCAAATCAAAACTGTAAAATCGCAATGAACCGACTGATACACAATGGTGTATATATACGTTAAATTTGGGACGATTTTTTTTTTATTATTGTTTATTTTCGATTAGGAAAACGCCACCTCAAGAAATCAAAATAGTCTTTCCACTAAGATTTTTCTTTGACGATGTAATCCATGAAATGTTTTTTTTTTCCCCCTTCTAAATTCTTCCAAAACAATAGTACAAAAAGAAGAAATGCACCTACCTAGAACATGCTTCGCTTGACTTATTTTGTATTAATTTATTAGTCTGATTTTAACTTAACATAAAAATTAAGAAAGTACAAAAATATTTAAATTTTATAGTCTTAATTAAATTAAATATACATAGAATATATTCATACATTGATTTTTGAATCTCATTTGCCATTACAATAGAATTATCACTTGTTTAAAAGAATTCAACAGTTTATATATAATGAAACAAATTCATTTTATCCTACTTCGAAATTTGACTTTAAAACGAAAGAAAATCAGTTGACACTCTTGGGATGAATTGACTACATTATTACCATGCGATTTTAATTGTTTTTCCAAGCATATTATCTTGTATATGTATAATTTTCCTCCGATTAAATGAAGGAGCACGAATCGAACATGAGTTCTATTGAATCAAAGCAGATAGTACCACATCATATATTAAAGTTATGACATTTATCATCCGTTTATAATCCAAATATAATACTATTTTTTAGTTTAACCTTTTTTTTTTTGAAAAAAATTTGAAGTGTTTCATTAAATATTCAGGGAGAAAATAAACTTATATACATAATTATTGTGTATGGGCAGGCCTTCTTGCACAGAGGTTGTTGTAAATATTAAAATAAAGTGGCTACATTATTAATATGCTATCTCACTTGTATTCATTCCATTCATTACCTTCTCGTTATATTATATAGTCTGTTAATAATAATGTCACATTATTATATCACTATCTGTCAGCTAACAAGTAGATAAAAATCAGATCGATATAATAAAGTTTTTAGGGTTCAAATGCGTGAAAATATTAATTGTGGGGACCTGAATTGATGGAGATTTATATTTTAGAAAATAAATAATAATAATAATAATAATATTATGCTCCCCTAAAGAGTACATAAAATGATAAGGTAAATTAAATGTTTCAAAGGGATAATGATAGGCCTAAATTCCTCCTGAATTTACTGTTTTGGCTCACTATGTGAGTGTCACTCTCATTGAGTAAAATTCACAAGCAGTCGTTGTTATGAAGTTTCAATTTTTTATGATAGAGCGTTTAGATTACTTGAAACCTAATAAGTAGAGGATTACTCAAATTATATAAGCAGATTATTAATTTATTTTTCAATTAATATAGGACTTTCATTGACTCTAATACAAAATTTGTATATACTTAGTTGTTTGTATATTCACAAGCAAAATATACAAACCAACAAGCGAAATATACAAACCACAGCCTACATAGCTTACAGAACTATAATTATAAAGCGTAATTATCGAAACTATAAATATAGAGCTTTATTGTGTTTATTATTTTTGTTATTTCTGAATAAAATGAAAGTGCATGTTGACCAAATGTTTTGTGTAGGAGCACAAGTGGGCTGCTCTAGTGGACCGAAGGCGCTTACATCGCCCACTTCCACTAAAATCAAAGCTTTCAAAATGGGTTGAAAGCCCAATGTAGAAACATGTGTTTGGGCGTCCGATATTCGTATTAAATTTCGACTAACATAATTCTTAACTTGGCATAAGCTGATAACTATGACCTTTAATTTTGGTGTGCACAAGTAGATACTTAAATTTATATAAAATTGAACAAATACACACATTCGTCCTACATGACACCGTACATGACAATTTTGTATCCTACTTGGCATCCTATGTGTATTATGTCATGTAGGACACGTGTGTCTACTTATTCAGTTTTATACAAATTTAAGTGTCAACTTGTGCACACTCAAAGTTGGAGGACATAGTTATATGCTGAAGCTAAGTTAAGGGTTATATGTATGTATTATGCCAAGTTCATTTGGAGGAAATGCTCCTTATCGATTAGGAGTTTTTTTTTTTATATACTGAGAGATCAAAATTGAAACCTCTCAAGGAACTCATCCTTGAGCGGTCAACCCAATTATTTGACATTATTTTCTGTGTAATTTCTTTTCTAGGGAAAACAGTTGTTCTGTATCACTTATTGGGAACTGTGCTTTTTATATTTTAATTTATTTTCTTCACACTCTGCATTTTTTTTCTTGTTGTTGTGATTTAATTGGATATTGCAAGCAGCATATTTACAGGTCAGCACTTGGCCAAGTGATGAGTTGGATTTTGTATGTACGTGTCAATCCCTATTGTTTTATTATGATTAAAGCAGTAAGATACGTGTCACAACAACTTTAAATTTTATAAAGTGATAAAGAAATACGATTTTTTCATGAAAATACAAAGTAACTAGAGATGTAGTGTCAAATTAGGTAAAGACCACTCGATGCGTGAGATGTATTTTGCTCTCATATCATATAAAGAAATAAATGTGGAATATAACATAATTCTAAAAGTTAGATCATAAAAAAACAAATTATTAAAGTAAAAGAGTCCAATTTTTCCCGATTTCACCTATGTGAAACTTAACATGTAGCAAAAATATTGGGATAAAACATACTTTGTAAATCTTGATATAGACGAATAAATGAATTGATTTAGTTTTCTATATATAATAAAACAAAAGATTTTGATGCAAGGCTTTGGATAAAGTTACGTTATTGTAAGACTTCTTTAAAATTACTTGCAAGTTTTTTATTTGAGCTATTTACGATCTGTTAGTTTGAACTATTTGTAATTTGATTGCTTGATTGTAAACATAAATAAGCTATTGTATTTTTTATTTAAATGGCTTAAATTACTTGTAAATTATCTGCTTAATCGCAAATTTCTTGTTTTTTCAAAAATCATGAAAGTACTTAAGTGGATATCTACAATATAATGTCTTTTTTATTGTTATTTTTATTTTGTATATTTACTAAAAAATATCTTATTTTGATATTGGGATTCCTCAAATATCTGCAGGTTAACTTAGATATGCACCATTATTGGGTATGGGCGTCCCTCCTTGGCTCCTTACACATAGGTTGGTGCAGCAAGATGCAACTTCTCGATTTAAACTTGACGAATTCAATCTTTCAAAATAAAAATATTCTTTTATTTAATGGACATTTGTCTATGAAAATGTAGAATGAAACAAAAACTGGATAAAGAATTGAGCAGATAAAGTTATGATAATTTGTACGGACCCATCTTACCCCTAGAAACTTTAAACGTATATTTATTAACTCAACCTATTTTACTTGCAAAAATTAATCCAACCCGCTTATCCAACATCCCAAAATGGTGCAACGCATTACAAATCTATGTCTTATTAGATAGAGACCAAAATAAAGTTAGAAGGGTTCAAACACGTGAAATGATTAATTATTGGGGCCATAGTGAACAAATAAACGTCTAGTCTGCTCCCTAGAAGGGTACAGAAAATGATGTGGTTTTAAGTTTGAGAAACAGTGGGAAATGGATCGACAAAGGTTGTGTTAGAGTGGTAAGTACTTTTTTATTGTTAATCAGAGGTCTTGGATTTGAGTCACTCTGCGCTAAGTACAAACTCGCATTTCTCAAGAAGTGTTTTTACCCAGGATTTTCTAGCGTGAATTCGAATTTAATCGGACTTTAATGTAAATATATTGAACATCGGATGAGGAAAAAAAACAGCGAGAAATGGGCCTAAGATTCATTCTTGATTCATGCGTGAAATGGGCCCACAACGTGGATATCATTTATTGGGCCCATAATTCCCATAATGTATTTTTTACTTTTTTGTTTCATCAAAATGAACTAACAATTCTAGAGTTGATGAATGATTAGCACTGGTTCCATTTAGTTAATTACTCCATATCTTTCTATTTGTTTATCTGATTTTGACTTGATACGAAGTATAAGAAAGTTAATAGAACTTTCGAATCCTGTACATTATACCAAAATGTCTTTCAATCTTCTGATCTTTACCATATTGTGTGGAAAGTCAGAATTATAAAGTTTCCAAAAAAAGAAAAGAAATTCCTTTTGAAACATCTAAAAGAAAAGTAAGACAGACTCGAAGTGATTTCAATACTCATGTTAGAAATAAATAATGTTCTCACTTGCTATTGCTATCCACCACCCACCACCATCATTTGTACTTCTCGATTATCAAGAATGTTCTCACTTAGTTTTCAACATAACTCGAAGTGTTTTCAATACTCATGTTAGTAAATAAAGTACTCAATAAATGCAAATAAAGAAATACTCCCTCTGTCCCAATTTATGCGGCACTTTTCGTTTTTCGAGAGTCAAATAGTTTAAGTTTGACCGAGAATTTGCACATGAAATCTTCAATTTTTTTGAAATGAAATTTATATATTTGTAAACTACGTAAAAAATACTATAAGTCACAACAATTGATAATTCAAAATGTTTAAAACATCTATGAAAAATTTACGGTCAAAGTTAGACTTGTTTGAATCTCGAAATTCAAAAAGTTCCACACAAAATGGGACGGAGGGAGTAATATGTTTTGTACGTGTTGATCCCGAAATTCAAAAAGTTCCACACAAAATGGGACGGAGGGAGTAATATGTTTTGTACATGTTGATCCCGAAATTCAAAAAGTTCCACACAAAATGGGACGGAGGGAGTAATATGTTTTATACATGTTGATCCCTCTTAACATGAAATGCTAAACATGCATATCCTTCATTTGATAGCTATTAATATGGATAAGGCCCAATATGTAGTCTAGGCCCAGTAAAAAGGTCTAGGCCCATTTCTATTTAATAAGACTTGATCCAATCTAATTTATACACTCCTACCTTCTCTTTATGTCATGGGATTAAACAATTTTAAAAAGGGTGGGGGAGGGGGGAGGGGTTCCTTTTCACCTTATTTATGAAGTATAAGTTTTCGACGAAGTAGGTTTAATTGAACCCCTTCTGACCATATGTAATCACACGAGTGGAGTCTGATTAGATGATGTATACTCAGTCTTAGAGAAACTGTTTTCGATAGACCATCAGCTTTAGTAAACCATATCAAGTAAGGTATAAAGAAAAACATAATAGAAAGGAAGTCACGTTGACAATAATGAAGAAAAGAAACAATAAATAGCGCCTCAAAGGAAGTAAGATATTGAGTTATTTATAGTGACCTAAAACATTAGATCCAAGACACACTTTCAAAGTCCAAGAAGCAACAATGACATTCCAAACACTTTTACATAAAACACTTTGATTTCAATTTGTCAACAATAGAATGAAGTAAAACTCATACAGAAAACATAAATCAATAATACACTTGAATCTCTTTTGCCTATTTTATGAGAAAAAAAAGGAAATTAAAATCTTATTTTAAACTAAAATCTCCTTTTTTTTTTTTTCATCAAGAACCTTATAACTACTTAACTAAAAACATAGGCAATTTTATCCACACCAAATATAAACTAAACTCAAATCCCCATTTTCCAAGACATAGCAAAGTTTTTACCAATTGGTAATTCTAATCCTTTAATATCAAGCATCATACTCTTCTTGTGACCTCCATCTTCCAATTTGTCTATAAACTTATGTTCTTCTGTTTCAAATTCCAACTTTGAAGTATCTTCAACTTTACTTCCATCAACAAGAATGTCAAATGCACCTCCAATTCCATTCAATCCTAACACGGTAACCTTTTCGATGTACCAACCTTTATCCAACGCGTATTTACTTTCTTGAACTTCAGACCAAATCTTCACTGTACCATTACTAGTTGTCGCGTGGAAATCCATGTATGTTGACTTCCCATTTCCTAGTTTCATCTCAGGAAGCTCATCATCGTCCAGGAAAAGATTTCCTTTAGCTACCCCTTCTGATGCCCCGAGTGGGAAGGCTACAACAATTGTGAAAGGTGTCATTCTTGCTTCTTTTGTTAACATCCCTCCGCGTTGCATTGGTACTATGGTGTTTTGGTACAAATGCACGTTGACTACGTGCAATGGTGCATCAAGTGAGCGGTAATGTGGCTCTTTTGTGACAATGACTTGTGTCATATCGAATAAACTGTACCAAGTACCTGGAGGAAAGAGCGCGCTTACCTTAGTTTTAGCCTTTTCTAGCACTGGAGAGACCATGACATTGCTTCCTACCAAGAATTGAGTGCTTAACTCGTATAGCTCTGGAATGTTTGGGAAAGTGAAGAAGAGTGGCCTTACAATTGGTGCTCCGGTTTTGTGTGCCTCGTAGCTCAATGTGTAGAGATAGGGCAGCAATTTGTATCTCATTCCTAAAGCATTACGCGAAGATTTAGTCACACTTTTCCATTGGTAAAGCTCTTGTCTTGGTGAGTAGTAGTTCGCGTGATCCCTTGAGAAGGGATAGAACGCGCCTACTTGAATCCAACGGTTGCATAGCTCCTCCAAAGGAGGAGCCGCGGGGTAAAATCCACATATGTCTGAACCAACCATAGGAACACCAAATATACCAAAGTTCAAGACAGTAGAGATTGAATACTTCAAATCCTCCCAAGTTCCTTTGTTATCCCCTGTCCAATGTGCAGCATAATGTCCTGAACCAACAAACGTGGCACGAGTCAGTATGAACGGACGTTTTCCCTCTATAGCTTGTAGACCCTTGTGAGTTGCAATAGTCTCAGAGAAACCATAAAGACTATGAGCATCATATTCCCTAACTCCATTATAATGTGTTGCACTCGTAGCAATCGTTTTGTACCCTATTGGAGCTTGAATACCAGAAGCATTTATCTTGTAAGGCGGATCATCCCACTTTGTTTTCGTTACATTCTTGCAATCCAAGCAACATATCCAACCAGGACCTGTCCCATTAGGACATATCCTACCCTCGGGGATCGTGCACAAACCATTACAAAAGTTGGAAACTTCATTCATGTCAATCCATAGTCCATCAATAGGAGCAAGTTCATGGAAACGTCGAATCTCGTCACCCCACCACTCAACTGTTTTCGGGTTGAGGAAGTCAGGGAAATGAACAGCACCAGGCCAGACTTGAGCTAGAAACGGTTTCCCTTCGTATTTGATGAAAACATCATTGGCTAAACCTCTTTGGTAAGTACCATAACTTTTGTTAACTCCAATTCCAGGATCATTGATCACAATGTAATGCATTCCTTCAGCATGAATTTTCTCTAAGAAAGCTCTCAACTTTGGGCCAGGGTAGTTAACAGGATGGAGGGTGAAGTCTTTTTTCCCATCCATATGATCATCATCATTCCATATAACATCGAGAGGGATTTTTGCTTTCTTGTAATTGGCAATAACATCTTCAATCACAGATAAATTGTGGTAACCCCATCTACATTGATGAAAACCTATAGCAATATAACCAAATACATAGTTAGAACATTGAATCTTGAATACAATAGTAGTTTACATTCTAAGTTTAGTAGTTATTTGCTATGTTGTTCAAACTCTCCAAAAATGTTGTCGTAGCTGAGTCAGATACTTTTGAAGGATCTAACACGCATTCGTCAACATTTTTGAAGTCAGGCAACATAGGTTATATGTTATGACTTATGAGTTCCACATTGATCGAGTCTTGGATAAACTGGGCTTGAATAATCCTTACCTCTTGAGCTATCTTTTGAGTTTGAGTTAGGTGTAAGGTCAGTTTTCTTATAATGATATCCTTCAGTGTTCACACTAGAGATGTTTAAGGAGGTTGAAAAATTTGTCTCTTTATATAGTTTTGGATGGACAATTCTTACCTCGTGAACTAATTTTTGAGGTTGAGTTAGCTAAACGATTCAATTTCTTATCACATCTGCTACCTTCTACTAGCAATCTAACATGTACTTTGTTATTTTCTAGACCCCTTGTAGTTAAATGTTTGAATTCAATAGGTCCTATTACAACTAATTATACAACTGGAGACAGTAATGCTACTACAAGGTTTACATCACATTGGGACCTTAATATAAAAGTGTTACTAAAGTTTAGAAATTGTAATTAAAATTTGATGTGATGGCTCAAATTTACAACTATGTAGGGAAGGTAATACCTACTATGACTACAACATCAAACAAAGATCTTTAAGATGCTGTTTTCTTGTAGGACACTTGTTTTTTTCTGCCTGGACCAGCTAATGAAGGACATTGTTGGTTATGAGTCAAAAAAACAAAAAGGATATTCTCTCTCCGATTTAATTTGTTTGTATTATTCTGACTTAGCACGAAGTTTTAAGAAGTAAAGAAGACCTTCTATGTTTTTATGGTCTAAAACTAAAGATATGCAGAATGTATCAAAATGTTCTTTAATCTTGTAGTATTAAACATATCAGAAATTGAAATCAAAGAATCACACAAAAAAAAAGGAGATTATTTTTGAAAGAGGACTAAAAGAGTAGGACATAAGAGTAACTTACATCAATAGATCGCATAAGAAAAATATTTATATAATCAAATTACTTATAAAATAATTGGTTAAGACATCCTGATGTATAAAGTATTCTATATTCACGTAGGATCTAAAGATCATTTTTAGGTAAATTGAAAATTTTGTGAGATACATTAGATCATGGTCATTGTTATTCAGACATTAGATAATAGTCAATAGTTCAAGATCACCCACGTCTATAAAAAATACATTATAGTAAATCAACTTTTTTTTTCTTTTTGCAGACATATATTAAAGGCAAAAATTAAAAAGTGGCCTCAAGAAAGGTCCCCTTAAATTATAAAAACACTATAAATGTTTTGCTTTGATGCATACTTTTTATGTGGACCCAGCTAGAAGATAGATTTTTGTGTGAGAAAAATAGAGCATGAGAGAATCAAAGATTTTTTTAAATAGTTAAAATTCAAAAAGTAATTTCAACTTTTTTCTAGAAATAAAAAGAATCCAAAAGAGAGAACATATAATTGCAATAATTTCAATCATACTATTTACAAATTAATTTAATAACACATTTCCATGAATATATATACCTACCACTTGACCTATTAGAATATGAACTTAGACAAATAATTTTTTTTAACTATTTAAGGTACTTACGTGTAAAAGATTAAGAAAAATATTCTATCTAATGAAACGTGTAATGATGATTAGCCAAAATTAAAAAGGTCATAAAATGTTAAAATAGTCCACATCATACAAGATTTTTTCATCTACTCAATCATTTCAAAGTTGCAATCCTTTTCAAGTGTGATTATAAAATAATCATTTTGCTTTCTTTTCCATTAAATTCCATGAGTTGTTATTAATTGGCATCCTAGGTTATATATATATATATATATATATATATATAGGTCGAGTTAATGTGTCAAAATGAAAAATGAGGACAACTTAAAAGGATTCGAGCCATCTACGATAAAGGAGAGGGATATACTATTGGAAAAGCCATAAATAAATAAATAAATACACGATATATACGTTTATTAGGCTCTTCTTTTTAATGATAATTATGGTCGATCAACTCACATATAACTTAATTATCCCACCATCACAAACATCGAGCAAGTTGTTATTAATTGGCATCCTAGGTTTTATATATATATATATAGGTCGAGTTAATGTGTCAAAATGAAAAATGAGGACAACTTCAAAGGATTCGAGCCATCTACGATAAGGAAGAGGGATATACTATTGGAAAAGCATTAAATAAATAAAAAATAAATACATGATATATACGTTTATTAGGCTCTTCTTTTTAATGATAATTATGGTCGATCAACTTACATATAACTTAATTATCCCACCATCACAAACATCGAGTAATTTTTTTTTATGACAAGGAAAACCCACAGCAGCTACTCTTTGGGTGAGCACAGGCTAAAACCCCGCTCTTATGCAATAACTCGAGAAGAAATTCATAGGTAATAAATTGACAAAATAATCACTTTGTTGATTAAGCATTTATTGATAATATGGTCCACATGGTAACAATTGCTATCCTAATTTTGTCCCTAATATAAATCTCCTAATATATAAACCTCCAAAACAAATAAATTATATAAGGAACAGCCAAAAAACTTATTGAAGGACTAGTCACGGGAATCCCCACATGTCTATTTGTTTTATAACCCCCAAAGAAAGTTAGAGGTTTGAATTTTTAGTTAATCAAGAATTAGTATCTCATTAACAATGTACAATTTTCTTAAGTTGATCTACAATATGTCACAATTTATGAAATTTTAATGTATATGATATATGCCACATTGTTTATGAGAAAACATATAAGGTTTCATGTTCAAATCTGACAAAGCATATTAAGTGATTTCTTCTTTTTTGTCATAGTCTTGAGGGACAAAAGTTTTTGTACTCTGTGCACTCATCTTCTCAAATAAAATTTATGTCTAAACTCGATATTAACGTTTTTCCTTCTATGACGAAAAAATTCGTCTAAGGCCAATCACAATTTTCAAATATTAGGAATAATGGACCCATGCCTCTATACTTCTCAACTTAAATAGTGAACATCTAACTTTTGGTTACTTATATTCCAACTATAAATCAATGGCAACTTTCAAAACTCGAAAATATTGGATCTGTCTATCTACCCTTCTCAACTTAAATACTGACAATATCAACTTTTTAGTTACTTCAACTTTAAATGAACATTTTTTTTCAACCTTTCAACAAGTATACATGCAAGCCCCTACCAATACACAACTAAATAAAGTTGAAACCACACCAACCAAAAACTAAATACCAAAAAAGTAACACAATTAATGCAATTGAATTCAAGAATTAAAGAGACAAGACAAATAGTTTAAAGAAAGGAAACATACCAAAGGACCAATAGGGCATAGGAGCAGGCCTTCCTATAAATTGAGTATATTGATCAACAACAGCAAGAGGTGTGGGCCCAGAGAAGAAGTAAAAGTCCAAAACACCCCCAATCACTTTGTATGTCAATGAATCCCCTCTATAGAACACATCCATACCATTACTATTCATCAACAAAACTGCATGAGCATAAGCTTCACCATTCACATTTCTCAAATCCATATACATTGGATGTGATCCATATAAATCCATATTCAAATTGATTGATGATTGATCTGTTGTGTACAAAGTGTAAGGGTCATTTGGGTAAATTTTAATACCATGAGGTTGTGTATTTTCACCAAGACCATATAATGAAGCATCTTTAGGCAATTTTGTTGATATTTCAAGATATTGATCTTTAAATACCAAATTACTATATGGATCAGAATCTTCACTACTTGAATTGAAAAGGGTTTGTCCATTTGATTTTCTTTTAACAGAAAAACTAAAAGGGTCACTTGTGTAACTGAACATTAACTCATTTCCTGAGTATTCTTGATTAGACAAAAGTGAAAATTGGCCTTTTCTTGATTTGCCAATTGTTTGTTTAAGTGATGGAGGTGATTCTCTTGGTAATAAGTTATAAGGAACTTCCCATCTTTGCTTATCCGCATCTGTTATGTGAATCCTCAAACGATTGTCTGTCTCATGCCTAGAAGAAAAAAATTACAGAGTTTAGCATAAAGATTGAATTTTATCAAGAATTAGCACATAAAGATTGAATTTTTACCAAGAAAATGCAGGTCCAAGACATGGGGTTCTTTTTTTCTTCTTTTTTTGTGCAATAGGGCATAAAGATACAATTTTTATCAAGAATTAGCTGTATTATATGAAGAAGGCAAGTCCAAGACATGGGGTTCTTTTTCTCTTTTTCGCTTTTTTTGTGTACTTACATGACAAAGAGCTGCAAGTGAGCAATATCAAGGCACATAAAGGTTCCATTTTTATCAAGAATTAGCACATAAAGAATCATTTTTATCAAGAATTAGCTATATAATAAGAAGAATGTAAGTCCAAAACATGTTTTTTTTTTTTGTACTTTCTTGACATAGAGCAGCAATATAGCAATATCAGAGCACATAAAGATACCATTTTTACAAGAATTAGCACATAAAGATTGATTTTTTATCAAGAAAATGCAAGTCCAAGACATGGGGTTCATTTTTTCTTCTACTTAACATAGAGCAGCAAGTGAGCAACATCAGGGCACAAAAAAGATTCCATTTTTACCAACAATTAGCACATAAAGATTCAATCTTTATCTGTTTGTGTCAAGAATTAGCACATAAAGATTCAATTTTTACCAAGCAAATGCAAGTTCAAGACATGGGGTTCTTGTTTTTTTGTGAGTACTTACTTGACATAGAGCTGCAAGTTAGGAATATCAGGGCCATAAATGTTGTTTTTCTTCTTAACTTTGAGGTAACCTATGAGGCCACCATCTGGTGACTCTTCAATGGCTATCAAACTATAGCCATTGCCAATCTTGGTTGGAGCTGTGTGGACCAAATTCACACAACCTATTATGCATATTGTTAAGACTAGCAAAAATGGGGAAGAAAAGAAAAATTTCATGGTGATTTTGCTATTTGCGGAGAAAAGAATGAAGAAGAATGTAAGGCCTCACTATGGGCACTTAGCAAGAGTAACAGTTAGGGGTTTTGTGCTTTTATAACAGTAGGTGGTCTTACAACAGTACGTGGTGGTAACACACTACCACCACTTACTGAAGTGAGTGAGTTAAGAATCATGAGATTTAAACTTCAAACAGAAGTATTACTAAAAGTATTAGGTGATTTATTTCTATTCAAATTTTGCTGGAAAATATAAGTTGAATGCGTGTGATTCAGAGAACACTATAATCAAATCAACAAATTGTTGTTATAGATAATATATAATATAATAGACGAAATATGGTTATATTTATTTCTATACTCTCAGAAAAAATTATATGGATTCATAGTCATACTTTTTCAATAAAATTACTATTATTATCCAACTTTGCACACATATTTAATTTTGAGCCATCAAATTCTCTTTTCTATTATATTTATTCATAGTCATACTTTTTCAATAAAATTACTTTTATCATCTAACTTTGAACACATATTTAATTTTGAACCATCAAATTCTCTTTTCTATTCTTGTTATCCTCATTCCTACATAACACCTATATGAATATATTTTTCTCCAATTCAATTTCCTAGCTTGACCCAATAAATCAAATTCTCAATACCCTAACCTAGTACTTTGTTTACATAATATTAATTTTTTTTATAATAAAATATTATTAGAGAGAATGACTATTATATAAGATAAAAATTCTTTAAAAAAAAAGATAGTAGGAGGCAAAAAGATTGATGGATTCATTGAATACATGTGATGTGAATGAAGGAAAATAGCTATGATATCACAATTTTTTGTTCTTTGGCCATGTGACTTTGTGATGTTCCTTTGGTCCCACTTTTATGAAAATCTATTCTTATAATTTGCCTTTGGTTAGACTTCCATCACTGGCGTTAATTGCTGAAAACAGGAATAGCATTGTGTCTCTCTTGCTACATGTTATCTGTCGATAGAAGTGTGTGATGGAACGAATATAATTCTTCTATTTTTAGTCAGAGATATTAATTTATGTTTTGAGCAAGGATAAACTAATGTAATTTCTATTATTACGTGATTTAATGAAGTAAAACACATGTTAATTAATTAAGGTTAAGTAACATGAATTATAAATTTAAACACATGGCATGCATGTGTTGGATTGGTGTATACACCCGATGCAGATATGTTTGGTCGTAAATTTTAGATTATGTTTTTTTAAAAAAAAATTGTCTTTCAATGTTTGTTTGATTATAAATTGTGAATTAGAATTTGATAATCCGGTAAGTTCCTAAAATTGGTCCAAACAAATATTTAGGAGAAATTTCATTTTCACTCACGAAATTTTAGTTTATTTTTTCACGTATTGAACAGGAACTTAATGAAATTTATATTAAAAATATTTTACTAGTTACTATGTATTACTCCTTGACATACAAAGAAACTATTTTAATGATAAAAGGGAACTTAAAAATTATTTTAGATCGTATATTCAAATTTTAGGTGCACAATATAGTAGTATTCTTTAATCATCTATAGAAATTTATCTTTCCGCCGTTGATAAAAAATTGAAAAAACATCTTTCAAAAAGGCTTCACCTTTTTACCTTAAGTGAATATATATCGCGTTATTCTAAATTAATTGAGTTAGTAAATTTCGAAAGCATAAAACAAACGAAAAAGATACCACCAAATAACTCTTTTTACACTAAATAGGGGGCAAAGAAGAGAGAAAAGTATGTATGAACATATTTTTCAAGTACCAATACTGAAAATGAATGGTCTTTCATGCTGTATAAAGCAAGAAATCTGTGAAGAAATGGGCAGTGGGCACAGCTTTGTGTAAACATAGGGAGTTGGAATATCATTATCTTACTATAGAATCATAGATCCACTAATTTGAATATGATTTTTTGTTATTGTATTTTTTTATATATCTAATTTGATATGTTTTATTTTAGTTGATGATATAAAGTCTCATGCTCCTACAGCCAATTAATTTCGGTTAGTTAAGTAGATATGTGTTTTTAAGGCTAATAATAATTTGGAGATGAAACTAATATTTCACGTCAAATTCAAAGATATTTTTAATACCTTTCTCTATTATTGTTAGTGTAATTCGGAGTCAAAGATTCATATTAGTAAAGATGTGTATACACTATCTGTCTCAAATTTTATTTATAAAATACTTTGAATATATTATTGTTATCGTAATATAGAATCGGTGATAAGGTTTAATCAAATTTTATATGTCGAAGTTATTCTGAAAATTATTCCTCTGACACGGTAAAAAAAGTTGGCTTCCCTAGGAATTTTTTAAATATATTTTTAAAAGGTGATTAACAACGGATTAAACACAATCTTGCATAATACAAATAATCTATACAGTGACAGACGATAGAATAAAGTAAAAATTGTGATCTACTTAATAATTTGTGCCATAGTATAAATTAATTTAATCAGTCAAATATTCCAGCCAAATGTCAATTGACCAGTGATTTAAGTAGAAATGCTAATTAATCTTTATATTAATATATAATGACGACAACAACATCTAAATTCTTTACTATTTATTTTTATTAGTATAAAATTCGAGCAATATATATAGATCAAATGAGAACCTTCTAAAATATTATCGTATTCATATCATATTCTTCAAAAATATATAGCTCTGTGAAAAAGACGTTGATGAACTCGAAATCAACCTCTACTATGATTAACATATGCTATGATCAACATATATACGTACAGTTAGAAAGCTAGTTGATATATATAAATTGAAGTAATAGTAACTATAAATTATTTCGTAACCAACGTTTTTTTTAGTAATTTAGTACTAATCCGTCATTAAGTGTAGTCACGTTGGTAGTTAATTTCCAATATTTTCCTGTAAATATAATCAATCGAGCTGTATTTCCTTCTTGATTTTCCATTAAACAGGCAAAATAATAACATTATGAAAATCAATAGAGTGCAAATTAATGAACATTAATTATCAAAATCAGTTTCTTTTACTCTATTATATACTCAACATAAGCAAATCAAAAACTTGTAGATGGGATTATTCCAACTCGACCCACTAGAATAATTAGTATGATTGATTTTGAAATCATTCTTATAACCTCAAGTGGTGTATTGTGTACCAATTATTTAGAGGTGTGCGTAGACTTATAGCAACAAATTTTTAATTACGTATTAATTTTTGTTTGTTTTGTTCCCTTTTGTTTTCAAGTGAAACGTGAATTTTCCATGATATGTTAAATGATTGTATACTCCAAGTCCCCTCATTTCTTGGGATTTATGGCCCCAATTTTTTTGCACTTGGTCTCATGATTATTTATATAAAGTTTTAGCTACGAAATTCATCGATAGTATTTTCTAAGATAGTAAAATACAATTAGCGAAGAAGAGGTGATTCAAAGTCTTTGATGTCATGTATAATTTTTATAAGACAATATAATTCATTAGTTTCTTTAAACTATAAGTGATTCTTGCTATAAGTTTTAAACATAGTAATTAATAATTTAATTGTCACTAAAACAGTATATTGAAACGTGCAAGCAATTCAAAATTATAAAGTAAACATTACTTGATTCTCCTTTTCCCCCTCTTTTGTTGCCTCCCGTGAACGCCTCTTATAGGATTTTTCACGTGTAATTTTATAATATGTTCAATCAAGTTTTTTTTCTCCCTCATCTAAACGTATTTTTTTTAAAATATTTTAAAATAAATTGATTTTAAAAATTTAGCCGAACATGCTATTAGCTTGATCAAATCAAGCCTATGATATTTCAAAGTTTTCCTATTGAGTGAATTGTTTTTCCACCTGACAACGTTCATTCTAATATATAAATATATTTTTTTAAATTTATAACTATGGTATGTTGAATCTCCTTGATTTCTTTAATTTACATGTCTCTTTTATTATATCTAGACTCCTCTAATGAGACTTTCGTACAAAATATCTAATATGCCACAAACGGAAATATATGTAAATAGTTAAATAAGAAGAGTAGAGAATCATTTTACAAAAAGGTAAAAACAAATATATACCTATAAGAATAATTAACGAGTTAAACAACCACACGGTTAATTTTTTTTTGAAATAAAACGTGACGTCTTAGAACCTTAACAAAAATTGAGTCGAGGGTCCTTCCAAAATATTTTCTCTACTTTCACGAGTTAGAGATAAGACATGTATGCGCTTACACTTTATTCTTTTCAGACCTTACTTATGAAATGACATTGGTATATTACTATTATTGTTGTTGTTTTTGTTAGAACCATAATGAAAATTGTATATTTAGTCACGTCGGTTAGTGGTGAACATGTTATTCCGAGATAGGTTATCCTGAAATAAGTCATTCCACCATTTGTACGAGATAACTTATTCCATCACTAAGACATAAATGATGAGATAAATAATCTCAAGACTGCCAAATATACCTCCAACCAAATGCAGGATAAAATAATCCTGCATTCTATCGTGATATTATTATACCTTATCTCTCACACCAAATGACTCATCCCTTGGACGCACAAGCAATTCCAATCCATAGGATTTCAATTCTAACTCTTCAATCAGTTGACATGTTATTTGAAAGATTAAAGCAGAAGAACTCTGTTACAACGGAAAGAATTTAAAAGCCACTTGACTCTAAGGGCCTTTCACTATCTAATCAGAGTAACACTAGATTAGGGCAAACAATGGCAATATGTGTTTTAATTAAGGTTTTCAAATTTTAAAATTTTTGACATCGATTTTGACTTTCTTATATGTGGTCCATATTTCTGTCACCACTCAAATTAAGGTAGCATGATTGATATCCGACTACCTTAGTCAAGTGAACCATTTATTTGATTTATCAATTACTATAAGATTGATTTTTTTTTTCTTTCCAATTTGAGCAATTTAAATAAAAGTCTGAAATATTTTGCACTTGAATGGAAGGTCAAGATCAGTCTTATAAATTTTTTATATTTTTCGAAGAGGTATAATATTGTCACTTAATAAATAAGATATCACATCATCAACACCTAACTTAAATTTAAATTTCTGAACGGCTTTATCCATAATCTTCAAAGGAGAAGCATTTGTTAGCTCCTTTGCCAATTTCTCATAATTATCTGTATCTGCTTTCTCTTCCACCTCTAAACCCCACAAAAATATTACAAAATAAATAAATAAATCATTTTCATTACAAAAAGTAGCAGTAAATCATACAAATTACTAGAAATCTATTTAACTCACCAGGAGCAACAATGGTTGCTGCTAATAGAACTAATGGCTTCATAGCCAAACTCCTCTGAGTAAAATTCAAAACTTTCAATGAAATTCGAGATCGATCCATTGGCTGAGTGATACCCATTTGTGAAACTGAAAAAAAAAAACCCAGCAAATTAGACCAAAAAACGAAACCCAGATGATAAAATTCTCTGATCTTCATCACATTAACACTTTTAAGTGTAAAAATTGTAACTTTAGGAACCCAAACAAAGAAATAACAAACCCAGATGTTAAAATTCTGTGATCTTTATCACATTTACAGTTTTAAGTGCAAAAATTGAAAATTTGAGAACCAAAGAAAAAAAAAAAGGAAGAAAGTTTGTAGTTGTGAGAGCAAAAGTCACGCAAAGACCGAGAGAGGCGATACATTATTATTTTATAACTTATTAAATAAGTTTGAATAGTGTTAAGACTCTCATGCAGATCAGATCCGTTCAGACCTTTTCAGGTTTATTAAGAGGCTTTTTGAAAAAAGAAACAAATAAACTTAATGGGCTGAATCTGAATCATTTAGATTCAGACCTAAAAATCAAACACACTTAATGGGTTGAATCTGAATGATTAAGATTCGCACTCCATTGTCATAAAACAAAAGGCCTAAATGTCACACAAAATACCAAAATTGGCGTATATATATATGAAATGCGTGTAAGTTAATGAACATATTTATATATTATGCCTCTACAGAATAAATCAAAGTATCAGATATTCTCAGCTTACTAAACAAAATCCGTAGAACCAAATCTAAAATTTTATTAAAGAGCGTTTCTACTTGATAAAAACTAGCAAAATAGAAGATTTTTTTAAAAGCTGAATCATAGCACTAAAGTTTCACCTGCCACAAAAAAAATATACAAAGTTAGTGGTGTATAACATCAAAAAATATAATATCCTTTTATAAAATAAGGACCACTTTTGTTGCTACTAGGCTAATATATTTTCTTGAATGTTTAAACTGTAAAAGAAACAGAATTCTTGAAAGGCTCAATTTTGAACATATTAGTGTTGTATGTAAGCAGCTGTATAAAATGTATGACTCATGCACTATATATAGATCATGACAGGAGATTTTAAAAGGAATAATTATGGCCAACTAGTTCACAAAATATGTATAAAATGTATGTATAGATATTTCAACTATATATTGATAAACTAGTTGGTCGAATAGTATATATATATATATATATATATATATATATATAACTTTTTCATTTTAAAAATCTAAATGTAGACGATTACTCTCAACTTAGGTTAACTGACTATGACTCATTGTTTAGCTCATCTTGACTAAATTCATCTAACCTTAAGTAACCTTTAGACGAAGTCAGTTTGATTCATTTTAATCTGTCCAAATTCAACTGATAGGTTGACGAGGTAACATGAGAAAATGGTCCAAATATCTCGATAAATTGGAGGACCATTGTATTAAATGTTATGAATAATAAAGTTGGTCCTAGCTAATGTGACTAAAAAACGTGCCCTTGCAAATTGAACATTAGGTAGTTGGACTATCTTTAGACTTTAGAGTAAGATACCCTACACTTCCCCATGAGAAGAACGTTTGATGAAATTAATTTTTTTAGTTTTTTTTTTTTTTTTTTTACAACTCTTGATTGTATTCGTGTTCACTTTAGCTTCGAAAATTGAAGATTTATTAATTATTTAAACTTAGTATCATAGTATTTTAGAGGCTCACATCGGTTTGTAAATGTATTATTTGGTTTGCTTATATAGCCTGGATAGTCCTTTCCTCACAGCTAGTTAATTAGCTTATGATATTGAATCATACACAATGTCCATTTTCGTTTCAGTGAACTCGATATTGTGCCTCAAATTATGGTATCCACTCGCCTTGTCACATGAGATTCCAAACCCAACCATGCTCGAAATCTACAGTTAAAAGTTAAAATACCTCGACTCTTCCACCGAATCCTTTTCTCGTGCAACATTAACAATCGAGATCTTATTCAACATTCATAAATAGTCACTTTTCAAACATTGTAACTATAATGTCCTGACGATTTTCGATAATATCCTAGAGTTTCACCTTTAAAATATGAAACTTTACGATAGTAGCCATTTTTCAAAGAGTATCTAAAAATGTGGCCCAATGGACTTTGTTTCTTCTTGGATCTTTCTTGAGCTAAGTTGGGCCATGTGTAAAGCCCAATATGGGTATGGATAGTGGCCCAAGTTCATCAACTGGGCTAACCAAGGTTTATTCCAGACAACTAAAGGGCAGAACATTTATTATTTTTGCATAAAAATATTCAGCATTTTATATATTTTTATTTATTAATACAGTATTTTTTTTCTTAGAGAAATTAGTTAGGATTAAATAGTTATATTTGATGTTAAATCCCATCTAACATTACCTACAACTGGATTAAGTAGTTTCTTTTTGTTGTTTCCATAATTTTGTCAGCCTTATTGAGTAATGCCTGAGTCGCAACATCAAGGTTTGAGCCAAATTGATCGAACAAGGGCGGTCACTTCGCGATATTATGTCAATTCAGGTTGTAAACTATTGCAGACTTGCTCTATAGTTTTCAACAAAGTGGAAAACTCAATGCAATTGACAGATGAACTGACGTTAATAACATATCTAAATTTGTGATAAAAGAGCTCTGTTTTCAAATAGATTTATCGATCGATAGTGGGAATCACATGTTAATGGGATTAAAGAACTTAAAGATACTCTTAACATAGAGTGTATTATCTGTTTTTGGCCAATAGTTATATAATTTTTTCTAACAAGTCGACCTCACACCATTAAGAGTTCTCATATGACCTTATGCATAGCTTTTTCTATTTAGCTATTAATGTGTGACTTTGTTGGCTGGACTAACATATCTTTCTACCTTTCATCAAAGTTCTCAAGTTCAAAATCAGAAAATTAAAAAAAAAAACAGAAAACTTGATTATAGGTAATTCTTCCTTATTTCATGAGCCTTACTGGATACGGATTTAAATTATAAGTACCTCGAAATGAATACTGATCGCACGTTAGATTGAAAAAAAAAAAGAGACATATTGAATGAAGTCGATCTATAAGTAGAATAAATGCTAAGATAAGCATATTTTAAAGGGGAGCAAATGTACTATGCAAGAATTATTATTTTTTTAACTTTCTGAGACTTTAATGATGTTTCTGGTTATACTTTATAGCATCATGTTCAATTTTTTTTGCATGTTGTTGGTACTCCTATAATAATTCTTTGGTACCACCATCTATTGATATATATTTTTATATAATTATGGCTATCAAGTCTGTTTGCATGAATTTGTGATCTGTTACCTTCTACGTGTAATAGGTATCATATAATTTTGTCTTTCAAGACGAGGACAATGATGAATAAATTATCTAGTAATTTTTTTTTTTGTTTCTGCTGAAATTTGAACGGAAATCTCGTTCAGACATTATTCTCAACTTATTTTATCGACCATTAAATCATACCCTTAGATCGTGATTTTACTATCGCTAACGGTGCGTTTGGTTGCAAGAAAATCTAGCTATATGTAAACTAAAAGAAAATTAGTAAGAAAATAATTTAGCTTAAATCTTTTGTAAGTGACACTTTTCACATATTAAGGGTAGAAACGTTACTATATGAAAGATAATGTTACTTTTCAACAGTTAAAAAAAAAAAAAAAAAAGAGAAAAACATTTGACTAATTTTGAATATAATTTTAGAATTCATAAAATTTTAAATATGTCATAATATTTTCATGATTATAAAAGCATATTATTAATGGTAAATGATGATTTTATAAATAAGAAATTCATGTTAAATATAATTGATTTTTTTTTTTAACATAGACTAAAAAAATAAAGTAATAAAATGAGTACCCCAAGTTGATAATCATACTCCATCACTATTTGATTCTAATAATTTATCAACTTCACATCTTGTAGAAATACATAATCGAAATACAATTCACTACAAGAAAAGTGTGAATTACATGAGAATTTTTCTAGGGATTAATATGAAAATTTGCAGGAAAATAAGTTTCCTACAGATTTTCGTACTAATCCCCAGGAAAATATATATGTAATTCACAATTTTCTTGTAGTGATTGTCAATAAAAACATGACCCGTCTATTCTAATTAAGTTTGGACGTATTAATAATAATAATTTATTTATTAAATTAATTTACATTATCCGCTCATTAAATCTATTTAAACTTTGAATTGATATATAGTGTAAATTGATTCATGATATACCTTACCAAAATGACTTTGATTTTGTTTATTTATCGATGTGATGTTGCTTTCAATTATAATAACCAATTTTAAGACATACTTCTTCTTTTCCTATTAACGTGACACATTTATTTTTAAATTAGATTTTTAATAAATGATATATTTTTATATTTAATAATAATTTAATTTTAAAGTGTTCCTTTATCCATGACTTGTTTTAAATCACAAAATTTAATTTTTTTTTTAAATTTCCTATTAAATTTAATAACATTAGATAAATTCGGACGGAAAAAGTATTTGTTTGGTAGTTTGGATGATTTCTTCATTCGAAACTTGCTTTTGCGTAACGCTTTGGATCGGCCCACACTAAAATAGACCGGAGCGTCGGCTGATTTAATTAATTGGATAACTAAAAATTAAATAAAATCAGTCAAATATAAAGAGAGAGAAAAAAATAAAGTACAGTAATTAATTTACCTAAAATGTTTGAAGTTCCTATAAATGCTACACAAATATACATCTAGATAATTCTTTTAATCATTCTTTTTCTATACTAATACTTGTTCATTTATAGTTGGAATAATTGTTTCGATAATTTTGAAATTATATAATTATATTGGAAAAGAATAAAAAAAAATTTAAGTTATTTGAAATTGAACAAAAATACCCCTGTCAATGATTTGGTCTAAAAATCTATTGTTGATAATACTCTATTCCAAAAATGATCATACTGCTTCTTTTCCTAATAAATATTGTTTCTTTTTTAATTTAATAAGCATATTGTTTCTTTACAATTTGATATTGAATTCGCTTTTGATTTTGATAAATATACAATTTGATATCCTAAATTCATTTAGCACCTCAAAAATTTTATCTAATACTTTCTATTTTTTATCAGCACATACGATAAATAACTTCGCTTACATTTTAAGGAGAAGAAACCCTTTTTTAGAAAAATAATAATTTATTTATCGGAAATTAATATATGATATGTGCATCACATAATGTCAATATCCTAATAGTTGTGTTGTTGAAAGGGATATGCTAACTTCGAATCTAACTTGGCCAACCTTCATGTTACTATGTTATTTTCCACCTGAACGATAATAATTATGCCTTAATCTCAAACACGTCGATAGATTCTATTATTGCGTATTAGTTGGTTCGATGTTTATTGATATCTAAATTTTTAATTGTTCGCTTTTCGATTTAACCAGTAAAAAAATGTTCATACAAAACTAATATGACTTCTCCAATAGCACGATAAGATAATAATGTAACTTTACGAAATGCTCATAAAATAGAAACAATAATAGCTAATATGAAAATAACTCAACAAATGCAACACAAATAAAAGAAATAGGCAAATAATATGAATTGAAGGTTAAAGGACAAATATATAGTACTCCCTCTGTGGCTCTGTCCCATTTTCTGTGAAGTAGTTTGACTCGACACAAAGTTAAAGAAAGAAATGAAGACTTTTAAAACTTGTGGTCCAAAATGAATGATAGAAATTTGTGTAGCTGTAAATTATTTCATTGAGGGTAAAATAGATATGCTATGATTAAATTGTTACTTAATATAGAAATATGTCATTCTTTTTAGGACTTACTAAAAAGGAAAGCAAGTCCACAAATTGGGACAGGGAGAGTACTAACTAATAAGATATTAATATTAATATTCACGGAGTAATATTTATATAGTTGTAAACTTACAATAATTGATTATCGGTTTATTTAATAATTTAGTATTAAAAAAAACTAATATCAAACCAATAACCTGATAATTTTGTTATAAAAGCATTAAAAACTCATTTACCCAATAACTTAATAACAATAACCTAATAACATTAATTCTTTCAATTTAACTTATTGATCGATTCAATTTTTATACACCACTAATTTTTGTTACTCTAAAAAAGAAAATATCATTAAACAGTACTTAACAGAATGTAAAAGCATTTTTCTCTTAATGAAAAGTATTTTACTTCAAATTGAATTGTGTCACATGAATTTGGACGATAAGAAGTATTATTTCAAAACAAACTATGCCGCGTGAATTAGGATGTTGAGAAGTATTTTATTTTAAATTGGACTATGCCACATAAATTAGGACGATAAAAATATTTTATTTCAAATTAAACTGTATCACGTAAATTAGAACGATAAAAGTATTTTATTTCAAATCGAACTGTGCCACCTGAATTGAAACGGGTGGCACGGTTCACTGAATTAGTCACATCATTTCACTATTTTTTACCAAATCCACGTAATACGACTCTTCAAAAATAACTTTATGTCATTCAAATACGTCATAAAAAGAAAAGTATAACGTCATAGCTCTATAATAAAATATCTACATCACTGTAGCACCAACAAACTCAAATTTCCAAATCTCTTTCTATTTCTATTCGATCTTCGATATTTGTATTAGAATCCAAGTGACTTGAATTTAAATCACGTAAACTTGATTTGAATAAGACTTCTCTATCAATGATTTTTCATACCAAAATCTCTATCAAAAAAAGAACAGTCTCATTCACTGCAGCATATTTTCATACCAAAATCTCCATTAAGAAAAGAACGGTCTCATTCACTGTATCACATACAGTGGCGGATCGAAGATTTCTAGTAAGGGGATTCAAAATCTGAAAAGTAAACACATGAACTAGTGAAATGGGGTTCAATATATATTATACATACCTAAAAATAATTTTAACCATGTATAAATAGTAATATTTTTCGCCAATAGGGTTCGGATGAATGCCCTAAGTATATGCTACCTCCGCCCCTGACCACATACCTAAATTTCTGAAGTGTTATTTTTAAGTACATATAAATTCTCAGAACCCCAAGAACAATCTCATTCATTGCACCACATATCTAAATTTCCAAAATTTTATTTGTCTCACATATAAATTCTCACAGCATGTACCAAAATCTCTCATAAGAAAAGACAGTCTCATCCATTACATCATATTTTCATACCAAAATCTCTATTAAGCAAATAACAGTCTCATTCACTCCACCACATACCTAAATTCCCAAAATTTTATTTGTCCGTAACATATAAATTCTCACAGCCCCAAGAACAGTCTCATTCACTACATGTCGAACTTTCCGAAGTTTCATTCGTCTGTCACATATAAATTCTAACAGACCTGTCACTTTTAGCATATAATTTTTTGTCTATTTTATTTCTAAATAAAGACTTCTTTTAGTCCTAAGTCTTCTACTACATAATTTCGTCAATGGAAAGCGAAGGAGAAAAAAGAAAACCGGATAACAACGACGTCCTTTCGACGTTCGCTACGAAGAAGCCGAAGGAGGAAATGGAAGAGTTAACGGAGGAGGTAGCGGAAGAGGAAGTGGAAGAATTCTTCGCAATACTACGAAGAATACAAGTTGCCGTTAAGTATTTCAATAGAGTTGACGGAGCTAGCACTAGTGGACGGAAAATGACGGAGGAGATTGATCAAAAACTCTCCGATGAAATCATCGGAGATAATGAAGACATGAAAGAGAAGGGAAATGAAAAAAATGTTGAAGAAAATAATAAAGGTTTTGATCTTAATATGGAGCCATATAATCCTCAGGATGATCATGAGAATAATTCAAGTTGATTATATTTATTTGTTAGGTTTTATTGTGGCGTAATTAATATTGTAATTCTTTTTTAATAATCATCTGTTATTTGAAATTTACCGATTTCGATTATATCAACTCTGTATTTAAGTTTTGTAATCACGGCTCGATTAAGAGGAAGGTGCCCTTCCAATATCCAATCATCCTCGGAGATGGTAATAAAGGTAAGATTTTCATTAAGGCGATTCATCGACCATTGTCTTTGTACATATAGCTCTTTTTGTGAATAAAAGAATTTCATTCATTTTGTTGTTGTAATGGGATTTTGTTTAAATGATCTTGTACTGTGAGAAAATAATGTAACATTGATTTCTGATTTATTTTGTAAGCTGCAGAATTATATGGTGAAATGATGTTGTTAACTACATGTTCTAGTAGAAAAAGTGTAGGTGAATAATACTATAATATGAAAATTGACATGAACTTTTTTTTACATTTAATTTAATTATATATAATCCTAAATCTAACTGATTCGATTCATCTAAATTCAATTTTGTGAAAAAGTAGTCCAATAAGGGGATAATCAACTTTTTAACAAGAAGTTGTGTATTTTTCTACAGCTCAAACCTGAAAACCTCTACTTAAGAGTGAATAATGAATTTCAACTATTCAACCATATACTAATAATTTAATGGTAACTCGTGCCAAGATATTTTGTATATACCGATTAACTTGTTATTCTAAAGAGGTAAAGCACTCCTATCGACAAGTTCTCTATTTATCCCCCACCACACCCCTTATATTTTAATAGGAAAACTGGGAAAGTACTTCTAATATGGAATTGATCAGGGTCAATTTCATGTATAATCATTCATTTTTTCACTTTATTATACAAAAGTCACTAAACTATTTTTTAATGAAAAAGTCCTTCAATTTAACCTAATTTTGCGGGAGTCACTTTTTTTTTTTTATAACCAATAATTAGTTGTGGTAACTACAAAATTTGATGATGTTACTACAAATTGGTAAGGTGTAGTAATAGATGAATTAATAATAGCACCTAAGTCCATTAAGTATAAGAAGTGTTGGTCATTGGCTCATTGCTAATTAATCTGGTTTACAACAATTAAAAATAGGAAAAATATTGGGATTGTAATAACAAAGTCACATAAAAAGTAATAATTAGAAAGCATAGCGGCGATAAATCAAATGACATATAAACAAAATCATATAAATTATTGAAAGAAAATCCTTCCCTAAAACAAAATTCTTTAAACACTATATTGTTGCGCTAGTGAAATTTTTTCACCAAGAGTCCCTTTCACTATATTAAATTCAAATACAATTGTGTGGAATTCAAATAAAATAGAAAATTCAAGACAAAACTCTATATATTTAACAAAACTCTATATATAGACAAAACTCTCTCACTCTCTCTATATATATTTCATATAATTACTTAATTATGATATATTGATGAAAAAATTACTCGAACTAGTGATCTCGATCCACATTTTGAAAAAAATAAAATAACGTAGCATGATTATATAATAACTCTAGTCATCACTGTCCACCCACATATATACAGTCTTGATACATATACACACATTCATAAACATAGAGTTACGCTCAAATACATATTTTATTCGCACGTTTTTAGTTAGAATAATAACGTTTTTAGTTAGAATAAGATATTATATGTATTTAGATACATGTATTATACTAATTTTTAAAAATGAAGTACTTTTACATTTTAAGAATATAGAAAAATCTCGCTTTTTTCTCTCTTTAAATTGTGAGCTCCACTTTAATATAATTTGATATAAATATCAAATAAATCTTAGCCTTAACCTTTTCATTAAAGAACAAAAATTACTAAATTTGAATCGTGTCACACATTCTATTTTTACACACCACTAATTTTTCTATAATTGAATGCCCAAAATCTAAATGAATCTTTCCGTTCAAAACTCAAATGATTATATTTCTATTTTCCATTAAATTATCATAAATGTTAAACACTGACATATGCGAATCTTATAAAGTTGCAAAGAGACAAATATTTTTATGCAAATTGGTAATTTCATAATGCCAACAGACTATGGAATTTTGGAGAGTTGAATATTTAATAAAAAAAATGAGGAGACTTAAAAAGTAGAAACTATATTAATGAAAGACCAAAAATTGATTAAGATAATTGATGATTATTGTCTAATCCTTTTGAAAGACCAACGTTAAAAACCTTGACTCAATAGTTTTTTATTTTTTTCGTTCGATATTCGATATTCGATATTCAATATTAATATTAATATAAGTAATTCGTTAATTTAAATTCGAATGATTTGACACCAAATCATTATAATTATGGCGGATCATCATAAACTTATGGTGAAAAATTTTAACAACACAATTTTGCTTCAAAATTTATTTATATTATTTTAAATCAACTTCAAATTAGTCCAAATTCGATATTCAAATTTTTTATGCCGATTTATATCATTTTTAGTTATTGAATTTAATCCAAGCCTTCAAAAATTAATATATAATTTTAGCATCTTAAAAAAATGAAGCTCAATAAACTCTAATAATGGTGTTATCCGACCCACCCAATCTAAAATAGTCACAACTAACCTCTTATACTTTTCCGTTCCAATTTATATGATTTCTTTTTCTTTTTAATCCGTCCCCAAAACAATAACATACTTTTTATTAAATAAAGATTTTGTATTAAAATATTTTCTTTTTGTCGTTAATTAGATGATTTATAAGTAACACAAATATCTACGATTTGTTTAGGTCACAAGTTTCAAAAGTCTTTTATTTCTTATTAAACTCGATGTCAAATCAAATAATATCATATAAACTAAGACGGAGGACTCATATAATACAGAAACGTTGACGTCATATAAATGACGAGAGACTGAAGAATAATTATATGACGTAGATAAAAATACGAAAATCACGTTGACGGTGCTAGTTGACTATTTTTATGAAATAAAAAAAGAAAGAAAAAAAAGTAGAAGCTAATTTACTAATATGGTCCCAAAATTAATGGTATTGACTATGATAGGTTTGTTATTTTAAATGATAATATCATTTTTGGTAGTGTTTTGACGTAATTTGTATTAGTTAGTTGAAACAAGGTAGGTATATTTTAAAATTTTACGTATGAAACTATAATGAATATGTAATTATTATCGTTGATTTTAAATTAGTCAAATTAAAAGTAAAATAAATTAAAAATAGTGAATTCTTATTCTATATCTATCTAGGTGAGGGAGTATGCACCGTACACGTTATAGAACCTATCTATTTTTGTGGAATTTTTGTAACGACAAGTGGGACTTTTCCTAAGAAAATTTACATCTATGGAAAAATTGTGATTGACCTAATATACAAATGAAGACATATTCGAACCATTTGGTATGATTCTAAGGGGAATTGAACAAATAAAAATGAATGAAAAGAGGAATATTTACTTACATTCAACAATTGCTCTTGACTAATATTTAAGGTACTTCCTTATAAATTAGCTTTTTTTTTTCTTTTGGATTTTCGGGGTTTTGATTAATCGGAATTCGTGGGATGAAATTACAAAATAATCAGTTTTTGGATCACTATTTAAGTTTTAGTTACAATCTCAAAACTATTTGGTGTTCAACCACTTTTTAATGTGAAAAAAATATTTGGACAAAACTAAATAAAGGGCAAAGAATATTTTAAAGGAAGATCAAAGGCAAACCGACTAAACTCTTTTTTCCCCTTTTATTTCCTTTTGAGATATTAATGATCTGTTTGTGTCACTTCTGATTGTACCATTAATTTTTTAGTTTGTACAACTTTTAATGATGATTTAGCACAGCTTTAATGATGCTTAATTATGGTTAAAAAGAGAATTAAAAAGAAAAAAATACACGTAATTAATGAGAAGTTTTGGTTTAAATTTTTGTCACAGTGATAACCACTTATATAAGAGTAGGGAAAATTGAAAATTATATAGTCAAAATTTCCAAATATTACATATGAAACAATTAAACTTATACGGTACATATTTTAGTTTAGATTTTCCTAAATGGACCATTTGTTTCGGAGACCATTGTCTGATACTTATTTTTGGGTCTAATTATAGCAATAAGTTTAGACCTTTGGTGTTTAATCTAAAAGAATAATCTAAAAATCAAAGTTTTAATAATTTGAAATTTAATTTCTTGCTAAAGGTTTATATTTAATTATTGTACTTTTGGACATTTTTTCCCCCCTTGGATACCTTCTTTGTTGAAAGTGACTTGTCACAAATTAAAAAGATTGAAGATATTTTAGACTCACTTCTCATATTTTATTTTAGGATAAAAGTGAGCAATAGCTTTCTTCATGCTCTAAAAAAAGCCGCCACTACTCTCTTTTTTTTTTATCACCCGGGATTTGATATTAATATTGAAATTTACTAATTCAAATTCGAAAAATTCTAATTTAGAGTTAATTAAGACATATTTTATTAAAGATAACTTTATTTTTAAAATTTGAATTTGAGATATTTAATTAAGAATAAATAAACTGTATTTACTATTCTGTCACAACTTTTGATGGTAACGAGCAATGACCCATAGGCTTAAATAATTCCATTGTACCAAAATTTTCCCTAAAATAACAACTTCATTTTACTTTTTTTTTTTTAAAACAAAAATTGTTTTAATTATCATATTTGACAACCTCTTAGGAATTAATTAATTTAGATTTGTATCATATTTATTTTAAAATTTAAATTTAAGACTTGATTATGAAAAATGTTAACTCCGCAAGACATACGTCATCCATAAGAATATCTAGCGTCATAACGTTAAATTAAAAAATATATTTGAGTTTCCACTTATAGGTTCGGAAAAATTAAATAGTTTTAGCTGATTTTTTTTTTTTGTTTTAAGAAATTTATTGAATATGTATAAATAATTTATTTAAAATTCGGTATGTTAGAATTTTTTTTAGAATTCAGAATTTATAAACTTTTAAATTTTTGAATCCGCCCCATGATTGAATAAAAACTCATTTCTCCATTGACTAACCAAGATGCAAATAAATCTTTCCAAATCTAAATGATTAACCTTCTTTTATTTAATCTGCTAAGTATTATTAAATAAACATTCTTTAGCCTAAACCACCAAAAAACTATTTTCCGTAATTATATATATATATATATATATACATATAAGTTAAATTTTTTTTTTATATGATTAATACAATTTAATTTGAGGAGGGCGGTGCCTTCGCACATATATTACCCTTATCATATTCAAATAAAGAGATTGTTTCAGGTAAACCCTTGACTCAAATATTATGCAAGTGGTAATTTAATAATAACCAGAATAAACTATATAACCTTAAAAGAAGAACCAAGTCAAGAAAGTAACGTTTTTAAAACAAATATGGAGAATAAATTAAGAAGAACCTTAAAAGAAAGACCAACGATAGTATTATATTGTAGAGTCTTTCAAACAATTATGGAACTAGCAAAGTCTATTTATTTTAATATTAACTAAACAGACTTTCAATATTATACTCACCATGACTTTTATTATATGATCTGTTAAAAAGAGAAATGTTTATTATTAAAGACTTCTCTATTTTAGAGCTTGAACTCAAAATCTTTTATTATAGATATTGACGTATTTTATTCTTCCCACTACACTATGAATACAAAATTAAGCATATATAATTGGTGAAATAATCTAGGTAATAAGAAATGTAAAAAGGAATATTTGGCACACAAAACAGCAAACAAAAATGGATCCTTTAATATTAGCTGATTTATGCAAATGTCTTTTTAGGTGTTTTATCCTTATTTAAAAAGTTTTGCAAATATAACTCATAAGAAAATTATATACTCTATCTATCGGACCATATTAAACTCCGATTTAATGCTTGCTCATATATTTTTTTAACCTTTTAGACCTAATATTTTTTTTCATGAATTGATACCTTACCAACTAATTATTTGGCATATTACCAATTCAAGACTAAACTTATATGGATACAATATTAAAAGATCTTAACGTTCACGCCACTTTATGGGTAACCTAGTCAAGATAATAATGTTTTAAACACCTTGTGAATTATGATTCACCACAACGTGTGTTTATCTCATGGGCACATTTTTTAAGTTTATGATTATTAAATTAAAAAAAGAGCAAGTTATTAAATAAATATGTGTTAAAGTTACTGAGTCGTGAAACTTACTATCAAAATGCTCCATTCTTGCGAGAAATTCATGATTTAAGTTTATATATTTCGATCATAAATTATTACTATTACGGATCAAAGTTATTAGTTTATGTCAAATCGATAAGCTTTTAACAATAAATTCGCCTTGTGTACTCGTGGCACATACAAAATGCATTACATGAAATTATGACACGCCATTTTATTTTATTTTTTTAAAAAAGTACAAACATATGCCACCAACAATGACTCTAATACATGACGAGAAAGACTGACATCATATATATATATATATTATTTTTTTCCATAAATTAATAGCTTGTCAGAAATTATTAATGAGATTGATTATGACTTTATATTTATTTCTGAAAATTATTGTTTATTATGTCATCTTTAGACCAAATCAATAATTCAGATTTGAAGAATATTAACATACCAGACCATATTACCAAATACCAAATACTAGATCCTTTTTATCTTTTAGAAAAACTTTTAAAAGAAACATATTCATATCATTTTATCAAATAAGCTTAGTAGCAAATTAAATGTTTGAAATTTGTTGGTTCCTAAAATACCATAGTTAATAACTACATTCACGATCAAATAGCTCTAAATATGAATTTATTAATAAATAAATAAGTAGGATTCGAGCAAAATTTACTCAATTCAGGTGCAAAGATGGTTATATATTTCTATACTAGGTTCATCTGATCCCTTGTACTTTCAACATCTAAAATGTTGAATTCATAAGGATAATTTGAATCATGATACAAAGGATAATAATTTCGCAATTAAATTTGAAATTAACTTTCTCCTATATTTAGTTTGAGGTTTTACGGTCCATCAAAAACAACCACCCTTCCAAAATTCAATTTGTGGAATTACACGAGGTTCATATAGTTTGAAGTACTAGCTAATTTCGAGATCATTTCATTCCACCATCTATATCAAAACGATGAAATTATTATCTTGATATAAAATAGTCTTTTGATATATCATTACTTATCTCATCTCGTGTACCAAACGATCTCGTAAAATTTAAATGTCCCTATCCCATGTGAACCCACATTTGTTTGACATTTGGCATGAGATATTTTTGCTTACGCCATCCTTCATACATCATCAGTACGTTTTACTCAGTTTACGACTTTCCACGAAATTCACTATAAAATTGCACATAATACCACACGCCATAAATCAATTCTTCCAAATTCCAATTCACAAATTACAAATATTAACAACTCAATTTTTCTACCCTTCGCCGGAAGATTCAAAATTCAGCTCAAAATTATGGAGGTACATAAACGGAAATATATACACGACGGAGAAATCGAAGCAAAAAAGCAAATTAAAGCGGAGAAAAATGATGGAACGGCGGCATCGGTGGTGGAGGACGACGAAGTGGAGGAGTTTTACGCTATACTGCGGAGAATACGTGTAGCGGTGAAGTATTTCGAGAAGGGAAACGCCGAGGGCGGTGGCGCCGGGAGAAATCTGACGGCGGCGAAGCCGTGGAGTCCGAATTTCCGGCAGGAAGATGTTAAACGGGCTGTTGACGGCGTGAAAGAGAGAGAAAGCGTGGAAGATAATGCGGGTTTGGATCTTAACGCTGACCCGGTTACTGATCCGAATTCAGAAGCCAATTAATTTAATTTTTTTTTTTGGCTTAACTATTAGGGGATTTCCAGATAACTTATAAAATTATAATAATTTGATAATATGTTTTTTTTTTTTTCCATTTTTATTGGATCGAATTATTTTTATTTATTTTTTATGGTTAATTATTAGGAGTATTTTGACTCTTGATATGTTCTTCGCCCATTTTAATTGGCTCGGAGGGGTTGTAATTACTAATTATGACTAATGATATACTAAAACTATACTAAATATGTTGTCAGTTCTTATTATTGTTACGTCTACGAATAATTACTGTATTTCTAGTCCAGAACATAATATAATAGTCATTTAGAAGGGTTTAATCCTAAATTACTTATAAGTAAAGTTAAGTTTATATGATAAGTATTATCTTCAAACTTGATAAAAATGATAACTGACTTACAATTACATGTAAGGATTTGAACATATAGTTTTTTTTTTTTTTTTTTTTTACACTAACGATATATATAATTCAAAATCATTTTGAATTTGGGTACTTGATAACTTCAACTTTATGACTAGTCAAGAACTCAAATGTTTAGAAGATGAAAGTAGCTAAAATGAAATACTATATGTGGATATCAGGAGAGCTAAGATTAAAAGCGAAGATATATGAGGTACAATGAAAGAGACCTCCCTGTTGTACAAGATGCGTGAAATAAGGAAGCGCGATTGGAAAAGTTTGAGGTAGATCGAAAAAGATTGAAGAGAGGTGATTAGACAAGACATGACACATGTTAGCTAATCAAGGATATAATCCTAAATAAGAGGGCGCAAAGGTCGAAAATCAGGATAAAACATGAGTAGATAACCAAACAATTTCTCTTTTTACGTGGGAGAACACGATTCTAGTTTAGAACACCTTATTTTCTTTAGTATTTTCATCATAGACTTTTTTTTTTTCTCTCATATTTTTCTCAAACCTATTTTGAGAACACTTTAACAAAGCAGAAGATCTATCAAAAACAACCTCTTTACCTTATACAAAATAGAAATAAAATTTGCTTATACCTTGCTTTTTCCATACCTCATAAAATTATATTAGATATATTATTATTCTTTTGGTTGATAGTTCATGTTTTTTCTAAAGTGAAGTTGTTGTATGTTCCCCAATTGGATGATTAAATTGGTTCCACTCTATATGGTTGAAATGCAATTCCTCCTAAAATACGTTACACAATGAGTTTAAAGTCAAAATTTGGTGGCTGTCGAATTCATTACTACTAAAAGTCCAAAAATCAATGAATTCAAAGTTAGACTTGATATTATGTAAATTTGTGGTTAAAAAAATAAATTACTACCACCGTCCACATTTATTCGTACATTATAATAAAAATATTTTTTTATTAATTCATAATTTATTTTTATTATTAACTTTAGTCATTAATGTATTTTTTAAAATATTATTATTATATTCAAAAAACGATATAATAGAATTGTCGTTCTATTTATTACTACTTTTTAAGAGGCGTGCAAGTTAATACCAAATAAGTAAAAATGGACGGTGAGATTAAAAGTGTCAATAATGTCATCAATATCCCTATTGACTAGTAGTTACAGGTAGGAAATTTAAGAACATCCCTCCTTGATACTGAAAGAGAATGAGACAAGTAAAAAACAAATGATAAAAATAAGATGTTGAAAAAAAACAAAAAAAGAGTATAAAGATTAAATAAGAAATAGATTTTTGAAAACGATATCTTAAAATCGTTATTTTCACATAGATATATTTTAAATATAGTATTCAATTTTGATAGAAATGACGGAGAAAAATAGTAGTAATCAATCCATGAAAGCTAACAATAAGTTGGTTAAGGCCCACAATCTTCAAAATGGGCTAACCCAAATTCTTTTTCTCATGGGCTAGACCCAATTCGTAAATGGGTTGGCCGAAATGTACATATACCCAATTTTGGATCACCATTTAAATCATATTGATAAAGCATAAAATTTTAAAAATTTATCGACTTTAAAATAACATCAGACATACGGTATCTAAAATTAAAGCACATGTGATATGACTGAAGTTCAGCCATAGCAATCGTGTTTGCTTGAAGTTCATGCACATGTGAGTGATAAAGTTCAGCCATTTACGTGAAGTTCATGCACTAAGTTGGTAAGAGAAGTAGTCAAAGTTTACTATTCCATCTATTATTACATAATACAATAAACTATTCATAACCATTCTTTTCTTTCCTCATAACCTAAAAACTATTACATAATACTATAAACTAAAGTTACAAAATACAAACTAAACATTGTTTACAAGTTCAATCCCATCTTTTTTAGTCTCCAAATTCTCTGTTTTGTCCATCTGAATAGGCTTAAAAGTATATAATCTTGCACAAAACAAATAGTAAATCAAATTAACCACTTGTAGAATCGTAATTAACCAGTAAAAATACTCTAATCTCCCCTTATTCAAGTTATTATCAGGCAGCCAATTGGTTCTTGTCGGTCCTGAAGTAAATTTATGAACTAACGAAACCAGAAATGTACTCAAATAATTCCCAGCTGAAATCGATGTCCAAAACAACGCGGTGGCTGTACTTTTCATACTCTCTGGAGTTTGATCATAGAAAAATTCAAGATGTCCAATTGACATAAATGCCTCAGCTATACCATGTAGACAATATTGTGGCACAAGCCAAAATACTGAAATTGGAACTATTGATTTTGGTTTATCGACTAGTCCATAAGTTGATGCAACATTTTTTCGTTTAACTTCAATAAATCCAGCTACTAAAGTGGCTAGGACAGATATGAAGAATCCAATTCCCATTCTGCTTAAGAAAGAGATTCCTCTATCGAGTCCAGTGAACTTACGTGCAATAGGGACAAATACGCGGTCATACAAGGCAATGGTGCATAACATTGTTATTAAGGTGAAGACAGTCATCGAGGCAGCTGGGATTTCTAACGAATTTATTAGGTGTCTGTCCATTGTTTTTGCTTGTTGGATTGAGAATGTGGATTGTTGCGCGTATGCTGTGATCAAGATGATCCCTGATGCCCATATTGGACCCATTCTTATGATCGATTTCAGCTCTTCTACGCGATGGACCGTGTTTAGCCTCCATAGATTGGGATATTTCGGGTTGTCCTCCTCTGTTACTATTGCTGCTCTGTCCAAGAATCTGAAAAAAAAAACTTTTAAATGAGATGGTCACATAGTACTCGTTAAACGTGAGTATGATGGTTGTTTGAAGATTTTTCAAAGACATTAGCATGTTGCCTTTAATGATCAGGTCTACATCATAATGAAACATGTTAAGTCTAACATTAGGAGTTGGGACCTATGCTGCTTAAAACATTATCGCAGTCGTGTCGGATCCTTGAAAAATATTGAAGGATCGAACACGTATGTGTCGACATTTTTAAAGAGTCCAAGTAGTCATCCAAATTTGACTAAGATCTTTTACATTTGCGTACAAATTAACTCCAATTTGATAGTACACTTCCAAAAGACACAACTTTTGGCAGTATTAATCAACTTGTTTTTTGATTTTTAATGGCTTCAGTACTGATTCTTGCAACATTATTGAAGCCATGAAAATAATAAAAATTAAATTAAATGGGAAATGTGAATAAAATTCAATGAATCTTGATTTTGATGGGGTGTACAAAGACATGAAAATAAAGACAAATAACAGGACAGACAACTTTTATTCACATAATGTTTTTGGCCACACAATTAATAGACATACATGTACAAATTCATTGATGATTGATTAAATTTAATAGCAAGACATTTGATTTATCATAAAAGAGAGAAAAAAGTTATCTTCTTAAAAAGGAAATTTCTAAATTTAATTAAAGTTAGCATACAGAATATTCTAACATATTGAGCCCTTCATTTTTTACTGTTGTCCTATGTGTAATTATATCAATTATTCACATAACATTCCTCTCCATTATTGTCTTCAATTTTAACAAAAGAAGGTGCAAAATAGAATTAACTTATACACATCGACAGTGTAAAAGTTGTTTATACTATAAGCATAATTTAACATGTTATAATAAGTTATCTGTTTTATTTTACAGATAACTACTTCCGCTTATTATGAAAAGTTACATATTATTATCTTTTAGGTGAACACTCTCAATGTATATAAGTTAACTTTAAAGAAAAAGTCATATACACTAACAAAATACTATTTTTACCAACTTTTATCACCATAATCTTTAGTGACCATATGAAGAGTTACCTATTGTTGTAAGCTATGGTTCTAGTACTCTTCAAAAAGGCTGACACACTCATGTCAGATCCACCAAAATATATTCAAATGATCCGACACGCATGCTACAACATCTTTTAAAGAGTCTGAGCAACATATCTTGCATGTCAATTGTAACTAACAGTCTAAAAAACACACACAGTCAGTCAGTGCACAGAACTTAAACTCGAAAGAAGAAAATGACTTACTTCATTTGCTTAGTGTGAACAAGCTTGCCGGCAGTAGAAATATCAGCATCAAGTTCTTGATTTTGATAAAGCAAATTAGTATCATTTACCATATCCAATTTTCTCTTCTTGTAGGCAGCAACACAAACTTGCACTAGCCTAGTAAAAGGGCTACCAGCAGGATCCAAATTTCTATACAAAGGGTATCCAAATATGAAAACAACAATAGATATAAGCATAGCAATTGTTGGGACACCAAATCCAACACCCCATCCAATATTATCTTGAATATAAACAATTACTGTGACAGCCACAAGCATTGAAAATCCCATAGAAAAATAGTACCAATTAAAGAATTTCCATATTTGTGTTTTTTGATTTGGATCATTTTCATCAAATTGGTCTGCCCCAAATGCAACAACACATGGCCTAATTCCACCTGACCCAAGGGCTGTTAAGAGTAATGACACATATAAGATGGCTAATTGACTTGAATTTGCTTCTTTGCAATATTCATCATCTTTGCATGATGGTGGCCTTAGTTGTGGAAGTATTGCTGATAATGTTAAAATGATCATGCCCTGAAATTAAAATCAAAAGGGGGTTCGAGATTTTAGTCCTTTTGAGTTACTGAGTTCTAAAGTTAACAATTTGTATATGTTAAATAACTATTTTAAGACATATACAAATTTTGAACCAACACTACTATTAAGTTTAATTTTACCGAATTAACATATTACACTCTAGCTCCACCCCTGAATTTTGAACTAGGAAAGTTCATTGTACATGTTATATGATAATATGAAAGAGTTTAACTTTTGTATACTGATGATAGTACTGTAAAATAATTTGTTATACTATCAAATCACTTAGATGATAATTATATGTAGCTTTCCATTTAAAGTATCGATTGGACATTAAAAAATAAAGTTGATTACCTGCTACGATATACGTTAAAATAAATTTATTTATATTTAGCTTGAGTTTGAAAAGACAAGAAGAGAAGTGAACTGATCACAGTAATAATATATTTACTCTAAATTCAATATGAAACCAAACTACCAAGGTTTTTGCCTATCCAAATTAAGTCATTCACCATATATATCTTATCCATTACAAGCTTATCAAAGAAGATAAATAAGCCATTTAATAAGTGTTTCAAGAAAGCATATTACAACCCCTCACACTAATAATTTGAGTGTTACTTGATACAACTAAATTATGCATACTACGAAACATCAAACTATATGTCATATTTACTTTAACATCTAACCTCAAAAAATTAAAAGAAGTCAACTTGCTCACATAATTAATAATATAAGCAAAAATTACTAAGAATATTTTAATCTGTTATAGCAGGTAAATATTTTGCACTATCAAACTCAGAAGCAGGGTAAGAATTTGAAGTTTATAAATTCTAAATTTACCACCAAATTCATAGATGTCATAGTTACTGGGTTCACAATTAAATATTTATATGCATTTAAAGTGAATTTCATAATACAACTATGTAGTCTAAACAAAAGTTAGTAAATTCGTTCGAACTTGTAATTGATACTCTCCTTTTGATCCGCCTTTACTGTCAGTGCATAGAAGTTAAACTCTGGAAAAGAAAATGAGAGAGAGAGAGTTACAATTTGGTAGATGATAGAAGCAACAGTTATAGTCCAAAATCTTCCAGCAAAAGTATCAGCAATAAAAGCTCCAATCAATGGTGTCAAACTTGCAGTGCCACCAAAATTTGTAAGTGTGTTTGCCGCTTTTGTTAATGGAAGATGGAGCTCATTTGTCAAGTAAATGACCATATTTGCACCAAACCCCACCACTGCCAATTTCTCACATATCTCATTTGCTACAAACAAGAAAAGAACATCAAGTTCAATTTCACTTAGTATTCAAGAAACTATATACACAAAGAAGAGTGTTGGAGCAATGATAAAGTTATCTCTGTATAATTTATATATTACAAGTCCGTTTCGTAGCCCTTCCCTGGACTCATAATGCTTTGTACATCGGATTGCCCTTTATTATTCAAGAAACTATACAAAATGCTTGTAATTTCAAGATTCACAAAAAATTTGAGTGAAAAGTTGAAAAAAAAAAAAAAAAACCACATGTTTGAGTCGTGAAAAAAAGTCAGTAATACTTGCATTAGGATTATATTGTCTACATCAAACCTCTTGAGGTGTGACCCTTTCCTGACTTTTTAGTACTCTGCTAACACAAAATACTTTGTACACCAGATTGCCTAAAAAACTATAGCTATACAAATTGTTTGTAATTTCAAGATTAAAAAAAAAGAAAAGAGAAGAGTGAACTAACCAAATATGAAGGGCATAGTGATCATTCCACCCATCCTTCTAGAGGAGTTAACTTTCTTCTTATTCATCACTTCCATATTTGTATGTAATTGTGTGTTCTAAATGATTCCTAAAGCTCCACTATTTATAGGATATGCCAGAGATTAAATTTTGTATGTAACGTGTCTCATTTTTTTAAGTTCCAAAATATACCATTATGACCTAATAAACGATACATCAATATCTTGAAATTAAATACTTTTAAAATACTCTTGATGACCTGTGATTGTTTTTTTTTCGTTTTAAAATCATTCTTACATGTGTTTTGCTGAATATAAAATTTTAAGAAAGAAAAAAAGACCTTCAATATAAAAAAGTGAATCGTATTATAATAAGTGACTATTTTATGAATAGTAACCGACGACGTCTTGACCTCGATCAAAAACAGTCAAATCTTCCTATTTGTTATATCAAAACAACTTTTAAACCTGTGAACTTAAACATGATATATCATGTTATAAGTATATGTCATTAAAAATAAAATAAGTAATTTAATAGTAAATAATTTTTAGATTAAGATAGGAGGAAAGAGACGTTCAACCACTTGATAGTAAAAAAAAAAAAAGAAGGGGCGGGGGGGGGGGGGTGGTGGTGGTAAAATTTTATAAGTAATTCAAAAGGAGAAGTTTCATATGAAACATAATAGATGGGACAATCATTTCCTACTGTTTAGACAACCAGCTTAAAATTAGACAAAGTGGGCATGCAAGATTAAATATTGGTTTATTATTAAAACATTGTGACATGATTTTTTTTTTTTTTTAGGGAGTATTATGCACATATATGTACAAGTTAATTAGTCTTTTTCTTTCACATTTCCTAGTTTGTATTATTGGGGGAGGTGATTAGGAGGGCAGTTGTTAACTGGCAGCTTCTATTATTTGTAAAAAAAAAAAAACTTATTTTATATAGTTTTCATATTTCCAATTTTAGGTTTAAAGAATTTAACTTATAGACTATGGTATTGACATGATTAATGTGTACAACATTAATGTATTTTGAATTATTATGGTAGGTCATTTGCTTTTTTTCATTTTACCAAACTACCCATAGAAATTTAGAGAGTTATTATATGCATAGATCTTGATATGATCCCAGAGGTGCACCCACCCTTCTAGTGGGTGTGCACGTGCACCCACATGCACCCGTTAATTTTGGAAAAAATGATGTGTATATATATATATCTTGAGGAATTGACAGAAATTATGATATAATTAACAGTGCATCCATAAAAGTATAGGAGTGTCATTGTACTACTCATACAATCTAGAGGATACACCCGTGAGACATGGGTTTGAATTCAGCTAGAGTGTTTATTTTCACTATTTTTATTTTAAGTTTATTTCAGAGCTCATATTTGAGCTAAAATAATATTTGGTGCACCCAAAGTATTCAAATCCTAACTAGGTTCACCTCTGTATTTATATTTATCAAAAAGTGTTATAATTTATCATTCAAGTTCGTGAATTCAACTTTAGTCAGGTTCATGTACCATATATCGAGTGAAAATGAAGAAAATATGTATATATTATGTGTGTGTGGAAATAATATATGGTTCTTAGCTAGGAGAGAAGGATCATATAGGATTCTAATGTGACAAACAAGGTCAAGACAGATGTATACTCTATCTGATTGTACCATTTTATCCTATGTCCATAGCCTTTCTCCCAGAAAGTTCAGCTATTTCATTACATAATTTGTTATATATAGCCTCAGCAATTTTGTACAACTACTTTTCTTCTGTTTTTAATTTCGTGTTCGATAATTATATTTAAGTCGTGCATTGCAGAGTTCAATTTTGAGAACGACATTCTCAAAAGTATTTTTTTTTCATTCCCCATTCAAAACTCTTAAACTTCAAACCATCTCACCACATTTCATATTCCTCGGTACAAGGAAGATAAAAACAAAATATGTGGTCTGAACTTTCTCAAGTTTTTTTTCATGCAGGGAGAGTTCATATAATTAATCTCAACTTACTTGTATTTAAACAATTTTATTTTTATTTACTAAATACGTAAAAGTAGTTGTTCCTTTTAACATACTGATCAACTATCAATTAGTAGTATTAATTATAAAAAATTATCTGATTAAATTAACATTTGTCTCTCCTCAAGCATGAAAAATTATTTTAGGAAGTTGAATAGTTCTTTTATTAGATCCTAACGAAATTTATATATATATATATATATATATATATATATATATATATATATATAAATATATATATTTTTACCCTAGAAATATGAAGTTCACTCAATTTTATTTTTACTTTTGTGGATAGTGAAAATAATATCTTTTTTCGTGATCAATATTTGTTTGGTACGGAAACATGTTATTTTGTACACTATTGGAGAGGCCAATCATGATATATTATGAAAGAATTTAAGTTTTTTTTTTTTTTATCGTTAATCACCAAAGGTTATAATGAAGTGGTGTATTTTTAAACTCTTAATTAGAGATTTTAGGTTCAAATCTTGAGAATGATATTGCTTTTGATAGAGAGTGTCTGAATAATTGAATTAGTCGAGTCCAAAAAGAATTAATACTGAATGAAAAATTAAAAAAATACATAATTAAGATAAAAAAAAAAAAAACGGAATATACATTGTACTCAAATTTCATAACAAATAAAGACGACCGGATAATATAACATTATATCATGTTTATCGTAAATCTCATAATGCAATAACCTTTTGATGAAGTTAAAGAAACTAAGTAGTGCAACTCGTAATAACAATCATTATAGTATTTATATGAAAACACTACAGAATAAGATTAGGGCATTATAAAAGAGCATTGACTTTTTTTTATTTAAGTTGTATTATCTCAATCATTAAAAAAAAGAAGTTGTTAAATTAAAGTTCATTCTTAATATGAATTTGAAATTTTAGAACAATAATCTCGTATAACAATAACCATTATCGTGTTATATAAACAAATTAGTATATTTCTCAACCATATGAGAATTGAGTTAAAATTACTGAATACTATCAAACTTGTATGTTAAGGAAAAAAAGGACTACATACTATTAACGCATGCAAAGAAATAGTAATTTAATTTTAGGAAGATGACAAAGACGACATGATTTGAACCTTCACTTTTTGAGCACTAAAAACTCTCAATTGTAAAAAATAATAATAAATAATTCAAAACCAACTAAAAATAGTACCATCATTATAATATGTAAATTATTTAAAATAGTTTCTTCATAGTACTTGAAATCTAGATAAGGATTCGAAGTGTTCAAACATGTAAATTTCCGCTAAGGATAATGAGTGGCATTATTCATATTTCAGCTTAGGGCACATGAAATTTGAGATAGGATGTGTTCATCCGAATTAGTATTTTTAATGCGAAATATATATTTATATATTTATACAAATACGTATTAAATGATAGTATTGATTTAAATGATTTGAGTTAATAAATTAATTGTTTATCCATTATTTAGACTAAAATCGACTAATAAATGAATTATAATTCAATCCATTCAATTTTTATTTCATTACTTATTTTTCATAATATACTTAAGTATGTAACGAAACATAGTTATATTTTTCATTATTATATTTATAATTATAAAATATCAAATAAAAAATATAAACAAGATTTCATGAGTCAAAGTACTCTCGCAAACTTGAGTTGGTTGGGCGGATCTTGCTTTAATAAGGAATTAATTTTGGCCGTCTTACGTGAAAAAACCTTCAATATTTCAACAATATTAAATTTAAAGTTATGATTATCATAGCATAACAAGTTCAATATTAAAAATTTCAGAGATTAAACTTAAATTCTAATTTTTTTTATTTTTTATTTTTGTTTCCTTTTTAGGGTGGGTTACGTGTGGACAGTATTTGCTGCCTTTGTATGATGTAAAACACACTGGTATATTAAGATTTTTGTGGTATATAACTTGCTAAATTGACGTAAGAGATGACATAAGTATTGTTCAAGAACTTTAGACTTATCAAAAAAAATAAAAATATTTTCTTATGGTTTTATGTGAGCCGTGAGCTATATTTGGATTTTGTATCAACAACAAGACTTTGTAAGTATGACACGTGTCTAGTTAGCCTAATGAAAATACACTTTCTGTTTCAAGTTAAATAGAAGTGGAGTTGTGGGGTTGGGCTATGTGGAGTCTTTTTGATCGGTAATGAAAATAATTGTCCCTTAATCGAATTGAAATTATGAGGTAATTCAATTTTAAAGAAATGTCATTGTGTAAAAAGATCTCCTTCTTTCTATTTTTTGTTTTGATCCAAGAAATAGACTTGTGGCTAGACAAAACACACAATTATCTTAATTTTTAATCATCCTTTAATCGAATTAATTAAAATTATGAGACAATTCAATCTTAAAGATAAGTCATTGTGCTAAAAAGTCTTCATTTATTTTGGAAATTATGAGATAGTTTGATGAAAAGTCATTGTGTTAAGAGATTTTTGATCTCATATAGACTTTTAGGTTTGTCTTGGTCCAAAGAAATGGACTTGTGACTAGCCAAAACTCACAATAAATCAATTATGTATACTTTTTATTTTAGTTAGGATTATCTATATGAATCTTTTTATAATTGACAAGAGGCCTTTATATATGTATGTGTAACAATTAGACACATCTACTGTGTTGGGGGAGTATTTCTTTATGTTCCTTTGATATCTAATATGATAGAAGTGAAGAGATGAGGGTGGGCGTAGGGGTTTCAAATTGCGGGATTAGGTTGAATTTGAATGTATAAAAATGAAATTAGTTGATAAATCAATAATTTATCATCCCACTTTATAAATCTTATAAATTAGATTAAAATAGGTTGGGTTAAGTTAGGCTAAATATGTGTCATATCTCAATCCGTTAAATTATGATAAAGTTTTAAATATTTCTTTTAGTTTTCTAATAATTTGTAATTATTGCCAAAAAGATTAACAATTTTTTTTCGTTAATATAACTATATTTAATTGTTAACATGTCAAGCAAAAAGTTATTTGAAAAATACTTTTGACAAATTTTTTCGTAAGTTAATCTAGACTAATATCTCATCAAAGTAAGTCAATTTTTAGATAATTTGAATCGGAGGAATAAATGAATTGAGTTAATTAATAATAGAGTTATTAACTCTTCCAACTTGCCCGACTTTTGAGTCCCCCCCCACCCCCCCTTCAAACCTTAATAAAGTGTAATATGTTAAACTCTGATATAATATAAACCTACTTTAATAATGATTTATCGAATATTAATATTACGTTTATAGAAATTAAAATTTTAATATTGTATTGAATATTACCGTTCATAGAAAACCTTCACATCTCTTGATTTTTTGATTTTTTTTACCTAACATTCAAGTTTTACGTATTACAGAGTTTATTTCTGAAAGCAACAATTCTTCCGATGGAATGTTTTTCATTCCCAGACCTCTTCACATTTCTGATATAAAGAGGATTTTAATCTCTCAAATGATAACGTAACCTAGAATAAAATGTCACTAAAGTTTGTGAACATGTGAGAACTTATCACTTGTGGCTGTGGGGCACCCCCACTAAGAGGTCGATCTTATTGAAAGTGAAAGGGCATGCAAGAACTTTGTTATATTCAGAGTCGAATTTCGAATTTAAAAATGATATAGATATTATCAAAGGTGGGTGCACGTTAATTGATGCAGTGCCATTCAAATATCGATTTATTGAAAATTTGTATTAAACACATATTAAATAATGTTGTTTAACAAAGTTCATTCCATGATTTGAGCATCACTTTGTACATTAAAATGTTGTTGAGAATCTAAGAATTTTTTTTGTACAAATAGTTTTCAACAAGTATATTTCGCTTGAATATCATCGAAAAAATTTATGAAAAATACGTGTGTTTTTAGTAATGGATACTATCATTTAAAGGAATTGAATGTGCCTTGACAAGGGGCACACGTAGCCTCTCCCAAAAAAAATTATGAAAACTTTGCATATCTAATTTTTCTTAGAATAAGACAATTTAAATTATATATTATGGTCCAGACCCAATAAAATGATTCAAGACATGCTTGCCAGAAAGTTTGTTATTTTGTAATGTGAATTCTTCAACTAGAAAGGGACTTTAGGTTTTTAACTCCAATGTAATGTTACAATCAACTAAACTGCTTTCGATCTTGTCCCAATTTCTGTGACACAACTTGAATTTTAAGAGTTAATTTTTTTAAAATTTCAATCATGAGTTCAGATATCGAGTCTTTGAACTTTTTGAAAAAATAAATTATATATTTTGAAAGAGCGTAAATATATATATTATATGTCATAGCAATTGATAATTTAAAATACTTTAAAGACATAAAAATATCACATATTTAAAGTCAAAGAAAAACTTTTTTGATTATCGATAAATTGAAACAGAAGGAGTGCTATGTTATTTCAATTTACTTGTCCTAATTATATAAAAAGTATGTCACTACAATTCTTGAGAATTCTTCAAAGCCAAAAAAGTTATTGCATATTGCATAGTCACTTTTAGGGATAATAAATATAAATATATCGAAAAAAAAGAGGCTATTCGTAAGAATATCTTTTTCTAAATGAATTTTTCACTTAATAATTTAATATTAAAATAAAATATATATGTAATATATATTACATGTAGTACAATAATATTTGATAAGCTTTTTAAGTCTCCAACAATGTATTGACGTTTAGCAATGAAACACATGATCTAATATGGTTTATATTATAATACGTATTAGAAGAGGGGATCTTTCTTTTCACCTTAAAGGAATGCCTAATTTCTTCCTTTTTTGATTCCTAGTTTGACACAATAATTAAGTGGAGAAGTGGGGGTGGGTCTACTAGGATCTTTAGGTAGGACTCAGTGACGGAATCAAGATTTTTTATTAAGAGGGTTCAAAATATAAAGAAGTAAATACACGAAGAAGTCGAAGGAGGTTCAACATCTATTATATATACCTAAACATAATTTTAATCATGTATAAATAGTATAATTTCCTGTTGAAGGAGGTTTGAATGAGCCCCCTCGGCCCACTCCTCCCCTAGTTGGACTTGGTCCAAGAAATATATATTAGTCTTGTAGCATGTGTTGTTTTACCAATTTTAATGACATCGTATCATGTATTATATTCAAGAAATTGTGTTCATTATATTCAATACACTAATGTGTTACACTTAATATGTCACATGATCATACACTCCGCTAGAATTCGTAGCTTTTCAACTCATGCTAAGTGCAGCTGAATAAGTCAATTAATTTATGTGTTGAAAAGCTACGAATTTTGACTCATGCTAAGTGCAGCCAATGTGTGACTATTGGCAATTTTGGTTGTGGAACTTTTCTCTTAGGTGATAAGTTTGAGTCTAGCGAATTAATTTATGTATTTAAGTTGAAAATCGTGAAAAGATGAATCAATCATCAGAGGCGGACCATGTATCCGTCTCTGCTCATCATCTTTGAGTTTCAAAAATTGTAATTAACCTTTGAAATTAGTACTAATCGAATTTGTCGATCATTAAAAAGAAGACTCATGCTATGTGCATGAAAGATATCGAGTGAATTTTTGACACCGGCTAAATCCACTAAAATGATATCTCAACATCATGATTGATTTATAAAATTAATTATAAATAAATTTTTCGATCATAAAAAACTCACGTACACGACAGACATAGATTTTGCCACTGACTTAAATCTATCAAAATTGATAAACCTAAAATGTCACTAATGTTGGTGACTATGTGGGAACTTGTCACTTGTGGGCTATCCCCATTAAGGTCTATTTATTAAAAAAAAAAAAAACAATCTCCAAGAACGTTGCGTATCTTATTTTTCCATTGAGTAAGACAATTTGATAGTTCGAAAAATTTAAAATAATATAAAAGCTATTATATCATATGGTTCATAGCCAATAAAATAATCAAAAGGAAGGCCTGCCAGAAGTTGTGATCTTTTTAAAATGTGAATTATTCATTAGACAGGGACTTCAGCTTTAATATAACTTCATGAATATTAGGTAAGTCGGATATACATTATTCGTATTAAAATTTGAAATTTGTATTGATAAAACACTCTATAATAAAAAATGAGTTTATGTCCAGAGACTTGAGGTCAAAATATTAAATTAATAATAAAAGAGTATTTACTATTCAATCATAATGCTTTTTGATATTCTTTTCTATGAAATTTGTGCAAATGTTATTAAATTTTTAGAATTCCGCCTAATATTTTACATTTGCTCTGCTTTAACTGTGTGGAACATATTAAACCTTTCAAGGCTTTCACGTACGAACTTGTAATTAATTAAGAGTAAAATAAGAATTTTAAAATTATATAATTATTAAGTGTCATAAATAACCACTATGATAAATTTGTTTGTTTTTTCCACTAATCCAGCAGCCGGTATACGATAAATGATCTTTTTCAGTGAAAATAAAGAATCTTGACAATTTTGGAGTAATAAAGTAAGAAAAAAAAACGAGTAAGACTTTGGTTAATTAATTCTCAATATTCTTACTTCCAACAAATTAAAGATTGATGTCTTTGTCTGAGCAATTTTTAAGGTAGGTAATGATTCAAAATTAATATAATTATTAAGCTTGTAGTTTGGCCTGGTAACACTTTAGAAATAAACAAAAATTTTAGACAAGGTGAATTAGTTAGATTGCAATTTATATTTTAATAGTAAGAAACTGATTAAAAATTTCTTTACAAAAAATTCAAGTCAAGAGAGGTAATCGTAATGTTTTAAATCACGAGAGAAGTTGGTATTACTAAGTCAAATCTGAGAGAGTATCTCTGAAATTATCCCGATTCGCATTTCCTAATTATTCTCAAACTTAATTTGCAAAACACTCAAATGAAAACTTGTTTTGACTGAATCATTTATAACTCAAATGGTTTGGATTTGTTTTTACCTAAACTTTGATGTAAATACTAAAGTGTTTGTGCCTAATACATTTTTATTTAACACTAAAAACACAATCAAACAATGCATGCTTAAGATTGTTAATATGAAAACTAATATTTATCTATTGGTACTAAAGAATCATATTTTAGAGAATTACTGACATTAGCTTTGATTAAAACTAAAAGTAATTAACAAAAAAGATACTGTAACTTTTTTGGGGTACATATTGAGATTATAATAGGCATATGACGACATAAATATTTATTTTCTAAAGTATATAAATATTCTGTATCCCACTTCATATTAAATGGAAAACTATATTAGTAGCCCTAAAATATAAAGAGCTAAATATTTAAGTTTTTTAATTGGGCCTTATAATATGCATATTTTGTCTACATCGGAAGGTAGTTGGCTACTTGTGAATATATTTGTCCTGTTGTAAAAAGAGAAGAAGAAAGAAAACTGTAGCTACTTTTAATACTAGCTTGTTATACCAATCATTTAGAATAAATTATCCAAAACAATTCGATTTGACAATTCATTATTTTTACCTTTGTCGACACTTGCTTCTTTATTATTTGGACAAATTACTGAAATACACATTTTATATTTCCCTTATTTTCAATAGGCCCTTCTATTTTTAAAAATCTCTAAAATCTCTTATTTCTTTAATGTATTCGAGTTACATATTAATGTATTCGAGGCAGTATTTAATATATCCGAGCTACATATTATGTATCTGGTTTGTGTTACTTTTCAAGAGATTAATGTAATTACAAACTAACTAGGGATAGATTGTAATTTCATATTAAAACTATGAGATTTATGTAATTTACCCTTATTATTTTTCATCTATAAAAAGAAAGAAAAGTACAAGCCCACGGCCCAATAAGCCCACTGCCCAATCATGTCAAACCAAAATTCTCTTATTTTGTAATCAAACAAGCCCACGGCCCAATACTCATCCTCATTTTCTTTTTAATTGTCATATACTGGTATTTTCTAAATTTTATGCTATAACAAAAAAAAATAGATTTTGAATTACGATAAGATAAGTAAATTTGAATTAAGTTTTTCTTGTTGGAAAATATTTAAAAAATTTGTCAAATCACCATAACTATTAATTTCCCCTCTTTTGTTTTACAATATTTTGTTTAATTTTAGAAGTGTCCCAATAAAGTTTTTATTTGTATTGATTTGATTTATATCCCAATGGGTTAAGGCTCATTTACTCCTTGTTTCTACTTGTTATTGATAATGTGGAATTGAACATTGCTCCTTAAATGATAACGGGATTGTGCATTTTATATATATATACACGTGGGTTTAGGGTGTCGTAAGGAAATTAGGTATATCTCGTCAATGAATGAATTGTGAATGGTCAGGCCCAAATTGGGATGTGGTATGGTAAGCGGCGATCGAGGGTCTAGGTTTTACTATGTGTTACCTTAGAGAGGTGGTCCTGTGTATTGTAGTTGAGAATTGGGGTGGTGTTATGGCGCAAATGGTAATTAGTTAGGAATTACCGTGGAAAGGGGTTATTATTGAAACGGTTAACAAACCTTGATAGAACGTACTATGGAGTCAAGGGTTGAGTGGTGAGGTGGAAGAAGTAAGGGCGTACCGTGAGGGGTTGGCCGGGTTGGTAGTAGTTATATCTGGAACCTCCTCTAAGAGATAGAATGGTTAAGTTATGATCAAGAACGGAGCGAGTAAGGGGTTAGAGTCAAGTGTACTAGTATATGTTAAAGTATTTGGGAACGGTAAGCACAGGAAGATCCAAATGTGGAAGAATGAATGATTTTATTGCATGTTTCCTGCTAGTCAATTTTTTATATTATGCGGTAGGTATCGGGTTGACCGATGATGCCTACCAGTATGTGTGGTTGTACTGATACTACTCTTGTTGTGCCTTTTTGGCATAGTCTGGTTGCAGGGTCAATGATGTTTCGTAGGTTAAGACGAAGACAATCTCCAACAGCTTCTATTTTTCCTTCTGTGTGGTGGAGCTGCGTCATTTATTAATTATATATACCTTGTAATCTTAGTAGCTCTTGTACCTATTTAGACTAGATCTTGGGGGAAGTTAATTACTTTACGAGTTAACTTAAATCGTTTAGAACTCTTTATTTTATGAAATCTTCATGAAAGTTCCTTTTATCTATAGTTTTCTTAATTTTCCGCACTTTTAAAACAGTTGGAAATCGAGGGTTTTCCTACTTAGGTGTTAGAGTAGGTGTCCGCATTCTCCGTTAACAGCATAAAACACCTATGAACCCCGTGACCATCTGGTGGCCCTTCCATCTGTACAAACACCTCATTCCCAAAGTCAAATGAAAGAATTCTACATTTAGCATTCTCCGTTAACAGCAAGTAATAAGATCCATTCAGATAATCAGTAGTGTTATATAAAAGCTACGTTCCACAATGTACACAACGTAATTAAATAATCCATAGCATATTTACTAATTTCATCTACAGAAAAAGGATCTAAATTGTCTTCTTAAATATGTTAAATGAACAAAAATGTCACCCATCGATAGTTTAGTCCATAAATATTCTTATTGTTAATAGTTTAGTATGATACTATGATGTATAAGGTATAATAAACTCAAGATAAGAAAGTGAATTATTTTATCCCACGTTTGGTTGAAGATATTAGATACACAAGTTTTTAGATTATCTATCCCATAAATTTTTGTTATAGTGATGGATAAGTTATCTCATATACATGGTGAAATAACTCGTGAAATAACTTATGTCAGGATAGCAACTAGTAATAAGATCGATTCAAATAAATTAGTTGTGTTATATAAGCTTAATTTCTTCCCAATCAATATTTATTTTCATCGACATCATGTTTGAATATTTTTCATGAATCCCTAGAACATAAGTAGACCACTGCATATTTATCTTTGTGATTATAGTAAATCGCTTTATAATCCTTAGTCATGGAATCTAATTTGAACTTAAAATGACGACCACATATGTCAAATAGTTCAAATTCAATTGTGGATATAATAGATCACCTTATAATCTTTAGTCATGGAATCTAATTAATTTGTACCTAAAATGACGATCACATACATCAAATGGTTCAAGTAAAATTAGAATTATTGATAAGAGTGCACCAATATTTATAAACATATTTAAATTGTAATAATAATTTCAGAGAAACTCAATATTATTGTTGGTACCCATATTAGAAAAAAATATCTTACACGATCACATTTAAAAATCCATACAAGAAAAAATTAAATTGAAAGAAAGAAATTATCTTAGTATAATTGAAAAGTTGAGTGGATTGTGAAGCAAATAAGATGAGATGAAATCTAAACCCACCTTTGAACTGACACGTGGTGAGGGACTCGAGTTATATGGCATGAGCTTTTAAGTTATGACTTATAAGTTAAATTCGTAATTTTATGATTTAGTTTTATTAAATTGACTTAAAAGTAAATGCTCAGCAGTATTTATTAGTTAATTTAAACATTATAGAATTTTTAAAAGCACCTATGATAAGTCTATCTAAACAACTTATTTAGAAAAAAATTGCATGTTTATCTTAATTAATTGCTATCCATACTAGTAATTAACTGTAGATTATGCAACCATATTAGTCTAAAACTAATTTTATCTGTAATAAGTTCTATTCTACATTTTCGTATGGAATTATTTTTTATAAAAAAAATAACAACCCCTCTGTCCCAATTTATGTGACTTACTTTCCTTTTTGGTCAGTCCCAAAAAAAATGACACATTTCTATATTAAGTAACAATTTAACTATAAAATGTCTATTTTACCCCTAATGAAATGATTTACAACCACACAAATTTCTATCATTCATTTTGGACCACAAGTTTTAAAAGTCTTCCTTTCTTTCTTAAACTTCGTGCCGAGTCAAAGTATCTCACATAAATTGGGACGGAGGGAGTATAATTTAATAGAAACGGAAAATAAATGAGAAGAAATGTGAGCAATTTGCAAAAAGATTAAGGTCATTTTAGTACCACACAGTCAAACATATTTTCTTGTTGCTACTATCATATATTAAAATGGTAATATCTTTTATATCAACTAATTTTTTAAAAAATAATAATAATAATAAATAAATAAAAAACAAACATATGTTTGCGCCTTGCAGATCAATTATCTAATATAGTACTAAGATGACTATTCAAATAATATTATTTTATCAAATTGCTCACATTTCTTCTTATTTATTATTTCCTTTTCTTTAAAGCTGTTTTTTTTTTTTTTTTGTAAATCTACATGACTAAAATGTATCATACAACTAAGTACTAGTAAAATCAGTAAGAATAATACGGTACAAAATACTAGTGCAAATAACAATTATTATTATTAAGTAAAAGGACTACAATTTAAAATGACGAATTTTTTATTTTATTTATTGATTTTTCTTTTTTTCTGTTCTTGAACGGAAAGATCGAGGTTGTATTGGTATGGATACCAATGATAATGGTGGGGATTTTCTCGAAGATTCAATCAAGGAAATTTTACTCAGATCGCCTGTATACGTCTGTAAAAATTGGTACACTCTTATTAAAAATTCTAGCTTTATCCGTGAACACTTGAATTTTAGCAAGAACAATCGCCCGCAACTCTTGAATTTTAAATCGTCATCCACGCCTAAGCAGAAGCCCAATTTTGAGTGGTTGTGGAGTTCACTGTTATAAACAGAGTTTAGTAACAATTAAATGGCAAGAAAATGGATAGCTCGATCACATGAGAGCTTCTTGATAACAAATTGGTGATCAGACATCAAATTCCAATAAGAGGCCTTAAGCTTATTCATTAAAATGCAAATGGATTCTCTAACTTTGTTCTTACTTCTTAGTTCATTTTATGTATTCTCTCATTGTGAATTTTTGAGTACAGTGAAGTTCTTTTTCATGAAGAGCAAACTAATGACTTTAAATTAAGTATCCAATTTATGTGCTTGCATAGGGGACGCGAGAGAGCATACTGTAACACCTTGTTATAGCTACGAGTTTGTTTATAGTCACAATTGTTGCAATAGTAAAGGTTGAAATTTCACGTCGTGGAAAACCTTCATACACAGTCCGGAGAGCATTGAATTATAATAAGAAATTTACCATCACATTATTGCATGCAGGGGAGTTCACTAGGATAACAAAAGTGGGTCAAGTGTACAACTACTTAATTTTGAAATATTTATTTAAGTTGTATTCAAATTTGATTTTTTTCCATAAATACACCTTTTTAATACACTTTGTACATTTTTACCCCAATGATGGCACTTCTGGGCTTTTGACATGAAGCTTAAGGACATGTATGATTGCACTTCACACATTTTTGTATTAAGTTTAAGTGAAATTTTTTTTCAAAAACAATAATATCTTCATCGAGTTGCACTATAATTTAATTCATGTAATGATCCTACTTCATGATTAAAAAAAATTAATTGAGAAAATCTTAAAATCTTTTTTTTTTTTAAATGGAGTTAAAAGATAAATGTTACGAGTTAAACTTTGATTAGTGACACAAAAGTGGCCATTTCACTCAACTTTGATAAGGCCTGTGGAGGAAAATTGGAAAAAAAGACTTGAATTGTCTTTTTTCTTTTTCTATTCGGTTAGAGAATGATAAAATAATAAAAACTCTTATCGTTATCATTCAGATGGTTATTTAATTAATAATTTTTATTTAAAAATATTATTAATTTATTTTAATGTTTTCAATAAAAAAATGACTTAGAGTGATATATGACAAATTAATCTAAAATTGCATCATTATAGCACACTTTTCCAATTCATGTCATGGTTGGCAAAATCATTAAAAAAAAAAAATAGTTTAATACCTAGTTGTTTTTGTATTAAGAAGAGCTAATCTTCTATGGCCATTTAAAATTTAAATAGACGGAAATGATATTCACTATTTTCAATCTCTTACTTAAAAAAATTAATAATAAATCTATAAAATCAATTAAACATGTTCAAATTGAATTTAAGCTTTATCCTATACACGACTTTAATCTTCCCATGAATTTCATGTTTGGAGTTCAAAATATCCTGATAATTCATATACTTAAATAGTTTAATTATTACAGAACATTCATATTTTCTCAGTCTCATATCAAATGATCATTTTTTTTACACGCATATTAAAAAATCATAAATAAGAAAATAATTTTATTAATTCATCTTTTAAAACTTCTTGACAATTTAACAAACAAATGTAAACACTTTCAAAAAAGTATTAATTACAAGGGTACTATAAGAAAAATTTAATTGATATTGTTTTGATATGGTATGGTGGACGATTAATATAGACAATCATTTTTAATAAGATGTTCAACTAATATGAAACGGAGGGAATATATTCCTAGTAATTAACGTTCATAACACCAAACTTAGCAGCCAAAACACTTGGGTTTAGCCTATTGTTGCGGATTCAATTCTCGCTATAAAAAAAACCGATTAATAATATAAATAAACTATTTACAACCTATCTTTTGAGGTGCGATCTTTTTTTTTTCTAATATATGCAAAAACATTGTACATTTAACTAACTTTTTATATTATTGAATCAACTAAAAAATAAAATAAGAAGTCGTTGATGTTAGTTAACATTTTCAAGGGAATGAAAGTATTATAATTTGTTCTTCCTTTTTGTTTTTAATCAAATAATAGTATATTAAAAAAACAAAAATTATAATAATCTTTACAATATCTTTCCCTAAACTAAACTATTGAGCGGGTAAAGTTTCGGGTCTCCAAAGAAAATCACCCGACCCATACCCGAGATCCGAATGATCAAATAAACCATCTAACCCAACATATTCACCCATATTGCCACTATAATGATCCGATTCAACAATTCCCAAATCAAACGGGTCATAACTCGGAATCTGGTCCTCCAATCCCCAAAACTCGTTACTGAGTCCGTGGGAGTCAGTACAAACTCGGACTGACTCAGTCTCCGCCTCGATAGGCGGAGGTAGTCCGAGCTCATCATCAGAAGCTTCCAGAAGATATCCTAACTCCGGCTGAGATTCGCCGGACTCCGACGAAACTCCGGCAGTCTCCGGCGGTGGTGAAGGTGTAATTTCGTTTTCGAAGCTCTTCATGAAGGAATCGAGATCGTAACTCGGAGTGCAAAACTCCGAATCGTATAAATCGTCTAAGAGATCTTCCCGGAGTCTTTTTACCTCCGGGGAATTGATCTCTAATTCGACCGAATCGTCATAGACTCGCTTTCTCGAAATCAATTGATGATCCATTTTAGATGTAATATAAAAGAAAATGTAAAATGCAATTGTGCAAATGAGTTGAGGGAAAATAAATAACACAAGGCTTATATAGTGGGCGGGACAAAGGTGGGGGAGAGTTGAGTAATGATGATGATGTATGCATGTTAGTGGGACCCACTTGGACAATGGGTGTATAATTTATTTATTTTTTAAGAAAAAATTAGAAATTATTTATTTATTTATTTTAAGTGGTCTTCATATTTGTGTTGCGAGAAAATGTGATCTCCATCTCTTTTTACTATTTTAAATAAAAGGAAATAATACTTTCAAATCTCGTCATAGTATCGATCTTGAAGACCTGAACTCAAGTTAATCTAAATTTGCGTTTTCATTTGGTGTTTGATTTGTTATGGGCTTCTTCACCTTTTTCTTGAAATTCTAAAATTAGATATTTTATTTTAGAGTTTTTCATTCATGTTTCGTAATTACTTTAAAATTTGAATAAACTTGAAATCAAATAGAATTAATTAAAAGATTTTTTACAAATTTTTAAATTACTTAAATATTTGAATCTGAAATCACTAATTAAGAGCGGAAAGGGAGGAGGGAGGGTATTCTATTTTTTATTCCGCTATGACCTTCAATTGTATATTTATATATTTTATTGCTTGCTTAAACGTGTCCATGATGTGTTATCGAGTTTTTCTATGAGTATGGATTCTAGAATTTTTTTTACTTTTTTTTTTTCTCCCTAAAGTGGTGTGAATTTAATGATTAAAGTATTGTATGGGTTAAGTGGTTTTGATTTTCAGATTTGGAGTTCGGAGTAGGGCCTCACACAAGACTAGACATTGTCAATTATTGTCTTTCTGGTTACGGAGATGAAATTAGAATTCTAATTTTATAGATTTTAAATTTTAGAATCACTATATTAAATGTTAATAATTGAATTAAACTTAATATATATATATATAATAAAAAAATTTAATAGTCAAATAAAAGTAACAAAATTTTGATAAATTTATATGGACTTCTACCTCTTCTCCGGCTCGTTTGTTTGTTTGCCTTTATTGGTTAGATAGTCAAAGTAGGATATTGTGGTGAAACCTAATGCCTGACGGCAAAATGCAAATAAAGGCAATTATTATAATTGACAACTTGAGAGAATGTGGTGTTAATTGGATTATGCGTCTTGTGTTTTGGGTGCCAACTTGGATTAGTTGGGGAAAGTTTGATTTTTATTTTTTATTTTTTCATTTGGTGGTCGCGTGGGTGGAGGGAGGATATCAGTTACGAGTTTAAATAACAGTAAAAAATAATTAAAATTTATATCCTTATATTGTAAACTTAATAACAATGACGATCATAAATCAATAACAAATTCAAAATTTATGAACTCTAAATTTTAATGTTTGACTCAGATTCATATGAAAGTGTTCTCTATATTAAGAGTATTTTTATTTCGGGGGCTTAAATTTGCTTGTCTTTGATAAAAGACATATATTGTATTTATCTCACTAGAATTTGCGATGACGATGAGAATGTTGATGAACGATTGAAATGTATGGTACACTTTGTAAAATTTTATTGGTATTCGATATTTAATTCAATTTTATCAACTTATTATAATTAAATAATTTATTAAATAAATAAATATATTATTAATTAAGCATATGATTAAAGGAGAAAGGTTTATATTTATTAATTTAATGCAAAATATTAAACTTCTACCATATATTCTTTTCTGTGTAAATGAAAGTGAAAACATTACTTTCCAAGCATTGTTCATTTGATTTTTACCAACCATTTACTATTTCAACAGGGAAAATTCTTCTCTTTTTTTCTTTTTGGGATTATGGATGTTTTTGCTTTGGGTGCCAACTTGATTTGATGAGAACATTGTTGAGTGGTTGAGAGATTTGTCTATAGTTTGGGTTAAAAGTAAAAAGATTGTCTTCTATGATATTCGAAATTTTGTATTTTAATTGATTCAGATTCTTGTCGTGTAATTTAAAGGATGCATTTTCTTTTAAATGAAAAAAATATTTTTAAGATTAAACTCAAGGCATTTCTAGTTAAAGATGCAAAAAAAATTTCATCTAATCAAGTGTCTGATATCTATGCAACTATGTAATTACATACATAAATAACAAGTATTTTATGAAATTAATAGATATATATAAATTAGTTCGACTACCATAATTATCGAAAAATATCTTTCGGTGGTAAAAGAATATCTCTCATGCATTGGTAAATTGATATGTACCAACCATTACTGTCTTTATGGTAAAACTTTATGGTTTGTTAGGTTTTACGTATTTATCTTGATGTTGGTGTCACATATAGTTGGTTGTTAATCATAATCGACTATTTAAAATATATTCTATAGTAAAGCTAAATATACCTTTCCTTAGTTGTACAACACCACATGTAGTAAATTTCGTAAGTACTATGAAAAGAGTAGAATATACGTATATATACATTATTTAAATCATATGAAAATAAAGTGACTATTATCGAAAATCCTCGATTTAGCTGCAATAAATTAAAATAATTATAAAAATGACAATAAATAAAAGAATATGATTTTCTAAATAAATGAAATAAAAGAAAAGTTAGAATATACTTAATCACATAAATTTTACAAGATATTGATTCTAAATACTTGAATTATATGATTCTCTAATTAAATGTTTAATGTTTTCAAATAATAGTGGAAAATACTGTGAATTTCGAAAGATAAAATATATATTTTAAAGTGGTGGATGAATCTATAGATTCAAGACAGCTAATAAATTCCTCTAGTATATATTATGCTTTTTGGAAATAATGATAAGTTCCAAATATAAATAGGCGTGCAAGAACATAGAGGTGCAGTCTTTTTCAACATTTTAAAGACAAAAAAATTTAAAATTGTAAACTACTTTAAAAAAAATAAGAAAAAAAAATTGGGAAACTTTTGACAAATTGGATTTATACACTAGACATATTCCAAAATTAAGTCGGTGCATATAAAATAGGGATTAGTTTTGAAAAATGCATTTTTATAAATACATGATTTATTGGGTCTAGGTCGATCAAAAACAACTTTTCCACCCTATAACAACGGAGTATAATCTATGTACACACTATACTTTCCCGATCTCACCTATTAGTCTATATTGCATATATTATTATTGTTGCATTTATATGCACATAAGATATATTCAAAATTTATTGCTTTTTTACATTTTTTAGAAGATGATTAGTTTCTTATCATAACGCGATTAAGATTCGAATATGTCATTTTGATTCATTATTATTGTTATATATATATATATATATATATATATATTCAGAATTTATTATCAACGCATGTTAATCATCATTATATTCGGTAAATTTACAAGATAGAGAGAGTGAACTTGACATAGATATACACTCGTACTCAAAAACAGAAATAGAGTAAAAGAAACTAGGTCAGCAAAATCCGATAACTTTAATACGAATTTTGTATTTGCCTTAAATATTTTAATTAATATATATAAATTATTTAATAATCAAATGTGTGTTATAATTCGTGACTCATAAATTAAAAGGAACACATCTAGGCCGGTGCATTGTATATTATTAATAAATTTGTGCACGTTGTGTGGCGTAAATGTGTATTGGTTGCGTAGATGGTAGTGATGGATTTACAAATTGAAGTTTATAATTTTATCAGTTTCAACTTGTTTTCTTTTAACAAGTTTTATTTCTGACCAAGAGACTAATTTATCACTAGATTCTTAATTTATATTTTTATATATTTAAGAGGGTTCATTATAAGTATTGAGTTTACACGAAAGTTATTATTCTCGAAAACGCGCATTTCATACCCTAGATCCGCCTACTCACGAGAACGTGACAAATTCAATTTGTTCACTAATACATATCTAGCTAATTAATGTATTAATTAAATAATCTATATTAATTTATTTAATTTAAAGGCCAACTAATTTCATTGTTATTGAAGAAGCAAATTGTTTAAGTAATTGCCTGTTACTTGTATGGTTTGTAAACGACATGAATCAGACTGCAATTTTTTTATTAGTTTTTTTAAAAAAATAAAAACATTTTTCCTTAAAATATACTGTTAGATCTGATCTGGTTTCTTTTTTTTTTTTTATAAAAAAAAAAATTAAACAAAAATCTCATTTACTATATTTGTCTATTTATTATTGCCGCATAAATTGGATCTTTATGTGACTTGTACAATTTATTGTTAGGTAGCTTATATAGTTCATATATACTTAAATTTAGTAGTAATTAATTTTATCTATATGTCAAAAAAGTTAAGTATGATGCTATAGTTTTGCCGTCCAAGTTAGGTGTTATGTCAAAGAAGTTCCCTTTTTATATAAATTCTGCAAGTTTTTAGAATTTTCCTCAGTATTCGATATCAGTTTTGGGTCCGATTAATTTGGATTTCTATGGAAAAATATCATTTTGTAGTGAGAACATTTTCCAACAAAGACAATTTCGCAATACTATATATGTATGGGTTCAGAATAGGTTAGGGCTCTAGTTACGATTCAACAAAACAAGTAATTTTGTATAAACTATGTATTTGTATAGTAAAGAATTTGTTTAAAATTCAATAATAAGCTATTCCTTTCCTTCCAAAATAAATTATTTTTAGACTAATATTTTGAAATAATTTTTTTAAGAAAACTAAAACACCATTTATTTTAAAATAAAGGAAATAATTTCTAAAAAAAATTAAAATTCTAAATCCGACTCAAAAAAATCATACTCGAAGTAATTTATTGCTTTAGACGGTTCTTTATGGAATGACTTTCTATATTTGTATTTGAGTAGTTGTACTTTTTATAATTAAGATTAATAAAAGTAGGCTGACTAATGGCGTTAATGGCATGCAACTACACGATTTCATTTGTGTAGATTTATTCAATTATTAATCTATTGCATTTAACAATCTTTATAGTATATGTTTGAGCATAAGAAATATTCATTTTTAAAAATAACTTCTTATTATATTTAAAAATTAATATGTAGTCATAAAATTTCCAAAATTAACTTAAAATTGAATTCGAAATTTGAAAAATAGATTATAATCTATATTCTAACTTTATCTTCGTAATTTCAAATACATTCTGTTCTCTTCTTTTTTTAATATATATAGTTTATCTTCAATTTCAATTTCAAATGCCTACCAAGTTTCAAAAAAAAAGATTTACTTTTTAAGAAATAAATAAATAAAGTAGTTATATAATAGTGATGACATGAAATGCAAGTTGCTTTGGTATTATTTATGACAAAAACAATACGTGCAGCGTTTGGACAAATTGATTTTTCAATTGTCGGTTTGGACGTACAATTATATGCTTCCTCTGTTTATATTAGTTGTCTATATTATTAAAAAATAATTATTATTTGAAATTATTTATTAGATAAAATTAAAATAAAATTAATAAAGTATTTTTATTTTATTTTGCTCTCATAATCAATATTTTTTAAAAAATGTAAATAAGTTTCAAAAAACTTTCTTCGGGAATAAATTAGTAAAATTATTTTTCTTATTTGTTAGTATTTCTTAAAAGTGAAAATGAAAGTTCTTTGTCTCAATTTATATGATACTCTGTATTTTACTATTCCGTCTAAAAAATAATGACATATATATTTTTTTATTTGATAAATATTTAATGGCACAATCAATATTTTATTCAGGTTGGATTCCACTTATAAATCCACAAAGATGTAATTTAAGGGATAACTTGGAATATTGCGAAAATCACATTTCTTAAATTTTGTATCTAATTAAACTATATCATATAAATTAAAACGATGGAAGTAATAATAGAAATCGAGGAAATACTAAGTAGCATCAATTAATTATTTTTTTATTTCTAAAGGAATCCATGAGTTTGGGTCAGAACCCACTAGACACGCCGGTCCACGTTCCATGTTTTCGCTTTAATTTTCCATATTTGAAATGTGTGAATCGATCGGGTTAAGTTATGACTCATTTAAAATATAAAATATAATTGAGAAAAATGTTTTGAGTAGGGTTAAACGAGTTATGTCGAAAATCTTTGTGGTTTTTTTTAATTCTTTGCAAAATAATGTTGTGAAGTACCTAATCGTTTGTCCCGGCCCAAATTCATTACATGTCTTATAGGATTTGACTTAAGAGACTTCATGGATTTTGTTTTTTTAATCGTCCATATCATTGAGTCACATTTCTCTCTCATTTTGATGTAGAAATTTATTTAAGATGTCATGTACATATATTTTTTTCAGAAACCTATCTTACTAGCGTAGATGTCTTTCGATCCTTCTCTTTTGATCTGCCTATGTCGATCCACCTCTGCCATCGACGTCACACCACTTATCTCCTAGTCAGGTCCATCAGTTATACTTAGATTTTCTCAATACCCTCTAACAACGCTCAATGAATTATCATTATTAAAACCTGATTATCGAGAGATATCCTTCGATAACCCTTCCTCATCGAATTATCATGATTCATTTATATAGTGATATATATATTTCAACTCGTTCAAATTTGATTTATTCCATTTATTTACCATCTCTAACTACATTAGACTTTCCTAAAAGGAAATGGAAAATAAAGGTACTCTTATTGCTCAATGAAGTTATGGGGTCCCATTTTTATTTTATTTTTGTTGTAAAATCTAGAAAAGAAAAGTTTGAATTGTTAGTAATTGCAATGGCACCATCTTAAGGTTGTTGGCACTTGGCAATAGTAATTGCATTTGCAACTACCTACTTTTATATTATCATCCACTATATTCGATATTTATTTTAAAATATTAATTAATTTAAATTTGTATCGTATAAAAAAATTTTAAGAGAACTTCTCATAATTTTTTTCTTCTTTTACTTTTATGACCTAAATTTATAATCTCTAATTAAAAATAAAAATTTATATTTATTCCATTAGAACTTTTGGTGGTGCAATTCTAATTACAATTACCCTTTTTTGACAATTGACAATTAATTAAGTTTCCACCTCTTAATTTTCTCTTTTCTTCTTTTTCCTTTCTCTTTCCCCCCTTTTTCTTTATCTTTTTTTCCCCTTTTAATCTTTTATCCCTTGTTAAGTTTTCTTGGATTTCCATGTGAAGAAACTAGCAATGCATAAACTCAATTCCTAAATTTCTATTTTTAAATTCATAATTAAGTCCTTTTGGGATTCAGATCATTTGACTTTATGGTTGTGCAATTCATATTTAAAATTTTAACACTCCTAAAAAAATATAACAATAATTTTAGTATAGTCCAAAAAAAAGGGAAAAAATAGATATATGCTTGTCTTATCTATATCTTTGTAGGTAGGATAACGATAGATTTTTGGTTCAAGATATTTGTTTTTTCACTCCACAAAATACAATAACACACTCAAGAAATTCGTTTTTCACTCGTAAATTGTAATAACAACAAAATAATGTGATAACTGAAACAAAATAGACAATAGATGATGACTAATACCAAAAGTAAAAGGCTACATATATAAGATCAATACTACTATAAATACGATACTCCTAGACTACACTAAACCTAATCTCATCAAAATGCAAGTCAAAACTTAATTACTTTAATAACCTCCTACTCTAATCCGCGACGTCCCTACCAATATCACTCCACAAAAATATCAGTTCAATTATTTTTGATTGAAATCTGAAAAGATTCTAGTGTAGATATTTTTAAGTTATGTCTTGGTCAAAAGATTATTGAGATCCTCTTGTACTCATCTGACAGATCTAATAGTAATATGAATTCCAATTAATTTTCCTTTTTTAAAAAAAAAAATTATTTTGTCTTCTTGACTTTTTTGGTCCTCAAATTCTCATGTGCTTTTAATTTAGGACACATAATATAATTTGGTTACACAACTAAGTACTAAGAAGTAAGAAATGACTAACTTATATTATCCAAAAATATTTTATTTTGTAGTCACTAAACCAAAGCCTAATATTAGGTGTCAATATCATTATTAGGGTGTGGACGTTATGTATTTGGTGGATATAATGAAACGATAGAACGAAAATACACTGCAAATGATAATTATAATTTATTTGAGGAATTTTGATAAAACGAACTTTTCTAGTGTGTTACATTTAAATACAAGTTAGACTTTATGAAACTCGTAACGAAAAGGCCATTAAATTTTCTAATTTGCAATTAAATTTCTCTCCTGCTCTTATAAAAACGTACATCATCTTCTTCTAAACACAATCTAGATATTTTGAGAAAGTTGTATGTTACGATTCAATCAGATTATTCTATTTCATTTATTCTCCATTTTCTTTGCTCTAAAAAACCATAATTTGATGAATCTTTCCCATAACATCTTTTTCGTGAATTGACAGCAAGAAAATAATAAACTATATTCACTTGTATAGTCTATTTTTCATGTTGGATATGGAATTTGTTATTCTAAAATTTGTTAATTCTTGACTTTTCATGTAGTCAAGAAGGCATCCTTAATTTGTGTCAATTAGGAAGTTGCCTTTTTGTTTTTATTGGTTTTCCAATCGGTATTTACAGGTCAGATTGAATTTAGATTTGTGTCGGAAAGTTTTGAGGGGTAGAGCGTTTTCTAACAAAAAGGACTTTGTATCTAATAGAACTCGAATTCAAGACCTCTTGATTAAGGATAAAATAATACTTATTATCCCATCACAACTCTCGTCGGTGGAGGTTGCCTTTTTAGATTTTTTTTTGAGTGTTATCTATTTATTTTTATTTTCCAATTTCTTCCTTGGCCCCTACTACTATTAAAATAAATTGCCTCTCTTTATTTAGGTGGGCCAGGGTGATGTTGTGGATCACTGTGCCAACTGCCCCTCACTTTTTTCTATTATTAAAAAAAGTTATAATCTTCGAAAAGAAAAAGAAATTGGTGTGTGGGTGAAAATATTTTCCCAAAGAAATGAAGTTTTTTAAAAATAAAGAAATGATTTCGTAATTGTAAAAAAAAAGTACATAAATGATATTTTAAATTTATTGTCTCTCTCTATTCACTCAACACGACTACGATCACCACTACACCTCAACCCACCCTAGTCTTATCTCTATAATGTTTTTGTTAGATTAGGTATCTTGAATTTACCTTCTTCTCTTTTATTTCTTTGTAAATAATCAATATTCTATATCTCGATAATAAAGATTCACATGATATAGAACTTATTGAAAGTTAAAATATTTTCTAATAAGCAATTTGCTTCGATAATCGTAGTGATTGAATATTTTGTCACGCACTTTTAATTAATTTAACAAATTTTTTTTTGAATATCTCCTATTTAGAAATATCGATATAAATGACCCATTTGATTCAATAACTCATCTGACTTTGTAATTTGTGATTGTAATTCAAAATGCATTTTTTATGTGGTAGAATGATCGCCCAAATTCACAAGTATGTTGGCTACGGGCTTTGTCGGGTCACCTTCTTTTATTAAAAGTATATTTTTTTTATAATTTTTTAAATTAAATTATAATTTAAAAATATTATCATAAATATCGAAAAGACAATATTACATGGGGTTAGTGTTACTACTTGTTAATCAAATACACAAATAAAATTATTTATGTAATATTTATTAAGTTTGATTTCAAGCAAAAACATAAATAGTTAAATAGAAATATCAACCTAATTGTTTTCAAATGATCATAATAAAACACAAAAAGTATGATAATATTTCATAGGCTATGGCCTATGTAGTGATTCCCTAGAAATTTCAGGAATTTTTTATTTTATGTAGTACATATTTTATAAACATAATTTGTATTTAAATTATAATATTTCAAACTTTAAACAGATTTTGAGTGTAGACTTCTGTTATTTTTAATACTCTATTTTATTTTTATTTTTTAATTAATTTTATTTATTCACTGCCATTCTATTCATATTTCTCTGCCCACAATCGATGTCTTATCAGCGCTGGACTAAAAGTCGCTTTTCTTAAATAGAACCAAAAATCATAAATGATCCTATCAAACACGGTAGCTGTTCACTTAACGCCAATTTCATATTGACGGCTCTACTCCTATTATAGGTATCAAGTAATCCTATTTACCAAAAGCTCATAAATAGAAAGAGATCACTTGATAGAATATCTGTATTAATGTTCGATTAAATCTAATTACACCACATACAATAAACTACTATATCACAATTATTAAAATGCAATTCTTCTCTAATTATTGCATAAACACAAAATATTTTACACATTAAACTACGTTTTTATATTCCACCCAAAGATAAAAACAAATTGGATGCACTTATCTTCTTGTGAATCATGCCAGATACCCACTTTTTCCAGACATTTTCTAGGTCAAAAAATTATGCGCACCCATTAAAGAAAATTAAAAAGAAAAGAATACAGTAGCAAAACTACTAATCATGTCACCCACTAAATAGTTACTTAATATTTTTTTTTTTTTAAATAGTTATACTTAAAACTATGAAGCACTCAAGTACATAGTTTGTGGACACATAAAATAAAATACTCAATTTTATTTTAGAAAGAATTTCTTTGTAGTATTCGAATCATAAATATTGATTAAGGAAGCTTACGAGTTTTTCCAGGAATAAAGTAAATCTCCAGTAATCACGACTTATATTATTAATTAGTCGGAAATTTTTAAAAAACAGATCAATTTATCTGTATATGTTTTACAACCTAGATATCTTTTAGGATATGTAAAATATTTTTTTAATATGAGAAATTGTCTTTAATTTCTTCCGACACACACACACATATTTATATATATATATATATATATATATATATATATATATATATATATATATTATGTGGTAAGGTTTTAAAAAAAAAAAAAAAACCTAATGACTTATGAATTAATTCCAATATCCTTTGTACCAAATATACCCTTAAATCAATCTACTTTATTAAAACCTCACCATATCATGTCACACACTTTTCTTATTATTAAAAAAAAGAAAGAAATTGGCAGTGGATGAAAGTAGAAATCATGGATTGGAGCACATAATTAGTGGCCTAATGGGCATTTTAAAATTAGGCTACCTGTTTTGCTCATGTCTATTTATTTATATTATTAATCAACAAAACAAGGGGTTCCATAAATGAATAAATAAATAAAAAACAACTTAATAATTCGATGGTCAGTATTGTCCACCATTCATTTGGTCATAGTCTTTTTATTTATTCAGATAAGGTTTCGAGATGATAAAATCAATTCATAAAATTATGGACAAATTAAGATTTTCTTTATCTTGTTAATTTAATTTATTTTGATTCATTTAATTTAGCCTAATTGAATGTTGGACTGATATGCCAATCAGATTGATCCACGAAAAACTTTATCTAAGGTTTTTTTTAATTTTTTGTACTTGATATATTGTATATAGTCTTTCCATTACATACTAAAACAAATTAGAATAACCAAATAAAGAATTTACTACTTTATAAAAATTAACGGATAAATCGTTAACTCAATTATTTGAGGCCCCTATAATTCTTGTACAACTTTTTTAGGTTATGGATTTGATTTGATGTAGGACTTGTCCTTTTGCCTCATTGATGAATAATTAAATATATGTCTTGCAATATCTTTTTAAAATATTCACAAGAATTTGGCCACCTAGAATAATCAACATCAAGATTTGTATTAAAATGTTGTGTTGATGATGGAAACAATTTTGACTAATTTAATACTTATAGATTCGTTAATGAACAACCAAGAAGAAAATAAAAAATTAATGTCGTAGAAGGACAAAGATGGTGTTCATGTGTGACCACCTCAACATATTTGTCAGTTTATAATTTCTAAATGTCATCAAAAATTTCGATTTTAAATTTTGAAAGATCTAATCTTTGATAAGAAAGTCATTTACCTCCTCTATTGGTCTATAAACAAAAATTCATATCAATTAAGTCAATAAAGTTTAAATACTGAATCATTAAATAAAAATATATATAATTTGATTTTAGTTTTATATTGAATTTCAAACTTTGATTTGTGAAGAGTCGACAATTAATTTGTCAAAAAAAAAAAAATTAAAGTGAATTTAGTCAACTCTAGCTAATATATATATATATATATATATCTAGATAAGATCAACACTATATTATCTATTTTTAGATCTCCTAATTATTTTTTTCTTGTTAAAATTTAAAGTAGCTATATTCCTATATAGTATTTATTTTTAGTCAAAGTTAAACAACCTTCCATCATAGAATTTTCCCCATTTTGTAGCTAACATAATTTTCCTCATTATGTTATCGTAAGTATCCGTTTTTGACATTTCAAGATTTAGACGCATAAAAATATTAAAAAGTCAAACTCATAAAGATTATATTTTGTTTTTGCTCTGAACTAGCAATAGTAATAGTAGGATTGGAGGTGAGGGCGGTGGCCGGTGTGAATGGAGGCTACGGGGGTGGAGGTAAAGATGAGGTGAGTCAGGAATGGTAAGAACACAATCAACGTGAAATGCCATTTGGAACTTGTACTCAAACTACTCCCTACTTCCACCGAAAAATTTCAAAAATAGGGCAGCTTTTATAAATTAAAAGACTATGAGGACGATCTTGTAATATTCCAAAACTTAAAGAGTTCACATAGAAGAAGCAATTATACGTAGTACGTACTATATGTCACTATACGATTTGACCCCTCAATGATAATGTTCTCGTTTTCTTTGTCTCCAACTCGATATCCGATATTTATTTTGAAGTCTAATTAATTCAAATATGTCAACGTAAAGATAACAAAGAGGTAATCGTTCACTATCAAATTTTGTTTATTTTTTATTTACAAAATTCGAACGTAAAACCTTATCAATCTGACTATAGCCTTCGAGGAAAACTTCAATCATGTTGTGTAAACATAATGAATGCGCAATAAACTAAAATAATGTTATCACTTTCAAGTTTCAATATTCCAAAAGATTATAATCTAAAAAGTAATCATGTTAAATGTTTGTAACTTGTGAGAAAATATTCCAATTCCTTTAAATAGATGGGACAATTATTTAGGTCCAATCTTTATCTTCAACATGCTAGAATAATTCAAAAACTATTAAGAAAAGAACAAAGCCATCAAATAACTTCAAGAATGTGACTTCCCATTGTTGACATATTTTTATATTCGTTATTTCAATTGTTTTTAGTGAGGTAGACATGTGAATAGTACAAGACGTGACATTAATGGATATGCCAGTAAATTTTTATAATAATCATTGAGAATTTTTTAATATATAAAATTAATTAGTAAATTAATTATGTAAGATTGTTAAAGAAAATTGTGTGAAGTTGTCTTTTAGTAGGCAATTCAAACAACTTTATTTATAGCTTACATTTACGCAAAAAGTATGTGTATTTTAATGGTTGTTTTGAGGTGGAAATTGTTAGTATACGAACAACGTTTTAAAAAACAAACTACATGATTTTTTTTGAAAAATAAATAATATATTTATCATATTATATCAAAAATATTTTTGAATTAATTTGTAAAAAAATACTCTAAATTCTTATTTTGCTTTGTTTTCTAGTAACTTATATATATATATATATATATATATGATGGTAACATTTTTGCTTGGTGGGCCATTTTTTGTCTCCTTTATTTACAAGTACAAAAATACAAATACAATAGAATCACGCAATTTCTTGGAAAAGATTTTAAGATTTTTCAAAAATAAAACCCATTCCTTTTTCCACTTTTGTCGGTTACTCTCCACTTTTATTTATCCGTTATATAAAAAATATAAAATTTATATTTATTTATTGAGTTTAAAATATTTTTTAAAAAATTTATCTTACTATATCTATTAAAACCTTATTATTGAATATTATTTATATTTAATATTTAAATATATTATATATAAATAAAAATGATACAATAAAATTATTATTTTTAAAATTAAATATGGACAAGCAAAGATAGCTAGAGAAGATAATTCTTTACGCAACTTGCTTGGACTAAAGTACAAAATATTCATCACCTTTTCCTTTTCTATATATATAAAAAAAAAAATTAGTTGAAATTTCCGCCGTATAGTAACGTTGTGGAATAATTAAGATTTCTCTAGGGTTTTGGATTTGAAATAGTGGTGGATACAATCTTTTAATATCACGTTCATTTGAACCCAAATATCCGGCAGCAACTCACAAATTTATGTATAAAAATTTATTAAAATTAAATTTGTAATTTCAAAAATATAATTAAATTCTATAAGCACCTAAAAGAGGTTGAACCAATAAAATCTAAATTTTGAATTCGTAATTATGAAAATAATATTAAAAATCTTGATAGGAAACATTTTATTTAATTAGCTCTACACAATACAACAACATCATACCTTTAATAAGCTTTAAATAATACATATCATAATTAATCTGATCAATAAATTCCAAATTTTGAAAGATTTCCATAGGTGATTCTTGAATTGCTCTAGTGATAGTCATTATATAAAAGCTAACAAAAGCTCATGAAGAATAGGTGGCTTTTCTTTCAATGTATATATAAATAAAAAATTTCCAATCCAATAATAGAGTTGAAAAGTTGGGTCTAATTGTCTAAAATAGGTAAGTTTTGAATTTTATTTTATTTTTTTATTTTGGAAAACTCCTTAACCATCTTTCTATTTCTTCTAAACTACTCCAAAGACTTGTAAAATGTGATAGGTTGTACATACTATTTAAACAAAGACCACAACTTTTAGCTTGTGGTTGAAAATTCGTGATATGTAGAATAAGATTAAGATGCGGAGTCAGAATTTAAGGTTTATGTGTTTGAAATATTTTTAAAAAAATATCAAATTTTAAATTAATAATTTATATATATTGAATGAATATTTTGAGTGTTGAATCAAAATTAGTGATTTTGACTGAACTTGTAATCTATAGAGATTTTATAAGATAGAAAACACTAGTTCGGATGGTACGTTTCGATAATGACAAAGTGCAAGAGATAATCCATAAAGTTTATCATGCCAAAACGGACAATACGTATCATAAGTTTGGACCGTAACAGGTCGATTCTTAATTTTCTTTGAAATAATATATACACAAAATGGGAAAATTGAAAGAAATTATAAGTGATTTCCCAAAAAATAATATAATTGTACTATATGTCCCTTTTTGTGATAGATGGAGTAATATACTAGTATCACACGATTCTTTTAGCTAAAGAAAGACGAAATATTTTAACTAAACCATTAAACACGTTATTTTAAAGTATTGAAAAGAAACTACTAATTGAATCTTTGTGATAGGAAAAACAAAATTGAGAAAGAAAAAGAAATCCTATTTATATTTTAAATTTAAGAGTTAGAAAATTTGATGCCACACAATAATAATACACAAAGTTACGATTAAAAATGAAGAAAAAATAGTGGAAAAAATAAAAAAAATATTTGATAAGTAAGCAAGAAAATACTATCGCAAAACCATCTAATAAAACACGATCGGGTGAGATGAGGCGGGGTGGGGTTTCGAGGTTGGCCGGGTGGGATAGTCAAGAGATGGTAATGAAATAAATGAATTTGGAATATCACTTATGGAATTTGTTTTCCCTGCTTTCATTGAAAAAAAATCATGATTTTCTTTTTGAAATTTATTTTTCTAAAATAAATATTTTGATAATATTTTTCTCCGTACCGAATACACTCTAAATTATGGATCCAAGAAAGTCTATGTCATAATGAGAAAATGTAGGTAAAGAAGAAATGCACAAAAAAGAAGAAACTAATGGAGTGTGAACCAATCCTATCAACGCTTTACACATTTCAAGCAACCACTTTCGATTTTTTTTTTTTGAAGTGGACATGTAATTAATGTCATAAAAATGTGAACCTTAAAAAGAATAGGTAGATGGCTTAATCAAATTAAATTTATAAAATATTGGTGGCTATCACTAACATGTACTCCCACCTTCTCAAAATAAATCTAGCTTTATCAAAAAGTAATTTTCCCAAAATAAATATCGCTTTAGCATTCAAGACAAGTCGCAACAATCCTGTTGAACTTTGAACCTTTCACTTACTATGGACTAGATGGAGTACCTTCTATTTATTGTTTTTCTTAATAGGCATGAAATGAGCTATAGAACTCTACCAAAAAGAGTTTCATGCCTTTGAGGACAAATATACAGGCCGTCGAAACATGAATCTGTCTATTTTGTAAGTTATTATAAACAAATCAACAGATTTTTTTTCAAGGCAAATTTGGTATGCAACTAAAATAATTTAAAATCTCCATCTTTGAGAAACCAGTCATATTCTTGCAATCCAGAAAAATACAACTTCTTTAAGAGAAGAAAATGAATCAGCAAAACGAAAAAGGCGATAAAATTTCAAAAATTGCAGTGCTAGGCTCACTTTGAACTACTGGAAATTTTTTAGCACAACATATATCAGTTGCAACGCGTACCAGCTTATCTTAGCTCTCCATCTACATTGTCAAGCTATCTGGATTCTCAATAATCTTGGAAAACGTTTGAAGGAAGGCTGCTAAGTCCGCGCCATATACAACTCGGTGATCTGCTGTGACGTTTACCTGTAAAAGATTTAAAATGTGAAGTATGAATTAATCTTATGATGATGACAACATCACTCTATTATAGAAGTTCACACGAGGCTTCGGTTAAGACTTTAAAAGCAAGGTTTCAACCATAAGCAAAGAAAAGAAGTACATATTTCACATGATTAAAGAAGCACTCTCAGTAGCTATCCAGTCTTACTTCTACCAACAGTTACTGTTCTTTAAGCCCGAGAAGGAAGACAAAGAAGGGAAATATACAGAAAAAACTTTCTATAGGTAGCAGCCTTTCCCGTTAAAGGAAATGACAGGGAAGGAAAGGGGGTTTTCGGAAGGTGAGGAAGTCATGAAAAGGAAAGGTCAAAGGGTAATTAGTTAATAATGTGCTTGCTGATGCATGCATATAGGTAAAATCAGCAAGGTCTGTGAGATAAAAAAAAAAAAGTCAGTATGACCAAGGATTAAGGGAACCACCCATCCAGGCCCCGAGGAATTATCTGACCGAGGAGCAAACACAGTTCTGCTGTGTTTAAAACCAGGCACATTGATTTTCGGAAACCTGATTTTTGGGAACCAACTCTAGTTGGTTTTGGTGAAGGCTGGAAACAAATTGAGACGACCATTGCCTTGCTTCTGGCAATTTGTTCTCTTAATACTGTTTTTCAGATAGTGGAAAGTACATTTAGTAAAGAATAAAAAAAATGTTTAGACGGTTTTAATTATGTTTTCTCCAGTGTGATAGCATCTAAAGTGTTTGTGTTTGAGTGATATGTTTCAGAACACAAAAATTTCTCAAAACCAAATCCAAATTCACATTTCAAAAAATCAACACTAATTCCTTTAATAGCAGCCATAAAGCAAACCAATCTTAAGTCCAAAGATAGCTAACGATAACCCAAGGATAAACTCCCACAAATACATGCCAAGAATACTCCCAAACCTGGATAAAGGATAAGGATTGCAATAGGTTGATGACCAGTGTAAAACTAGTCAATTTATAACGAGTCAGTCCTCTTTAAAACCAAATGGAGTAGAATGAATATAGAGAATTCATTTAAGGATCCCAACTAGTTTGGAGTTGAGGCATCATAGTTGCTACATCTCCTTTAGACTTTAAACAACACTAGAGATGGAAGAAATCCTGTTCACATGTGCCTCACTTGCCATTGGATTCTTGTTACATAATTGAGACGATGAGTAAAGATAACAAACTTTATCTCTTCGTATACTTCATACGAGGGAAACTTAAATGTGAGATAGATTCGATAAGTACCACTATCCTCATAAACCACGGCTTGCTAGGTTTATAAAATCCGAAATGCTATTACTAGAACTGAAATCCACCATAATCCATGGAAGCCACACTAATTCTCAAAAAGACCTCATGAGACTAGCTGGATATTCATGATTATAGCCTAAAGACTTCAAAGTTAACAAACCCCAACCCTATCTAGACCCAAGTCAACTAGAACCAGCCCATAGCAGGCCAGCACATGAAGCTAGGCACTATCTACTATCTAGAACTTCCATAAGAAAAATCTCATCAGCCTTTTATGTTGGTTGGTTGGTGCAAAATTGGAGACCACATATCAAATCGGAAAGTTGCAGAATTACCCATAGAACTCAGCATGTATAGACTGTCGTATTTCAGTAATTTAGAGGCCTCGAGCTGCAATGAGCGAGTGCTTATTACTGGAACAACCAAGAATTAGCTAAAACTAAAGCTAAGTTCTTTATCTACCAATCCCATATAGCACTTATCAAGGGGAGAATAAAGCCAACTTCACCACAATTAGCACCGATTGTTGGCAACCCTTCTGATGATTACCAACCCTTGCAAGTGTCTGCATTTTGAGGTGCGTGCACCCACCCCAAATTGGTTCGTAGGATGTAAATGGACCACATGAGATTGAAGTTTTTTTCTCTAGACTGTATTCATGGTTCTTTGATCCATATATAACCAAAAATTGATCAGACATGTAACTGATGTTTGTTGTTGTGCTTGAGTTAACTTGACAAGATCTATTTACATCCGCACTTAACTTGTCATAACTTGTTCAGATATGATTGAAGATTATGGACTATTTCGGATACAAGAATCACCAGTCCCTCTTATCAAAGAAAATTTTAAACTACAAGTGCAAGAAAACACCAGTTCATTGCTCTTTACAGAATAGTGTTCCTATCCCACCATCCCAGACATTTAAGAAGCATATTAACTAGCAGTTCAGCCAAAAGTCATTGTGAAATTTTTACTGCAAACACTGAAGAGGATAAAAGGAAAATCTTTTTGCACATTAGGTCTGCTTAGCACCATCTGCTATAGAGCACGTAGTAATGGATAGGAAAACCATGGTTATCTTGCTAATGAACATGATCCCACATCCCAGTTGGCAGTTAAAATCTCCCAACCGATCTTCACAGACAAAATATATTAGGTCCATATGCACAAAGGTCCAGCCGATAAAAGTCTGGAACACTTCAGAAGGGAAGCCTTGGCATAAGTTGTTGCCATGTGACCAGGACGTCACGGGTTCGAGCTGTGGAAACACCCTCCCAAGATCCATATGCGCATAGCGAGAGCTTAGTGCACCGGGCTGCCCTTTTATTCCATGTTTTTAAAATTCTATATCTTATTATTGTCCATAATTACATTGAAACTTACATAGGTTAATCTCATTCCAAAAACTATTCCTCGTCTTCAACTTGCTTATCACTCTCTAAGGCCTACCAGACTAGACCATCTTCGCGACTTCATAGATATCAAAACTAACTACTGGAAGAGATCTGTCTGCATGACGCATCAACCATGCTAATAAAATTAAAAGTAAAAAGACACCCTGAGAAGCACGAAGGGTAGGAAATGCAGGAACCCATCTACTGCAACGTAGGGAAAATATTGGAAACCTACAAGAATCTCTTGATATCTGTTACATCTACAAGAACTTTTTTTTTTTGCTATATGAGGTAAAGATCATGAGTACAACTAGAATTCTCGAAGATTAACAAGAAGAAATCTTATGAAAACAAGATAAAACAATTAACTTTATCACATAAGGTTTTTTTTTCATAAGTAACATTTGTATTATAAAACTCAGGACTTAGGTAGTGTTAAACCCCTTTACAACAAGTCTAAGTATAGCAATATAACAAAGATGATGCAGCCCTTTAAGAATCCAACAAAAGCTACAGAAAATTATCAGTCAAACTGATTTTATGATGTCTAGAAAGGTGGTTTTTTGCCACAAGCACTTGAAAGGGAGGTGGAACCTTTGAAAATCTACAAAACATGCCCTTAAAACATAAGTGGTGAACAATCATATTTTGTTTATTTTTCTTTGTTTTCAACTTCTAAATTCAAGGGAAATAGGAACTGTTTTAACCACAGTTCACATAAAAATTCAACGAGGGTTAAGAATTTTGAGTGGCTAGAGTAAAGACAAATTAGTTGGGCAACATTATCTAATTAGAGTGGGCACTGATATGAGTCAATAAATTTCACTTCTAAAGTTATCTTCAGTCAAACCTAGCACTTAAAACAACTTAACAATGGGAAGAGAATGCAAGACATACCAGCATCTTATTTTTGACGCTGAAGAACCCATCAGCATTAGCTACAGGAGTTGGTTTTGATGCTCCAACAGCCATTATAGCCCCCTGAACATCATTCAGTTTTTAAGTTGATGTTACTTCCTAACAACACAATGAAATGTATCGGAAACAAAAGTCAGCTACATCCAACCCCTCACCTGTCCAGGAGGAAGAATAGCATCAAATCGGTCCACACCAAACATGCCCAAGTTGGACAAGGTGAAAGTCCCTGAATTTGGAAACCACAACACCTCAGTAGACTCCTGTATGATAACCTAGAAATCCAGTTACAAATTCAATGGAAACAAAATAAACTAGTAATAATAGTAACCTGAATTGTACTCATGTGGTTGTAGTTGCTTAGCCCTAGCCTTCTCTACCAGTTCCTTCCACTTTTGAGACAACAGATACAGATCCAACTGCACCAACATAAGATTAAAATAAGCATTACCTATGAGTCCATGACTTAACATCTTTCACAAAACCAACAACAATTTAAACCAACCAAAAAAAGAGAGACTTGATTCAGTGATACTACCTTGTCAGCATCTTGAAGCACCGGTGTTATCAACCCACCGTTAATGGCCACTGCAACAGCAATATTTATACTGCTGTTGTACGTAAAGCTCTTTCCATCTTTACAAGAGGAATTCACAACTGGATGTTGAGCTAGTGCCATTGCCGCAGCTTTAGCCAACAATGCAGTCATTGTAACACCCTTCTTCTTAACCTGTTTATCAATTCAATCACAAGATAGTCTATGTTTAAACTCCAGAATCTAAAACCAATTCATATCAGTTAATTTGCACATTTTTATTATGCATCACATAATAGTCTATGTTAAGTCATGTGACCACCTCATTTCAGAACACAATTATTTATTCTGCAACACCTCCATCACAACACTTAGGCCAAGTGAGTGAGATATCTTGTGAACACCCTATTAAATCGAAGTATAACTTATACTCCCTCTGTTTCAATTATTTTGTCTAACTTCCCATTTTAATCCGTTTTAAAAAGAATGTCTCTTTCCTTCTTGACAACTCTTTAATACTTCACTTTTCATCTCACATGTTTATTACCACGAGATCAAAAGACATTTTGGTACACTCTACACGTCTATAGTTTAAGACCACATGACTAAAAAAGCAGACTTTACTTTCTTAAACTTTGCATCACGTCAAAACCAGACAATCAAATTGAAACGAAGGGAGTATTGAGTTTGCAACTGAAGTATCAAATTCAAATCACTCACCTTTAGGTATAAAGCATCAAGGGCATCAGTAATAACTGGATACCCAACACGAAATGTTGGAACAGAGAGACTCTCCACCATATTCTTGGACACTGCAACTTGCATTGTTGTGAACGGAACAACTGTTGACCCAGGAATCTCCGATAAACTAACGGGAGCAGCTTTAGCTGGCGTACCCACTGCCGGAGCAGCAGCAGCAGCAGCAGCAGGAGGTGGGCTAATACTCTTGGACGGTGCCGGAGTAATTCCAGCAGCTTTCTCAACATCCTCCGATGTAATCCGTCCAAATGGGCCAGTCCCATTCACTTTATTGATATCAATTTTATGCTGCTTCGCCAATTTCTTCGCATTTGGGGTCGCAACAATCTTCTTCGGCACATCAGAAACCCCAACCGCAGATTGAGGTTCAGGAGTACTCTCCGATCCGGAAGAAGAACCCCCAGATTGTCCTTTCGCTTTAGCTATAGCTTCAGCAATTTCATCTTCTGTTTCAGCTAATAACCCAATAGGAGCACCAACAAGTGCAGTTTCACCTTCATTAACAACAATAACAGCTAAAATCCCATCGTAAAACGTCTCAACATCCATATCAGCTTTATCCGACTCCACAACAACAACCGATTCACCTTTAGACAAAACATCACCTTCCGATTTAACCCAAGATACGATCTTTCCTTCAGTCATCGTTGAGCTTAATGCCGGCATGAAAATCTCTCGAATCTTCGATTCAACAACAGGGAGTTTGTAATTTCTGGGTTTCTGAGGGAGCATTGTGCGTGTGGTTGAGAAACGGCCGAGGGAAGATGAGAAGGAGATTGCAGAGGATTGAAGTGACGCCATTTAAGCTAAAATTTGGGGAATTTTTTTTGTGAAAATGGTGAATTGAGGGAAGATTTATATGGAGAAAGGGAAGAAGAAAATGGCGGAGAAGACGAGGAAGTGTTAATTCAAGTGTAGCTTTGAGTTTTCCGCCGATTTGGTTGCTGTATTTTTGGGGGCGTAGGCAAAAGTTCGTTGGGAATAATGTTCCCAAATAGATTGTTTTATTTTGTTATTGAAAAAAATAAATAGATTTTACACAAATCGCATAATATTAAGAGATAATTACATTATATTTTTGCTTTTTTTAAATTACAAAAATTCCTTAAATTTGATAGAATTCAGATACATCTCAAAATGTCTCAATACACCGCGTTCTGATTTCAGATACATCCCTCAACGTCCTGATACATCGTGTCTCAGTTTCGAATACATCATTCAACGTCTCGATACATCGCGTAAATTGATGTGTTCGGCCGATACATCGCGTAAAGTGATGTTTCCGAATGATACGTTGCGTAAAGTAACGTCCCAATACATCGTGTATGTCCCGATACATTGTAAAGTGATGTATTCAATCGATATACAACGCGTAAAGTGATATATCCGATTGATACAACGTGTAAAGTAAGGATTTTTGTAAATGGTAGAGAATTCTAGAAAATATAATAGAGAAAAGATATAAAGTCACCATTAAAATTGTCTCGGATTTTAAAGAATGCACTTTAACTTTGCAACCATTCTATTACCCCACTAAAATTTTTAATATCTTTGTAAAAGGGTCATTTTGACCCATTTCCTCACCTGAAAAAATGAGCGTGATGCCCACGATATGACCCGATTCACAAAAATAAAAGTCTTCATCTTTTGTTATTTCTCAACTTTCCAGAGTCTCTTTGTCTCCCAATCCAAACGATTGTGGTGACTTCAAATATTGTGCTGATTTCTTAGCTTTCTTGATATCAAACATTGCATTTGACATTTTCCTTCAAAACCTAATCACAAAAATATCTTCATTACTCAAAACTAAATAAAACTAAGAAGATATTAAACCTTGAAAAACTTCAAATTAACCTTTTCTACTTGAAATTAAAAGAGAAAACAAACTCCTACCTTATTGCGCTAGGGAAAGATAATGAATTCGTAAAAGAGAGTACCAAAGTTGATGATGTAATCGTCCATCAAGAGAGGCACCAATGGCTCCTTTTTGAGTTGTCTTTTGGGGGAAGATGGTGAAAAGGAAGGAAATAATTAATCAATAAAGAAAACAAGTGACACGTGTCACTTTTAAATTGGTTATTCGCAGTGAATTTACGTGCCTATTGTGCGTGTTTACAAATCAAGTGAGGAAATGGGTCAAAATGACCCTTTTACGGAGATATCAAAAACTTTAGTGGGGGTAATAGGACAATTGCTAAATTAAGGGTCTTTTTAAAAATTCGGAACAACTTCAGTGGTGACTTTATTTCTTTTCTCAATGTAATAAAATGAGTTGTATATTTAGATAATTTTCCCAAAAAAAATAATTATATTTGGTTAGTGGTGGTTATACATATTAAAATGGTTTTTTGGATTTTTTTTTAAGATGACATAATTTAGAAATACTATGACGGGTTTTGGTACTAATTTTTTTAATTTAGTGTACGAATTTTTCACGTGTATATCGTGTTAACTAATAATGTATATAAAAAGAAAAAAATGTTATCCGTGTGTTATATATTAAGTACAAAACATACTCAATAATAATATACTCAGTGAAATTTCATTATGAAGAGGTAAAGTATACGCATACCTTACCATTATTTGTGTAGAGGTATAAAAGTTGTTTCTGAAAGCCCATCAGCTCAAGTACATCAAATCCAAACAAAGGAAGAAGAAAAAACAACGAAGAAAACATAATTGTTAATAAGATAAGCAATGTAAATAGTGGTGGATCCACCATTACTTGCGTAGATGTATGGAGTTTGTTTTTGAAAGGCAATCGGCTCAAGTGCATCAAATCCAAACAAAGGAAGATGAAAACATAGCACTCAGGGTTCAGAAAATAAAAATATAAATGTGCATTCAACAAGAGTCGAACCGTTGAGCTATCTATCCTCTTTGATTTAGATGACTCAAAATTAGCATATCAGTATAAATATAGAAAATTTACCCTATATATATATATAATGAAATTTGTTACCAAAGGGGTTGGGTCCCTAGCACCCACGTAGGTCCGCCCTGAGTGTAAAGTCTACAAGCAAGAAACAATAACAACAACAAAATAGCGCAATAATTGAAATACAATAAACAACATATGCCAAGAACTACAAGAGTACACCTAGTGCTACAATAAATACCAACAAGCCTAAACTTAAGCACGACAAGACAACACTCTAGTCTCCATTCCTAATAACCTTCTACCCCATACACGACTTCCAATTCTTCTTATCTAAAGTCATGTCCTCAATAATACGAAGTTGCACCGTGTCATATGTGACGACCTCTTCACAATACTTTTTTCAGCCTCCTTTTACCTTTCCACGTACCTCCTATAAGCAATCTCTCGCACCTTCTTATTGGGGCATCAACGCACATCGTCTGCACATTACCACTTACTGTTGGATAATCTCATTCATAATCTTATTGCTCCTATATGTCCATACATTCATTTCAACATCCTCATTTCTGATAAAAAAATACACTCAATCATTGTATTTTATGAGATCCCATGTCAAAATAGATAAGTAAAAATGAACAAAACAATATTTATGATCAATCTAAGTATCTAACCATGTTCAACTTTATCCTTTGCTAGCAATGAGAAAGTCCACTCTTGGTCCCTTTCCCTCGTATTTCAAACAAATCAATCAAAATCAACAAACTTTTGGTGTCTATGTGTAACTTTCTAAACTTTAGTGAATTTGTATTATTCTCTTATTTCCAAATTGCACCTCAGCTTTTCTCTCTCTATAACTCATCATCATCTCAATCGGATCTCCCTTAGACCCGAATAATTTTCCGACAAAACCTAACCCTAATTCTTCAATGGCCAGCGATTCCAATGAACCTTCCCGTCGCAAACACCATCGATCTTCTCCTTCCGATGAGGATACCGGAGAACCATTGAAACGCCGTAAGCACCGCCACCACCATCGTCACCACCGTCACCATCGCCATCATAGTAAGAAGCACCAAGAGAAATCCGAGAAGGAAATAGTTACATCAAAAAGTGAGATTGAGAACGGAGGTAAACCAGGAGAAGAGATTAGGATTGGTACTGTTGTTGGTGTTTCTACTTTAGGGATTGATTATGATATGGAGGAAGGAGAAATCATTGAGGATGATATTGTGGATACTGCTGCTGTTGGTGATGCTGATGAGAATACCGTGGCCGAAAAATTGGGGAATGAAGATGATTTGAACATGGTCTGTTCAGATTTCTTTCGATTTTAATTGTTGTATAAATGTCGTGTTTATTTATTTGTTCTTCCAGGGCCTGTTTGGTTGCTGTCATGGTTCTTTGAAGATTAAGAATACAGTTTAGTTTGGTTTTGAAAAGAAAAAGTAATCTTTTTGGTAAGTAGTGAAAAACTTCTGTTTTCAAATGCAACATTTCAACTTTAAGCAACCAAAAAAGGGGCCTTTGTTTAGATTTTTACTATTTTTAGTGTCCAAGATATGTTAAATTAATGTTGTTTCAACTGTTTGATTAATAAGTATGTTGCATAAAACAGACATGAGAATTATGTATTCCATACAGAGCTTTGAAGTCCTGATGATTGAGGGCTTTCTTTTTATTAGTAAGAAACTTTCTCGTGACTGTTAAAATTTGAATCTTTTTTGTCTGCTAAAATATTGGAAAATTGTACTTTATCATTTAATTTAGCTCATATTTCTTGTCTAGGAATTGCATGAAGCTCAAGGACAAGGGCCTGCAGACAATGTGGAAAAAGTTGACAGAGATTCCACTGTTTCAGGACGGCATGATGAGCAAAGGCAAAGTAGAAAGGCTGATAGTTCTAGAGAAAGAAAGTCCAGAGTCAAGCATTCTGCCAATGGTAGTTACATAGATGAATTTCATAAATTGGAGTCTAAACCACAGAAAGAAGATAGTATCGCTGGTGAAGAAAGTACAAAACAAAAGAGCTATCATGAGGATGAAAGTAATTTACAGGATCAAATAATAAAATCCTTAACTCCTGAAAATGTTGGGAAGAGGCATAGATCTGTTAGGGTATCATCTTCACATTATGAGCACCCTGAAGAGAGACATGTTACAAAGTCATCCAAGTCACCTGATCGCTCCAGAGGAAGATCACGATCAAAAAGTGTTCTGGAGGAGTCTTTCCTTGTACCTAAGTCTCGTGAGATAGATGACACATATGAAAAGGAAAGCAGATATAGAAGTAACTTTGATGATGAAAAAATTGGATACAACCGGGACTATCGACATGGAAGCCGAGAGTCTTCAAGGGATAGGGAAAAGGAGCATAATTCTTGTAACAGTAGATCCTCTAGAGACAGGTATTATAACAGGGAGAGTGTTGATAGATTTCGGGAGAGTATGGAGAATGACAGGGATAGAGTAAGAGAGAAAGACAGGGAGCGTGAGTTGGCTAGAGAAAAGCGAAGGGAGAGCGATAAGGAGAGGCGCACGGAGAGCGATAAGGAGAGGGAAAGGGAGAGCGATAAGGAGAGGGAGAGGGAGAGGGAAAGAGAGAAAGCTCGAGATAGGGAAAGGGATAGAGAAAGAGAATATGAGAGGGGGAGAGGGAGAGAGAGGGAAAGGGAGAGGGAAGAGAGAGAAAGGAGGAATAGGGATAGGGAAAGCAGGGGACGTAGTAGGGAGGCAGATAGGGATAGAAATAGTGATAGGTACAGCAGGCAGCAGGATGACGGTCTTGCTTATAATAGACGTAATAGACATTATGAGACTGACATTGAGAGAGAAAGGACAAGTAATCACTTTAAAACTGAGACCACAAAGCAACATGCTGTAGAGACAGAGAGTGAGAGATCTAAAAGGTATTGTTAATTCTAGCTAGTGACTTTTGATATCAGAACCTCTTCATCAGAGGTGTTTTACTTAATATGTGGTTCTTGTTTTTCTCATTTTTGGTGTATCGCAGGGATAAAGTTGAGCAGGAGGATTATCAGGAAAAAGTTGTTTTCCAGCTTGCTGAACAGGAAGAAGAAGATGAACTTGATAGAATTAAGGAGGAGAGCAGAAGGCGAAGGCAAGCTATTCTTGAAAAATATAAGATAAAGAACTCACAGAAGGAACAAGTAACTCAATCTGGGGACGTTGGTAATTTCTTTGACTTGAGATTAATTGATATATTATTTGATTCTGTTTTGCTGTATTTAATATTCAATACCTTTACGCGAATGACAAGTCTTTGGTTGGTATTTTTCTGTTTTTTCATTTTTTTGTTGTTAAACTCGACGGTGGTAAAACACCTTCAGGTTTATCATCTGCGTATTCATGAATATAAGCTGTGAATGTTGTATTTTGGCCAATCAATCTCCCATGCTGCATAGCAGTTTAAGTGCCAAATTTCTGCGTGCTTAATGAGTTTGATTTTAGATTTGCTCTCTTAAATGTGTATGTTATAGATCTTATTATGTTAGTTGGAGTCTGTTGTCACTCAGGTTTTATGAAGTCTTGCATTGCACTGTATATGATTCTAGAGTTTTGTGCTAAGATATTCTCTATTGATTTTTTGCATGTCTGGGTTGAGTTTCTGGGCTCTAACTATGTTTTTCATTTATTGGCATTAGTTGAGATTCACATGGAGCAGTCAACCCAAAAACCGGCAGCCAGACAGAGTGTTGTGCAAGAGTCTATTGATGCTAAAAGCAATGGTGCAGATGTCGAGCCAACATTTTCTGTTGGGAAATCACCTCTGCAGGGTGGTCATATTGGTGATGTGCAGGCATCTGGAGCTGGTGGACTGGGACAGGGTACTCCAAAGGTGTGTTCACATGCCATTGAGATTTAAATGGGGTTTTCCTTTCTGGTGGACTGGTGGTATTCATTCTGCTTTTTTATCTTTCAACACTATTTTCTGGGAGATCTTAGTTCTTGTCCTTAAAGTTTGTTTTAGAATTAGTTGATGCAGTAATTTGCCTTCTAGGTCTGCCTTTTGCTCCAATAGTCTTTTTCCTAAATGCTGGCTTTATCTGATGATTGACTTCCGTTTACTACTCTTTGCAGAGTGAGAGGTCGGCTGACATGTTTTGTGACGATATATTTGGAGAATCGCCTGCTGGCATCAGGAAGATGGTCAGTTGCTTTCTTAGAAACATAGTCAGAGATTTTGTGTTTGCTAATTCTTGGATTTAGCTTGTGTTGACTTTTAATGTTAGATAGATTGGGCACTAAAAGCATGCATACTGTTAGGTAATCCAATGTAGCACTGGTTATGTTGGCCATCTCATTGTTTATTTATTTTTAATTCAACTAATAGTGAGCAAACCTTTCTTTCCTGCTGAACCAAAAATGACAAACGGTGAACCATTTTGGAAACAATGGCTATAAAATTCCTCTCACTACATTATGTCTGTTTCTTTTAGATGTTGGAGATTTTGTAATACCATTTAATTTCAGTTTAAAGTGTGATGTCTAGGAATATAATGTATTGTTAGAACCCTGGATTGTATGAGTCCCTATTTTTCCTTGCTCCTCGTTGCCCAAACGATAACAAAGGAAAACTCCGCTCTAACAAGAGAGAAAAAGAGGATGGGTATCTTACTTTGTACTTGTACTGAAACTGTGGGAAACATGTTACACTGCTTATAGGAAGTCCTTTCCTTGTTTATGTAATAAGCACCCGAATTTCATTTTTCTCTGGTTTTATTTTGTTGTCTGTCAGGGCAAAGGAGATGGTGTGGCAGTTGAGCGCAGTGGCCTTCATGATAACTGGGATGATCCAGAAGGGTATTATAGTAAGTATTTCATCTCACTTGTTACCAGGATCTTTCATATTTCAGCTTTTACTTCCATGCTAGTGGTAGTGTCTACTACATCTGATACTTGGCACCATACTCCTTCATTTTTGCTCATGATAGCCTCTCTTTGTTAATTTTTATCCGAAGATGCTTGATAAATTTTGAGTACCCTATGACTCATTTTCTGTTTGCTTCTGTTTAATAACTATAATAGTGCAATATTTATTCAGGTCCAAAAACACAATACATAAGGAAAAAATGTCTTGAAGTTGAGATTTTCTTTTTGCTGGTTGATATTATTTTTCCCATTATCCATCAAGTTTAGAACCTTGCGGCTATGACCCTCGGGGATATCTCGGTTATAAAAAAAAAGTTGATCTAAGATTGGCAGGAAGTAGTTTCAGAGAAGTTTGTTATGTTGATTGATTTTTGCTATGATGGCTGAAAATCGCTGTCTTAGTCGGTGTCTACTTGTCGGTTTGCAGGTTATCGGTTTGGAGAAATTCTTGATGGCCGTTATGAGATTGTTGCTGCTCATGGTAAAGGAGTCTTTTCTACTGTTGTCCGCGCTAAAGATCTCAAGGCTAGACCTGGTGACCCTGAGGAAGTAGCAATAAAAATGATACGCAATAATGAAACAATGTGAGTAGTTTCTTAGTTTCCCCATTTTGTGCTGCCTTGATAGATCTGGTGGCCTAATTATGTTGTTTTCATCCTTTTCAGGTATAAAGCAGGTATGGAAGAGTTGGTCATACTGAAGAAGCTAGTTGGTGCAGATCCTGAAGACAAGCGCCACTGTGTTCGTTTTATTTCTAGCTTCAAGTACCGGAATCATCTCTGTTTGGTTTTTGAGTCTCTTCATATGAATCTCCGTGAGGTTTTGAAGAAGTTTGGACGTAACATTGGACTCAAACTCACTGCTGTGAGGACGTACGCAAAGCAACTTTTCATTGCTTTGAAGCATTTAAAAAATTGTGGTGTGCTTCATTGTGATATTAAACCCGACAACATGTTGGTAAGTCAACTGTTTGTGTATCTTCTTCTTTCCGTGGGCTAGCTAATTCTCCGACTTCACATCTGCTGAGAGTTTTACTTTGCTTCCCTTAAATTGTATGTATATGTTAACCTTTCTGTATTTGATTATTTAGGTAAATGAAGCAAAAAATGTGCTGAAGCTTTGTGACTTTGGTAATGCTATGTTTGCTGGAAAAAATGAAATTACTCCATACCTCGTGAGCCGTTTTTACCGTGCCCCAGAGATCAGTAAGATCAATTCTTCAATATTTGCTTTTTATATTTTCGGGACTTCCCTTTCTCTTTGTTTCTATTATTCAATGCTCCGACATTGATCCTAAGTACTTTTGTGAATTGTGTGCTTTTGTTTGATTAAGTTTGTGTATTATGTGATGTTGCAGTTCTTGGCTTGTCGTATGATCATCCGATGGATATATGGTCAGTGGGTTGCTGTTTGTTTGAGCTCTATGCTGGGAAAGTGTTATTTCCTGGTCCAACTAATAATGACATGCTTCGTCTTCATATGGAATTGAAAGGTCCATTTCCAAAAAAGATGCTTAGAAAGGTTCGTCTTAGACATTCTCCATATTACCCTAAGCTAATTTGGAATATTTATGATTTGAAGCTATTAACCTGGTTAAGTAGTTGCTGCGGACAATTCTAGGTGATTGCAGTAGGTGGTGCTGCTTTTGCAGTTTTTGCATCTTTCTTAATAATTGACATGATATAGTCAGTGTGGAAACAATAATTCTTTCCGTTCTCTTATTTCAGGGTGCATTTACAGAACAACATTTTGACCAAGATCTCAATTTTCTTGCCATCGAAGAGGATCCTGTTACAAAGAAGGTTGTTTCTTGTAGACTTTAGACTGTCTTGTCATTCCCAGATAATCAAACCATTGATAGTCATTAATGATAACCTTGCTATATATTAAATTTTGGTTGCACTTGTATACTTTTGCAGGCTATAAGGAAGCTGATTGTTAATATCAAGCCAAAAGATATCAGTTCAATAATTTTGGGCTCTCCAGGTGAAGACCCAAAGATGTTGGCTCACTTCAAAGATCTTATGGAGAGAATTTTTGTGTTAGATCCAGAAAAGAGAATGACTGTTTCCCAGGCATTGAGCCACCCATTCATCACGGGCAAGTGAATGACAACAATGATTTTATGACTAGGGACATGCTGTTGCACTAGATACTAGTGTATTATGATCATATGATCTTAGTTTATTTTCAGTTCTCTAATCATTGGGCTTTATATGTCTTTATCTACTATCATGGGTTAAGTGCTTCGGAGATTGGCATGGTTGAAGTTGCAGAGAAGATTGCTGATTTTGGGAGATCTATATCTTGGCAGTTCTTTCAGTGCAATGTTTTCTGTTCTATCGTAAGATAACTTGCCAAAGGCGTTTTTCCCTTCTGTACTAATTCTTGATGGTGACATTATAAAGAGCTTCATACAATTTTAAAATAGTGATCATGTCTCAAGTGGTACTTTGGACTCAAGTCTTCAGAGTGGAGAATAACTTGTGCCAAAATAGATATTGACAGAAGCATGGTTATTCATATGTCTCTGTAAATAAACACAATGAATTATCTGTTCACTCTGAATGTAGATTGGGATCTGTCTTTTTATTTTTTTTCTCCCTTTCTGTACTTTTAGTTTTCTTGACTCTTGTCTTCAAATCTCTGATTTAATTGTTTATTTGTGTGGGATTATATAGTTTTCAGGCCTATTTCTTAATTGTGTGTCATCTCTCTTTTGTTTTACATACTGTTCAGAATCCTCGGGTCCTGGAAAGTCTAATTTACTTTTTCCTTCAGGATATCTACCAGGGCTTTGATGCAAGATTCAGTGATTTAGATGCTTAAAAGGCACCCTGGAGAAGGTACCTTGGTTTGTTTGTTAGGAATTACTGTGACTCCCTTTTAATGTTGTGAATCTACTTGATTCCTTGGACATCAGTGATAATTTGTGTTTTCTTGTTTGTGTCAATTTTTAATTTTTCTCGACAAGTTCTGCTTTCTGAAATTTAATTTGGTCCTGTCTGAATAATTGCACACTTGAGGGTGGTTTGTTAATGAGCCTCCTTAGGTTAGAATAGTAAAACTATCAAGAGCTAAAGGTTCTATATTTTTTGGAAATAATTTGGAGTCATTGTTATTTTTTCTATTTCTTAAATTTTTTTCCGAAAAACACTTTCTAATAAGTTGCATTGCATCTGATCCATGGTATGGTCATCCTGGAGCAATGTATGACTGGAGAATGATCAGATGCAGTCTTGAAGTGAGTTGTCAATTTTATTTTCTTGCTGTTTGTTCAATAAGAATAATATATTCTACATCCCTTTGAGAAGTGTGGTATTGATGTGGCTTTTTGTCTTGCTAGGGTGTGGTTCCATGCATCTGCAGTTCTAGTAAGTATCCTTGAATTTCATTACGTCTCTGGTGTAATAGGTGGGTATCTTTTGAAAACCTGATATTCTTCTATCAATGTATTACATTCAAAGTTTGGTAGTCCTCCATGGAATTGACCTATATGGAATATAATTCAAATTCTTAACTGGATTTTGCTAATAAAATTGGCCACTCTGGATCAAATCTATCTCAAATTTCAATTGTCCCTTTCCTGAACACTAATTTCCTGTGCCAGATTTTTAGTCATGAAAAAAAACATCTGTCTAGCTTGCATTGGAATTTGACTTTATTAGATCCCTCCTCCAAGAAGCATTGCATTTTTTCTCCAATTTGCACGGTCAAGGAACATTTGACAAGCCTCACATGTTTATCTTCCTCCACCCTCTTAGGCACCAACATATTGCTCCTCTGCCAAGCCTCTCCGACTCTCTCTATCCATTTTTTGGCCATTAAACTTTGTTAGTCATGACAAGCTCAACTTGTGACTACCTTTTTATCCATAGGGTTTGATCTTCTTGAAGGATTTGAGGTGTGATGTATAGCCACGAGTCTTTAAACCCCTCAATGCCTGACTACCATTTGACTAGTAATCTTTCTTTCTCACGCTAACGAATTCTGCACTCAAGTTTGGTATAATTGTTTTTGGATTATGGTACTTTTCAGGAAATTCAGACTTCAAAATAATTTTTAGAGGGGACAAGTGCATGGCTTTTATGAGATACTTAACTGAATAATCATTTCCTTATATAAATTCTTCTCAAGTAGAATGTAGCACTAGGGAATTTCTTTTTAATGAGGTAGTGTTGCAAATTAAAGCATCACTAAAAACATATGAAAGCTCATAAGGAGTCAAATAGTTAGGCATGCAATTAAACTACTAGCAATCTTGCTGCATTTTGCAAAAGTAATGTGATATCCAAGATGCGGCAAAACAAGTGAGAAATAGCATATACATGTATAAGTTCGTTTATTTTGTTTAATCGGCTTATTTTTCAGAAAATCGAGAACTCAAATGTAAACAAAAATTTTGATTTTTTTGGCTTTTGTTCGGTTCATGGTTTATGTTTTTAATAGTTCAGTTTTTCAATATGGTTCTTCAGTTAACTGGAAAATCAAAGTGAATGAGGTTTTGGGGTTCTCTATACAGTACTCTTTAGTTTAAAATGTTCTCTAGCCCAATTACACCCTCCCAAGGCTGAAGCCAGAGCTCTGATGCCTCTTAGCTCAGTTTATGCTAGGGTTCCAAGTCTCTTTTGCTGATGCATTGTCGCCTCACACACTTACCGTTCCACATTTGTCCTGCATTGGTGCTCTACTGGCCTGCTTTGAGTCCCTTCTATCTTTCTTAAGAAGTCATAGGTAGATTTTAGTGAATTGACTTGATAAAGTTGAAGTGTATCTTTACTCTTGTATCTGTACTTCTGAATGTAAGTTAAGTTTACCATAGTTCATTCCTGTTTCTTTAACTCACTTTAACACCGCCTTTGTTTGAGTGAACTCACCCCGTTATTTGTGGTTTGGTTCTCTTGTTATTTATCTTTGGTGAAGCACTCTCATACTTCTATCTGACTTGGATCTCTATTTCTGATGTCTTAAAAGTGTTTCGCATTCCTTCTATGGGTTCTCAATCTGTGTGTGTTTACCTTCTACATTTTATTACGTCTTTAGTTAGAATTGCAGCTGTCATTTGAGTTGTTTGTTTTTGGTTCATGTGTATTTGTTGTTCTTCAGAATTCTTTTGTCATTCTAATGAATCCATTATAAATTTAAAAATATTCAGAATACATTGAATCCTGCATATGTTGATTCAGTTTGACATAACAAATCACTTCTTATTGTATAACAAGTGACATTACCCATCACTAGTCTGGATAAGTAAGAAGTGTAAACAGCTCAATTTTCCCTTGAACTATGTGAAATGGTCCAACTTTGCCCTCTGTTAAAAGTTGGGGGTCATCCATATCCTCGCCAGTCGCCATTTAGTTTTGGCTCGAAATCTGAACTTCTTCTAACCATAAGGGCAGATTTCGATCTTTTTCTCTATTATATGAGTTAGACTCTAATTATCCGGAGTAGCACAAAAACTTGCCACGTTGCTATGCTATCAAAAAAATGCAGCTTCCCAACTATCAAATTTGTTTCACACTCATCACTCATGTATTGTGAACTAAATTTATAAAAATATATATTTGAAGGGAAGCTTGCTCTGCCATTGTGGGTTCTCTGTTCGGTTTTGCTATTATCACTTATGCCTTGCTCAGCTGCATTTACTGCACCGATCTGTGTTTATATGTGAGATTATAGCTTGAATGCAAGAAGTGGAATGACCCTCTTTATGTGGGATCATAGTGCAACAACACCATTCGTATTTTGTGCTGTCCAAGGATTTAAAATTTTTGTTAATTACTCTGATCATTCTTTACTAGCTTCTTGGTGGTTAGAGCATTCATTTTTATCAGTGCTACACACTTCATATCTTTGTGTTTTCCGGTTATGGTGTGTGGGATGAGTGTTGTTTTGGAGCTTGACGTTGTCATAGATTGTTGAATGATCATCATATCATGCCTTGATTCCTTGCACAACTGTGGATTCAATTCAGATTCTAGTAATTGAGATATTGCTTCATGATTTAGCTTATTGCAACTTCTCTTGGAGTTTGGGAAAGTTATCTCTATGTATGTAGTGGTTAGTTAAACCAGTGCTCCAATTGCGCATTGCACTAATGCTGAAGAATGCATGTCTTCACCTGGATGTTCTGCTCAACTCTTTCGATATTTTAGTGCACAACAGTTGCCAGATTTTGTAGCCTTGATAGTGCAATTCTCAGCTAAGAAAGCCTACTTACGTCTTCAGAATCCCAACTTATGTCTGCTTTGATTCTTCTTCAGCCTAATGATGTGTGTGTTGTTCAGCTCGAAAGGTTATGTTTGGGCAGCAGAGCCATTATTGATGTTCACACTTATTCTATGAAATATGAATATCAATTTACGTTTTCTCTTAACTTCAAGTTTCAGCATCTGATGAAGTCTATCAAAGTGAAAAAAAGAGGCTTGAGGTCGCATTGCTGCGATATATCGCCAACTTTAACGATCGAAGTTGCAAACAGAAAAAAAAATTTGTATGTATATAACACAAATCTCACATACACACATACATATGCATGTTAGTAATAAATATAATGTGAGTAGTTAATCATATTCAAAAGTATGGAGACTAAGCAGTTGAATTTTACTTAAACTTAATGAAATGCATATTTAATTTGTTCAAGTTTCTGTGATCAACTTATTTCATTGTGTGTTTCTCAGAACTGACAAGTTGTGTGAGTCACAAGTTGACGGACCAAAATATTGCAACTCTTGACACATATTTTGTCTCGTAATCATAAACTAAATGAGGTCCCAACTTTGTAAAAGTTGAAATAGTAATAGTTGAAGAAATAATTTGTTGACAAATCAAATATTATTTAAATTTTTAACTAAAAAGGATACCAATTAATATGACAAAACTCAATTAGATTCTTACAACAGGTATATTTTGGTTGCATCAAAATTCAATGACGTAGAAAGTATAAGCTTATGGAAGTTTCATTGTTGTTACATTTTTTTGGGTTACAATGATTGAAAGCTAAAGATTATGAAAGAAAGAAAAAAAAAGGTCAAGAATCTATAAATGCAATAACGTAAAGAAAATTATCATTCATTAGAATTTTGCTAAACCAAAAGTAAATTAACACTTTCTGGTTTGAATAAATCATTTGAAGTACACTTGAATTTTCTTTTGATTACTGAAAGTACCAAATCTATCACCTAATATTAATTTATACCAATTTATTATAGTTAAAATCACAAAAAATGGATGAAGATGTGTATTGATGAATTATGTTTAATACAAGTGTTTGTGTAGACATTTATATATCATATATATTTATTGGGTTGGTATAAACATTGGATCTAAATAAACTTTTTCTAGCTCGTATACTCACAAAAATGCTACTATTACTAGAACGAACGGAGTTCTTTGTAATAATTTACCTGTAAATATTTGAGTAACGTGATAATGTCACTTTTTTTGATATACTATCAGTCTATCACAGTATAGTTAAATACTTTAAAAATCCAAAACTATTGAACCTTGCACTTAGAAATTAGATTAAAATGAATCTAATAATAAAATAGATTACTAGTCAATTTATTTTTCATTGTCAAACATATATAAATGGTTGTGACGTCCCTGCTAGGTAAATTGTTATTGTTGACGTTGAGAGGCTTAAATTTCTAATTTCAACTTGACTATCTTTTCAGTCCTCATTAACTGTTTATTATTATTATTATTATTATTATTAATAATAATAATAATAATAATAATAATAATAATAATAATAATAATAAAAAAAAAAAAAAAACTTTTAATTCTTTCATTTCATTTCATACAAATCCGAATTGGATATCCAATTTGCTTCCGTTTGAGATTATATACAGGAATAGACTTATGATCTTAAATATTTATAACATACTAAAAATATTTTTTGATATTATAATCTCAATATGTCATGTTTATTTTTATAAAAATAATAGTGTGTAATTAAAGATAAAACAAAAAGTAAGAAATAATTCAAACGATCACAACGCATGCACACATGTAATACATGCACGTAGGGTCGTGTGACAATAAAGCTTTTACTGAAAATCAACTACAAAAAATAAAGAATTTTACTATAGTTATTTAACGATAATAATAATAATTATTATATTATATTGAGTGATATATGTAAATATTTGTAACCAAATTTTTTAATAAATATCACTAAAGAATTTAACGATTTTAGTCATGATTACGTGGTACACTTAATTATGGTAAACATCAATTAATGTTGATAAGTTTTTTCTTAACCTGAGATGAAGGATGATTAAACAAATTTTACCATTGTTTCAGAATTTTAGATTGTTTGGGGACTTACAGTTTTTAGTCAAGCTTCTTAAAAATTAACTTATTTTGAAAAGTATTTTTTGAAAAAAAATATATATGTTTGACCAATAAATTTTAGAAATATTTCTGCACAGTAATTAGTATTTGATCAAACTTTTTTATCATACTTCTAAATGTATTTTTCAAAAAAATGCTTTTTTAATTTTATTCTACCTTTTTTAGCTTTGAAAAACAATTACATTCAAAAATACTTATTTTTTTCACAAAAACTCGATCAAAGACCTTAGTTTTTTTTTTAAAATTAGCACTTTTGGCAAATAAAAATAAGCTTGACCAAACAGAATATTAGTCTCAATAAATTTCCTAATGACGTCCAAGGTAGTTTTAATTTTGAAAGGTTCTAGAAACCAAGTGATTATAGCATCTATAATTAGTAGTTAATCAGCAGTTGTCAACAAGTTTTGAATAATCAGCTCACCTAACACGACCTCTAAAAGGACTAATTTTCTAGCTTTTGTAGTAATTAGATAGGACTTGGAAACTTTAGTATAAATAAAATTTCATTTTCAAATAACTTTATTACTTGCCCTCTCTCTATTTTGATATATTTCATCGTTTTCATTAGAAGCGTCATTATTCTTTTTAAATTTATTAATTTTTCGAAGTTAAATATGATCTTAAAATCATAACGATCCTTTATTTATGTTTGATAATGAAATTTCATTCTCAGGTAAAATATACGTACACAATTAAATCACTTATAAATCAAATATATTTAATACGAACGCAACCAAAACACTTTCAATCTCTTATTTAACCTCCAACTAATTCAGGTTGCTAAAAATTACCAACATCGTGTCAGATACTCAATATTTTGTATACAATTAATTTAGCTACAACTCAATATTTTCCTAGTAATTAAAGAGTAACGCAAAAAAACTTTCCTCGTTTGAATTTTTGTCATTTATTAATATTAAATTCATGTATAGCTTTTTTCTTTCTTTCTTTATGTTGTGGTAGTGGAATATCTAAGGATATGATACTGTAGAAAAAATTGCTTCTCCTTTAATTAGAGATTTCTAATTCGAGCTTTGAATATTAAAAATTCTCAATATAAAAAGTGTTTTCCTCTGAATGAAATTCTATATGACATAAATTTAAATTAGTCAAATTTCAACACAGATAGCGATCGAAAAAACCCAAAAAAATGTTGTGGTAGTGGACATGAAGAAAAAATGAGAAAAATTTACATAATTGGACCGTTTCAATGCCGCAAAAAATAGCCGAGTTTTCTAATATGTACACCTCTTAACCGCGTCTCAAATTCCTATTTTTCCAATTCATACTAAAAAACTTCCTTCATAAGAAAAATCCCCACACGTTACTTTAACATTATTTTTGTTTATATATATATATAATCATGATGTCCAGGTCATCTAGTATCTCCTATTAATAGTTATTAAGTAATAATATTCATTAAACTAGGATTAAGTATTTTATTTTATATATAATTATAATATTCAAACTATTTATTATTTTACTTTTATATATATAGATGATATTCTAATCATATCATTTAGTAATTTTTGTTTCCGTTAAAATTTAAATATAGATTCTAGGGGAACTTAGTAGCTCAGTTGGTTGGCTGCTTGAACTCTCACCTTGTTGAGAAGGGTTCGATCTGTCACATTATAATCCCCTTCCTTTCGCCTTTCCCTACCCCCAATTTTTTTTAAAAAAAAAATTCTACTTTAAGGTTATTTTAAATGTCCACAAAAAACATTTGCACCATAATATATTTGAGAAATTTCTTATTAACTTCCCCACACATTCTTAATATTTTTTTCTTATAATTCAACCTTCGTCATTATCAAAAGTTGCAACTGAGCTAGTTTCATTTGTTCCTATCCTTCTAGTCTCTTCAACAACCACCAACCATTAAAGAAAAAACTCATTTTGTGTTCAAATTTATAAGTGTTTATACTTCTCTTTCTTTTACTTGTTTCTCATTGAGTGAGTGAAAGGGAAGTAGCCATGGGAAGAAAACTTGATGCTTTACTAGGAAGAAACTTTAAAACTAGTAAATTCAAGGCCACTGCAAATTTAGCCATTTCCAGGGTTACTGTACTCAAGAACCAACGCCAAGCACGGTGCTCTATCGCGCGGTCTGATGTGGTTCAGCTCTTAAACCTTGGTTACCATGAAAGAGCTCTTCTAAGGGTAACTTATTTATTTCACTATATTATCAGTTTGATCATGTGGGGATATGTATAGTACATATTTCGAGTCAGAAGTAATAGATTCAGTTGAACTCAGAACCGTTATGTTTGTAGGTTGAGCAAGTGATCAAGGAACAAAATATGTTGGATGTGTTTGACATGGTAGAAGGCTATTGTCTTCTCACTATTGAAAGAATCAACCTTATTCAACAAGAGAAGTTAGTGTTTTTAATTTTATTTATTTTTGTGTATATGTTTTTTTAAAAAAAATCTTAGTAGCTCAATTGGTTGACTGTCACCTGTTATTTAGCTTTCTCATGATCTGTCTGTAGAATATGTCCTGAGGAATTGAAGGAGGCGATATCGAGCTTGATTTTTGCAGCTTCAAGGTGTGGTGAATTCCCAGAACTTCAAGAGCTTCGAGCTATTTTCACGTCAAGATTTGGGAAAGAATTCGCGGCTCGTGCTGTTGAGTTAAGAAACAATTGTGGAGTAAATCCTAAGGTAATAAATATCAGAAAACCTGGTATAGTATTCTATCGTAGTCTACGAACAAAATGGCATTACTAATAATGAAACTAATTTACTGTTTTTTCGCTAAGTAGATGATACAAAAGCTGTCAACAAGGATGCCTAGCTTAGAACAAAGAACCAAAGTGCTTAAGGAAATTGCAGCAGAGAATGACATTGTTTTGAAAATTGAGGAAATAATTTTGGAAAATACAGAGGTATGTTTTGAGATGAGTCTTGAATTATAACGCGATAATTATTCTATTTTTGAAGTAAATTTTTAAAGAACTTTTACGTTGAAAACAGGAGAAGGAGGTCACCGAGAAAAGGAAGGACCAGCCTGAAGATCACATACCAGTTGTACCTCAAGATGTAGACCATGAAGCTAGGAGAAAATATAAAGATGTAGCAGCTGCCGCTCAAGCAGCTTTTGAGTCTGCTGCTTATGCAGCAGTAGCTGCAAGAGCAGCTGTGGAACTCTCTCGGTCTGAATCGCGTGATCTGGATGACCCCAAGAGTCCGAGTCAGAAGCCAGGGAATGTATCGGACTCTTGTGAGGATTTGAAATCTGAGTTTCATGCAGGAGAGGAGAATAATGTGGAGGAAGTTGAGAAAATCCAGCCTAGTCAGAACTATGGTTTTCATTCTGAAGTCGGCCAATTCTCCGATGGAGATGAGGTGGAAGAACTCAAACAGAGGAAGTTTGAAGTACAGTTCAAGAGATCAGTCTCTGTTTCAAGTTCTGATATTTCAGCAGACGACATTCTTGTTGATGAGGTGACAAGTTCTAGACATGGTCATGGTGTAATTTATGATGAAATAGATGAAGAAGTTGGAGAGGGAAACAGAATTCCATCATTAAAACTTCCTAAGAATGAAGTTGTTGGTTCTCCAGTGCACCAAGCAGGAAATGAGAAGGAGATTGAAGGATTCACAAAGCAAGGTGCAGAAAAACTAGACATAAATAAGAAGCCAATATCAATGAGAACAAGAAAGAACTTTCACTGGTGAACCAAGAACGGGTAGATGTTAACGAAAAGGAGATTGAAGGATTCACGAAGCAAGGTACAGAAAACCTAGACATAAATAAGAAGCCAATATCAGTGAGAACTAGAAAAAACTATCACTAGAGACCAAGGATGAATAAATGTTTGCTGAGATTTTGCCAGTTGGTGCATATATTGTGTGCTTAGTCAATATATCATAGCTACGTATTTTCTTTATCTTCCGAGATCTTGTAAGGTTTGAGGATATATTTTATGCATTTGTCAATATAATGTAGCTTCATATTTTGTTTGCTTGATTATAAGCTCTAGACAAATGCTGTGATATTTAATAATAATCGAAGCTACAGCTAGACACATAAATTCTTTTGATTCGAAACTTTACTGCTATGGGCTACTATTATATGCTATGAAAAAAGGGGTATAACTTGTGCAAAGTTCAGTCTATCATACCATTCAGCTTTCAGTAAAGATGTAGTGCGAGCTGGTAGATCATAAAACTCGGAGAGAAACTTAGTTGAAAAAGCAACATACACTAAAATATGTACAAATGAATAAACTGAGAAGCCCAGTGTAATCCACAAAGTGAGGACTAAGGACGATGGTGTGTACGCAGCTTTACCCCTCACAAGAAGTGTAATCCGACAAGTGGGGTCTGGGAACAATGGTGTGTACGCAAGCTTACCCGTGAGGGTAGAGAGGCAACTTTTTATTTGTTCAAGGTGGATAAGCATATTTATACCCCAGAAGTGTGGCAGCTCAATGCCAATCTTGACGAAGCAAAAGGCCATAGAGTTGCTGTGCATTTACATTTTAATAGCCTATTTGGTTAAGTCCTCTACTGTAAAACTCCCTATACCATGTTCAGTTGTCTTTTGAACCTAAGACCACTTCCAGTAGTGATGAGAGTAAAGCAGACAAGAGGTCTTAGAAAAGCAAATTAACATTACAAAATGGCAAGATTACACAATTCCAAAGTCTACAAATATATACTCTTAGAACACCTGATCAAGTATACTCCTGCGGTAAAATGTAACACGTAAATATAATCACTAGCCTCTAGCGACGCTTCTTGCCATGCTGGATCAGGTCAGCAAAAGACTGAAAATTCACACCAACATCCTCATCATTTTCAACTCCAAGTTCCTCCTGAAATGCACATGAAGATTAGGAGTGAACTTTAGGAAGAACAAGCAAGAATACAAAAGGATTGACTTGTTAATACCTTAAACTCTTTTGGATTTTTGGGTGAGTTCTCAGTTATGGCATCCCATACATCTCTGAACATCCTTTTTCGCCTTCTCCACTGATTTAAGGCTTCCGAATACAACCCCTCGATGGCCTTTCTTTCTTCTGGACTTACAAGAGTAACACCTTCCCGCAATTTAATAAGTTTCTTTTCCATCTCATCAACCTTGAAATGATAAAGAAGTTAGGATATTTTTTAAGTTATGCTTGAAGACCAGATTCAAATGCTAGAGAGTTCCACAGAGTCTCTTCATCTCCTACCTCTTTTCTCAGTTTGGATTCTTTAGCATGTATCTCTTCCATAGTCAAATTTGACTGCAGAGACTTCATCTCTGCAACAAAACCATTATAATTTACATGTAACATCACTCGGTGAGTTGAAGATTATCAAATTCAAAAAACGTCCAACAAATTTGTACAAATAACTCACAGACAACAGCAAGGAGTATCAAATAGGAATACCTGCTTCAACCTCACTGATGGCTTTCTTCTGTTCATTCAGCTTTTCTTGTAGATTGGCATTTTCTTCCTTCATTCTATTAAGCTCTTCCGTGTCTGGGATGTCAAACTGATCTTGCCGAGCCAGATAAATTTTCTGCTTGCCATACTCTTTAAATGATATCTTACCACTGTCACAGAGGTTATCCAGGGCTTTTTGTACTGCAGCTTTCTTAAGGTTAAACTTTTGCAGTGCATCTGCCACATTTTGGACATTCAATGGTCTATTTTGCTACATTAAACACCATACAGGAAAAGGAATCAAAGACTGTATAACTCAAAATACAAGAATTTGCAGAGACATTTCCAGGCAATAACAAACTAACAGCTATCCAGAAAAAAAAAAAAAAAGACAAGAAAGCGCAACTTGAAGCTATTTTAGACAACAAAGGAAATACACTCTGCGCACACAGTAGTAACAAGTACTTGAAGCTCCAACTAAAGGTGTAATTCTTCTATATCTTACACTTACTTCCTCTATATTTTAACGGAACTTTTACAAGGAACCAAATATATTATACAATAGCTTAGTTACATTGAAGCTAATCAGTTTGATTAACAACAGCTTTCGATATTTACACCTGAATCTTCAAAGCAAAGTAAAATAAAATGTAGTGTACTGCATTACAACTTTTACTGCATAGCTGCTAATTTTAAACACAATTACATTTCATGTTTCAAATTGAATACTCATACCGGTGAAGCACGTAGAAATTAGTTAATTACAGTAACTTATCCATTTCTGTAAACAATAGTAACACTTACAAACAAAAATTCTCTAAATCTTAGATCCTTCAACTACATTTATTTACACATTACAGGTGAGATTTTGAAGAAGAAACAAAGACAAATGCACAGAAACACTACAAACATCGAATTAGATATACTAGTTAGCAAAATGATGAACTGTGTGTTACCTCGTTTACGAAATTGAGCACGATTCCTGCAAATTTTCAAGTAACAAAAAGTCGATAAGCTTTAGGACCTGTAAATTTAGATTTCAACTACGAAAATTTTCAATTCTGTTATCCGGCGAAAATATTCCGGCGAGAGAAGTTACCTTCAGTGTTATCTGCTTTAGGAGCCATGGATTGGAGAATTCACAGAGCTCCAGAACGCGGGAAAAAAAGCTTCTGCCAAAATTTCTATACTTCGAATTTCCAGGAAAAAATTGGGCACGAAGGCCTTTATACGATGTCGTAGTTGAAGATCGCGGGTATTTATCATTGGTATAGACACTAATTACGAAAAGAGGATTCTTACATCGTAAGTTTCAAGTGAGAGTCGCCATAGAGCCCATGGGCCTTGTTGGGATGGACCAACCCAACTAGAAACTTTATGGGCTTTTAGTTCATGGTAGGTCTCTAAGTCCAAATGTTACGGGGCGTGGAAGATGAACAATCGCTAAGGAATAACTTGAATTAAAAGAAAGTAATTTCAGTCATGGTTTCAATTTTGTGTTTAAAAATAACTTCGGCACTATACATACGGAAGAATGAAAAATAATTCCTCTTTCAAAGGTTTTGTAAGACGTAACATAACTTTGGTACAATACATATTCTACCTATCTTACCTATCTTGTTAAATTAATCATAAGTTGTGTATTGACAAACCTTACCCTATTCACAAGCTAAGGTTATGCAAGGTGAGACATAACTTTGGTACCATTTACATTCTAATTGTCTTATTGGATTGACAAACTTTGTTGAACAATGTTCATTATATCTATCTTTTTAAAATTATTTGTAAGCCTTGCTAGATTTGTAAAATCTCACATGCGATAAGTAAATATAAGTTTTGTCATACCGGAAAAACTTGGTGCTACTATCTTCTTTCATCTATCTCATTAACTGTTCACAAGCTTTATCGGATTGACAAACATTATAAGACTTGTCAGATTGACACGACTTGATATTATCTTCATTTCACCTATCTTAAATTATTCACAAATTTTGATCATCTTGTCATAACACACCTAACTATATATATATATATAAATTATTTACACTAGCAATGCAATTGAAAAAGAAATCTTGAAAGTTGAAACAAAAATGATTCCAATTGTTTTCTCCTTCAACTATAGTACACTTAAAAAGAAGATAACATATACCAAACAAAATAAAACAAAAACAGAACTTGAAAGAATTTGCCTACAAATAAATAGCAAAACAACAATTAGGTCAAATTTCCACCACTCTGCTGCCACAAATTGATAATATCAGTTGCTTGATTAAGCAAAATAATCATTTGCTTTTGTGATATCCATGGCTTACTCTCTAGTGTTGTTTTCAACTCTTCCCATGCATCTTTTCTTGGCCAAAAAAAGTATGGACTTAATGGTACACTTCCATGGTCTGGTAAAACTTGATCAAGGCCAAGTCCAATATTTTTCTCCATCCATATGAATTTTAACACTAGCCTTGGCTTCTCAATTACCTTTTTCTTCATATCAACCTTCTGAAAAAAATAATTCAAGAATTTACTAAGATATCAAAACATAATATCCTATCCTTTTGGCTCATTATTTATATAGAGGTACGTACGTATTTGGAAAGAATTATGTGCATTCAATTGAACTTATTATTTTCATATTGAATAATGTAGACACAATGTTGTTTCGATACAAGTGTGAGTATTTGACACAAGTGAAAAGAAGAGGTTGGATTTTGTCATAGGCGGATCTAGCTAGCTAGCTAAGTGTTCAACTGAATCTATTATTTTTGGCTCGTCATCATAACTTATACTTTTAGGTTGCGACATAATTTAACTCAATTTTTGTTCTGTTTTTTTTTTTAGCTAAATGACCAATATATTTTCCTAATTATGCCTTTAAATTTTTTAATTAATTAAAACATTCATAATTTGCTAGTTATTGCTCATTTTCATTAATGAGTGTTGAACTGCCGTTACATTTTTAGAGAATCGGAGACAATTTTTAGAAAATTCTAGCAACATAGTACATACATGTTAAATAATCATAGTAAATGTGAATTCACGGACTTCAAAAATTCTATATTTTCCTACATTCTCCGTATCTTTAATTTAGCATTAAATATTACTAGTGGGAAATAACACGACTTTTCATAAAATTAGTTGAGTTGCACGCAAACTGATCCGAACACTGGCTTATTGGAAAAACATACATAATGAAAATTAAAGTGCTGATTTTTTACCTCAATTTCTTGAACAACAGCTTCTGAAATCTCAGCTACACTTGGTTCTGCTTCTGTAACTGTTGAAGCAAAAATCCTATTAATTCTTCTTGTTGATGAACCTTTGTTGTTTAAAGAAAATGAAGAACATGATTTGAAGGATTTGTAAGAGGGGTTTTGTGAAGGTAAAGAAGGAATACTCAAATTTCCTTTCAAGCTAGATTGAACAGACATTGATAACATTTTTTGTGTTAGGAAAAAAATAATTGTCTAGTGATGAAAAAAAGTGAAGTGGGAAAATTGTGGCCTTAAAAAGAGTGTAGAGAATTTGAGATAATGATAGAATGGATAAGGTAGTAGAAGAAAAATAGAATGAAAGAAGTTTAAATTGGGCTAAGAGGCCTATGTGTTAGGATTTGGGCCCAAAGAAAGTATGATTCACTAGTTCTCATAGCTTTACTACTTTTGTACATTTAGCAATGTTATGTTTGATTTGGGGTGTCAAATGAGCAGGTTAGACGGATTTTGGGGAGTTAAAGTTGTGTTAATAAACGAGTGGGTATTGATTTGTTTGAAGATTATAAAGTTGAGATGAGTTGAGTTAATATTGTGTTGTAGTTCAATTTGTTCAACTTTTATCAAGTTTGCATTTCTTTGGAAACAAAACTAAGTATCAGGTTTTTATGGACTAATTTTGTCATCTCTAAGTTGACTATAATCAACTTGATCAATATTATCTAATTATTCAAAGAATAGAATGTATCTCATGGGTGAAGATTGTCCATGCTTCTCAAATGTTACGTACTTTTTAGGTCATTAGTCAGCAACTCTTATTATTTTAGAAAAAATCATCTTCTCATTCAAACAGATGTCGCGCCTTGAACTTGTGGATGAGTGTGATATATATATACCTCTTTGACTATCCGTGAAATTAAATCCCTAATATTAACAAATGTGGGGCATATTAAGAATGTCCAAGAGCTACATTCTTTCTTATTGTTATTAATTTGGTGGGGTTTATTTGCCCTGATTTCTTACCATAAATAAGTTTTCCTTTTAGGAAAAGGTTTTAATATTTTGACTAGTCCTTTTTTTGTAGGAAAGGTTTTAGGACTTTATAAATACATGCTTGTTCCTTCTAATTTAATCAGCATTCACAATGTAGTCCTAGGGTTTTGAGAGTTGCAGTTATGGAGGAGAATTTTGTGTACCTCCTTCTATTCCGAGTGAATTGGTTGAGGTTGTTTCTCTCTATATTTTGTACTCTCATATTTATAGTGGATTGCTCATCTCGTTTGTGGACGTAGGTCGATTGACCGAACCACGTTAAATCTGTCTCTTTTGGTGTGTTTCTCGTTTGTCTTCTTACTCGTGGTCTTTCGAGGTTTGCTTTGCTAGCTTCCGCATTACACCTAATTATTTTCGATCCTAACAATTAATAAAGTCATCTTTGTAATAAGATCCGAAAAAACTGAAAATGAAGTTCATATATCATAACTATTTTTTTCCAATGTCATTTTCTTCATAATTAGCAAAAGAGACGACTTTTGATATATATGTCCATGCGCAGTACTACTCATTCAAGTTTATGAAGAAAACATAATAATATTAATATTAGTCATATTAATTATGAAGTGATCAAAATGAGTTGCAAATTTGAAGACCGCTAATTCAATCCACCTCATGAATTCATACTCATATTTTGCCCTTTGCATACACACAAAAAGTATAGTTTTATGATCAATGTGACGCTTGGTTTAATTTTTCCAAGATTAAGAGCTAATATTGGCTAGAGGTGTCGTATCCAAGAAGAACGGAGATTTAAGATGATGTCGTACATCGCATAGTTGGAGTGGATTGGATGAAATGACGGTTCGTATTCGGGTACTATGTGATAAGGATGTGTTGTCAAGTCGTAAATGTAAGTTCTACAGAGTGATGATTAGAACAACGTCAAATAAATGAGTTGAACTGAATTTAAGTGAGTCAAAATGAGTTGAGTTAATAAATAGACAGATGAAAAGTTATTTAAGTTGAAACAGTGCAAGTCATAACCCAATCCACCAAATTCTTATTAAATTTATTTTTCTAACTACATTTTTATATAAAAAAAACAAAAGAAAAATGACTTCCACACAAAAAATTTAAAAGTTATTTTTCCTTTCTAGTAAAGAAGACTATTTTCTAGCATCTAAACATCAGAAAATAACTTATTTAATTTTGTAAACCATTATACCAAATAGTACATTAGTACACATGTAATTAGTTGAAGTCACGCCTCTTTTTTATAGAATAATAATTAGCTGAAACTTTTGCCAAATATATTTGCTCATGTTAAATAGAAGTCCTAATTTGTACCAAAAATTTATTTCTTTATTGGAAAGAATTCTTTAATTACTTACTAAACATGTTTGCATGATCTAATAGTTGAAAATGGAAGCAATTGAAATTGACAGAATGCTTCCACCTTTGTTTGAGTTGTATAGAAAGTCTTTATCTTTTTAATTCATTTCTTCCCAAAGAAAAATTCAAAAAATAAACTTTCAAATGAGAAAAAATAATTTTTCATTAAGTGTTCGATATTTATATTTGAGTCCAATTAATCTGAATTCGCATTGCGAAACCCATTTGTAAGGATGATGCTCCCAACAGAGTTTTTATCAATTTCAGAAGCTCAAACCCAAAATCTAACTAAGAGTATAAGAATCGAATCTCAATAATCCCACCACGTGGTCAAATGAGAAAAATTGAAAACTCTTCAAACTGTGAGAGATCATTAAAGACAAATCACATAGTGAACCAATTGCCTAGCAATACAAATTAATTTGTTCCTTTTGCTACATTGAAAAGTCATTTAGCTTTGTGTATACACACAAAAAAAAAATTTAAAAATAAAAATAATGAATAAGTCTCTAAGTATATGCTTGCTCTATATTCTTATATATATAGCTTGGCATATATTTATTCATTTCATAGACCTTTCTCATAAATCTACATTTAGACCATATTGTTATTTCTTCTGACTCTTCTTTTGGTATTTGCTATCACTATCTTTTTCTTATAACAAATTTCTGGTAATTTTCCGTTATGTTTTTATTTGTTTTACTTTCTTTGATTTGTTTGTTATATTTATAAATAAAATCCCAATAATAGATTTTCTTTAATTTCCAATTGAATTTGCTGGTTTAAAGAGCAATGCTCTGTTATTGGTAAGTCTTATACAAAATGCGATCAGCATTTCTCTTTTTATTACTTGTATGTTCTTTAATTTTCTTTACTTAGAAATAGGTTTTATATTCTTATGTTAAGCCATGAAATACCATGCCATCTTTCAATAATTTCTAGCATAACCGACATGAACGATAACAACATATTCGGTGTACGTAATCCTACAAGTTAGGCATAGGTCTAGAGAGTGTAGAGACCTAGACTAACTTGTGCACGTAGAGAAGTTGTTTTTGATAGACCCTTAGCTAAAGAAAAAATATATTATGATGTAAGAAAAAAATTTATATAGGTTATATATACACCCACTCGTGTCACGTTCGTTGTCAGACCTAACTTATAAGTTACGGTTCACGTGAACTAGTAAATTTTGATCGGATCCTATATTCATAAACATTTGATTATAAAATCTAGTTTTTATTAGTATATATTAACTTGAGATCATTATAAAAATCATATACTTTAAATCTTAGATCCGGCATTCGTTGTTTTTTCTTACAAGTTATTGTGGAGTGGGAGGGAAGTTTCTTTTCTTTGTTCTCACCACCGTACTTGGTGATGTTAGACAGAATCATTCAGTTTCTTTACTTTCATGCACGTCTTTTCTTTATGGACCATCTTTTCTCTTCGTGGCCTTCAAGAGGTTTATATTTATTTTTCGAAGATTTATCGAAAACAATCCTTTTAGGATGGCAGGAATAAGATCTGCATATATATATATATATACCCCAGATACGGGCGGAGCAATAACATAGTATTGGTGTTGAAACATATACAACCAATAAGTTGGGTTTAAGTTTTAGTCATGTTAGTAAATTTTGAAGTGCTCTAAAAAAGTAATAACATTTTAATATATACTCCTTCATATCCCATTTTAAATGAAAATTTTTCTTTGATTATAATTTTTCATATACATGCCTTTTATATGATTTTATATAGTAATTATTTCCACATTTAATACTTTTATATAAGCTCTTAATATGTAGAAAATAACAAAAAATAAGATCTCATGTCCTAATAGTAATTACTAATTACCAATGAGAAATCTATAGTTTAACCCTCGTAATCTAAATTCTCTTCTGTATAATATTAGATTAAGATATACTATATGCTTAAATGAAGTGTGGAAATTTATGTAACCGATCGCAACTTGCTTGGATTGAGGCGTAACTGTTATTACATTAATTTCTCTAGTCTTCTTTCACATATCTTGTAAAACAAAAATAACTATTTGATCATCTTTTTTTCTTTTTTCTTTTTGCAGACTCCATATATAAACCAAGATTAAAAAACAATAAATCAACAAAAAATGGTGACCATAAAGAATTTCTTCAAGAAGGCTTCTCATCAAGATCAACACAATCAAGAAAAGGAAAAACTACTACAACATGATGATGATGAAATTATTAAAAATGGATGTTGTTGTTTCACTCCATTATATGAAAGATTCAAAAGTTTCTTCAATAATATTCAAGATTTTGCAAAGAAAGCAATTGAGATGGGTAAAAATGATCCAAGAAAGATCATTTTTTCATTAAAAATGGGATTTGCTTTATCATTTGTGTCTCTTCTTATTTTTTGGAAGAAACCAACTGATGTTGCTCAATTTGCAATATGGGCAATCTTGACTGTTCTTGTTATGTTTGAGTTCACTATAGGTACTAAAATCTAACACCCCTCTCTTGTTTTTTTACTATATTATTTATCGTAGCATGTAATTTTTCTTGTTTTAAAAAAATATTTTCAAGATTATAAATCTCATTTCTTATATGAATGTTACATGTAAGTTTTCTAAAAAAGATGTGGAATTTGAAATCTTGAAAATAAGACTTGATTCTTTGTTGTAAAAAATAAATGGTTTATATATTGATGGTGTACATTAGTTAGTTATATATGTTATACATTGTATGTATAAAAAAAATTACAATATCAGATCACCTAAACAATTAACAAGTTACTTTAAAACATGTGATATTTGTAATTCTGAAAATTGGACAGATTATCTAGTACACAGGTAAAAATGATTTAATGGTATAAAAATTATTTGTGCTGACAATGTATATAACTTAAATTTATTGTAGAATGAGTATTAAGTTCTATGTATTAATGGTGTAATTTGACGATACAAAACATCTTTGGAACATTAATATGTATAAATTAATTAAATACTTTTTTACTATAAGTTATCCTTTAATTTTCCATTTTTTTGTTAATTGCAGGAGCAACTTTTATTAAAGGATTTAATCGTGGCTTGGGAACATTTTGTGCTGGGATGCTTGCCTTCATCTTTGCTCAATTAGCATTATGGGCTGGAGAAAGGGAAAAAGCTGTAATTGTTGTGAGCATTTTTATTGTAGGTAAACACTCTAATTTAACTAGCATAAATATCTACAATTTGGGGTTAGATGTCCGGTTTGAGTTGAGTTTGGACGGGTTGAAAGTTGAAATTGGTGTTAATAAATGGTTTATTGGCTAATTCTATGAAAAAGTTCGTTGTGGTTAGATGGATTGCGTCAAAATGGACTAAATAATTGGATCATAGCTCAATCTATCCAACTCTTATCAAATTTTTTTAAAAATTTTGTTTATTTATTTATTTATTTATTTATTTATTTATTACCAAACAAAACTTGTTTTCTTTATTATAGCTATATATAATAAAACATATGAAATTAAAAAAAAATGTGTGTTTATTTATAGTTTGAAAAGATCGCTATAATGGTCAATTAGGCCTACATACTAGGCCCAAATTTTTTTAACTTTCAGATGGATTAAATTTGAACGGATCAAGATTGACTAAGTTAATAATAGGCGGTTTAATTAACGACCTTCATATTTTCATATGCTAATCTTTAAGATACTTAATTGGGAATGTTACATATAGTTGGTCGGTCAGTCAAAAATATTGACAACTTTTAGCTAATATACATGATATACACTTACACACATATGTATGCTGGTTATTTTTTTGAGTGGATGACTATTTATATTAATTTTTCTTCAAGTTTAGTAAATATAATCTCATATGTATTATTTTCTTTTTGTTTTTTGCAGCTTTTATAGGAACATATTTGAAGTTATATCCAACAATGGCACCATATGAATATGGATATAGAGTATTTATTTTGACATATTGTATTCTCATTGTGGCTGGAAATAGGACTAGAGAATATAATGTGGCTATTTTTACTCGTTTAGCCCTAATTGCTGTTGGTGCTGGTATTTGTTTGATGATTAATATTAGTGTTTGCCCTATTTGGGCTGGTGAAGATTTGCATCGATTGGTCGTTAAGAATTTCATGGATCTTGCAACGTCTTTGGAAGGTATATGTCAATATGATATATTTGAATGTTAATATGTATCGTAAGTAGATTGCTTCTGATTGTTAAATTATTTGACGATCAGAGTCATTCTTTAATAAATGTATCACGATGAAACTATCAAATTTTGTGGCAGGTTGTATCAATGGATACTTAAGTTGTGTTGACTATGATGAAGCTACAAATGATTCAGATTATAATGGCTACAAATCTGTTATAGAATCAACAAGTCGAGAGCAAACATTGGTACGTTTTAACATTGATGTGTTTACTAATTAAATGAGCTGAATATATCGACAATTTTTAAAATTTCATTTTGTCATTCAAATTATATAGTGTTATAATGGAACACCTCTACGTATAATAAAATTTTCATATTGGACACTTTATCTGGTTCTTTTCTAAAAATAACTAAAAATAGGTCATATTCAAGAAAAATAGGATTGTTTTTTTTGAAATTACTAATTAATTGTGTGAAGACATAATAGTAGTGCCTAACCACAAGGTTTGCCAATAACGATCATGTTCAAATCACATGTTGATAAGAACCACAAATTTGGAGGAACAATTGAATTAATAATTATGTGTAGACACTTGACTTAGTTCTTGTACTTGTTGGTGATGACCGTAAAGCTAATTAGGCAAAGTTGGATGATTTTTGGAAGACGGAACAAAGTCGAGTGACTTTGGTGTCTAGTTATTATAAGTCGAGTGATCATTAATCAGACATTCAACTCCTTTATATATCATGTGTTTAGATACTCTACCGAAACATATATAATTTAAATATCTAAATAAAATTTACTGACAAGTTTAAAAGGACTGTCAAAATATATTCAATCCGTTAATGATATCATAAATTTACATAGAAAAAATCATATGACATCCTAATTAATATTTTAGATTTTTACTTGAACAGCTTGGATTTGCTATTTGGGAGCCACCTCATGGACGTTTTAAAATGCACAAGAATCCCTGGAGAGACATTGTCAAATTAAGCAGTGGATTGAGACATTGTGCATTCATGGTCATGGCATTGCATGGTTGTATCCAATCAGAAATTCAGGTTTTACCATCTAACTAATTGTATCAATAATCTATGTTGCTCGAATCCTTCAATGATATCATTGCACCGTATCAAATTCTTCAAATGTACATTATTTTCTGGATGATCACACATATTCAATCACATAACATAGACAATAAGAAGTCAAATTCTTATGTAGGTCTTACCTTTTGTGTCATCTTCCACTATAAAGATGGAGGGGGCATAAAAAACACATAAATAACTTTTACACTATAAGTATTTTTTAACAAATTATTTAATTTAGTATTGCAATATTTAAGTTGTCACATTACGATCGATATAGACATTTTCATACTATGTATTTCATGTCTATAATTTAAATAATTTTTACATTATCAATATATTTAAAGAATTATAACATGTTATTTACTCTACTATTTAGGTTATCATATTATGAATTGCATGTTATAGTAGGACATCATAACCTTATATTATTAAAATATTGTATTCTATCAGTATATAGTATATAGAAATTAAACGTGTTAACGTCTTTTTCAGGCACCACCAGAAAAGAGGAAGGTTTTTGGGAACGAGCTTAAGAAAGTTGGTACAAATGCTGCAAAAGTTCTACGTGATCTAGGAACAAAATTAGAGAAACTAGAAACGCTAAATGGCCATGAAAATATCTTAAAAGAAGTGCATGAGACAGCACAAAATCTTCAAAAAAAAGTAGATCATAAGTCATATCTGTTGGTCAACTCAAAAAGTTGGGAAATTGGAAAATCCAACATCGACGATTCTTCAAGTGAAAATAGTAGTGAAAATATACCATTAAGTTGTCGATCACTAAGTGAAACAGCTATCGACATAAGGTCATTACAAGGAAATTGGCCACAATCTGTCGCAAAGTTAACACCATTTAAGAAGCAAAATCAATGGCCTTCGCGTCTTTCACTTGTTGATGGTGAAATTGTTGATACAGTCGAAATGGAAACTTATTTAAGTGCCAGTGCTCTTTCCTTAGCAACGTTTGCATCACTTCTCATTGAATTTGTTGCAAGGCTACAAAATGTGGTGGACAATTTCGAAGAACTAAGTCAAAGGGCAGAGTTTAAAGAGTCAAGTAGTGTTAAAAGTTAAAAGAGTTTACTAGGTATATCTTAATAATGTGATTTGTATTCAAGATGTGAGTTCTTTTGGTGAAGGATTAGTTTGTGTGAAATGAAAAGAGAAAATGCATTGGTGATTTGTTTGTTGTGTGAGGAGGAAAAGGATTAGGGAAATGAAATTTGTATAATATTGGTGTGTGGAATATTTCTTGTATCATGAATTGATAGTTGTACATGTACAAGGCCCAGAAACGTAATCAATAAATTGCGCAATTTTGTCAATCTATGGTGGCGTAATTAGAATATTTATAGAATTCATAATATAAAGTATATGTGAAAAAGTAATAAAGATTATATTCGGTAGCAATTATATACTTAAAAATAATTAGTAATTTTACATGTGTAATTTTTTAAAAAAAGAATTCAGATGAACCCCATGTATTCTAGCTCTGTCCTGTTTCGTCATTTTCCATTGAGTGATAGAAGAGAAATAGTTAGATAATGAGTCATCATGGATTATAGGGAGGTCTTTTTGTTTTGCAAAATTTGATAAAAGACCAATATAGAGGTTGCTAAATTAAAGTAATTATTTTTATGTTCTAATTTGTAATAACATGGATTCAATAGATGTTTTTTTTGTCTCAATTTATGAGGCATAAATAAAACTTAAAAGATGATAAATATTTCTATATGTTTTTCTGAAATATTTGAAATTTTAATTATAATGATTTATAGTAATTTTTATGTCATTTTTCAAATAATATGTGTGTTTCTCTCAATCCCAATTTATGTGGTATTGATGGAATTTGAAGAGTCGATCAATTCTTGTATGATTTCAAAATTGTTAATTATTACATAATATCCAAATAATATATGGTAATCCCCTTGTTTCAATTTATACGGCATGAGAATCAATCAAATTTATTTTATATCTTTAAATTATTATATTATGACTTATAATCCTTTTTATGAATTTTTCAAAAATATAATTAAATTTACGAATTTTTTAAAAATATAATCAAATATTTTAAGTGATTAATTATTGAGGAAAAAAATATATTGAAAAGGCCCACTACAAAAACACACCTCATGTAAAGACGTTGTTCATGAAAATATTCAGAAAGATGTGACGTGATGCTATAGAGTTGTCAAAACGAAATAATAGAGAAAATGAATATGTCATCATGCCAATTATATCTATTAATTTTATTTTTTATTCGACGTTTGGTATTTATTTTTGGATTTGACTAATTTAAATTTGTGTTAGAAATTTTAATTTAGTTTAAAGTAAAGTTTTCCTTATTAAAAATAGCTTTATATTTAGAGCTCGAACTCAAAATTTTTAACTAAAAATAAAAGAGTATTTAGTAGTTCACGGTGATCTTCGATGGCATTGATCATGGATCTATGGTGATTCCACGTATCTCTTTCAGTTTTTTTAATTTGTTCTACTTGTTTAGTTAATATATTAATCAACTGTCACAAATCTCGATGCATCATCACTAAATAATTTGAGTTTAAAGGTGTGGACAATAGACATGCAGTATTTTTTTTCCATTTTAATATTCTTATAATTATTTGATTTGCCAACTACTAAACTTGCTGATTGATTAAGAAATTAATGTCTTGTCTTGCTCCCTTGTATTAATGTTTATTCGAGTAATTATTCAAATAGAATGATTTTTATATTGCTTTAAGTAAGATTTCTGTATTATATTATTTTTATATATATTTCAATTAGTCAGACTCTATGTTTCTATTCAATATCTATAAAATAAATTGATATGAGTACGCAAATCACCATAAACTGTCGGTACAGTTAATCAAATCTAATTACTTAAAACTAAGAAAGAGAAATAAATTGAAGATTAAAGATTTAGGGTGTGTTTGGTATAAAGGACAACATTTAGTGGTCGTTTAGTAGTATGTGTAACAATAGTGTTGAATATGGTGTATTAGTAATGCAAGAATTAATAATTTCATGATTAGTTATGCTGACATTATTTATTATTCACTATTTTGTTTGGTGTATTAGATATATGAAAAACAACATGCATTGTATAATTTTTAGAAAATTATTTGTTTACAAAATTACCTTTCATATTCTTTAGCTTTGTACACTTTTGGGGACAATTTTGTCTTAAATCATGTTTATATTAAAGGTCTTTATATATGCTAATACCATGATTTTTTATGTATTAATTATATATAAAATAATACCATAGGGTAGATAATTAATATTTTTATTATTTATGTATATGTTGAAAAATTATATCAAACAAGAAATTAGTGTTAATATTGAAATTAATACCTATATTTATTTTCGGTAATACGTATATTATTTTCATTGATACATCTTACCAAACGAACTCTTAAAGCAAAAGTGTCATGCCCCGAGCCTACACCCTGGACGTGGCCGGCACTCGAGAACTATTGCTGGCCCCAAGTGAACCCTTGGCTTGACTTACTTACTCAACGGAAGACTTTAAGCATTAAGAAAATGATTCATATGCTAAATAACTCAACTGTCTCAAACTGAACTCATAATGTTTTTAAAAATAAACATTTAACTTAGCCAAAATGTCAATTCAAATATGAATATAAGCCAATAACAAAGTAGTGACAAATGAATTTAACTAATTGACTGTCTGTCTATGAAGCCTCTAAAACAACTAAGATGGATGTCACGACATCCTAAAGAACTAAAATGATAAAATAGTGAAAGAAGGGGATCCTCCGAAATGCAAGGAGTCTCACCAACAACTCTGAAGCTTAACTAGATCAACGATATGCTGGATGCTGATCCTAGTTACCTGCATCTGCATCATAAGACGATGCAGGCCAGCTAGCATCAGTACATTAAATATACGAGTATGCGAGTTGGAATGCAAAACACAACTTAAGCCATTATTTCACAGAGAAAAATGAAAATAAGAAATTCAAATTCTATATGGTAGTTAAGGGAAGACTAGCTGGAATCTTTCAGATATGGATTGAGGTAACAAATTCAATAAAAGACTTCCCCACTCCCCTCTTCAAAGGGTTCAACGACCTAAATGAAACTTTGGACTACGCAAGAGGAAAATCTGGGGCCAAATTATTTTGTAAGGCCGACTTTGAGGCAAACAGCAAGCCCTTTCTTATAATACAATATTCGAAAAGACACAGACAAAATAATATTTTGTGACCACTGCTCTTCAATGATAGAAGGTTTCAAAAGACAAAACCAAACCATTGAAAGACTCGAAAAAGAAAAAGAAAAAATGACACAGCATATCCACCTCTTACAAGAAAGAATAAAGATTTTACATTTTGAAATCACTCAGACTATACTACTATAAATCAAAGACTATCCAAAAGAGCAAAAGAGTTCTCCATCTCATTGTAAAATGGATAAGACAGGTGTACATTCCCCAAAGAATGTAGAAAGAGCTATTGTATCAGCTAAATGCACAGCTAGTCCCGTTCAAACGGTAGCAGGTAAAGACTCATCAAATTCGTTGATGGCCGACACTTTGCCAAAAAGTGTGAGAATTTTACCAGCCAGTTTCAATACAACCAAGACTACAGAAAAAGGAAAGAAGACTAAAGGATTCCTGTTAAAAAGAAAAAAAGACAAAAAAAATAGAACAGATGATACAAAGTTCTCTCCACAAGCTACTCAGTGAAAAAACTAAAGAATTGTTGTAAGAGAATACCCAAACTCAGAACCGGAGACTGCAGACACTGACACTGAAAACTCAGAAAGTAATGAATACAACCCGTCGCTAGAACAATTTGCTCAAGACCCAAATGAAGACGACGACTTAGGGATGAGTTTTGACTATATTGCATTGCACAATCTAGACACGTAAGAAATACGTAAGACATGACGATCAAAGAATAAAGACAAAAAAGGACAAGTAAGCAATGACGTAATAAGTCATTACTCTAAAGCAGACAATAAAGAGGACATCACTACTCAAAAGCGGATAATTATTTTGAAAAAGTCTTTCAAAGGCCATGTGACGATGGGGCCCAAAGAGCACCCGACAGGTAAAGGAAGAATACTCAATATTTGAAATCCGAAGTTTCAAATCCGTAGAAGTCCTTTCTCACCTATAAATACGAAACCATTTGCAAGAAGAAAGACAGAGTGCAGAGAGAAGAACAAGCAGAGCATAATATAGAATAGTTTACAAGTTTGAAGCTTTACATATTTCCTCTTCCTTAAAAAAAAAAAGAAAAAAAGAAAAAAAAAAAAAAGAGTGAAGTGAGTTTGTTTTAAAGAGTGTGAGTGTGAGTGTTTATTTTCGCAAGTAGTTGCAAGGTCACCCGGGGACTCCCGAAAGGGAAACCTCTCCCCGACCATTATCATGTAAGTAGTTATATGTCTTTCTAGATCTTTAGCAGTTTCTCCCTGTTGATATTATGTACCATTATTATAATGTTTATGTATGTACTATTTAAATTATGGTTCATTTATTACTTACTCTTAGTAAATGATTAGTTTCTTTCCCTCTTAGTAGCAATGATGGATTAACCTGCAAATGGCTAGGGAAGTTGAAAGTCCGCCATAGTCAGAGAATTGAAGGACTGTGTGTCCCGGGGTTTGGTTAAAGAAGAAGTTGCTAAGAACATTGACTAAGGAAAAGAGATGAACAGACTAAAAAAAAAAAAAAAAGTAATTTTGGGAGAAACTACATAGATCTAGTAACAACAAACTACTATACTTGATAAGGGAACAGGAAGAGGGAGTACTGAGTAGGATTTTACAATTTAATTCACAAAACGCTTTATTTATCAACCACATCATCCTTATTATTTCTAAACATATGATTATATTTACTTGAATTGCTTATATATATATATATATATATATTAGATAAAAGGAAGAAAAAAAACCATGTGAGCTCTACACGATGATTCATGATAATTCGACAGACCATAATTTTTTAAAGTAAAGAAAATAAATCAAAATGCATGTGAAAAGATTTTTGTTGGAGCTTGTGAGGTGACACAATTTGATTGCTTATTTTTTAAAAATATATATATATCAAAATAAATGACAAAAAAAATAGTAGCTACCTCTTTTAATATTTAAGAAAACTGAATCACAAATATTTTTTAAGTAAATTTTGGTTGGAGTGAATCTTGTTAGGTGTCACAATTTGACTGCTTCTATAAAATATATATATTTTTTTATTTTTTTCCATTTTAAGATGACGCAAAAATTGAAGGGAGGTCATATTGGTAGGTTTTGTAATAATAAATATTGATAGGGACATTATATTATGGTCACGTTGTTAGCTGTCACACTTTGACAGCTTTTATGTTTAGATGCTCAATCAGAATATATTATCGTTTGATTGTCTAAATAAAATTTATTTATAAATTTAAGAGGCTATAGACGTATTGGTCAGTGGGTGTTTGGATCGATTTATTTTGAATAGATTTCAGCTTTTAAATTATTTTTGACATTTGAAAATGTTTGAATAACTCAAAAAGTGTTTTTAAGCACTTTTCTAAGGGCGAAAAAGTACCAAAAAAGCCAAAAGTCTAAAGTTAAGTATCACCAGACTTACGACTTCTAACTTTTGACTTATAAGTCACTTAAAAAAAGTTCATCCAAACACCTCCGTATACATTGATTCTACTTATATTCTTGTTAATATATTTATCGACTCGCACAACTCCCAATGCAGCAAAACTAAAAAACTGAGTTAAGGTGTAAACATGTTGTATTTAACTATATCTGGTATTTTTTTCCACTTTAATAAATTACTATATTTTGTATAGAATAATAAATATAAGGATATAAATCACTGTAAACTTTGTCGGGTGCATTTAAACAGATCCAACAAATTCAAACAAAGATAAATAATAAAAAAAGATTTTAAAGGAACACCTTTATGGATGATATTTTTTTTCATTTTTTGCAAGCCTATAATTGTTCAAACAATGAGAAAATGATTTTTAAAACAGTTATAAAGAAAAAAAATTGTAAATAATATTTTTTACGTACTTATCAAATTATAAAATTATAAATCACTTATTTTCAAGAGACACCATCCTTTTTAATATCAAGAACTTAACAATCCTCAATTGAGTGAGCTTGTTCATAATTCATGCTGAAATTAATAAAGAAATGTTCCTTTCATAATTAACTATAAGTTTCAATTATGAGGTTTGGGATGCACTTTCTTTTTGGTAGGAATGTTTTCTCTAAAAAGACCCTATACGACACGAATTTAAATTAGTTAAGCTCCAATGCACATACAAAAAGTGCTGCTTATAATACTACTCTCTCTTGTTTCAACTTTCAAGTACATTCGTTTTTAATCCTTTTTAAAAAAGAACATTTCTCTCTTTATTTGTTTGACAATTCATTAAAATATTTTTACTAATTTAACCTTTTTCATTTTTCTATGTCCTTTTGTCCTTTCTTTCTCTTAACTAACAACTTTTCTCCTTTTCCTTTATTCTTTTTTTCTTTCAAAAAATTACTTATATCTTATATAAGAGAAGTTCCACACCTCTTGGAGAGCACAAATGGACCCTTAATTTGATCAATCATCCCCTCTCTTTCTCTTCTTTAATTTTTCCAAGAAAAAAAAATATATATCAACAACAACAATAAATGGTCATGAATATAAAGAATTTCTTCAAGAAGGATTCTTCTTCTTACAACAAAGAAAAATTGTTGATACATGATGAAAAAAGAAATGGTTGCTGTATTTATTTCAACAATATTCGAGATTTTGCTAAGAAAGCAATTGAAATGGGTAAAAATGATCCAAGAAAGATCATTTTTTCATTAAAAATGGGATTTGCTTTATTTTTTGTGTCTCTTCTTATTTTCTGGAAGGAACCATTTCCAGAAATTGCTCAGTTCTCAATATGGGCAATCTTAACAGTTCTTATTATGTTTGAGTTCACCATAGGTATTAAACTTTAACATCCATATTTAAATTATATATACTGACAGAGTAATATTTGTTTCTACTTTATCATTGTAATTTGATATGTTGAGATATATGTGTAGGCATATTAGAAGTGATAGAATTTGAACAAGATATGATTAGTCTCCGTGGTGGATAATACGATGGATATAAAACTGAGATAATTCATATATGTGATGAGAAGACGAGTGATAAGTTGACTACAATGGATAGAAGGAGGGATAGAGGTAAACTGAAAAAGTCTTGGGGAGATCTGATGATTAAATTAAACAGGACATGGTCTAACTACAACTTACTGAGGGCATGATCTTAGATAACAAAAATATGAAAGTTTTTAATTATTGTTATTATTACTCATTTACAATTTTATACTTCGATTTTAGTATTACTTGATGTTTCATTAATTGCTTCTTCTTCATTGTTACAAGTTACAACATGACTTTTTGCAACTATATTCTAACAGTGACACATAAATTGAGATAACGGGAGTATAATTTTTTTTATTTTTGGCAGGAGGAACACTTATTAAAGGATTTAATCGTGGTTTGGGTACATTATTTGCTGGGATGCTTGCTTTCATCTTTGCTCAATTAGCATTATGGGCTGGAGAATGGGAAAAAGTTGTATGGGTTGTCAGCATTTTTATCGTAGGTAATTAATTAAACTTTTTAGTAGCATAGATCCTCGTAAGAATTTAATTTATATACATCGTGCATAATATAAAAGAATATTAGATGAATTTAATATATGATAGATAATTTTTTTTTTTATTTTTAAGTTGTTTATATGAATATACATACTATATTTTAGTAGATCTGATAGCGTAAAAGTTATTTGATTTCATGACTTCAATTTATCCTAGATAAAAAAAAAAGGAGGAGTTTATTGGTTATATAAAAAGCCTTTAGCTTGGAAAATGACAAATTTTCATGCTATTGATTTTTTTTCTTTTATTTCTTTTTATATTCACACCGTTATTCCGAAAAATAATAATTAAAACTTTAAAATCTTCGAATGAAGTGAACTTTTTTTTAGGTACTATAATTTATAAAGCAATGACTTTTTTTTTTCTGAAGAGACGCCTGTCTTTTCCACTAAAGACACCACTAGTTTCCCAAATAAGCACCAAATTCATATTATCTCCGTGTTTCATATTAGTGGATCATTTTTTTATTTTATAATATTTTAAAAAAATCATAAATAAGAAGATTTATTAATTCATCTCTTTAAAAAACTTCTTGAAAAGTTTACAAACAAATGTGAACACTTTCAAAATTAATTGCATGAATGATAAAAAAATATTAATTAGTGTTTTTTAATTTAATAACGTGATCAACTAATATGAACCAGACGAAATAGTTACTTATGATCGAATTCAGAGAACTTGTTTCACATTTTAACATATATTTTTGAATTCCTCTTCTTCTCTTTTTTCTTTGCATTGATTCGAAATAAAAGCTATATATATATCATATGATTTGCTTCAATCTTTATGTCCAATATGTTATCGAAATTTGAGATACACTATTCCGTTTTATTTTGGAAGGAAATAATTCCATATCGAATACTATGGTCTATGAGGTAATTAAATTAGGTTTATCGTGTATAAGATGTTATTAATTAATACCATTTATTTATTTATTTTGCAGCATTTTGTGGAACATATTTGAAGTTATATCCAACAATGGCACCATATGAATATGGATATCGAGTATTTATTTTAACATATTGTATTCTCATTATGGCTGGAAATAGGACTGGAGGATATAATGTCGCAATTTTAACTCGTTTAGCCCTAATTGCTCTTGGTGCTTGTATTTGCTTGATTATTAATATTGGCATTTGCCCTATTTGGGCTGGTGAAGATTTGCATCGATTGGTCATTAAGAATTTCATGGATCTTGCAACATCTTTGGAAGGTATACGTCGATATAAAAAAAATTCACATTTCTTAAGAACGACTTATATAATATTATTTTGTTTGGTCAGGTTGTATTGATGGATACTTAAATTGTGTTGAGTGTGATGAATCTACAAATCATTCGGAATATAATGGATACAAATCGGTTATAGAATCCACAAGTCGAGAGCAAACATTGGTACGTATGGATAATCATATTTAGAACTAACAAATTAGTTGGTGATGAATTATCAGAAAATTCTGTTAGGTATACGAATAATTTAGAGATGAAATTGAGAGTTTTTGTATATAGTTACTTGATTCATATATATATTTGAACAGCTTGGATTTGCTATTTGGGAGCCACCTCATGGACGTTATAAAATGCACAAGAATCCATGGAGAGATTTTGTCAAATTAAGCAGTGAATTGAGGCATTGTGCATTCATGGTCATGGCATTACATGGATGCATCCAATCAAAAATTCAGGTTTATGTCGTATTCTTGAAAATATATTATTTTTGGAAAATCTGACACATAGGGCTGATTCAAAATTTTCACCAAGGGTAAGGAAGTAAACACATCACTCTAAAAAAAGGACCTCCAAAGGTCCATTTTGATAAAAAAAAATAATCAATTTATTTATTTATTTTTAAAAACCTGACTTCTTGAATTAAGTTTTTGATTGTTTTTTAGTAGTGCGAAGTCAAGGAAAACTAACATCTCAGGTATATACATAACAAATATATTCACCTTATTATATACAAATAATATAATTTTCTGACAGACACATTTAATGAAATTTTTAAAGGATCTGATCAACCAACATAGGGAAAAAAAAAATCAAAATATTGCTTAATTAGGTCTTACCTTTTGCACCATCATCCACTTTAGATGGAGACATGAAATGAGCTCGAAGTAATTTTTATATTTTAACAGGTTATTTACCATAATACTAAGATCGTCAAATTAGGATCACTATAAACATTCACATGTTATAATATATATGGATCATGTTTATATGATAGTCTAAAATATATACTGTAACATGCAATTTACTGAATTATTTAGGTTTTCAAATTAGAATAGCTACAATTATATGTTGTCGCAGGTCATCTTGAGTCGTTGTACTTTCAAAACATGGAAATAAAACTCTTAAACATTTTTGCAGGCACCACCAGAGAAGAGGAAGGTTTTTCAAAATGAGCTTAAAAGAGTCGGTATCGACGCTACAAATGTTCTACGTGAGCTAGGAACAAAATTAGGAAAAATGGAAGCACTAAATAGTCATGAAAATATCCTAAAAGAAGTACATGAGACAGCACAAAATCTTCAGAAAAAAATAGACAACAAGTCATATCTCTTAGTCAACTCAAAAAATTGGGAAATTGGAAAACCAAACATTATTAACAATTTTGATGATTCTTCAAATGAAAATGGTAGTAGTGAAAATTTGCCATTAAATTTTCAATCACTTAGTGAAACAGCCATTGACATAAGGGATTTGCATACTCCACAATATCCAAAAGATCAATTGGTCACAAAGTCAATGTTATTTAACAAGCAAAATCATTGGCCTTCATGTCTCTCACTACTTGATGGTGAAAAGATTGATACAATTGATGAAATTGAAACTTATTTAAGTGCTAGTGCTTTGTCTTTGGCTACTTTTGCTTCACTTCTCATTGAATTTGTTGCAAGGCTACAAAATGTGGTTGATTGCTTTGAAGAACTAAGTCAAAAGGCAGAGTTTAAAGAGCCCATTAGTGTTAAGAGCTAAAGAATTTATCAACTACTCCTTCATCTTTAACCAGATGTCTCGGGTTCAAGTTTTCTTGAGTACAGAGTCGTCTTTATTAAGGAGCGCTTTACCCCATAGTGAGATTTTGAGACTATATTTTGAGATAGTGTGCTGCCACATATGGATGGAACTACATTTTTAAGTCAAAATCTTGCTACATTTTTTACCATTTGTTACTATATTTTGAGGTGAAATATTGTTGCATATGGATGGAACTAAGCTCATATTTTTGGGCTAATGTGTGGCTTCATGTTGATGAAAATAGTTGCTGCACCGTAGCTATTAAACAAATGTTGCTAACTTAGTTGCTTCATGTTGATCAATATATTCCTTAAAGGAAAATCGAGGTATTTTGTTTGAAATTGTTATCATGAGATATATAAATAATTAATATAGCAGCAACACAACTATATTGCAGCTATATAATTGAACTATATGAACTCATATTATTGAGATTATAAAGACCAACTAACTAATATGTTTTCCTAGTATGTTTTATATGAGTTGTCAAGCTATAGAATGTGCTTACAGAAAATGACGATCTATATGCTCTGAAAGTAGAAATCATCAACACCAAGATTCGAACTTTTCAGGCTGTACAAGCAAAGGAGTTTCGATGGAGTTAGTTGACCGAGTTGGGCTGATTTTAACATTGACTAGTTTGTCCATTTTCACATATTATACCTTCTGGGTCATCATTCTGCCTCTTGTTAACATCGATCATTTCGTGCATAAGTATTTTCTACCTCAAAAATACGCAATTCTCATTTCTGTATATGTTGCTGTGGCACTAATCTGCTTCTTGAGAATCTGTATTGGATACGTCATGCTCGAGTCCAAGAAGAAGAAAGCATGATAAGGCTATGGCAAGTCCTTTTTTTGCTCTATCGAATTCGTGATAATTGAAAATTTTTTCTTGATATCTTTTCAGCGCTTCTCGTTTTAAATAGCCCATGTCATATATCACATAGATTTTTCTGTATTCTTTAGTTCCTATGAGTTTCCTAGCTGAAATTTTTTATAAATTTTTCAAAGAACACTTAGTGTTACAGCAAGGTTGGCAATGATAATAATATTTTTGAAATTACATAACCAACATAACAGGGGAACGTTACCATGAGTTGAGCTTGATTATCAACAAATATTACTAGAAAATCAAGAAAATTTCCATGAGTTGAGCTTTATTATCAACTGTACATGCATTACAAAAAAAATCAGGAGACTTCACCTAACATTACAGAAGTTCACTAATTCATCACTTCATCACCCGCAAGGCAACAGACCCAATAACAAGAGCACACAAAATCATAATTAACGTCTTCATCTTCTTCACTCTATCTTCCAATAACCTTGATTTGTTTACTTCAAAATTGGTTGAAGCGTTCATTGCATCCATTTTTTTCAATCTTAATTGCGTCCAACATCATGTTCAAAGTATCTACTTTAATCGTAGCCGCATTCAATTGAGTCTTTAAATTATTTATTAGGACCACCGCTCTATCTGAAAACAAGTTGTTGTGCCACTCCCAGTAGCCACATGAATTTTTCTGTGAAGCGTAATCAAAACAACTTCAATTTATTAGAAAAATAAAATAAAGGTTTAAACTCAATAATTGAACTTACTTCAGGTTTAGGACACTGATAAAAATTTCAGATTTAGGACACTGATAAAGTTTGAATCATACTCAAGACTATAAAGTTTGAAGAAGAAAATAAATCATACCTTTGAGCAAAAATCGATTGGTTTTGCCGGCCTGCCCCTGACCTGCTGGGTTGGGTGGCCAGGTTAGCACCCCTCGTCGCCTCTGTACCCGAAACAGATGCGCTGCGCTACCCAGCACCTAACCCTGTCTCCCCTACTCCTCTTCTGGTTGTACTAGCCCTATAACAGAGTGAGACCCAACCACACTCTCTTAGTATAAAGTGGAGCAGGACCGTTGCCCTGATTTGCTGGTCCACCGAGGAAAAGGCAAATGGTATTTGGAGGAAAGACATGATTTTCGCCTTGATGAAGTGTAGAACGGGGTTGTCTTTCCATTGAGCCGGGGAGACAATCCAAAGAGGCTCCAAGTTGCAGACATTACTGAAGAGCAAGAACTCAATCACCCATTAGTTTTTTTTGTTTGAAAGATAAATTGAGTGCGTTAATGTTACATATTAAGTCAGGTCAAGTTATTGGGGCGGGGTGGGTTATATCCGAATTTAATTTATTTTAACTTGAATAGTTCACTTAATCTCAGTCGTCCACGTGTCATTTGTTAGTCATAATGGTATATTTAGCCCGAAAGTATAATGGGAGGGATATATTTAGCCCAAAAATATAACTTGGAGTATATTGAAACTATTTCATATAGTACAGGGGTATATTTGGCCCTTTGTCGATTTAAAAATGAGCTTGTTTATTTGCTTGCTTAACAGGCCCAATTGGTTTTTAGCCATCTTCAAGCCCAAGTTATCTTATTGGGCCTAAATGCAAAGCGACCCATCTAAACATTACATTGTCATTTCATCAGTAGGCAAATATCTCTCTTTTCTTTCTCTAACTCTTTCTTACTCTCTCTCTAGATTTTGACGAAATTCAAGCTCGAATCTCAGGCGAACGGCGGCAAAATTTCCACCGGTAACGATCTATTTTCCTCCTCTCCGGGAGGATTTCTTATCTTTTTCCGGCATAAAGAGAAAAAATATGCATTAAAGAATCGATTTTTCTTTTGCAATACAGTGTTTGTGGAGCTTAATTGGTTCAATTTGGAACAAGCTGTTAATCTCTTTCTAGTTTCAGTTCTTTTTAGCTTAAATATTTGATTCCTAGGCGTTATTTGTTTTTGTATATTTTCTTATTGGAATTCGCTAGGGATTTTGTTTAGATCTCAGATTTGGAGGTATGTTATATTAGTAAATTGAGCGTTCCATTCGATTAGTTTCCTCTTTTTTGCGCTGGATTTGTTTTGGATCTGGCTGGTTAGATGAAAATTTGTGATTTTTCGGGGAGATTTAGGGTCGGATGCTTATGTAGTTTTGTTGTAATTGTTTCGCGATTCACATTTGGAATTGTTTGATTGAAAGTTTGGTATTTGCAGCTCTAGCAGAATCTCGAGAGGATGGCAATGGTAGATGAGCCATTGTACCCGATAGCTGTGTTAATAGATGAACTTAAGAATGATGATATCCAATTGCGGTTGAATTCTATTAGGAGGTTATCAACTATTGCACGTGCACTTGGTGAGGAAAGAACCAGAAAGGAGTTGATCCCCTTTTTGAGTGAAAACAATGACGACGATGATGAAGTTTTGCTTGCAATGGCAGAAGAGTTGGGTGTGTTTATTCCTTATGTTGGAGGTGTGGAACATGCTCATGTTCTTCTCCCACCTCTAGAGACCCTTTGTACAGTTGAGGAGACTTGTGTGAGGGATAAAGCTGTGGAGTCATTGTGTAGAATTGGATCCCAGATGAGGGAGAGTGATTTAGTTGATTGGTTCGTCCCGCTTGTGAAGGTTTGAATATGACTATTACCATAGTTTGCTCCTTATTATTCATCATTGTGACATTATGATAGTTACGCAAACATACAACGACTTTTTACTTGCTTGCAATACCTAATATAATTCTAATGTGTGAAACTCTGAACTTCACCCGTATATGTTTTTATCTTTTCACTTGCAATCCCTGATATAATTCTAGTCTGTGCAATTCTGAACATCACTCATATATATGTTTTTTATCTTTTACTTAACATCACGGTTCGTGAATTGTCAAATGTTTATATGTCTTCCTATTCTTTCCAATCACTAGAGGCTAGCAGCTGGTGAATGGTTCACAGCAAGGGTTTCTGCATGTGGGCTCTTTCATATTGCTTACTCAAGTGCCCCAGAAATGTTGAAAGCAGAACTTCGGTCTATTTACAGCCAATTGTGTCAAGATGACATGCCTATGGTGCGAAGGTCGGCTGCTACAAACTTGGGGAAGTTTGCTGCTACAGTTGAATCTGCTTACCTGAAGAGTGACATCATGTCAATATTTGATGATCTTACACAGGATGGTAATATTTTCAGTTATATTTAGCAACTTATGACTAGAGAGGGTCTATCCAAATTTCTCTCTTATAAAGATTTCTAAGTTAGTGTAACTTCATGAAGTTGTTGGCTTTTAAGTTGATGTTACTTCATATGGCCTATTGCTTATAGAAATAAAATGGTTATTTTTGGTTAAATGTGAAGTTTCTTTAGGATGTGTTTTAGTGTGGAATGAATTGTCGGTTTTCTAGTGTTTTTTTCTCAAAACATTTTTTTGTTGGCTTATCTAATGTCTTCTGATTCCAGATCAGGATTCTGTGCGATTATTAGCTGTTGAGGGCTGTGCCGCACTTGGCAAGCTGTTGGAGCCTCAGGACTGTGTGGCACATATCCTGCCTGTCATTGTCAACTTCTCTCAGGTACTCTCTAGTTTGTATTTGGACTTTGGAGTAATGCTGTCCTGGCTCACACAGATCCTTGAACTCTTGCACCTTGCACCTTTCACCTTGCACCATGCTTTAGATTGTTTTGTTCACTTATTAAAAAAAATTAATTCCATCATGTAGCAACTTCTTTTTGTTGGATGATTGAGCTACCAGTGAAATACTAGCAACTTAACTTCCTAATACCTATCATCTTTCATCTAAATAAATATAGTTGTCATATCTTGTTGTATTTCTGTTTAATTATGCACATTAGGCATGCCCTTTGATCTAGAGTGTTGTTTCTCCACAGAAAGATATATTCTCTAAGTTCTCTGAATGTTTCTGATGTATGTGATATGGAAAAGAACCTTGTATTCAAATCCTAGTCACTCTCTTCATATGAAGCTTTTAGGTAGTAGCATAGGGTTAGACTAGGTGAGCGGTGTATTGCTTACTGTTTTTTCACAAACTGGCAGAGTAGGGGAATGAGAAAAGAAACGTGGATGAATGGCTTGAGTAGGCTTGTTTAGGTGAAGCCTTTATTGCTAAATCTTGGTGGTTGGAAAGTCACTTTGTTAAGTTAGAGTGAATTTGTTGCAAAATAAGCTTTACAGGATAAATGTGATGTGATGGGTCTTCATTACAGTCTTTGAACATTTTTACTTGGTTACAATATGAACATGTACCAATAAGTCTTAGCATAGTAACACTTGCCAAAATATGATTCCGGAAAACTCTTTGTGCACTTGCCTACATTTGCTAGCGGAAATTACAGTTGTAATTGTAAAATTTAGGTTAAAAAGGGCTAAAACTGAAGGATTAAACCTTTCAGTGATCCATTGTATTGGTTTAGCCTTGATAAAAAAAAACTTACCGTAGATCTTATTATTAAAGTTCTGTGATAATATTGAGTGCTATTATAGTATGATCCTCTCTGTCTCGAAGAATTTACCTACTTTGGAAGGAAATTTCATGTGTTCATAATTGTGTATGTTTTTTTTCTGCTAATAACCAGGACAAGTCTTGGCGCGTTCGATACATGGTTGCTAACCAGTTGTACGAATTATGTGAAGCTGTAGGGCCTGAGCCCACTAGGTACTTTCTCAACTTAAATATGTGATACTTCGTGAATATTTACCATATGATGTCTATCTATGGAGTCCATATTGTACCGGATTCTTATCATTTTTTGGTTGTTTCCAGTTAATTTTAATCTGTAAACAGCCACAATAACATCAAAAAACCCAGTGAAATCCCACAAAGTGGGGAATTTTAATTTGTAAAGTGGGAATTATATTGTTGTCAGTGACCTGATATTTTGAACCTTCCACATAATTGGATAGACATATACTTTTGTACGTCCATTACGCTCTATTCGTTGACCTAAATGCCCTCCTCTGAAGTGGATCTGGTGGAATGAAGTGATGAGTCGCTATTACAAGGGAACCCACAGCCACTATCCTTCAGGTGTGCCAGTTACATTTAGAGTCTTGTTGTCAAAACTCATTACTTTGGCTCCCAACTTGGTTGACAAGTTCCGTAATTCGGGCAATGTGGACCCTGCCCCCCACCATACGAAAAAAAGAAAAAGACGGAAATAACTAATGCCTGCCGAGTTTTGTTGGGCAAGTGGGTCTAACAAGAACACTTTTTTTGCATGAATACTTTTTTCACCTCTTTGATAGTAATTTGTCAATGAATAATGGGAAGGGAAAATGATTGAGGAGCTCCATGATACCAATTAGTGGTAGTTTAGGAACGTATGGGTTTTGTTTAGACCGAGGATTTTTCTATGATTGATGCATCATTGTTAAAGTAAAAATTAATTTTGAAAGCATGCAATAGACTCCAGTCCCTGAAAAGTTCTATTCATCACACATTGGGCTGTTGAGTCATAATGTCTAATCAGTAGAGGAATATGCTGTTCATACTCTGTTCATGCTTCTCTATGTTTCTGCCAATGAATCATGCTCTCTTCACCAAACTGTTTATTTTGGAAAAGTCAAAATCGTCGCTGTTAGATGTCTGATTGTGTCTGACCATGGTTTAGGACGGATTTGGTGCCTGCCTACGTCCGTTTGCTTCGAGATAATGAAGCTGAAGTTCGCATAGCTGCTGCAGGAAAAGTCACCAAATTCTGCAGGATTCTTAGTCCCGAGCTTTCTATTCAGCATATTCTTCCCTGTGTGAAGGTATATGCCCGATATATTTCCTGTTTAGGAGCTTCATTTTGCGTTTTTGGTTCCTATTGATCCTCTAATATGTATTTTGCGTTTGATAAATGTTATAGGAATTATCATCAGACTCTTCACAACATGTCAGATCTGCTTTGGCTTCCGTTATAATGGGGATGGCTCCTGTTTTGGGGAAGGTGAGGTGCATTAGTTTCTAGATGAGGAAAATATTGGTAATGCGTTTTTAGTGATATAGATGGTATATGCATTGTTGAAAGGTCCGGAATTTACTGTGGTATGTCATATAGTAATGCTATGAGTTGCTGAAGATAATCTCTATCTTGGGAAAGCTTTTCACATCATGCAATGCACAACCGTGTTTGATTGAAGCATTAAGATTTACCTATGAAATAATTTGACTTCTATTTGTGCATTTGATGCAGGATGCAACCATTGAACATCTTCTTCCAATATTTCTTTCCCTTCTGAAGGATGAGTTCCCCGATGTGCGCCTGAACATCATTAGCAAGCTTGATCAAGTCAATCAGGTTGGTGAACGATTCACACATTTTTCCTGTGGTCTGTAATTAATTATGAGACCAGTGAACTGTTTGCTGCTTGATTTTGGAACTGGTATGCCATATGTTGTGATGTGTATTTTAGTGATGCACTGACCCTAAAATAAAGAAAGCAATCAAAATCCTTTAACATACTGAACTCTATCTGGTATACCCTTTTTTTTGTTCCCTAGTATTTCTCAGTGTTATCCTAGTATGGTGCTTAGTGTGTTCCGATTATCGCACTATCTGCTGTTACTTGCTGTATTTTCCTCATTCTTCTTCTTGTACCTGGATTTGCTGCACTTGAGCTTGTTTAGTCACTGTCTTTAGCTGCTTGCACTTTGCATTGGTTCCTAGCACTCTGCAACTTTCAATTATTTATTTATTTATTAATTAATTATTATTATTTTTAGTTTAGTTTTACTTCTTTCCTAACTCTCAATTTCTCTAAATGTTACAGGTGATTGGAATTGATTTATTGTCTCAATCTCTATTGCCAGCTATTGTTGAGCTGGCAGAAGACAGGCATTGGCGAGTCCGTCTTGCAATAATAGAATACATACCTCTATTGGCAAGTCAATTGGGCATAGGATTTTTTGATGATAAGCTGGGTGCTCTTTGCATGCAATGGTTACAGGACAAGGTTGGTATTCGATAAACTGGCTGTTAGATATTCATATAAAATTGATGAAGCATAAAACTTTGATCTTGGTGCATGAGAAGCTTCATTGAAAACTTATTTCTATCTTTCTCAGTCCATCTCTTCCACTTTCTTTCTTATTGCAAGTGGAAAACGAGTTGGGACATTTTCTGGAGTGGAATTCCACCAACTTTTCTGCGATAGTTACTTTACATTTTTTTTGTTATCTATTGATGAATGTGAGAAGGCAATTTGCTTTTATCAGTAAGTTGACGGGACAATATCTCTGCCACTGATATCTTCCTTGCTAATTCTTTGATGCAGGTTTATTCAATTAGAGATGCTGCTGCTAATAACTTGAAGCGTCTTGCAGAAGAATTTGGTCCAGAGTGGGCAATGCAGCATATAATTCCTCAGGTTTGCTTGACATGTGATAATTTGAATTTGTAATTCTCTTGTTATCTTTTTTAAAAACAAACAAGTTCAGTGAGTCATATGGGATATAGCTTCTCTTACTACATGAAGTTGATGGGACCAAGGTGCACGAGTAGGGGAGAAGGGTGGGGTTGATAACTATTATGATAGTTTTGAATTGTATGGATCTTTGCCTCAAAATTCTTATATAAATCTGCATAGCCCTTCCCCGACCTCGAGACACTCATGGTGGATATAGTCAATCATAAGCTAGTTTCCTTCCATTTTCTCCTGTTATCTGGAGAGGTGAAAACTGAAGATTTCAGGAAAAGAATTAGTGGTGCACCTGTTTTTCCTTCTATTTAGGAAGTTTACCTCTTAGTCTGAGAACTAGAGAAGGAAAATAATTCTCCATGGCCTCATAGAGTTTCTAAGCTCCAGCTTTTGCCATGATCAATTCCAATTTTGTTCTTTCTCTCAGTTAGAAATGTCTAATTTTGCAGGTCTTGGATATGACTACCAGTCCACATTATTTGTATCGAATGACTATTCTTAGATCAATTTCATTGCTTGCACCAGTAATGGGCTCTGAGATAACTTGTTCTAAGTTGCTGCCTGTGGTTGTTACTGCTACAAAGGATAGGTGATTTTTCCTTCCCAGTGTTTAACTGGTATTGTACCTCAAGTCCTTGAACTAATCAAAAGTTTTATCTAATTCCAGAGTGCCCAACATTAAATTTAATGTGGCAAAGGTGTTGCAATCCCTTATACCTATTGTTGACAACTCGGTGAGAATCCTCTCCTCATTTCTTGTTTCTTGGTTGCTTATACTTGGTTTGTTTTGGGAAATGACTGAGCTTCTCTACAAAGTTTCGCTCTTTTTTGACAATGCGGATGAGATCACAAGTTCGTTCTCAAAAAGCTAAGATTCCAAAGCTTGTCTGATAGTTTTCCTATAATGTAACTGTCCGTGGTAATTTCAATTGTGTAGGTGGTGGAGAAAACCATTCGGCCCAGTTTAGTAGAGCTAGCTGAAGACCCTGATGTCGATGTTCGCTTTTATGCCAATCAAGCTCTCCAGTCGATCGATAATGTCATGATGTCAGGTTAGAGAAGCTAAACATTGTCAGGTGAGAGTAGTACAAATCTCTCTTCTAATCCCCCTCTTCGGTAGTCTTGGATTACGCTCTCACACAAAGAAGCAAAAGGGGAAAGGTACAATGTAAAATGCATCGTGTTGAGCTTGGAGTCGTATATTGTTGTTACTAATTCTTTTGTAGGATTCGGCATTCAAGATGCTGTGACACTAATGAAGACCTGAGTGTTTTTTCATGTAAAGCTGCTGCCATACTTTACTATTTGGATCTGCTAAGCTCAATTTGTATTTGTTTTTGTTAGTGTACTTTTGAGGTTTGAAATTACAACATTTTAGCTGTGTTACTCTAAGCGCAAATTTGTCGTTATATTAGTGTTTGCATTTCTTAGCCTAAAAATGTTTGTGCAACTGTCATCCCACCCCGTTGTAATTTTTACTTTACGTTGTTTACTGTATGTTATTAGACCCACAAATGTGTGGGGCGGGTTTTGAGAACTTGCCTGGGTTTACATCGAATCACCTTATGAGGATTAGTGTTTTAAATGAGGTTAATAATGTGTATTGTTTAGCTCAGGTTAACTGATTACAGTTTATATGAAGAAGCTTGCTATTTATTTGTTGAGTAGATGTAAGAAACAGAGTGTTTTTATGTTATTCCCGGGCTTTTATTATGAAGAACAGAAGAAGTCACCAAAAGCTAGAGTTGTCAACATTTTAGAAACAACCTCTCTATTCCTCCTCAAGGTAGGGGTAAGGTCTTTGTATACACTACCCTTTTCAGATCCCATTTGGGTTATGGATGTTGTTGAATTTAACATAATCGAGAAATTTTTGAAGATCGTAGATTTGACACGATGTTTAAGATTTTTTTTTTTTTTTTTAATTTTATGATTTTAAACTAAAGATTCGTATAGAATGTATTAAAATATCTTTTAATCTTGTGATATTAACTTATTTAACTTATTTTTATTTTTTAAAAATAAATTGAAATGAATGAAGTATTTATTTTGTCAAAAACTGTTTGGTAATGTCTTTTTCGTTGTACTAATTGGGTACCCTCAAAATAGGGCACTTCTTGACTTTACATTTTACTTACCACCAAATTGGTTAATTATCAAATATATTAAGGAGATATTTTTCTTTCCAAATATTAGGTCTCTTTCACAAGTTTTTTCCTTTTTCAAACTATTTGAACCCGAGACCTCTGATAATATTTGAACCCTTCATAAACAAGGTGCGCAAAGCTTCAATATTAACCCTTGCCTAACCCATGAGTTTGACTGTTTCTTTTAAAGATCGACCATTTGCCTAGACTTGGGTAGGTAAGATCTAACCAAACACCTATCACTACAAAAAAAAATTTAGAACTTCGTTGTTAAATATATAGCTCGTAACTAACATTTTTTTTATAATCTATCGCTAAATAAGATTAACTACGAATTTCGCTATTTAGTTATGGCACATCAAACAGGGGAAAAGAAAAGTGTGACTTTTACACATGGTGGTTGAAACATAGTTAACCTTAGAAAGGTGGATGTCATGCCTATAGACTTATAAGCCTTCAACCACCAAAAACTACATTCTTTTATTTTTTTCCCTATAAATAAGAGCTTCACTTGAATACAATTCCCATTAAAAAGCTAACAATCTCATCTTATACACTACAAAATAAAATAAAATTAGCAACATACAATTTTGTAGCTAAACAACACAATCCGTTACTAATTCTATTTAGTGACGGATTAGCAACAATTATCAATATTTTTATATAGTTACCAGCAATTTAACGACAAAGTTCATAGCTAATTCCGAGAGAGATATTCCATTATGCCTCTTCTCAATAATCATATTGTGTCTCTTTTCTTGAGTGCCAATAAATCAGATGGAGTAAGAAGAAAAAGAAGGAAAAAACCCTATCGAAGTTTTCTGGTATTGTTTCTAACTATACAAAACTTTAGATTCATGTAGATAGTTAAAATCACACTAGCTACTTGTGATTTAAAAAAATAAAGTTTTGTGACTTTACTGTTATTATTATGACTAAAATTCATTTAGTTTGATGTGAAAAAAAATTGTAATTGTGATTTTAGTGTTATGATGATTAAAAAGTTAGTGACTATACGTGAAATTGACCCTCGTGTTGCCTCAAAAGTTCATATTTGTAACCTAATTAACCTTTGTTTGTAGTAGGGGCGGATCCACAATTATAGTTATGGGTTTAGTAGAATCAATATTTTTCGCACAAGCTATGTGTTTATGATAAATTTTTCATCTACTATGTAACACAAAAAAAATGATTATCGCCAAGAATTGATAAACTAAATATTCTGAATCCGCTTCTAGATTCTAAACTTCTTGTAGTGTTATTGTTATTTCTTTTCATCTTCTTATTTTTAATGTCTAGCTTGTTAGTTAGGGCTAATGATATCTAGACGAATCCTTTAAACAATTAAGCTTATATACTTATAATTTAATTTGCAAGTATTGAAATTAACTCATGCAAACATAGTGAAAAGATAGCACACAACAAAAGTAAAATATGTACGTAGGTGATGTTGGGAATATATTTTCATCATGTTAGTAGGTTTATTTGGTTTCAAAAATATAAAATTTAAATCTATCCTTTTTTTCTTTTCAGGATACAATTTGGTAAATCATCTGGAACATTCATTTGAGCAAGAAAGTTAGAGTTAGTAAGACGATGAAGGTACGAGGATGATGTTGTTTTAGTCAACCTCAACCTCGGACCTTCATCTATAACGTCAATTATGGCGTAGGCGCACATGTGGAACGTTTATCACCATTATTTCACATAATATTTCACTCAAGAAAGTTTTGTGCATGGCCCAAAGACAACATGAAGTTTGTTAATTAGTTGAGGCCTATATACATAACACAACAAAAAACGCCTTTAGTGGCAATAGTTACTTAGAAACCAACTATTTAGAGGTGGATTCAATATTTATAATTTTGTTGATTCAATATTAAAGATTATCAACATTGTTTTCATTATATTATTATAGTTATGAATTTATATCTATTATTTATTGTAATATCGATAAATTTTATATATAAATTTATGTATCGTACCAAAAGTAATAGGTTCAGATGCTAAAATACTATATCCGTCTCTAAACAAACATTGAATTGATAGTCATGAAAACAATTTTCGCAGAAATATAATGTAAATTAAAATTATATACGATACATTCAAATTTAATTAGTCAAAATTGTCCTCCATACATAACTAAAGCTTAACGCACCGAATTGTCCTTAATATTAGTGATAGTTTATTACGTAGGTTGGCTAAAGAGATTGACTAAGGCCTTTAATAATAACAGTATAATCCTACGAATGAAGTCTGAATCAATACCTTCTGACACACATATTTAGATTAATTTGTGACATAATATTCAGATTAATTTGGGTTATGGTAGTGTAAATAGTGTATGAAACAAAATCCTCATAAACTTTATATTGTAATTGACATTTTTTCATCAATAATTCTTATTTTGTCTCAATTTGAGTTTCTGGAACGGCAATTATTGTTTTCTGGTTCATGTACATATATAATCTTTTCAATGAATAATTAAAGTGCTTTTTCGTGTTTGTCTTCTTATCAATGTCATTTTCCCACTTGTTTAGATCTAGAGAATCAAAACACAACAACAACGACATATCCAGTTGTAACACTAGAAATTACAAAAAGGATAAGAAAATAGTAGCGTATACGCAACTTTGTTCTTATCTTATAAACGTAGATAACTGTTTTAAATAAATCTTCGGCTTAATTAGGTAAACCGTAAATCCTATCAATATCAATTATTGAAAGGAAATATAGTAGTGAAGAAGTCATGCTAAAACTTTAATTATCGCGTTATTTTGTTGTTATGACTGTCCTCATTTATGCATTCTTTTTTTCCAAACTGTCCGGAAATGTTTTATTTTGAGCCAAGAGGGTCTATCATATACATCTCTATCTCTATGAGGTAGAGGTAAGGTCTGTCAACATTATTGTACCCTCTGCAAATCTTACTTGTATGAAATTACACCGAATATATATACTATTAAAGAAGTCATGCTAAAAATAGAATAAGAGAGCAATAACACTAGCAAATAATATGATAATTGAAAAAAAATAAATAATAAGTAATTAAATAATTAAATAATAAAATGACATGAAAGCAATAATTATAACAATACCTACTAACGTTCTACCTTAACTCTTGATCTCTATACCCTTCTATTTAAGTTCATATTTTCAAAAAGTTCCACTATTGAAATAATTTTGTTTTAACATATACTACTTTCCATTTCACATGTTTGCATCTTAATATTTATATGATTATAGGACCTTTGAAGTCTTATGCTATCGTATTGTGTGATTATAAAATTTTCCTATTTATCAGACAAATAATATAAAATTCCAAGAACTAACATAATGCCAAAATAAATACAACAGAGAAAATAATATTAATTTCTCTTAATACTTATACTGGACAAGCCCACGTGCCCATACGAATGCCATGTCACTTCACTATGATCAACCTTCTTGTCGTATTGTTTATACTGTTTGATTGAATATAAAATTTATAAATTTTTAAGATTAAAATAAAAATTGTGATATAAAATTATGATATGATATCATAATATGAAATTATGAGATAGATTTGTTCATAAATAACGACAAGTGACATGTTACAAACCATCTCTATATCTATAGTAAACATAGATCAGTAATTCTTGAAAAACAATAAGTGACATGTTACAAACCATACATTATTCTCTATAGTAAACATAAATCGTAACTCAACAAAAACGATAAAGTGACATGTTACAAACCATACATTATTCGCTATAGTAAAATTACACCATTAATTCTTAAAAAACTACAAGTTACATGTTACAAACCATATATTATCCTCTATAGTAAACATAGACCAGTAATTCATAAAAACAGTAAGTGACATGTTACAACGATAAATTATTCGTGTATATAACTTAAATCCTTGATTCTATTTTGTACATTGTGGTCATCAATCAACTGATAAAACCTTTAATTTGTTCAATCAACTCTGTTGTTCTTGTTTGTGCAACTTGAGATTTGCTCAATACTTGAAATGCATGGCCTACACCTTTAAACATCACATAATCAACAACCTTTTTATTACTAACTCTATTTAAAGTAGCACAAAACTCCAAATTTCTATCTCTCAAAATATCTAATTCAGATATACACACCAATATTCCAGGAATATTCCTTATATCCACCAAATTTACACCCTCTTTCCCAATAGGATTGCACCATGGATAGTCTCGATTAACCCCCGTGGGCAATGCCAGCCGCCAGTATGTGTCAGCGCTCGTTAATGTGAGTGCTGACCGTGGCGGCTGGATACTGTATTTTTCAGAATAAGTCCTTGACTCTCCACCAAAAAAAGGTTGAATTAAAATGATACCTTTTAAAGTTATTGGCTTTAGGTCACCTATTTTCGAACGAAGCATTGTAGCTACGTTATAAGCTATATTCCCACCAGCACTATCACCAACCAAATAAACACTAGAAAAATTAACTTTATTTAACCACCAATAATCTTCATTAGAACCAATAAGCACTTTCTGTCTTATCCAAACAATTGTCTTAACCCCATCGTCGTAAGCCGATGGAAGACGATTTTCGGGGGCTAATCGATAATTAACAGACATAATCACACAATTAGCAATTGATGCTAATTTAGCTAAGAACTCATGGTAACAAATCCAAGATGATGAACCAACACAAAATCCACCACCATGGAAATAAATTAACATAGGTAATTTATTTCCTTGGCATAATATTTTTGGAACATATAAACGTGCCCAAATATTTGTGTACCTATCAATTACAACATCACTAGAGGTAACACCAAGTTCAAGAGGTAATTTATTAGTGACATTTGGGACTATTTGAGGTCTTTCAACATGACCATCTTTGTAAACTTTAATAAGACCTTCAATTTCTTCTAATAAAACTTTATGTTGAGGATATTCTTTGATTTTTTGAAGGTTGTTGAAATTTGGATCATATGTTATAGTTGTCATTCTTCTTTTTCTCATGAATTCAAGAATGAAGAAAAAAGGATGAAGAGGAGGATTTTTTTTTTTTGTTTTTGTTTTTTTGGTTATATAATAAGATTGTGGTTGATGAGAAGTTGTTTATATAGGAAGTGAAAAAGATAAGATTGGGTTAGTTAGCTTTGAAGGTTTTTGAAGTATTATATTATAAAAAAATATGGATTGATTGTCCACTTATGATATGACAAATGGCGGATTGGAAAATTGCCACGTGTCTTCACACGGAGTCTATAATTGTGGGCTAAGTGGTATTGGCTTCCATTATTCAACCCCCCACCCCTTCCCCCCACAACACATACGTCATATCAGTCTCTTTTTGTGTAAAGAGGTAGAAAAGATTTCGTCCCCATTTAAGTTTCGAAGGGTAAGTTTCGATAGAATTCAGTAAGTTTAGAGTATATTTTATATTTGTATTAAAAACTTTATTAAATATATATAAATATTAGATTCAGAATCAAATTACTGATATTAGATATAGTTATTTTAATTCAAAAACTCATAAAATTTAAATTTTATCATGCAAAACCCACCCCCCTCAATATCATAAGTGGAAAGATGAATCATTTTAGTCAGTCAACTTTTGGATGTTTCTGGGTTTTGAGTATTTGATTGGTTGTTGAGGTTTTGAACAATGAATTAAGTCTAAAACGAAGTCTTTGACCATGTTGGGGCACGAAAATATCATGTTTAGTATCTCACACGAATTAATAATTATATATTTTATGGTTCAAAATTATCGAATTGAATGAAAAGTAATAGGTTCAATCAAACATAGTATTTGTTCTAATTAACATGTTTAGAATGCTTTTAAGATTTATATACATCATTAGGATAGGAAATGAATATTTACATTGTTAGAATATTTTTATTTGGGATTGTACGTAACATATCTTATTTTTAAATATTAAATGTCTAATAAAATCTATATTACCTTAAAAGCATGAACTCCTAACTTAAATATTAAATTACTATAATATCCCTAACTTAGGTTGTGACTTTTTCAATGAGTTGTGACTTTTTTTAAAGGTTGCGATTTTTCGATGAGTTGTGGCTTTTCGAAAGTATTGTGACTTTTTCAATAAGTTGTGACTTTTCCAAAGGATTGTGACTTCTTGAAAATGTCATGACTTTTCAGATAAGACACAAAAAATATTTGTTCATACTATCCTTTGTTGACTATAAATAGAGGGGTTTACTCTCATTATTCAACCACATTTTTTTTTTATCTTCTACTCTTCTTCTTACATTTTAATTTTTTTTGTGTGATTTATTGTCATTGAGTGAGTTCGAAGTTTAGCGAAATATGAGGTACCACTATTCTGATGAAGTAAGTTGTTCTACCCTAAGAGGATATATTCCATAACCTTGAGTACTTGAGGAAAATTATTTTGATGATATAATAATTACTTTTTTTTCTTAATATATATACATTAGTATGTAATGTTCCAATATATGAAATTTGCATGATATAGTCTAAATTCATTTGTTTTTGTTAATAATTTATCTTGTCATGTAGATGCATAAATAAAGAGAGAAACTTGAGATGAAAGGGAGGACGTCAAGTTCCTTTGTGTTGATACTCAATTGAGGAAGCTTTGTTTGTTTTGGCAACTCAACAATTCTCACATGCTCAAAAATCATTCATAATATAATGACAACCGTAGCCCACAGGAAAACAACAAAGTAGACAAGGTCATCATCACTTTTCAGCTTATCATTTCACCCATTGAGTTATTAGTTTTGATTGTAAGTCCACTATTTCAAAAATATATTTTCACTGTTATTTATAATATGATTATATAGTCATGATAAAAAATATTTTTTTAATAAATATGTAAGTAAAAATAAATAGAGAAATGAAGTGTTTGGTGACAAGAGATTTCAATCAAATGAAACACTAGAGTTAATATTGCATGAAGAATTTCCTGTTATTTTGTGTTTATTTTAAACTAAGAAAATATTATGTCACAAGATACACTCCTTGTTAGCTATATAAAATTAGATAACAAAATAGTTATTTGTTATAAAGTGATCTTAAATCAAATTAAAGATTCTATAAATAATATATTAAATTTTATTCATCTATCAATTTTTTTAATTGAAAAATTTTAATGTTTTATGTTACGATACAATTTCTATAATATACTAGATACTAGATACTTTCATTAGACAACAACTATATGATATGTATGCGGCAGGAAAAATGAGAAGACTACAATTCCATAAAGATAAGGTAGAAACTTAAAGAAATGAAATATTTTTTTCATTATAGGTGATGTTGTTCATATATTAACATTAAATTATGCTACTAATATATATATATATATATATATATATATATATATAACAACATTTCCTTTTAACAACCTAATTTTCTTTATAACTAATTTTTGATGTTATATTTGTTTTATCTCTATAACATTCTACTTATAATAGTGTTGACATTCACCATAGAAGTACCCTTTTTTCGTAAAATTACCTCTCTATGATACCCTTACTCAAATATTATTTGAGTAAAACTATTTTCTAAAAAATATATATTACGTATAAAGATAAAATTTTGAAATATTTATGGTAATGGTTATGCACATACTAAATTTCAAGCATGAATATTTAAAAAAAAAATTGTTCTTAAATGGTATCCATATGGTCATAACCTTAAAAGGAAAGACTATTTGTGACTTTTTTTATATTGATATTTTTTTTTTCTATTATGTTGGTTAAATTTGTTTACAAATTTGAGTAAATTTGTTTACAAATTTGAGTGAAACAAAACATAATACTGCTAAAGAAATGTCACTTTCTTCCATATTTAAACTTTGAATGTATTTTAAAATGTACCAATTAATGATATCTGGCCATTTTGATCTACAAGGACAAGAAATTCTATGACAATCTGTAATAATTATTTAAAATCATTTTTTTATGTTCTTTCAATTATAATCATTTACTAAAAAGCTTCAATTTAGTAATATTAATTTCATTTTACAACATTGTATAACATATGATACGAAAATTAATTCGAACATCATAATTATCAAACAGACATAAAGTTGAGATAAGATAGAATTAACGGGACCTAACTTCTGGCTGCACCCCATTAACATCATTTCAAAGAAACTACATTATGTTGATATTTGACCCATTTTCTTTTTATGACCGTCCAAAAATATGAACATTATTCGACATTTTTCTTCCACTACAAAAATGCCTACATGTGGACTTCAAATGGGCAAGTCATTCCTTTCACTTTGGAGAAACTAAAAATCTCTTTTTTTTTTGGGGTGGGGGGTCAAACAACAACAATATATTCAATACGTAATATTATACATAAAATATGAAAATAATAAAACGTACACAAATTTTATTCTTATCTCTATTATAGAGTCAGATTTTCAAAAGAATTTTATAGTATTTAAATTCCTAAAAAAAACGATATAAATGAAAGGTGTGACTGTTGGGTATTAATTGTCCTGAGTTTCTTACCATAAATATGTTTTCCTTTTAGGAAAAGGTTTTGGAGTGACTAGTCTTTTTCTTGTAGGAAAAAGTTTAGGACTCTATAAATAGAGGTTTGTTCCTTCTAACTTAATCAACATTCACAATGTAGTCCTAGGGTTTTGAGAGTTTCGGTTATGGGGGAGAATTTGTGAACCTACTTGTATTCCGAGTGAATTGGTTGAGGTTATTTCTCTCTATATTTTGTACTTTTATATTTATAGTGGACTGGTCATCTCCTTTGTGGACGTAGGTCTATTGACCGAACCACGTTGAATTTTTGTGTCTTTTGGTGTGCTTCTCGTTTGTCTTCATACTAATGGTCTTTCGAGGTTTGCTTTCCTAGCATCCGCATTACACCTGCTTATTTCGGTCCTAACAAGTGGTATCAGAGTCAAGTTCAATGATGGAGTCAGGTTCAGTGGTTCGATAATCGATGATTGAACCAAGTTAGAGATGGGTGTTTATCTTGGCGGGTGTAGTTATAGCCGCAACCTTTTTGACAATAATGAAGATTTTGTTGGAGAAATTGTTCCAGAGAGGTTCTCTGTGTCGAGATGTAGATTTGATGGAGGAGATTATGGAGAAGAGATGCAAGTTGTTGAAGATTATGTGAAGAAGGTGGACAAATTTATTTTGTCAGAAATTCAGGCCAAGGGGGAGATTTGTTGGGTATTAATTGCCCTTAGTTTCTTACCATAAATAGGTTTTTCTTTTAGGAAAAAGTTTTGTAGTGGCTAGTCTTTTTCTTGTAGGAAAAAGTTTAGGACTCTATAAATAGAAGTTTGTTCCTTCTAACTTAATCAGCATTTACAATGTAGTCCTAGGGTTTTGAGAGTTTCGGTTATGGCGGAGCATTTGTGAACCTTCTTGTATTCCGAGTGAATTGGTTGAGGTTATTTCTCTCTATATTTTGTACTCTCATATTTATAGTGGATTGCTTATCGCCTTTGTGGACGTAGGTCGATTGACCGAACCACGTTAAATTTTTGTGTCTTTTGGTGTGTTTCTCGTTTGTCTTCTTACTCATGGTCTTTCGAGATTTGTTTTGCTAGCTTCCGCATTAAGCCTGCTTATTTTGGTCCTAACAGTGACAACCTCATAACCTAATGAATTGACCATGCATGAATGTGACTCTTAGCTTATATCAGCACTCAAATTTCTTAAGCATTGTTATTATTCGATGATCAACTCTTCACTCATTTTGGTTTTGAACTTCGATAATCTTACTTTTAAAATCAAACTCTATGTTATTCTTACATATTTTTTATGATTGAAAAAGATAACTCTCATAAAGAGTATGATTAGCACAAGATGTGTTAGTTTAATTATTGCTAAACCCTATATTGTACAGAGTTGAGTATCTTCTATTCATTGGGATTTATAAAGTCTTTCTACCTATTTTAATATAGTTTAAAATACCTTGCTAGTATAATTTGTTTATTTTTTTTGCCTTATCAATGTATATAATTTTTTTAGTTTCTTATCCCTTGTTCGATATTTTAATCAGATTTCTGCAGCGCAAGGCTCGTAAAAAGAAGAAACCCACTCTACCAACACTACAACAAAAATAATTTTTAGTGACAATAAATAGACACATTAATAAAGAGTGCTAAAATCTTTATCGGCATTAGTTTAGTGCCATTAGATCCAATGTCGCTAAAGGCTTTAGAGACATATACAAAGAGTGATAATTCCCGCTAAAAATACATATTTAGCGATAATTGAGCTATTGCCGTTAATTAATTACCACTAAAGATCATTTTTGATGTAGTGCAGAATTCTTTCATTTTCGATTTTTGCTTCTGATACTCCAGTTGCAGATAGAAAAATCGTATTTATCCCATCGCAACCTATTAGATACATACAAGTTAAATCCTTCCAAGAGTGGGTGGGATTTCCATCTTTTGAGGACATCCATGGAACATGGTTGTCAATTTTAGCATGTCTTTCTTTCACCTTAGGGTTTCTAGCTAACTCCTAGTTAGGTCAAACTTACATATACTCAAAAGACTTTAGAAGACTTTGGGATATATATGCACTAACATTTTGTCCTTCTAATTAATTCTAGGTTGAATATAAATGTTTCTTTCTTATCATAGTACTGTGTGTTCACTATTTATGTACCCATTATTTGCTACCAAACATATTAAAATATAGTATGTTTAAAGCTTTCTCATGTGTTCTTAAGAAGTTTTTGATTACGTTATCCTCCAAAAATATACAAGGGTTTTGGTAACCTTATAATAACATTTTTGACTCATTATCTCACGATTAAAGTATTTAAAATAATATTTGGGTGGACATACTCTAAAGTTCAATTATTATTCGAGCTAGATTTTGTGTAGGATTTTCATTGTCAGACGCAAACTTATGACATGTGTTGTCCGATTTGCCTCAATAGGTCTCACATAATATTGTCCCTTGGGCTATCTCATCGTTGAGCATAGTAATGCGTGTATCATATGAATTTATGTTATGTCTTATAAAAAAAAATTTATTTTCCTCTTTGATCATGTGGATTCACATAAGCTTTTTAAAAACTTTTTTGCATTATCAATGTATACAAGTTAAATTATAACTTTTATGTAACATTAGGCTAAATTCTTAACCATTAAAAGTAGTGGTGGGATAGACCAAATAAGATTCTCTCACTCTTATTTAGAGATATCAGATTCGAGTTTAAAAAGAACAAAATCTTGGTAGGAAGCGTCGCTTTCCTGTTTAATTTGCCTTTCATGACACAAGTTAAATTATAACTTTTATGTAACATTAGGCTAAATTCTTAACCATTAAAAGTAGTGGTGGGATAGACCAAATAAGATTCTCTCACTCTTAATTAGAGATATCAGATTCGAGTTTAAAAAGAACAAAATCTTGGTAGGAAGCGTCGCTTTCCTGTTTAATTTGCCTTTCATGACACAAGTTAAATTATAACTTTTATGTAACATTAGGCTAAATTCTTAACCATTAAAAGTAGTGGTGGGATAGACCAAATAAGATTCTCTCACTCTTAATTAGAGATATTAGATTCGAGTTTAAAAAGAACAAAATCTTGGAAGGAAGCGTCGCTTTCCTGTTTAATTAGCCTTTCATGACACAAATTGAAATTAGTTGAAACTCTTATACAAATATCAAACACCGAATAAGAAATAAAAATAAGTTAACACCTTAGAAATATTATATATTAAGATTTCTTTAAGAGAACCCCATAAAGTTCTTATGTTCTCAATGGATGTCATAGTAGAATAAGGTATCCTCTCACTTATGCTCACAATAATTCCTCCTCCTTGCTAACAAAAGCATGTATAATTGTCTATTGGTGATGGCAGAGATGCCCACCAAAAATTCAAACAAATAAATAAAATGAGGAAAGTAAACACCAATAACATATCCAATGAAATTTCATAGATGGAGTCTAGAAAAGATATACATTACGCAGGACAATATCTTCATTTTGTGGAGATAAAAAAATTGTTTCGAATAGACTCTCGATTGAAGTAAAATATTCGAAAGCATTTTGAAATAAAAAGACGAAAGTACATATCCATTTTCAATCCCTTAAGAATAAAATCTTTTTTAGTACTTGCAAATTGTGCTACTCCTTCCATTTTATTCTTTAGTTTGAGCTAGGCATCTTCTATGAAACTACTTTTTTTGTTTCATCCTTTTTGACTATGTCATTAATGTTTCCAAATGTAGGATAAGAGAAGACTTTATGTCATGGAAATAATAAGAATGAAACTCTTGCCATCTCAAATTCTTATTCTTGATAGAAAAAAGGTATGGAATTATATTCAAATGGCTCATCCATTGGATAGTTTGACATTCCAAACAAATCTCACACGAATGAATTGGAAAAGTCAATAGAGAAATTCGATTCTGACTTCATAGAGTCGGTGTTGCTATTATCTGTGCATTGACTGTTTTACTCGAAAAAATAAATAAAAGAATAATGATTAAGTTTTCAAAAAATCGATTAAACTTATGATTCAAGAGAAATCGAATTTCCAAAAGAAACAGAGTCGCCACTTAGTTTTTAGTAAAAATCAAGAAAAACTTAAAGTTTTCAAAAGACTCAAACAGATAAAATCAATTGAAAACAAAAAGGTTCGAGTTCAAATGTACATTCTGAGAAGGTGTTAGGCCCTCGGAATGTCCGCTAACTTGCGGTTGACCGACGATTTGACTAAAGTGACTTTGACTAATTTTGAGAAAATATTAACTAAGAAAACTCATTTTTTATTATTATTTTTACTTATTATTATTATTATTATTATTATTGTTATTTTTAATTATTTTAAGGGGAAATGAACTAAAGGAGATTTTTTTTAAAAGGGGAATAATTTAAGTGACAAGACTAATGATAAAAATAGAGCTAAGTATAAAATATAAATGTTTTAATTTGAATATGATAAAAATGAAATGGTTATCTATGGGAGTTTAATTAAATTAAACCATAAAAAAAATAAAGTTAGTCAAATAATACAATATAAATAATAAGAGAGGGAAAGAAAATAATTAGACTTGGGCTTGGCCCCAAAACCAATTAAATTGGCCCTTCGGCCACCTGTCCTAAGTCTACCACTTTGCCAACAATCATGGGTCAGCCCATTAACTCCTTTGGAGCTGCTGAAATTTCCTTGAGCCTTTAGCCCTTTTTCATTCTCACTTGTCATGATAAACACCAAGTGTATGTTTGATGTATACACCATGTATATCACTAATTCTCGGACTCCCGGACTTGTAATTTTGTTTTTAACTCTGTATTTATGCATTTTCCACCTGTATTTTTCACGTTTTGCCCTGTATATGATATTTTCTGACTGTATGTCGATGTATACAGCAGGTAAATCAATCTGTTTTCGGCTTTCAAGAATCTGAAAATTTAATCTCCAGCATGTATTTCAGCTCCGGGAACCTGTACACCAATCTCGCCGACCCGATTGACTCAACAAAAAGGGTTTGAGCCTTTATGGCTCTTTCTCGAAAATGTGGGAAAAGAAAAAAAGGAGTTTACGGGAAACTCAGGCAGATTTACATGCAACAACAAGAGGGATAGAGATTAGCATACGATCTAATCAAAATAAATATTGAAAGGAATAAACCAAAATAGATAAAAAAAATAATAATAAATAAATGAAAAAAAGGACGCCGACCCAAGCAAATTGACAAATAGTCACATAAGAAAGATCATATGGAGATTACTGGCAACTAATCAAATTTCAAAGAAAGTCGCTAAGAAAAGCCATGACCATTTCATACCAACACACCACTGTGGCATTTAGTAACATACTTAAAAATAGGGGAAAGAGAAGAGCAAATCACCATCAATTAATTTGACAACCAAAGATGCAAATGACAACATAAATGTAAGATAATTGCATTAGCCAAGGAAATAAAATGTGGAATCATAAAAATGACATAGAATAACTAAGTCATGTTGGCATGTTTACTGGACTTGTACCCCCCAAAAAAAAAGGAAAAAATAAACAAATTTTACACTATTATAAATTTGCAACAAAATAAGAATAGATTTAAAATAATCATGGCAACATTACTGCAAATGGCTTTTGTATCAACAAGTGAAGGAAAATATAACTTAAATGCTCCACCTAAAAAAAATAATAAATTACTAAGTTGATCAAATGGTTACTGATTTTAACCTTTAAGACGTTAACCAAACTAAGTAAAGAAAAGAAGAATTTTGAAGAAACCACGTATCAATTTTAACAACCACAGAAGCATACTAAAAATGAATAAACAAGCAAAGTTGAGAGGATGGCTACGCATTCACAATACTGCATACTCACAATTTATCAAAAATAAGCTAGAAGTCGGTATTGAAAACAGGCAAATGAGGCAGATTCATTACGAACGAAAACAGCTTGAAGGATAAAGAAGGGAATGCATTAAGATTGTTATCAACAAAGTTTAGAGATGCAAAATATTAACAAGCGGACTAAGGTCCTTAGCCTTAAGGGCGGGCAATGCGAATGAGCAAATAAAGCAGTAAAACAATCAACTCATATGACTTATATGGGTTTAAGCAACAACAAGAAGAAAACAACATGCGTATGTATATATATCGGCTTCGGAAGGACCGAAATCATATGTAGAAGGTGACTTTAACCCTCGAGCCTGAACCATAACATTCACAGCTTACCAGTCGAGATAATAGCGAAGTAAGAAGATTCTAACAATCAGAAAACAAGAACATGGGACCAAGGGGGAACAACAAACTTTCACAGAAAACGAAAAAAAAAAACAAACAAACAACAAAATGGACTAACAAACGAGATTTATCACTGATTTGTAGCCAACAAACAAGTCAAAAATGATCCCAAATAATTACATATGGACAGCTTCACATAGTCAAAAATCAAACAACAATACGTTAAAGTAAAATGCTTGAATTGAAGATGAGTATTACCTTCAGGGGTGCAGCGAAATCGAGAACCACGAGCAGAAGAACAGCAACCTCAATACCACAAACGAGATTCCAACGAGCTTTGCAAGCGGCGAGCACAAAAAGCAAATCCCTTGTCGATTTTTGCCTGAATATAGCTACTGATTTTTATGTATGTATTCTTATATTTATATTTCTTTTCAAACTCTGTCCTCCGACTATTTGTATATAAACGTTTATGACCAGTAGTTTACTGTCTTTTCAGATTCCAACTAAAAATCCTCCTCTTAACAATAAGAAATAAGAAACTACTTATAGAAGGGAAATCAGGGCTCCAAATTGGGGGGAAACGGATAGAATTTGGATAGAAAGGGCCCAATTCAAATTCAAACTCAAAACCCTTTCACCATTTTAGGGAAGACACCTTTTTCTGAGATTTTCGCCCCATTCCGAAAGAAGAAAGAGCGAGATGGACGTGGGTCAATTGACTCCAATATCCTTTCTATGCCACGCGACTTAATCTCACGCTAGGGAGGACAACAACGCGGACTGCTCCTGCTGTACAACTGTATTGGCGAGGAAGACGACGCGGACGAAAAGCTGCTATGCGTAGACGCCGTTTGGAATCGTGAACTGCTCCGTCTATTTAATGCCGTGATTACTGTTTGGTACCGTTGCTGCTGCTAGCTGCGGAGTTTCGTGAACTCGCCCTCGTGTGAGGGGAGGTGAGGCCTGCTTTGGCGTCGTTGGAGTCGATCACGCGCTACTGCTGCAGTTAACGCCACTTGTGAGTGTTGCTCTCCGTGTATTTTTGTGAACGTTGCTGTTCACGCCGTTTGGGATCACTATGTGTATTGACGTTGTGATTGTTGCTTGTGAGCTACTGTCGTTTGCTGCGTACAGCTGTTGAGAAAAGGAGTTGGGCCGGGTCGGAGGTTAAGAAGTGGGCTGGGATTGGATAACTGAAGTGGGAATTGAAGTTGGGCCCGATTGGATTGTTATGGGCTGCTGAAAGGGGTTGAATTTGGCCCAAAATTGGTCCTTTAATATGGCTAAGTGGACTACTAATTTGGCCGAATCGGCTAAATTTTAAATAAGACGAATTAATATAATTAACTAACGAGCTTCTTAATTTTAACAAAATAAAATAATTAATTTGATTATAAAATAGTTAATTTTAAAATTATAACCATAATTTAAGCTAAACTAAATTAATAAGATATTCAACTAAAACGTAAAATCTTTTGAGATGACTTTCGAATATTCATAAAATATACTAATTACATACATAATTATATATAAAACATATTTATTATTTGAAATTCATAAAAAGGATAAAATTAATTAAAAAATAACTTGTAAACTATTTTGAGCTTGATAAAAATTAATTATTTCAAATTGTTTGGAATTTAAGAAGCTCAATGATTAATTTATATTGTGGAGGGACAAAATTGGGTGTCAACATTGACTATCCCTTCCTTGAAAGGATAAGATATAGATACTTGGTTCGCTCTATTTCTTGATCTTTCCATGAATCGTATATGTTTGTCTTCATTAGGTGCCTATACTTCAAATGTTTAATCAATTGACTCGTACCTAGTCTATTTGCAATTATTTGCTCAAAATATATAGATCCACACCCTACTTGTATTTTTATTGATATCGATCGAGGAGGATTATCGACCCATTTTTCTATGGCCCGGGTCAGTTTGGATTTTAATTGGGCTAGACACATGACTATCCAGCCCAATAGACATGTTTAGTTGATTATTGGCCTGTTAGGTATCATTATCTTTCATTGAACTTGTAATTATTAAATTAAAAAAAATATTTAAAATTCGTTAATATTTAGTTTACATCAAGAATTGAAAAAATTAGATTTGTATCACTTATGTGGGTTAATACGGATTCATATAAATAATAAATAAATATATATTTTTTATATATTTAATTTGAAATAAAGAATGAAAGGATATAATGGTTAAGACGTATTCCTCCTGAACGGTTGTCTTTAAAAGACAAACTATTTTTTCTCCTTCATTCTTATGAAGAACGATTCATAGAGTTCTATAATTCTTCGGTATTCGTATTTATATACATGTGGTGAAATTATACATACATTATAAAGACACAGACTAAGATCATGGCTTCATAACTTTTAATTCAAAGCAAGCTTAATTAATTATATGAATTGCGTGTAATTAAGTTGATCATATAAACAAGAGACTAATCAAATCTAAATTAGTTCTCAATTCATACATTAGTGATCTTAGTTGAATAGTACTTATATTGCGTGTGGCTACGCTTAATATTCAAATATTTTTATTAGTCTAATTAATTTGATTTAATTAAAGTTGAAGGAAAATAAGAGTTACTGCAATATCATTACATTAATAATTTAATATTAATTCAAATCTCAATGACACTTAAAAAGAGTTGACAATTGATAATGTAAGTAGATATATCATACACACGCAAGCCCTAGGGGCTAGGGTCCATCCAAGTCGAGTTAGAATTTAGAGTTTATGAATTTGAAATTTTATATTATTTTGAGTTATAGTATTTTGATTGATAATTTATACATATTAAAGGAATTTCTTAAGATAAATATCAGATTTGAATAAGAATTACACAATTATACTAACTCGCTTCCAATCGTCTAGCACAATTTATATCTCTTTCATCAAAAAATTGTGATGTGTATATATATAAGATTTTTTTTATGTACAAATATTAGATATTAAATTCTATTAGCTCTTTTTTTTGTGTGTGTATTTTTAATATTTTTTCAAATTCCTGGGTTAATTTTGACCGGTCAAAATCAAGATATTAATAAAAAGTACTTATTAATTGTCCAAAATTTCGTGATAAGTTCAGGAGAATGATAATTAAATAATGCTTAGATGTAAGTTGGTCAAATCTTCTCCAATTATATATATATATATCACAATCACCTTCTCCTTCATTTTTTTTTGTTTTCTTTCAAGTGACCTTTGAATTATGATTTTAATTAAATTAAAGATGCTCCCTTCATTTGGATAAACGAAATATCCAAGAAAATGTTGAGCTTCCATGTACTCACCATGATCTTGAATGTAGCCACTAAAATATTATAGTCAATTCAAATATACATTTATAGATAATAAGATAAACTAGTGATCGAGATCAATCAATAACAACAATAATGTATCCTGTGTAATTCGGGAAGGAAGTTGTTTACGTAGACTTTATCATACTTTAGAAAGATAGAGATGTTGTTTTATGATAGACCCTCGATTCTGGTAAAGCATTTTCAAATAGGTTGAAAATAAAATACAGTAATAAAGAAATCACATCGACATTAAGATTTACAAATAATAAAAAGAAGTGAAGATTGGAGGAAATATTTATGAAATTTCCTTGTGAATATTTTAATGTACAAATCTTGACATTATCCAAAATCTTGAAAGTATTAAAGGGCCCTTAGTGTTCTCATAAGTTTATAACTAAGTCTTAATTAATAATCTCTTAAACTTTGTATTTCAAATCTCCTATATTCAAAATGACTACAAACAATTGGCATATAGGCCAATGGACTACAGATCTCTTTGATTGTTGGGATGATCCTTCTCTTTGTAATTATTTTTATTATAAACTCTTAATTATATTTTTTTCTTAATTAAGTTTAATTATTATTATTATTATTTAACTTTTTTTTTTTGTAATTTTATCTTTTTTTTTAAAGGTGTGAAGACTTGCTTTTGTCCATGTGTTACCATTGGAGAGCTCGTTGAGATACTTGATCAAGGCACCACATGTAAGAAGAAAAAAAAAACTTATACATTTAGGTGTTTATTTAGTATTTAGAAAAATAATTTCGAAAAAATATTTTTCAAGAAAATAAATCTTTTTTTAGGTAACCAAATAGGCAATGACCACAAAAATATTTTCCATTAAACGGAGAAAAACAACTCTCTTCACTTATGTTTTTTCTCTAGAGGAGTCGGATCTCAGATTTGAAGTAATTTTTATTAATAAATATATAATTTGAGCTAAAATTATTAGATTCTGCCGAGTACAATATATGATACATTCAACGCCATCCATTTGAAATAGATCAATAGAGCTTCTTCAGAATATATTTTTCTTCGTATCAAATATACCAATTACTCCTTATTAAATCAAGAATTATCAAATTTTACCTAATATCACTAAAATTAATTAAACATTACTTAATTTTTGTCTTAGTAATGATTATACATTTGTGCAAACTAAAGTGCATTTTTTTTATTATTTATAAATGGCAGCTAAAGGACATGCTTGTCTTCTTGCTTATGCTATGGGTTCCATTCATTGTGGATGGATTTATGGGAGAAGATATCGAAGAAAATTGCGTGAAATATTTAAATTACCAGAGAGTCCATACTCAGACACTTTGATTAGTTGTTGTTGTTGTGTTTGTGGTATTTCTCAAGAATATAGGGAACTCAAAAATCGTGGCGTGGATCCATCTATAGGTATGAATATAAGTTTAAGTTATATATACTAACGATATAAATATTGATTTATTTGTGAAGGTTATAATAGTGACTACATGCAATTGTTTTATGAATGACCTAAATTTTAAATTTTGTACAAATGTTCTTGTATGATATAGAACTTAAAGCTCAAAACATGAAATTGTCGTAGGTCAAGAAGACACCAAATCTTTCTATGAATTGCTTTTTTCGTCTTTTTTGTAAGCAAAGTGCTTATGGTCTAAATTCATATTTGGTTTCTCGAAGCTCATGTAGAGACACCTACTGCAGAATTTGCTTCAAATATGAGAATCTAGGGATTTTTAAGATTTTCAATATCTATGTTTTCCGAATTGATACTTTATTCAGCTCTTTTCATTAATAGTATAAGCGTGATTGCTATAATACATACTTTCTCGACTCTACAAATTATATGTACCTATTTATTTTTGCAGGATGGGAAGGCAATGTTGAGAAATGGAAACGAGACGGGGTTACAGTGCCACCAATTCCTACATCTTCCATGACTCGTTAATTAATTAATTAATTAATTAATCTCATCTGTTATGTAATTAATATTTAATACAGTGTGATTATTATTTGTGCCATGAGGGTTTTTTTTGAAAAAATAAAATAAAATTATACGTACTATCTATTGGAGAGGAAGTGTAGAATTGGGTTGCTGTTGAAATAATTGCTTGATTGTATTTGTGATAGTGTGAATACTTGTTTAGCCACGTAACTGTCACATTAAATAATAAATTTGTTTGTTGAATTACTGTGACATTATCTCAATGACTTTTGTACGCGGGATAAGATGAAATATGCCAGAATTAAGTTCATTTTGTCATTTTCACATATTCCAATGCTCTCCTTACCACACAAAGCGTCCAGCTCGAACTCATGAGGTCACATAGAGACAACTTTACGGTTGTTCCAAGGCTCCAGCTTTATTAAAGAGGAAGAGAAAACTAATTAACATCACAATAGATAGAATTATATATGTTTCTTATAGTGTCTCCTCTTTCATAAATAAATAAGCAACAATTCATCTATGTACATCAAAAACTCAGTACAAAGAGGGAGAAAAACAAAGAAAAAGCACAAAACAAGTTACAAGAATGAAGTCACAATCAACAAGGCAACAGTACACATAGAGTCCGTTTGAATTGGCTGAAATTAAGTAGCTTTTAAGCTCCGAGGCCAATGAAGTTACGTTGTAGCAACTAGCAAGCCGAGGACTTGACTCACTGCAGAGTGAATCCAGTGCAGAATTTATGAAAGTTCCTGTGCAGAACGACTATGATCAGCTGTTAAAGTATCTTAACCGGTCAGCCTAAAGTATTTCTGACCAAAAGGGGAAAAAATGTAAAATGTACCAAAGTGTCGTTCAATCTTGTGTCTTAAAACATGTCATGTGGAAAGTTAGAACCAGAAGTTGCCAAAAAAGGAAAGAGACATTCTTTTTGAAACGAATGTAAAAGAAAGTAAGACAAGCAAATTGAAACGGAGTGAGTAACATGTTTTGAAGACTAAAGCTTACTTGAAACTAACCTGTCAAGTGCCAATGAAGCAATCTTTGAAGTTACAATCCAAGATCATGAGGGAATATAGAAAGCTTGAATCCAGTGCCTTTATCGCCTTCCTGTTCTTTTTCTTGATTCCTTTTTAGTATCGCTCGTGCAGATCTAGCTGCAGACTCACTGCTACTCTGGAGTTCAATTAGCTGGAGGTTTTTCACATCCGCCAGTTCAGCTGGGAGTTCCTCAAGCTTATCACATGATATGAGTGCGAGGTGTTTTAGTCGCGGAAAGTTCCCTGATGAGGCTTTCCAAGAAGTTAAATCTGTCCTTTCAATCCACAAGACCTGCAGACGAGGAAAACCACCGTCCTCTTGCTCCCACGACTGTCCTTTAAACGCATTTTCTTTCAACTTCAGCACCTCAAGGTCTGGTAATAGACCTAATATAGACATATCTTTCCATTCAAACCAAGTGTCTACCAGAGAGAGCTTTTTTAGCTTCTGAGGAAAAATATATGCTGGAGGAAGGTGTAGCGGTTTACTACTTAGACGAGTATCATTTACCAACTTCAGATATTCGAGGCAAGCTAACTTACCTATGTTACTGAACAAGCCAGAACCAGACCCGTCTTTGCTGGTTTCTAAAAGTGCATCTATTTTCCCACGAACACCTAATTTCTTGAGATTAGGAGTTCTAGTAAAAACTTCAGCTGTGCAACATTCAGGGGCTATAGTTGAAAGTGTTTGTAAGCAACGATTCACCAAGTTGTCCTTGCTGCTCTTGGGGCGCTTAGTGGAAGGCAATGTAGCAGAGGCGTTTGTGCACACATGCCTTAATCTTGTCATATTCCAAATGTCTGCTTTGATGTCAAGAGTAGCCTGTTGTGTCTCAACGATAAGTGTTTGTACGTTCCAAAGATTCCCAAAATCCGCAGGAATGGTCTTAATCTTGTCAGTTGAGAGAGCAATGTACCTCAAATGAAATAATTTGAAGAACTCTCGAGAAAATCGATTGAACTTGATTGATTCAGCATCTAGTACCCTAAGCAATGGAAAGGCATTCGGGATGGATGGTATTTCATTTGGAGGCATGCCAATTTTCTTCGAGCCAACACATAAGAATGACCTGACATGCTCACCGGAGGGCTTTGTTGATAAGAATTCAGGAACCAAGGAATGAATACACAAACGACGATAAGTGGCTAACTCTTGTTTCCCTGGAAAAGATCGTTCTTGCCCTTGTTTGATTTCTTGAAAAAGATTCTCCTCCGTCATGGCCTCGTGTCTACAGAACTCATGCAACATGTCATGAACGCGACATATTTTGATTTGACCACTGCAACTCCTTTGCATTACCATCACTAAGTTCCTATTGACAAGATCATTTAAGTGGTCCTCTGCTACATCCTCTAGAGCCAATGGTCCTTGGTATTGTATGAACCCTTCCGCGATCCATAAACGAATCAACTTCTTAGCTGGAATTTGAGAACCTCCTGGAAATGCCCCACAGTATAAAAAACACGCCTTTAGGTCATAAGGCAAACGATCATAACTCATTTGAACCAATTTCTTGCAGTTCTCTGGATCTCGATTTATGAGGTGCTCACCGACACTGGCAGCCACCAACTCCCACTCCCTTGTTGTCTTTCCTTTGCCTATCAAAGCTCCAGCGATAACCACTATAGCAAGAGGTAAGCCCATACATTTTTCAGCTATACTTTTCCCGGGTAATTCTAACTCAGGTGGACACTTTTCCTTGTGAAAAACCTTCTTCTCAAGTAGCTCCCAACTTTCATCTTTAGTCAAAAACTTAAGATCATGAGGTTTATCATTACAACGCTTAGCCACATTTGATTGTCTCGTGGTCATCAACACTCTATTCCGTTTACCATTATTAGGGAAAGCAATTTTGATACGATCCCAAGCTTCCACCGTCCACACATCATCCAAAACAATAAGATATTTCCCACCTTTTCCAAGAAGCTCCTTCACTTCATTTGCTAAGTCATCCTCTGGTGTATCATGATATTGTTTGGTGTTTCGAGTGAACTTGCTGATAATGTTGAGAAATATTTCTCTTCTCTTGAATGTTTGAGAGACATATACCCAAACGCGGGTGAAGAACTCGTACTCAACCTTCGGATCCTTGTAAATCTTATATGCCAAAGTTGTTTTACCAAGACCAGGCATACCAACAACTGGCACAACCTCAACATAATCTGATCCTCCGATGAGACGATCAATTACAATTTTTGCTTCATCATCAAAACCAACCACATCATCTTCCTCAACTACAGGGGCCTGTAATATGATTGTAAAGAAGAAATCTATAAAACATATCAATTTACTTGAAGTACTAGTTGAGTGTACGTGCTTAACAAAACAAGATTCTCAACGCGACCTTCATTACATATAGCAACCACATTTCATAATTTACCAAAATCTTGCTTTTAGTTGAGAATACAGATTTCACTGCTTTAAATACACTTTCCACAAAGGTATACTGAATATATGTTATGATATTGTCCAGCTTAAGTTAGCTCAACCTTAAAGGCTTCTAAATTGCTTCATAATGTAGGGTATGTTGTATCATAGTTTCAGTAAGAGTTAGAGAGAGTATACTTTTTTTCTGTAGTGTAATAAGCTTATAGTTATAATGACATATTTGATAAACTATTTTTCGTTTCGATAATTGATTTGTGCAATTTTGTTCGAATAGAAATTACATTTATCATCTGTTAGCTTATTAAGTTTATTGATAGAAACTTCTAAAAATATCAAAAGTCTCTCAAATTATCCATAACCTTATTGTCTATTTTATCTTACTGTTAAGATATGCTTACACTTGGACTTCAGACTTTTTCTCAATCTTGGTTATAAATTTGTCTTTATATTATTTGTTGCTAGTTACCCTACCCCTTTAATTATGATGTATACTGACTATATTACTTGAACTAGTATCACAAAAGAAAATTATTAATAATAATAATAGCAGAAATTAGAAGAATGAGAAAAAATCACCTTCCTCTCTTCATCACCTCTATTGAAATTATCATCTAAAGTTATTGCTTGAAGGCCATAAGCGTTATCTTCTCTAATTTCCTTCACTCTTTCCCTTATACTTTTGATCTCATCCGCTACCCCTTTTGCTCTAGCCACATGAGTAATATGAAACCATTGAGCAAATTTGTTTTTATCATCATGTTTCTTAGCTTCAATCACAAATTTATCAATTGAATCCTCAGCATCATTCACCACTTTTCTGATTTTCTTCACCATTTCTTTCAAAACCTGGAAATAAAATAATTTATTCAATAAAACTATTAATTATTCTCTTTAGTTGGTTGGAGTATTCAGGTATTCAAACAATATTTTTCATGCGAAATATACATTTATGTGAAAAACGCAATAAAATAGTTGATAACCATATTTTTGACGCAAAATATACATTACGATCATGGTTGTCCCCAAAAATCCTGCATATCAACATGTGTGAGCGTGTGGATTGCACGATGACACCATGCTTCTATGCTCATTCTGAGTAGCAGAAGAGAGTTGTGACATGAGCTATCATCTTAATTAGACGACAAGCAAGAAGATATGAGAAGAATGTTTGTTGATTTTTGTAGCCTCATATTTAAGAAGACAACACCATAAAGTTACTAATTAAACATGAAAGTACACGTCAGATATTACTTTGCTCTAACTTTTGTTGCAAATAAGATGTTTCTATTACTTTGCACTTGCTTCTATAGAAACGATATTTCTATTACTCTGAACTTACTTTTGTTATGTAAAAGATATTTTCAGAGATTGGGAGACCTTATACAAAAAACAACTCTTATGAATATATTTTGCGTTCCTTTTCGATCTTCCGGTACAACTTGTTATTATTTATTTCACTGATAATTATGAATTGATTGTGTTCTAATGAATAAAAAATCCTTCGACTTCTTTTTGGTCTATATAGCTCCGCGCTGGAGCATATATTTTGAAAATTTACCTTCAAATATCTGATTGACCATGAAATTTGATCAAATGTCCCAAAGATTGGCTCTGAGCCCCTTTTTGGGTCCTCCCTCACCAAACTTCATTTTTTTCTAAGTAAAATGCATGTCCAAACACAACCTCAAATTCCAAAAACCACAACTTTAATAATTCAATTTTTCAACTTCAAAATCTATGATCAAATGAAAGCTAAGATTGAACCTATTAAATTTAAATCCTAAATCTACTCCTTAGCACACTATTTAATTATAACAATGCAAAGCCTACTTTAACTAATACTCCCTCCATTTCATCTACTCAAACCTTATACTAAAAATAAATATTTCATTTTTCCTAAATCTATTTTACCAAATCAAGAGAGTTAGATCACTTCTTTCCTATACTAGTTGTCTAGTTAGGATTAGAAATAAATAGCTACCATAAATGAACTATAGTATGGCAAAAAAAAAAAAACTCAAGTCAACCGGAGCGAGAGTCGAGTAATATGAAACAGAGAAAAGTATTTGGAAAATCAATTCATATTTGAATGGTAAGCAAATTAGATAATTCCTAGTTTTAAGGCAAACCTCATTTTCCCTGCGAGATTTAGCAGCTTGTTTGAGGAAAGCATTGAAATCATTGAGATCTCGGAGTAGATTTTCAACTTCGCCTTTGATTCCGAGAATCAAATCGGCGTTGTCGATTAGTAACTGCATCAAATTTTCCACTAAAAACTTTACTGCTACATCCGCCATTGTTGCAGCTCGAGCTTGCTGGGTTTTGGGGGTTGTTGACTCAGAAAGTAGTAAAGTGACGACTAATAATTGGGAATTTTGTTAGTAATTGACTGGGGCTTTTAGAATATTTTGTCCTTTTTTTTCCTTTTAAGATATTTCTAGGTACAGTTGCTTTAGTTTAATCACACTCACATTTTATCCGCTTTTGAATCTCGTAATCTTAAATTGAAAATGAATTAAAATGTCTTATAAGTTTTTGGTATTAAGTAATGTCAGCTGGAAAGTTGAAACTGAATATTATCGAAAAAGGAAAGTAAGATAAATAATTGAAAGAGAATATTATTCTCTTGCTCAATATATATGACATGCTGCTCTTTTTAGTTCGTTTTGAAAAGATGTCTATTTTTTAAAATTTATTAATAATTTAAAAAAGTTATATGTCTTCTTATTTCTTTGTTTAAAAAAATTATTTTAACATTCACATTTTATCCTTAATGACATGATTTGTTGAGGTGTTTACTACCACTATATCATTTAAAATAAAGTGATATTTAATTTTTCATTCGATGTTTGATATTCATACTATAGTTCATTTGAATTTGTATTGAAAAGTCACGGCTTCCTAACTAAGATGATTGTATGACCATAATTCGAACCTAAAGCATATTATTAAGGATGAACTTCATCGCACCTTGATACATAATTTTCATACATGTTCTATTATTAAAGGTGATAAATGAGCGGATGAAATTGTATTTGGGTGGATCAAAATAGGTTGAGTTAATAACTGGGCAAATTATTGATTCACTCAAAAGCTATTTGAATTAAAATAGGCTAAAATTTGGGACAAAACTCAATTCGTCCAATTCTTATGGTTACTTTATTTGTTCTTTGATAATTTTTAAATACCTAAGAAAATTATTATTTTTCTTTATTATAACTATATATAACATATCATATGATTATAAATATATATATATATATATATATAACATATCATATAAAAAATGTTTTCTTGAAAATCTTTCATGGACCAATTTGGGCTAGATATCAGCTCGAATTGGGCTAAACTTATAAATGGCCGGGCAAGACATTAAAATGGGCCTGGCCCTTTGAATGATTTGGAGTTTGGGCCAAGAACTAATCACACATCAGCATAATCTATGCTTCTTTTTTTATAATAAAAAAAAAATGAATTTAATTATATAAGTTATTATATTATATATACTCATAAGTCATAATGTACAAAGATTTCCAATATCACTAAATTTTAATTTATGATATTACTTCACACGAAGAAGGGTTATAAAATAACCCCCAAATCTATCTAATTTGATTCACCATTTGCTCTTTCCATAATATTTGAAAAGTAAAATAAAAAATGGCAAAGATTTATAATTTAGAAGGTAAAATAAATTTTTGATAGATTGAGTGACCTTCTGAGTGATATATATACTTAAATGATTTATCTATTATAGTTTTTTTTAAAAAACATGACTTTACGAAATAATTTCATATTGTTTGGATGATTATTTGAGTAATGGACACTCAATATAATAAAAGTCGACCTCACAAATTTACATCAAACATAAAATCAATGATAGAGTATTTTTGTAATCTAATGTAATAATTACCATTGCAAATTAAATTAAAACAGTAAACAAAGAAAGGAAATTTTACACAAATTCCATAGTGTTAAGAGCTAATTACATCTTATTCCTTCTTCTTTTTCAAATTACAAAAATCTCTTAAATTTGGTGGAATCCGGATACATTCCAAAAACGTCCTGATACATCAAGTTCCGGTTTCAAATTCATCCCTCAATGTTCCGATACACCACGTCTCGGTTTCGAAATTATCACTCAATGTTTTGATATATCTCGTATGTCCCGATACATCGCAAAGTAATGTATCCGAAAATAGGAGAGAGTTGAGATTTTTAAAAAAATTTCAAATAAAATTTTAAAAAATATGATGAAATAAGTTGTGTATTTATGTAATTTTTTCATAAAAATATGACTACTGAACTTACACTAATATGGGAATGGGGTAATTAAATAAAACCATTTATGACCTGTTCGCTAATTAGGTGGATTTAGCCTCTAATTAAGGTTGATGGTATTTATTTATTTTTGTTGTCTTTCAGATTATTCGGAGGGCCGTCTGGCTGCTGCTGTTGGACAAAAACATATTTTCGTTTTGTTTTTATTTGTCACATTTCATATCTTTAGATTAAATTGTATAACCAACATGGATTGTCGTGCACTGAAAGAGTGCTTCATCCTTAACCAGAGGTCTCGGATTCGAGCCCTGGGTATAGAGAAAATCCTGTTGGGAGTGCGACCCTCGAATGGGCCCTGTAGTGCGCGATCCGAATTTAATCAGAGCTCCAATGTGGACTCCAGACACCGAGTGGGAAACTAAAAAAAAGATTAAATTGTATAAATTCTAACTAATATTTTAAGATATTTTTTTAATTATATTAATATGGAAAGGATATATCTTCTTATATAATTTTCCAATATTCAAAATTTAGATTACCCTAATTTAATTTAACTTGAAAATTAGTTAAATTAACTCTAAAAACACAATTTAGACAAATAAAAATGAAGAGAAAGGAGTAATACTAATATTCAAATATAGAAAAATGTATTTTAGTTCCAATGACACATGTTGTTTGTCATTATTTTTTGTCCATAAAATATGAGTAATTAGTTACTTTGATGTAAGCATTTTTCATTGGATATCGACAGCAATGTCATAGAGTATGATGGAGTTTCGTTTCGGTAATTTATGATTAAATAAATTATCTACATTATTTTATTTTCTGACTTGTCGTCACAGAGCATAGTCATATTTTTTTTTTAAAAAAAAAATGGGGAATGGGGGAGGGGGGAGGGGGGAAACAAAGGAAGAGAATACAAGGCGGAAATTCGAAATCTCATTAATAAAATGACAATTTATGAAATTAGTCTACTGAACTATTGAAATTTTTCTGAACATAGATATATTTGATTCTAGTTAGGGAGATGACATTTCTAGTAGAAAAATAAGCTTTATAAATATACATTTCAAGTTCATTATCTTCTCTTCGTCAATACTTCCAAGTCTCAAGTTTACAACTTTCCATATAATCATTTGAGATATTTATTTATTTATTTTTCTTGGTACTTAATTACCAAAAAAAACTCCAATGACTCTACTTATAAATTTATACTGATATGATATTATTGTTGTAAGTATCAAATATTAGAAATTAAATAAGTAAAAAAAAAATCTCATTTATTTTTTAAGAAAACATTTCAATTCTTCTACAAACACACCCTACTTCACAATAAAAAGAGTTTCGCTTAATTGACCTTCCTACATCGATGATCACAAATATTTTTTTTTCTTATCTTAGAAGTCAATAACACATAAGTGGGAGATACATAATTTGAATCTATGTCAAATTGGCATGCAAGTCGTTTAATTTCAAGTTAGGTACGAAAAAAATCAAAGAAAAATTAGTAGGTAATTAACAAATCATTTTACTCATCTTACAAGTGTCAAATGTTCCTAGAATTTTTGAATACTATGATAATTGATTTGCAAGATGTATGACTTTAGACATTATTTACAAATATTAAATAGGACTACTTTTCAAGTCAAGATGAGATTAATATTTAATTAGATTGATTAATTACAAACTTAAGATAATATTAATATATAATTAGGTAGTGTAGGGTCCTAATCCAACTAAACATCCTTAGCCGCCTGCTCCCTAATCCATGCACCATTTGATACGAAACATAAAATAAAACAAAATTTATGAAATTAAATATATGACAAAGTTATTGGTTTTTTGCTTCTTCCAATAATTTACGTAACACTATTTTTTTTTTAAAAAAAAAAAAAATTTATTTCAAAATAATAATAGTGTTGTATGGTTTTCAAATAATTTCTTTAACTATTCATATTTACTATACTTTGAAAATTTGAAATTGACTATTAATATATACTCCAATTAAGTTTGAGAGAATAACATAGGGAAAAATACATAATATATTTTAGTGCGATGGACAAATAAAAAAATGTTTTGGTGAGCGTCAAGTTAACACTTTATACAAACTAAAACAAGATATATATACATTTGAAATAGCAACATAGGGATATTTTTTAATTACTTATACTAATATTGTTAAGGGGTAACATCGTAGCCGTTTAAGCAACAACTAATTGCACCTTCCCTTTAATGAAATTATTTTTTGTAGCACTATAAATTAAAGTCATGATAGATACACAAAATATACAAATTGGCCTTTAATTTCTCCAATAATCTCTGAAAAAAAAATGGATGATCTTGCTCTTATCTTTTCTCATCATAATAAGGGTGAGACATCAAGAAAACAACTTCATAAAGAAGAAGATGAAAAGGCAAATTCTTTAGCTTGTATAATTTCTTTCAACAATAATTTTGAAAATTCTTTGTTAATCCCAAAGGATGAGGCAAATAATACTATAAGTTTCTCAAATATTAATAATATTATTGGTGCAAAAATTGGAGAAAGAAGGAGTGGGGAGCAAGCACATGAACATTTGTTAGCTGAAAGAAAGAGAAGAAAGAAGATATCTAAGTTGTTTGTTTCCTTAGCCTCTCTCGTTCCTGGCCTCAACAAGGTACGTACTAACTCGATTAATTTAAATTTGAACAGTGTATGACCCATTTTATGGTAAGTTTGTGGGCATAATAATAAAAATTGGTGACTGACGTGAATTTTCTTCCCTTTTATGAACTTTCATTTCGATATTATTCCTTTCATTAGTCGTTATCTAATAACATTTAATTAATGAGGAAAAAATACACTTCCTATCAAAATATTTTCCATTTTCAAAACTCTTGAGGGGCGTTTAATTAACCACCTTCCAAAACCTCAATCTTGAGTAACTAAACTTATAAAATTCATGGTAACTATATATAAGTGCATGCAATATAATATTAGTAGCTCATTCAGACTTAATAATTTTGGCTCAAATTCTGTATATATTGTTACAAAATTCACTAAATACTTAAAAGTATGAATTTAAACTCCAACACATAATATTCAAAATTTGTATCCGCGCATTAATTGAAACATGTTAAATTATTATATGATAGTTGGACAAGGCATCAATTCTTGAAGGAGCAGCCACTCTCATTAGACAACTTGGTGAAAGGGCAAAACAAGATGATCATCAATCTACCATAGACATGATGAAGAAGAGTAGTTTATTACCAGAAGTTGAAGTAAAAAGTTTAGAAAAAGAGTTGCTCATTACAATATTATTATACAAAAACCAACAAAAAGGAAATATTGATGAAATATTAAGTGTGATCCAAAGGCTTCATTTAACTATCAAGACCACCAATTTCATGCCATTTGGAAGCACCTCAATGCATATCACAGTTATTGCTCAGGTTTGAATTCCATCTTACTATATTTTAGTAGAATTCAAAGAAGGATTGTACCCTAAGGGTCGTTTGGTTGGGAGCTAGTTATTCCAGGATTAACTATCCTGGGATAACTTATCCCACCATGTATATGGGATAACTTATCCCACCACTATACTATAAATGGTGGGATAAGTTATCCCAAATATGTCAACCAAACAAGACATCTAAATTTTATCTCAAGACTATTTTTTTATTCCAGGACTATTTATGCTTATCCCTTACACCAAACGAGCCTCTTATGATATAGACAGACGACAGTCTACCCTAATACAAATATTAGTGGCTATTTCCACAGCTCGATCACATGTCAACTCATATTTGATGAAAATATTCTTAAATAGTGAAATTTAGTTTTGCCAAATGAACTCCATATTGATATTTGATTCGTTGGTGAGCAACAACGAATCAACTATGTCAGTATAGTTTACAGGTTCAACAAAATCCAATAATCTCTAGTAAAAATTATATATTTGTGAAAAACGAATTACTTAATATATATTTATAAATAATTTATCTCATACTCATGAATGTCAATGAAGTACATCATAATTCATAATACATTAATTGCATTGTTTTAAATCTATTTCAATTTGTTATATATGATAATATTTATTTTCTCTCCTAATTTTTTTTCTTTACAGATGAATGATGAATTTTGTGAAACAACAGATTTTCTTGCTGAGAAATTAAGATCGTCGATAATCAATGTATGAAGATTAATGTCTGGTCAGCAGACAAGTTGTACATTTGTTATTATATATACAAATAATAATTAATCACTATATGCTTTTGTATTTAACTAATTAATCACATGTATTTTGTACATATGTCTATCCCATAATAATATAAAACATGTGTTTTTTTGTATAAACATGAGTGGACTAAAAGTGTCACCCTTTCATGAATTTTATGCGGCGTAAGTTCATATTAATCGAAGACTCCGATAGAGATAATAAAATTTATTTTTACAAAAGAAGCATATTATAGAGATAAAAAAAAAGTCATTCTGTGATTTGATATTCAACACTTGGATTCGTTCCATAACCATTAATTATGGTGTCATTCCACTATTTCAATACAATAATATAATAATTTGAAATTGGTTAGAATTGAAAGATGTTTGGGATAATAGCACTTTTTATTCATAAGTTATTGGTAATTTTTTTTTTTGGTCCTAGGGATATATGATTGTAAGCCGATTTAGTTTTCAATTAATTAAAAAGTGTATTTTAAATCCTTTTATGTAGAAAATATGTCATATTTTACTATTTATAGAATTATCTTATCGTTAAATATGGAGTAATAATACAAACTTAAGGTAAGATATAAGTAATTAAAGCAGTGAGATGGTTAGTATTTATGTAACTCTAGATAGGAGGTTATGGAGGTCGATGATTAGGTAGAAGATTATTAGTAACTAGTCGAGATTTGTCTAGCTTTCTTACCAGTATTGTTATTATTATTTTCTTATTGTCTTGTTCTTCGATTTTATTATTACATGTTGTTTCCTTTGTTTCTCTTACCGTATTATTTGTAAAAACTACTACTCTCTTTTTTCCTTTATTTTTAGCATGTTCTTTCATTACTGTATATCTTTATCATACTTAACTTCAATATGCTTTACTAATCTATCATTACAAGATAAGGGAAAAACTATACACCACATTCCTTAGAATTCACTTACGAAATTACATTGATGTTATTATTATAAAGAGATCACAAAAATATGTTTACGTAAAGATTATAATCAGAATTATCAATAACCAAGGGATTTAAATACTGTTAACCCAAGATATTTTGAACAAGCTAGTATAATTATTAATTGGAATAAAGTACCAATATATGTAAAGAATATTCCAATTCAAGAAGTGGAATGCAGGCAGAAAAATACCCCTTTTTTTACAAATAAAAAAAATAAATGGCGGCTAAAAGTCAAGTCAAGGTAATTTTGAACTAAAATGTCACTTTTACAAAACTCCCAAATGTCCAATAACTGAAAAAACTAATTCTAATCATAAAGCCGTGTTTGGATGTCCCACTAAAAACACAAATAACAAGTCAAACTAAATTGGTAAACTAATAGTCCACCTATTTACCTTTCAAAAATGATTCTTCTAATTGATTTTTAGTGTATAGTTGTATGGTGTCAATTAACAAACATTATTTTAATACTTTTGAAAAATACATTGGTTGATAAAGTTGACCAAGAATTGATAGTGACTAAAAATCTAACATTGCAAGAGTTATTGCAGCCCGAGCGCAAGAGATTTATTCGAACTTACTTCATAATTTTTTTTTATATTTTTAATCTCCTGAATAAAAATTACGAATCCACCACTGTTCGTCACATTCCCTTTCTTAATATTTTGACATATTGATGGAGATAGAAATTGTCTCTTTCGAATATTTAAGGGGTAAAACTGACATTTTTCCATATGAGCGGGAGAAATCATAGGAACAAGTGTATTTTTGACCTACTTGACTAATGATAAGGGTATTTTTGAATTATAACCTAAAATGAAAGACAACATTATCCCATTTTCGAATAGTTTACAAGTAAAATGGACCTTTTTTCCCCCTTTCAATAATCATAGTTAATATATACTTTTTTCATTTCATATTACTTAGCTATGTTGACCTGATACACCCCTTAAGAAAATTTTAATTACAAGTGTATTTTATCAATATAATAAAGTTGTCTTGACTTGCATATCAGAAAAGTCAATCAAAAAACTATTCTTAATATACGGGTCAAGTATTTTGAAGCGGAGAAAATATATCTTAAACCTTTTAATACTAAACTCACTTTTCAAGTATTTGTTTTCAACTCTAATTGCCTATCACAAGTAGGTAGAAGACATTAATGGTGAAGAGTTCATATTTGAAAAGTCAAAAAAATACAAATCCTTCTAGGTTGAGTAGAGTATCATTTTCTTAACTTTGTGGACTAATACAATAATTTACTTGAGAATAAAGGGCCCACTCATACATGTTAATTGACCTAAATTCAAACAATATACGACTATATTACGCAAATAGATGAAGAAAATTCAAAGTGTAAACATTATAATAAGTTATCATTAATTAAAATAATTAGTGTTTAATTTACACGCATAGACTGATATACAAAATGGAACATATTCTTTGAATTTGTTTCCCCTATCCTCTTAGTTACTAATGGACCTATATTATATAGAGAAAAAAAATCCAAAATTATTATGAAGCTATGTTGTTGTGCTAATCTATATAATCGTATATTAATTCATATATAATAAGTAAAATGTTCAAATTTGTCCTAGTGATTTAAAAAAATCAATTTAACAAGCATCCTAGTTGAAATTTTGTATTTGTCTTTTAAATATTTTTTTTTATATAATATGCATAAAATATTAATTTAGAACCTAGTAACTCAGAAATAACTAAAATATGGAACTAATAACTAGGGGTGTACAAAATCGAACCAAACCGCAAATCGAGTCAAACCGAAAAAAAAAACCTGACTAGTGGTTTGGTTTGACTTGGTTTGGTATTGAAAAAATAGAAAAAGGACAAATATACCCCCGAATTATCATAAATGGTGCGTCAATACCCTTCGTTATACTTTCGGGTTGTGTATACCCTTACCGTCAATATTTTGGAACGTATATACCCTTAAAATAAACCAACCCGAGACCAAACCAACCTCACATTATATATGTAATTTTAAAATTTTATTTTTTACATAAAAATATTTACTTTGATATAATTTTAAAATATTTCTTATACAATTTCATAGTTTTTATCTTTTAATATATTATTTTAACTTTAAAACTTAGAATTTGGAATGGTCCAATAAAGATTATAGTTCATAGATGTTGATAATTATAATAAAACTTAAATCAAAATCAAATTAATACTAATGCAAAAAGAAAATCAATTCAACACTAAGAATGACAATAATATTGAATATTTGTTAAATTCTTTAGTTTTACATTAGTTTAGACAATTAAAATACATAATCTAATTTTAATTTTCCTTAAATATTTAATAATGTAACTAATACTTACTAAACTTATTTTAGCATGATTTAATACTTTTAAATTATAATCATTTTCATTATGACTTTGCAATATTTATTTTATATGATGATTTCATTATTATTTTTTATTGAATATTTTAGTGTCATCCGTACTCATCTCATATTTTGTGTTATTTTTTTAAAGAAACACCTTAGATAATTGTATTTTGGTTGGACTAAAGAAATATTTGGAGCACAAGTTAATTATATGTTTGTATGCAAACTTTACCGAAAAAATTCAAAAATCTGAAAAAATTCGAGGTTTATTAGTTTGGTTTGATTTATAAATTTAAAAATTCGACACAATGGTTTGGTTTGGTATTTGAAAAACCCGAACCAACCCGCGGTTGAAAATCCGAAAAAAACCAAATTTTATTAGTTTGATTTGGTTTATAAATTTAGAAAGTTTACACAAATAATTTAGTTTGATATTTGAAAAATCTGAACCAACCTGATCATAACTTACTAAAAGCAAAGACATGAATCAGTCAAACTTATAACTAACAATAAAATTAAAACTTTTTCGCAGAATAGAAAAAGACAAATCTTACTCCCTCCATTTCAAAAAGAATAACCTCCTTTTCTTTTTAGTCTGTTTCAAAAAGATAAGATCTCTTTCTTTTTTTGATAACATTTTATTTTCAGCTTTCCACGTGGTATGTTTAAGGCCACAAGATTAAAGGGCAATTTTGTACGTTTGACATAACTTTAATTTAGGATCACAAAATTCAAAAGTCTTCTTTATTTTTTTAAACTCCGTACCAAGTTAAACTAGATCATTCTTTCTGAAACGGAGGGAGTAACATTTTTCCTTTAATATAAAATAATATAAGGTTAATATACAAGCATTGACTAACATACAAAAAATAGGACATATTCTTTAGATTTATTGCCACTTGTAGCGTGTTGTAAGACCAAATTCTTATCACTAGTAACTTTGACCACAAACACATAACCTTTTCTCCTCACATAGAACACTATAAATACCAAGCCAAAAACTCAAAAAATATACAAAAAAAAAAATCAAGAACTTATTTTTTCAAGGATTCATTAATGGAAATATTAAAGATTAACATGGGGACTTTTCAAGACGAATTCGAAGGTGATGATTTTTACGATGAGTTAAGAAGACAAATTTTAATATTAACAACAGAAGATGAAGAAGATTATGTTCAACACTCAAATGATCAAGTCAAGAAATCAAAAAGAGTAGAAATGAAATCTTTTGTGTTGCAACAACCTCAAGGAATTCAATTTTATTGGTACGGAGATAAAGAGGATTATAATAAAGTTCCAAAATGGTTATTGGATTTATGGAATAAAGGAAATAGAGATGAAGTGTTAAATGGAACAGGAGTTTTTATTCCACATATTGTTAAATCAAGAAGAAGAAATAAATCAAGTATGTTCCCTTTTCTCTTATTTTTACTATTACACTCTACCAAACGAGTTGATCTGTATGAACAAACTTCCAAAATATGTTTATTTAGAAAGTTGATGAGCATTACTTTTTACTGACTATAAAATACTTAATTTTCTCTCGAAAGTTTGATCGAACACCTCAAATACCTTTTTCAAGAAAAAAATAAATATTTTTGACTTTCCAAAAACTCAATAAAATAGGCTATTAGTCTCATTTAAACAATTTTTTCCTAGTATATCTTCTATTGCTTATACTTTTTTTTTTCTTATTTCTGTCTGCAGGAAGGAAAAATACTGAAAGAGGAAAAATACACAGGCCAGTGTCAACAGGAAACTGTTAATTTGCCTATAATTAGTTCTAATCATCAGAAATAAACTCTGAAGTTTTGACGTATTGTATTAGCTATGTAAAAGATTTATTTAATTTATTTATGAAATTTAAAAGGCGAATCTCCATAACATTTACTGTGGAGTTACACTGAATATATTGTTGTTGTGATCACCAGAAGTTTTACTATTCGAAAAACGAAAAAAAAGAAAGAGAAATATGAGCAGTTTTTTCCATTAACAAACAACAAACATCAATTGCAACCAACTGCCAGAAGGATGATACTTGTACATACAACGAACGACGATTTACTAAGGACTATCTTCGAATAGGTAACTAACATACCTAGTACAAGAAAATAGCTAAAGCTAAGATAATAGTATACAGATCACTAATTGTGCTCAAGATATCTCGAGGCAATGTGGATCGAGACAGTACACGAGTACTATACGTTGTCATTGTGTGATTCCGAGTGAAAGACTTTTGAAAGTTGTGAACTACTATATAATGACTTATCTTCACAATTTCAAAGGTGTAGGAAATGACACTATGAAAAGGAGGAACCCAGTAGGGATGAATACGACGTACTAGAGTTGGTCTTTGGGGCGTGCTAACCACAACGAGCTGAGTGCTCGAAGCCTTGACATGTAATCACTTATGACAAGGAGGGCTCGAGCAGCTTGACGAGTAGTCAAGATTCGATGCAATTGTTGCAAAGTTCGTTGTCGCAGAAGATCAGCCTAGCAATAAAGAAAGCATAAATGTGAATTTCGTTGCATAGAGAAAAGTTCAAGAGTTGTAAAGAGCTTTGAACAGAGGATGGTTAGTTACCTGATGAAGGAAGTTCTCAAGAGTGGCAAGCTGGCCCATTGCAATCGCCATTTGCCCCATATAGTCGGCTACATTTCCCGAGCCAGTAGGGGCGAGAGACGTAGATGAAAGTGTATCGACGAGTAGTTGTTGCAGGGCTTCCATACCTTGTGATAGGGCGTCCTCGGCTTGCTGAGAAGACTGTTGCAAGTTACATATGCCTATGAGCTGCTGCTCTGTGAACGGTTCAAGATGGTTGCCAAGAATCTGTAATTCCAATGTCAGGACATCAGTACACGAAAATACAACACTATTAGGAAATGACACTTAAGTCGTAGTGTTACTCCTATAGCTTCTTGTCCTTCAATTTTCGTACTTCGATTATCATATAATTTTGATATAGTTACTGTTCAACAGGTGTTGTTATGCTTTCATATCCGTTACTTCTTTTTCTGGATTGCTTTGATTGTTTTCCTCAACAGTACACCCTTTCTACCTCTGACCCCACTGTGTAAGAAGACTACACCAGATATATTGTTGTAGGAAATGACACTTCAAACATAGTACGGTAGTTGAACGGGAGAGCCTAGTTTACCTTGAGAAGCTCAGAAGAACGAAATCCGCCTAACCACATGAAACACCTTTCTACAGGAGTCTTCCACATGCCTGACAGCATATGAAAAACATCTGCTTTTAGACCTACACTCTTTAACTTGAATTTTTCTTCATAATGTGACATTACTCCATCAACGAGATGGCGCAGTTCATTATCGCCCCGGTGAGAATTTACAGCTGATCGGAGATCACTGATAAGTCGTTGATGTTCATCTAGCCAACGTGCATAATCCATGTCGAATGCCAATGCCCCTGTGCAAGTATCACAATTAACCCCCCATTCATGACTACACATGCCAGGTCATAAATTGATCAAAATTACTCATGATAAGTTCTTCAATCGGAAGAAGGAAAAACAAGACGTAAAACATTAATCTTCTCATGAAAATTTGACATGTAATGAATGCTAGCAAGGCCAGAAATTTTCTAACCATTTCCACCAGTAGAAATGCTCTGATCTCCTGCATATCCATTAGCAATAACTATGCCCTGCATCCAAGCAATTCATTCAACTACGTAGAAGTTTCATACGATTTGAAACTGTACTAGTTTCTTTCAAGATCACAGATACAATAAAACAGCCCTCTGCTTACAAGTAGGGGAGGAAGAGGTATACCTGTTGGCGGGCTCGTTTTAGCTCTTGCTCTAACTGTGACAGTTTGAGCCTACTATTCTCCAGCTGTTGAACATATGCCTGTGCAAAACAAAAACCTAATAATCATTTAAACATTGAGCATCATATACAAGTAGATGTATAATATACTGATCAGCAATGATCAACATCGCAGACAGCCTAAACATTAAGCTATAAGCTTAACATATGTTTAACATTACAATGCTGTCAACCAACCACCTGACGTGATGATAATATTTTGCTAATTTTGCATAAATAGAAAATACACCCCACCGGCCCACCCTCCACACCCACTCCCCTGCAAGATATAAAATCATGCGAAGCAAGAATATCCTGCTATTCATAATTGCTAACAGTGGAACTATTACACAAATTGCATCTGTTTTTCCTACCTATAGTGTTCAACTATATCTGGACGTCATGAAGACTGATGTAACGTGTGAGTAAACACCTTATTTGTTTGTTGCAAGTGTATGCATCTATATGACGGTGATATAATTCTAAATGCGAATGTACACATATACAGATGTATACATTTTCTGACGGAAACTATATGACACCACACAGTTGCTAACTAAAGTGAGCATTTCTCAAAATACAATTACAGAACTTAGACTGTACATAATAATCAGAAGGACGAAAAGTATCAGTAATGGGAATTTGCCTAATCAATCTCATTTAAAATATTGCAAAAGGTGAATAAATTACTTTTTTCCTTAATCGGCTTTTCCTAGCAGCTTCTCGATTCTGGGCCAGCCTGCGAAGTGTCTGCAAGTAAGCTAAGTAAATACAGTAATAATATGTAACAACCGATGCAATAGATTAACCATTGGAATAAAGAGATAAGAGTAAACCAGTACAACAACCTTCTGGTCTCCAAGCTTTACTTTGGACAGGTCCATGGAGTCCACAGCTATTAATGCACCATTCTGAACCCCTTGGCCCTACGACACAAAATTAAATAAATGCAAACAGTTCATAATAGAGGGTTGGAGTTTCAAGCTTCTATTATTGATTCTTGAAATCCAAACACTGCTGCATATATTAGGACGGAGTCTTGGGCTGGTGAGTAACAATCGCATTATCCCTCCTTATAAGTGGAAAAAAGACGAGGATGGACTATTGCTTAATGCCAAAAATTGCACCTTTCATTGTGTTAGACTATCCCTCCCATTAAGGGGAAAAAAGACAAGGATGGACTACTGCTAAATGTCAAAATTTGCAACTTTCATTGGGGTCGACTACATGAATCTTCACTGTCTACTTCGCATTATCCCTCCCTTTAAGGGAAAAAAGAAGAAAAAAACAAGGATACACTATTGCTTAATGCCAAAAATTGCAACTTTATTGGGATCGACTACATGAATCCTCATTGTTTATATCACAATCACGTTATCCCTCCCTTTCAGGTGAAAAAAGACAAGAATGGACTAATTGCTTAATGCCAAAAATTGCAACTTTCATTGGAGTCGACTACATGGACCTCCACCGTCTATACCACATTGTTAAAAAAAAATAGGGGTAGGGGGATCAAACCATCATCAACAAAGTGCAAGTATAAATAGTCAACCAATAAAAGCTACTAAGATTGCCGATGTCCATATCACATTATCCCTCCCCTCAAGGAGAAAAAGACAAGGATGAACTATTGCTAAATATCAAAAAATGCAGTTTCCATTTGGGGTAGGGGGTAGAGAAAAGCTAAAAACCTGATGGTTTCTTTCATCAGTATCAACATCTGTTGAAGTGTCAGTCTGCTGGCTATGGTCTGCAATACCAGAATCACCCCAATTCTCAAAATGCTGCACATTTCCCAATGCCACACCACCACCACCACCGCCTACAACACCCCCACACCCTCCTCCACCCCCCACCATTCCTGTTTGTGCCTTCTGCAACATAAACCTTCCTGTCACCACCCCTGTCTCTGATGAACCAATACTCTGCAATTCCCATTTTCAAACACTTCACCTCATAAATACAAAATCACAACAAAACAACCAAATTCTACAAACTGCAAAGATTGATCTTTTTTTCTCTTACCGTATTAAGTTGTCCAAAGTGTAAGTTATTGTTGTTACAAGAAACAACACCAACATTGTTTGGCCTCATTTCACCATATACAGAAGCTATCAAGAAACCAAAAAAAAAGAAAAGAAAACATTTATCTTTTTAAGGTCACAATCAAAGATAACAAAAACAATTGAGATATTGTTTGGTGGGGAGATCATAAAAGAAAAAAAATGTATACTTCTACTCAAATCAACAGCATCTTGTTGAGTGAATCCTGTAGACTGTTCAAGTTCTCCAATATCAGCAAAGCGTGCTGCAAGTCTACTACCTTCATCACCTCTATATAACAACACAAAAAAATTTGAAACTTTAATCCTTTTTAACACATGAGAACCTTAAAAACCAAGAAAACCTAATACACATGCACAAATCAAGCTAAAAATAGTGGTAGAGACAGGATTGTCATCAAGGGATTCAAAATATGAAGAAGTAAACAAGTGAAGAAGCCGAATGAACCGTGGCTAAAAAGGATTCGAATGAACCCCCGGTCCTACATGGCTCCGCCCCAGTTGAAAACACAAGAACTTAAACTCCACAAACATGCATTAGTAAAGCTCAAAACAATAAAATTGAATCTTTATATGCCCTTTACTCATACAAGAACTTAAAAACCAAGAAAAACATGAACCCCACAAAAACATGCACAAATCAAGCTGAAAAAAAAACATGTAAAAATTGAATCTTTCTAACCCCTTTACTAACACAAGAACTTAAACTCCATAAACATGCACAAATAAAGCTCAAAACAATAAAAATTGAATCTTTTTTATGCCCCTTCACTCATACAAGAACTTAAAATCCAAGAAAACTTAAACCCCACATAATCAAGCTGAAAAAGACATGTAAAAATTGAATATTTTTAATCCTTTTACTAATACAAGAACTTAAACTCCATAAACATGCAAAAAAACAAGCTCAAAACAATAAAAATTGAATCTTTTTAACCCCTTCACTCATACAAGAACTTAAAAACCAAGAAAACACAAACCCCACATAAACATGCACAAATCAAATTGAAAAAAACAAGAGAAATATATATATGATACCTGAGGTAATAACTTGAGTGGCAATACATATTAGAGTTACTATTACTATTATTATTATTAAGAGTAACAGCTGCTGCTTTGAAAGCTTGCATTTTTTTTTTCCCTTCTTCACTAACTTCAAACACCTTTAAAAAAAAAAATCTTCTTTCCCAAAAAATTGTCTGTATTTTTCTTGAAGCTAAATTTTTCAAGAAAGAGATTGCGTATGAGTACAGTATTTATATTAAATTAAAGTACAGTAGTAGTAGTACTAGTAATTTAATATAAACGTGAGTTTCAGATATAGCCTCTCAGCTTTTTTCATTATTGTAAATTTGACCCCCTCTGTCAATTTGGGCATTTTAGAGTCCCAGTAAAATCTTTTTTTAAAAACATCTTTACAGATTCCAATATTTTTTAGTAGTAGTACAAATAAGCCAATTAGTATATTTTAGTCATATAATTGGTTAATGGATAGAATCCACATGCTAAAATTTCTATGGTATTAGTGAAAAAATTAAACGGGAATTATTAATTTTATCTTCAAATTATTGACAATTTTAAAATATATTTTTATTTGACTAACTGAACTTAACTCCAATCTTGCAACATAAATGAAATACTCCTTTAAATTCTCATCAAATTTATGAGTGTTTTCAACATTTTTATCTAATTTTTATTAAGAGTCATATGTTCTTACGAGAGTTTGAGGTTATTTGTTATGTCATGTGACAAATCGATGGTATATCTAAATTTACAGTCAAGTACAATAGTATTTTTAAAACGATTAATAGTTCGAATATCAAACTAATAATTTAGGCTAAATTTTAAAATGTTTTTAATACTTCTCCCAAAGAATTAAGAATTACTTACCAAACAGACATTGAAGTCTGTCAACAAAATTTTATTTAGACACTAACATTATGTATTGTTTGTTTTAATTATATATTGAATATGTCTGAAGTTTCACGGCTTATTATGACTAATCTATATAAGGAAAGAAAGTGATATATTTCAATTAGTGGTTAATTTATTTATGTTATGATCAAATGTAAACACATGCAAAAAATTTAAAATATGAATCAATGTGCAATCGTATTAAAATTGTTCGCTTATGTTAGGGTGCGATTTATTTTTAATGTAAAATTTTTCTGATCTAATTTAGATTTAATCGAATTTCAATATGAGTACAAATATCGGATGAAAAACAAAAAGAAAAAAACTTGAAAATTCAATTTTATATAATGATTGAAAATTCATATCATGATATAACTATAGTCCGTATTCAGTAATTATTTTATAACATAAGATTCTCTGATCTTAATTTGGATGAGAAAACAGTGTTATAGATTTTATGTTAGAAATAAAAGTGAAATATTTAATGTAATGGTGCACTTCCCAAGGCAAAAGAAATACCAGCAGGGCTATAGCCTGTAGCACAAGTTCTTGTCCTAGTTTTAGTAGCATTTTTTTTATATCTTGCCGTTTTAAAATAGGTGTTTTTAAGGGGTAATAACGTTTATTAAGAAATTAAATATAATATATAGTTTACTAATTTTTTTTATATAATAAATGACTCTTAAAATTGGATATAATTTATTTAGGAGGAGTAGAAAGGTAAAGATTGGAAAATGTATGAATTTTTATCTTAAATTTTTTTAAATGACATTTATTTTGAATAATAAAATATATTTGATTAATTAGACTGGTACTTGTTTTGGAGGAAAAAGGCAAGTATCAAAGGATCGTGATTAAATAATAAGTATTGTTTCGTTCTTAATTAAAAGTTTGAGGTTGAATTATATTGAATATAAAATCATCTTTATTAAATAGTAGCAGTATTTACCTCTAGGGTGTGTCCATTTCGATCTGTCAAAATTCTTAGAAATTTTCTTTTTCAGAAAAATAATAGTAAAAACAACATACAAATTAATGACATTCTAGATTGATCGTATTCTTTCCACCTTCAATATGCCTCATCTTCACCCTACACTCAATTACCCTCATTCCCACCTCCGCAAATTCCTAATCACCACTACTTGTATTTCCCTTATTTGTGTATATACAAATGCTTTTAGAATTATATTAACATGATAAACGTAAGGGACGTGTGATAGCTGATTTGGAGGTGAGTTATTCATATATTAAATTCTTCTAAGTAATATCGTATTTGGTAGTTGGCCAAGAAGTAAGTTATTCTTGTATAGAGTTAATACATTATTTGATTTGAAATTTAAAAGTTTACATGACTAATACATGTATAACTAAATCTTTCATAACCAATACATATATAAAATTACATAAATTTTCTCGTAACTCATAACTCATCCATATATTATTAATATTAACATAACTTTAACCATTTGACAAACAATCCCTAACTTATTTTTCGAGAAAATGACAAATATCTTTGTTCATAGCACACACACCTCTAGTATAACACTTTTCACCACAACTTAAATTTAATTAAACTTTAATACAAATAATAAAAATAAAATAAAACTACAGAACGTTGTTCAGTACAGATGCTTTTGTTCTGTCTGTTAGTATTTCATTATGATTATCAATATTATTATTATTGTTATTATTATTATTATTGTTGTTGTTGTGTGTAGAAAAGGTTTCTCATGTTTGCAGCGTTTTGCAGAGACTGTGTAAATATATATATTTGCAGGCTTTTCTTGAAAATTGTTTCTTACGTGTTATAATGGTTTTTTACTGTGAGTAAAACTGCAAGTGTAAGTCCGTAAAATTACCAATAATAGATATTATGACAATATTGCACGTTGAGAAAGTAAAACTGGAAAATTCACTTTCTGTTTTTACTAACAAACAAAAGTATGGTTTTTTTCCTACTATATGGTAAAAAAACTAAAAATAAAAGTGGTTGTCATTTTCTGATTAAAAAACAAATGTGTATCAGATTATTCTTACTTTCTATTTTTCCCTATTAGAAAAAATGGATGAATTTAATTATTTTTATAAGAAAAATAAAGTAATAAAGAGCTACAAAGTTAATTCACGACCTTTTATTAGGTTAAAAATTTATCTACGTCGATGTTTATACTAAATTATACACATTTCATATGGTTATATTAGAGCGAGAGTATGTATAGTCGACTATGATTTACTGCTATATATATACAGTATATAATTCACGACTTTTAAAAGATTATTTTATAATTAGGGGCAGATCGGAGCTAGTTGCCACATAAATTCGGCTAAACTCAATAGATTTTGCTCAAATAGATATTTCTTTATTTCAAAAAAATATTAAATATATAAAAAAATATATATTTAGAAAAAAAAGTTATCAACACTTAAAATTATCATTATAAAATTTAAAATTGATAAATTAAAATTCTAACTTTGTCAATATATTGTATTATTCAAATTAAATATATTAGTACTTTTTTTAATGCAGTTACTTAAATATTCATACATATAATTGAAATTTGTTAGATTACTAGTACCACTGGGTCCTTGGAAAGTTGTGTTTGTGTTAGTATTATTAAATAGTGTGTTGAAAAGTTCATAATTTCTTTTTATAATATAGGGAGAAGTGATTAAATAATATTATCAGAATATTTTGGGCACAAAAGATGATATGATGGTGATGTGAGTGAAAAGCTTTTGGAGGTGGGGAATTTGAAGGTGATGGAATTTCTTTTCCTTTTTAGTTATATTTTTAAGTTTCGGACGGTCGTGTTCGTCTTCAATTTAAAATTAAGAACTCATAAAAGTCCTTTATATATCTTTCTTTACTCAAATACTAGACATAGTTCACTTCATGCATATCTCAAACTTATGATCGAAAACACGATACTTACAACCCATTGGGGTTTTTTTTCATTTTCAGATCTCGAACACGAAATATGTTCATTATTCCTTGGAAGTGTGGGAGTTGGAGAATTAAATACTCCCTCCGTTTCACAAAGAATTACTTGATTTGACTTGACACGGAGTTTAAGAAAATAAAAAAGACTTTTGAATCTTGTGGTCCTAAATTAAAGTTATATCAAATGTATAAAACTGTCCTTTAATCTTGTGGCCTTAAATATGCTATGTGAAAAGCTAAAAGTAAAATGTTATCAAAATAAGAAAAAAAATTATTTTTTTAAAACAAACTAAAAAGATAAAAAGGTCTTTTTTTTTTCAAACTGAGAAAGTATAAGATAAGATGTGCAATAAATTGAATAATAAGTAGAGGTCCTTACTTTACTGACATAATGTCTTTTTCTGTATTGTGAATCTTTTCTCTACTTCGGCTTTATCATGTCTTTATTTCTCTATCTATCAATCACATGATCTCTTCAATTTTCTTCATAATAGTAATACTATTTCTTTTATTTTATTGAGAAAAATGTTAATAAAATGTTTTTGTTTTTTCCTCATATAGTTAAAGAAAATGATAAGAGTGTATAATATATTGTTAGTTGACTTAATTGGAATGTGTTATTTGAATGGAGTTTTTGGGAAATTGTTTATCTACTCGTGATAAAAGGATAAAATCTGTTCCCAGATATTATATACCTATGAGATTACATTGGGCATGAGTCATTTTTCTATTAGAGTTAAGGAGTCAACTGAGCATCTCAACGATGAAATTGAATATCTGGACCGAATCAGAGTTCACGTCGCTCGTCTTGGGGTGTAGGCCACTGATCGCACATAAACCGTCAGGTCACACGATAGAAGAATACCCAACATTAAAGATGCATACTCTTCCATATGAAATATGTTAGATGAATATGACTTGATCGTAATGCTTATTCAAAGACACAACAAATTGAAAGAACTTTCAAACATCGAAAATCAAGAAATTCTAAGAAGAATGCTTCTCCTTTACTGAGTCATACACGATGTCAAACTTGAATTAGCCAGACTAGCGGACTCAAATTTTGATGGTTCTATAAATAAATTAAAAAACTAATGTAATATTGTTAATGAATGTGTCTTTATCCAAACTTACATTTTCATAATTCCTAGGTTGAATTCCAATGTGGTCCATATTTGATGGGAAGATCCAAGCAAGTTCACAGATTCGAATAACAATTTATTTATTTAATTTAAAGCATATTTTTGGTTGAGAAAATTAAGAGGATTCAATTTTTAACTAATTTAGTCCCCACAAAAATATATATTTCTTTACAAAAAACGATAAATCCAACAATTTTATTGTCCTTATTAGTAATGTTCTGACAGTTATATAAAGGCCTAATTAATATAGAAGACATTTTGAGGATTTGTTTATAACTATATGGCCATAGATTGGACAAAATTGTTGATGTTTGTGGCTATGGATTGGTCTTGTGTCATTAATTGATACAAACACTAATATCATATACCGCTTCCGTTCATTTTTACTGGTCCATTTTAGACTTTGCACGTCAGATAAGAAACAACAATCAATATGCATAATTTACCACCAGTGGCATTGCCACATATAGCTCAGGGTGGACAGTCAAACACCCTTTAACGAAATTTCTGACTTTGCTACTATCTACCACAATATTCATATTAATTGATGTATAATTGCCAAACCAAATTGCCAATTAAGGAGCAAGCTTGTTGATAAGTATGGAGGAGAATCTCAAAGTATAAGGTAAAGAATATTGTATTTTAACTTTGTCTCCCGACATGCACCTGATTCGAGTCAAATCAACCTTCCCTATCATCTCATGGTAAGAATCATTGACTACCACCATTGTTAGCTTTAAGATTGTGCTTCATCAAACAAATAATTTCTATTACACCATATTAAATAATCTCGTGTATTCACGTTCAAACATCTTAATCTTAAAAAGAAACAAACGATACATTAGTTATAAACACAAATACAATTTCCCAAATGGGATGTGAAGTGTTCTCTCTCTCTCAAGATAGAGGACAAACTTCAAAAGTACTCTATTTCCCTTCCCTTTGAGATGGGAAATAGACCAGATCTATCTACAGACCTATTGACAAAATCAAATACTAATACATGAAGACAAGGAACTAAGACATGAATGTTCTAAAAGTGGTGGAAATTCAGACGGTATTTTCTGGCGTTTGGCTGTCGAATCTGCTGGTGAATACTTGTGTTGCCCGTGAACTTCTGTGTTGTAATCTCTGGTGCAGCATCTCCGACATCTTGTTGTAAAACTCCGCATCCCATCTCTGTATTAACACAGGATCTTCAGCGTAACAGATATATATGGATGTAACCGCGCTTTCCACCACAACTGTAGCCAGCCCGACCTGAAATCCAATATCATAGTGACATAAATAATATGGAAGATTAAGAGCCATGGTGTGTAGTGGTTATCTAAAAGGCAAAATAACTTGGCAACTAATAAGCATTGTTTATTTTATAATTGGTTGGATCTATGGTGTCTCTCGCATCTGGACTATCTCGTCGAGTACTACTTCCCCACACCAAGAACTTTAATAACCAAGAAAGAACAGACTATGTTTTATGATATAGATCATCCATTGATCACATATTACAAGGTTCAGCCACGTTTCTGTAAAGAAATGGATCTTAAGGCCTAACTCTACCCCAAAGCTAGCTCTTGACGGGACGATTGCCCAAATCCATATAAGGAGACCATCCATCATTTTTCATCCGATGTGGGACTCTTTAACAGTTCCTAACTGTGTACCGAAATAAAATTTGATGTGTATTTCACTAGATTAATATTTGGTTCATAGAAGTGTGACCTTAGCTGCAACATCTCTGTATCACCTATTACTATGTTAAAACCTCAGTAAAAGTAAGTTAAGTTTCATTGGTGCTCAAGCATATTCAGATTGAACTCCGACTTTGGCAGCACATCAGAGGGAACGCAAGTGAGCAATAAGCCTGTAAGGAAGAACATGGTAGATATGTAGGAGTAAACGGGGAAGGCTGATGAAGGTTATCATTTGGAAATAAAAGTTAAGCACCATTCTTATTTCTTTGATCTACCATTTATCTTTATTTAACATCAGATCATTACAGAACTTGAGGACCATTTAAACACTAAACTTTCTAAGGCACTCACAGCCAAGCACTAAAAGTAATACGAGAGGTAAGGCTGCTGACTATGACTTACTAAGATCATTCCCATCAACATGGAAGTGGAACCGACCATCATCACTCTGTCAGGATGCTTGATCCTTGTCCAAATTCCTGCACAAGTTCCGGCTACCAGCCCACTCACAACAGTTCCCATCAATATAACAGCACCTGAGCAATCATAGGCAATAAGTGCTTCAACTCCAGTTGATTGGAACAACTCCCACGCATCTCGTGCAGAGCGATTAAAGTTTTTACCATAAACTGCAATCTGCAAGGAGTATGTTTGAAATGACATCAAATTCACTAACAAAATGACATCTGCTTTTAAAAAAATTCACTACAATGCATAATTTCTTATCTGTTATGGGCAGCAATGGACCAAAGCCAACATGAATTACTACTCATAAAGAAATAACTGATTAGGGATGTGCCACTTTACATCACATCTTTCCTTAAAAATCCTTGTCTCACCCCTATGCGAGACAAAGACTTGAGATGTAACTTCTAAACCATGTCACTCTCTAGCAACTCCAGTGATTAATTATTATCCATGCATGCAATGCTTACACACCTAATTGCCAGAATATAGCACATACTCAAAATTTCATCACTAACTTCTCATGTGTTAAATTGAACACATGTAAGTGCATTGCGCTGAAAAGAAGATTAATGAAGAGTTGGCACACATTTGGCAAATATGTTGTCTATTTCACAAATCCTAGAACAACCAAATACTATAACTTAATGAATGTTGTTTTATTAAGGAAGTATCAAAGCAAATTTGCGCACATCTCAACTAATACGGGGCAGCCTGCTATAATCCACAGGTACAGGTGTTGGCCCTGATCCTCAAGGATAGAGCAGATAGGCTTATGATGAGTGTTGTAGCTAGGAAGTGAACGTTGGATCTGCAGGTTCATTACCCCTGTGCCTCAACCACTCAGTCATCCCTTTGGAGATAACTCACATGAATGATGTTACAATGAATACTACAGAAAAAAAACAAAGTCGAGCTCACTGGAGACATCAATATCAAAGCAGCAGCTACTCTCTACCCAATCGGAGACTATTGATCTCTATGATTAAGAGAGGATTTCCACTCAGTCTCTTTCAATATGAGTGAAAAGGAAAGTATCACTAGGTAAGATATAAAGGAGAATAAGCAGGGGCGGAGTTAAGGGGGTTCATTTGAATCCCCTTCGCTGGAAAATTATGTTATGTGTACAAGGTCAAAATTATTTTCTAAAGTAAATATAGTAATAATAGTAGAGATTGAATTCCTTAGCTTCTTTCTATATTGAAGCCCATTGAAAAACATGGCTCAGCAACTGGAAAAAGTGAATCCAAGTCTGTTAAAGTATATCGTTAACTCGATTGTCGTTATCTTCTTCATTTTAAAAAACATGGCTCAGCAACTGGAAAAAGTGAATCCAAGTCTGTTAAAGTATATCCTTAACTCTATTGTCGTTATCTTCTTCATTTTAAATGTTACAAGGAATTACCGAAAACTACTTTCTGGGAGGTGGCAAGGTGTTGAACTGCAACTTGCTTAGTTGTAGATAAGGAACTGCTACATGTTTTAGTAAGTAGTGACTATGCATGGAGGGTACCAAAGCTGGAAGCATAGATGGACAATCAAGGAGGAAAAGGGATTACGTGAATCTGGAGTTTAGTTGTCTGGACAAGAGATATCCCTGAATGGTGTCAGAACTTGGAAGGTGAAGTAACAGCTTCACATGAAGAGAAGGGACATATTTTACCGATATATTGAAAAATCAACCACGACTTCAAGAATATACAAAAATATGGCACTAAAACTATAACAACCTACCTGGACATAAGCATACTTATTGAAGAAACGGACAAAGGTCTCAACCAAATGAAAGAGGAAATCGACACAGCAAAGCAAACACTCATTCTTGCCAATCTTTGATCTGACTCCTCTAATCTGCATTACACGAAACCACTAATCAGTCAAAACTGTTCATACATGCAGTTAAGCAATATGTAAGAGAAAATCTTACTCTTCATGTGAGAAGTTAATATAATGGACAATTAGACAAGAACAAGCAGACCAACCTTCCACCGTAATGTCCGGATGGCGGCTGTAAAAAGTGATCCATAGCAGATGCTTCCAAATGAGGTTGTAACAGCATAGCGTAAGGATTTCTTCAATGGTTTGGGAGGCATTGAAGTTGCTTGCCGATCACCATGAATGAGAACGAGAAACACCATGCCCGACACTATTACATGAATAATGTTACACAGAACTGCACCTGTCCAAAACAAACTCACACAGAATACCTGTACAAAACGCATGCGATTGACAGCTCATGTGATTGGCAACATAACCAATATATACTTGATAGAGACTAAACCCTAAAACCAGATTAAATAAAGAGCAAAAACTTGCCAGCTCACCACAAGAAGCCACCAGCGACCACCATCACCGATACTAAGTGCTACAACACCAGCTACTCCAAAAGACCAAAGAACTAGCCATGAAAGCATGACCAGCATGAATGCACATGAGACTCCCATAACTTCAGGAAGGCTGCACACCATCTTCACACTTCTTTGTAAAACCAACATGGTAAATGGAAGTCTGCGAAATTGGGAAAAGAAATATTTTCACAAAACTGAAACTTATACAACAGTTCCTTATTTGGTAAAGATTATCTCGACCTCTCTATTTATATGCTTTCTGAGCTTTAATCTCCTCTTTATACACTACGGTTCCAGAGTTAAGAAAAAATTTACACAAACCTCTCCATAGCTTTGTTTTTAGAGCTTATGAAGCCATCAATTTTTGTTTGATAACTGAGAAATCTGCAAGGGCCAGTGGTGCATGGCTCAAAACTTGGAAGGATTCTTCCACTTATGACAGGCTTTTATTTGCCTCAGGTCAAACCCATAAAGTTTTTCAATGTCAATCTAAACTATATCCTAGAAGTTACTAAGAGGAAATATGAAGTAAAGGAATCGAATACTAAATTCTTTTACTTCTAGGTCTCCTTCAGACTTCTTAATTAAGGGTCAATCTCATGGATGGTCAATCAACTTTCAGTTTATAGTACCAAAATTACTGAACTATTTTTCGGTAACGAAAGTTACTCAACTTTACCAAAATGTCACAAAAATTACTAAACTACTTTTTGTAACAATAAAGCCATTCAACATATCCTAAGTACAGTATAACACTAAAAGCCATTAGAAGGAAACAAACGAAACATTTTTTATTATACTTAGACAAAGTTGAGTTGACTTTTCTTTGGCACAATAAAGTGAAAGTTTAGTAACCATCCGTAAAACTACCCCAAATACTTATAATCAGGGCGAGCAACCTCCTTACAAATGGCAGGATGACTTTCTATCCTAAGAACTTCATGATTGCTGTATTAGTATAGACTTTGAAACCTGTTTTCATTTGAAATCAGGATGACAGGGCTGACTCCAGATAAGATTTCTTTCAAGAAAGTTAATCTGATGATGCTCCAGCAGACGACAGACATGTAAATTACAAAGCAAATATTAGAAAAATTCTCACTTTATACAATCTCACTAACAACACAACTTTCTCCAAGCTGACTTTCCAGAAAGGAGAAGTTGGGTAACAGGTTGCATATTCACTAAGAAATAAAAACAAAATACTAGGCCAACAGACGGATAAAGATTAAATATCTTGTAAAAGAGAATTGAACTCAGATAGAAATCGATAAACATATAAAACCAAGATTCTTTTCTGTTTTCTTATTTTTAAAAAATCATGATCCTTTTCAGCTATACCTGTCTATGACCGATATTACGTACAAAAACTGCAATGCTGCACCAACAGCAAATGCAACACCCCAGAAAAATTGTTTCTGCCAGAAACACAGCACACTGATCACAGCAAGATATGTTGTCAAGATGTGAACCGATAACTTCATCATGTTACTAGCACTTGAACCAAGCAAAACCAACCAAGCCCATGCCAGAACTGTTCCCACTGCACCAGCTACGGTATAGAAAGGCCAAAAATCTTCGGTCAAACCAGGCTGATTCTCAAGGATCATCTTCGTGAACCTATCAATTTTGAGCCTATCCTTTTCCCTGAACCTGTTAAATCCCAATACCGCAAGTGCCACACCTATCAACACTAGATGCAGCATGAATACCCCCATCCAAAACACATCTTGCCAATGCCGTGAAACTTGTGAAGTGAGTTGTCGAGATCTATTATCATCTCCACTCGCACTACTCCCCACCATATTCTGCAGTCAAATAGACAAATAAATAATAATTAAAATCTGAAACTTCTCAATGTCTGCATAGCACAAGTAGGACTCAGTTGGTACTCGGTACTCCCTGCCTGATTCCATTTTATATGGTGGTTTTTGTGTGGTTTAAGATGCTGAATTCATTTAAGTAATATAGAAGAAAATCTTAAAGTAGGATTTGAACATGAGTTAGGCATCATAAGCACAACAATGAATTTAGATTGACAAACAACTTAACATTCATAGAAAGCACAAAACAATGAATAATCAGTACTAAAATCTTGAGTACTGATAAACATACTAATCTTTTATACTTCCGTCGTCCCAATTTATACATACTTCCTTTCCGAAATGTCCAAAATTCTTGAGCCATTCCAAATTTTTTTATACAACTTTCACGAACTTAAATTCACTTTTAACTATTCAAAAATAAACTTTTCATGAGATCATTTCTCTACTAAACTAATTTAACAAGCACCATTTTCTTCCACTACCAGTAATTAACAAGTCAAATCAACATATTTATCCAGTCAACACCATCATATCCATGAGAATACAATAAATTAAGTATCAAATTAAACATCATAAATTCAACAAAATCAAAGCAATTTAACATTACAAATTTATCCAACACTAAAAATCCACATCCACAGCAAAAAAATTCAAACCTTTTTTTCACAAATTCAACCACTTAAAATCACAAGCACACTTGTAAATACATCAAATTAAACACAGTAACCACAACATTCACACAAATAAGCGTAAAATTACACTAATTAACAACTTATTTTAACTAAACATACTTTAAAAAGTTGTAAACTCAACACAATTTACCTCACAAGCTCACTGTTAAACATCGATTTAAACTACAACAACCATAGTATTCACATAAATAAGCATAAAATTACACTAATAAACAATCAATAGGTAATTACAAAAATTGAAGAAAAAAAGAGCAAGTAGTGAAATGTTTACCGGCGCCGGAGCAGCGCCGGAGGGAGAACCGGAGCCGTCGCATGAAGAGGACGAAAGTGAAAAAAACTGAGAATCACTCATGGAGAAAATTCGTTTGATCTGGGCGACTATAGCAGAGAGAAGAAGTAACATTGGTGGTATAAATTCTTCATAGAAAAAAAGATTAGTGTATAAATTAAAATTAAGTTAATTGAGAATTAAAGAGGATAAGAGTCAATGGAAGTTTAATTTAGGAATTATGAAAATGGACTAATTACATAATGGGTTATTAGAAATGAAACTGATAGGTAACGGTTAACAAAATGGGAAATACAAATACTATTGTCGTGGAGCGGTAAATATTCTCAATATGAGATTGACTTTGGGCGTGAATTCAAATTTAATAAATTTTTATATGAGTAGCGGATAATGGTAAGGAAAAAAGGGGAATATTTTTGCAAAATGCCAACGTTTCTTCGTTGGATAATCTTTAAAAATATTTAATGATTAAAATATTAAATCTAAATTATTGGGACCAAAGATCCTTTTTCCTTTTGTTCGTTTACTACTTATTTTACTCTCAATAAGTGGGGAAGGTGTTGTATTGTTTGATATTTATTTTCTATATTAACCAACTATTTATATAATTAAATAATAATAATAATATATCGATGTGATTTTATAAGTGGGGTTTAAAAAGAACAAAATGTATTGAGATCCTATTTACACTTATTCTTGAATAGAATCTAATAGACTCTCGACTCGAAAAAAATATGAAACACATATTATAACACAAAAATACGACAACAAAATAACAAGAGTTAAACGACAAATGGATTGAAGCGCGCAACATATAGTAGTAATATACGTTGAAGAAAAGAAACTATGTGATTACTAGATAGTACCACTAAGAAGAGAAGAGAACACAAAATGTTATACCACTCGACTTTCTACTAATTTCTAACTTAATTTCGTTTTGTATTTGCTTTATAATAATTGATTAAATTTTCAATTTGAAATAGATGAATTAAACTTATCCCATAACTTTCAAATATATATGTCAGAGTCTTATTCTTTTAAGAGGTAAAACATTTCCTACTATTACAATAATAAGAATAAAAACTATTATAATAACGATTCAAAATATGAAAACGTAAATATATGAATAAACAAAGAAAATTCAACGTTAGGTAGATAAAATTGTGTTTTCTTTTCCCCAATAAAGCCAATAAGATGGACAGGACAGTAATCATTTTTATAGTATTATTATTTTGGTCGCATATATGGTGGTTAAGGTTCATTTTCATAGGATAAGATATGATGACAACAACTTAATAAATATTTAATTACATTAAATATTTATATTAAATCAATCAATTTGTTTTTACTGTTTAAAATTAAAGTAAGAATACTTACTTGCACCAAATGTACTTTGAAGTTTTATAGAGTTTTTTTCTCCAATTCTTTGATGTAAAAAAGGTTCATGTTCTTCTTTAAATTATTCTAATTTATGATCCAATTAATAAAAGTTTGTAGTGTGAGGGAATTAGATTGATAGCAACACTACATCCTATTATATAATATATAGGGACTTTATACTCTTTAATTAAATCGTCCTAGCTACTCTCTAATATTCTAAAAAAATAGATTTTCTTCGATATTAGTTATTTATATTGACCCGATTAAATCAGTTTTGCACTGAAAAATCTCTTATTGAGAGGTTATAAAGTGTTATAAAGGTGATTTTGAACCTACCAAAAATTGAATTTGAAATCTCTGATAAAGAAAAAAGGAGTAATTCCTATGTACCACCATTTTTTTTATCGATAATGTCTAATTTTTTTCAATACTTTGAGTTGTCCTATGTTTGGTTTAAGTGGAAAATGAAAATGGTTCCCCTCTTATAAGGTAAAAAAGATGTCTAAGTTTTTTCTTTCTAGCTTCTCTGTTTGGTCCAAAGGGAAGAAACAAGAGGCGTAGCCTATTTTTCTTTTTAAATGACTTTTGTACCACAAACTCTAATGAAATAAAGTTTTACTCTTTTCGTAAAGAGTTACTTTTAAAATTTAAATTTGATAAGTTTGATCATTCAATAATGCATTAGTAATGGTTCAGTAAACTCATTCTAATTATAGACATAGTGTATTAGAATCATGAAGCGCGATAAAATATCATCATGTTATGTCAATAACCAATTTTGATTTAAATTAGTAATGAATTCAAAAATTAATTTTAAAGTATATGTTAAGTTAAACGTGAATAAATATTTATGTGAAAAAGTAAAATTGAAGGGGAAGGAGTAGTATTTTAATAGTATCACACTAGACGTGTCATGACCGGAACATGCATATAACAACAAATTCTAGAAGCGTTTATTTATACTAAAATATATTTATGTATGTAGAGACTATTATCTGTCTGATTTTATTAAAAGTATTATTCATAAGGGTGCTAAGTTCAAGTCAAGTTTTGCTTCACCTTTTTAAATAAATATGGTTAAAAGTGTAAAAAATCGAGTCGAATTACTTATAAAACAAAAAGAAACTTTACACAATTATGATAATAATAAATCGTGCATACGTCCCTACAATAAAGAACCAACTAAAAAAGGAAAAAGAAAATAGTAAAATAAACCAAACATTGTAGTATATTAGCATAAAATTTCTTAGAAGTCATTCACTTAGCCACATGTGACGTGCAACATGACACAATTCAAAATGAGTTGAGTCAATTATCGAGAGAGTCAATTACCACATATCCAATATGACACAAATCAAAATGAACTGAGCCAATAATCGAGTGGGTCAATCACCTAATAGGCTAATTTTGCTACCCGTACGTAACAACTCAATAATATAACTTCACTTTTTTTTTCCCAATGGATTACCCTTAATACCCTCACACTATCAATAAATTACTATACAAAAAAACATACTGAAACTGCAATAATAACACACGCACATACTGAACCAGGTCCCACTTCATCACGTTACAGTTATTTTAAGTAGGCCCTGACCAAAATTGAAAATAACTTCCTAACTAAGGGGTAAAACAGGAAGTAAACTATTTACTACTAGCATTGATTGGATGAGAATCCAATGAGAGAATTTACCAGGTCGAAACTGACACGTGTCCCTTGCTGTTGAACGTTACCGATTATCGATAGCGACGACGACGATGGAGCGAACGCGAAACAAAATGTACTCGATGAATCAACAGGTATCAGGTAATTTTTAGCTGGTAACGCTAACTCATTCCCGTTAGAAAAATGAAACGACACCGTTGGTACCTCAACGCTTTTCATCGATTTCAAATCGTAACACGTGTCGAATAACGCAACGCCGTTAGTTGACGGCAGGTGTCTTGTCCCTTTCACGAACTCATCACGGAGCGTGTTGTACACGTCCGTCTTCAATCTCGTCACCGCCGTACCTGAATCGACGATTACTCCGCCGTCGCCGTTGTCGGCTATTTCGAAATCTGATGAATTAACTGAAAGCATATTGCCGGCGACGCTGATTCCGGTTAAGTCTACGTAGTAGAATGTTTCCAGTTTTGAGTTTTTGATTATCGGAGCTGTGACGGCGTTCGGCGGAGTTGCGCCGCCGAACTCGAGAGTTGAGGTAGAGTCAGAGTCACGGTCGACCAAGCAGTAAGAGAAGGAAGATGCATTTATCTGTGAAGGAAATGATAAAGCGCCGCCGCCGAGACCTAATAATCCCGCTGCTCCGACGAATAAACCTTCGTTATTATGTCCACAGCCGATAGCTACATTCTCAACGGAAGACGAACCGGCAAATGTGATACTCTCCGTCACAAAATCTCCAACTGTATACGAGCCATCTCCGTAAGATACTTCGTATAAACAAGTATCATTCCTGCATTCAGAAACATCAAGCGATTTACACTGTTGCGTTTCACAAGTGAGCGGAGAGAACGTCGAAGACGAAGCAGGCTCAAAAATTGGATCAGCTTGTTGGTAACAATCAGCACAAGGAGAACATTGAACCCAGTTAACATCACTTCCTGTGTCTAACACCATATAAACTTGACTCGGCGGATGACCGATTCCGATTCGTGAGAAATACTCACCGCTTCCTTGACTTGTCCCGGAGATAATTGGTCCTTCAATTTCCTCAGCTTGAATCTCTCGAAACTCAGTTTCCATCGGTTTGAGATCCGATTTTCCAATTCCTAGTACAACCAGATCTACACGAGCTTGAAGTGATTGAGCTCGAGCTGAGTCACGTTCAAGTCGAGCTAGCATCAATGAATTGTAGTCCTTATGTGAAGTCCCACGAACTGCTACTCGAGAATGCAGTGGAAAACTCAGCAATGATGAAGAAATTTGATTTTCTTCATGTTTCAGAGAATTCAGAGACGAATCAAGTGAGAACGGATTATGGGTTTTCTGAATGGAGGAAGAAACGTCGAGGATTTTTGTTCTTAAGGCATTATCTGGAATTGTTCGTGAAAGAACTGTGGTGAATAACAGAACAAAGAAGAAAATGGAAGTCGCCATTGTTGAAGGCCTTGGAAGAAGAAAAAAGTGTGTAACTGTGACACTGATGAAGACTGAGCTTGGATTTATATATTACAGAGTTCAAAGAGAAATATATGGTGGTAGATAATTACTTCCTCCGTCTCAAAATAGTTGTTACAATTCACTTATCGAGAGCTTATTTTAAAATAAATACATTTTAAAATATTAATTGAAATTTAAATAGTTTGACGATTGAAAAGCATAACATAATATGTATTTGAAATGAATAGAATACATAGAAATTGTATCTTATTCTTCAATGAACAAGGGTCGCAATCTAGTAGTAAGTATTTTTTTATTTTAAATCAGAGATTTTGATTTTAAACTTTTAAATATGATATATATAAACGATATAAATTCAAATTTAATCATATTTTAATATAAATATTAGACCGAAAATAAAAATAGACTTTAAAAAGGTCACGTTGAACTTGTTGGAGGAGACAAAGAATGGACAATGAGGAGAAAACAAGCTTTGAATAGGGGGTTTTAATATTTCAATTAATGTTGTTCTTTATAAGTATAATTAATGGAGAAAACTTTTTCATTGCATGTTTTATGGTGTGTTGAATTTAAAGAAGAATCTAATGGAGTTTAATCAAAGAAATTAATGCATTGTACTTTGGTAGTTGTTACCATAGCTTGTGAACCTTTATTGACCATTAATTAGATAGTGGCTTAACCCCACTCACTAATCATGTCTTGTATTTTTTGAGTAACTTACTTAAATTATAAGACATGATTAGTGAGTGGGGTTAAATCATTTAGTTAAAATTTTGAGCAACTTTCTTCTAGTTAAAAAGAAATCAAGAGTGGTGTTCTCGAGTGAATCCCTATATTTGCGGTACTCGCTTTTATAAATCAATAAGTAAATAGTAAGAAATTGATTTCTTGTTGTCAGTTGGTATTAGTACAACCATGAATCTCTTGTTTTTGTGTTTATAATTGTCCTTACTTTAATAGGAGTTTCTTCTGCTTCTAGCTAGCTCAATTAGTGCGTTGAAGTTTCGTTAGTGAAATTTTTAACACAAATATAAGATTTGAGTTGTAGCTATCAGCTTTGGATGATCGCTAACTACAACCTTTCACATCCGGCCACGTGTTCTTCAATAAGAGTTAAACGATTTCAGCTAATCATATACTTAGCAATCAAAATTAGCAAATTAGCAATATTACTTGTTTGAATTCTATAAGTTGAAATTTCTTCTAATTAACCATGTTAAACAAGTTGATTAGGCAATATTTAGTTGATAAAAGAAGGTTATAACAATTTCCCCACCCTTTACTCCACCAAAAGGGGATGATATTAGTATTAGAATTAGGTTATTTTATTTGATTATTATGATTTTGGCTAGGGGGGTTGGTTTGATTTAGTTGAGCATATTAAGGCGGATTGATGAATGAAATGGGGCCAAGATGTAGGAGATTTAGGAGGTCAAAAGATGATGCATTGGAATGATGGCAATCATCAAAGATGTGGTGAAGGTGAAGCAAAGGCCTTTTGTTATTACCACACACATGGGATGTCTTGGGTTCGAGTTTTAGAAATGAAAAAATGCGGACAAGAAATTTTAATTCAAAATTTTTTTTATTAGGATATAACTATTTAGTAAATGATTTTTTTTTTCTTGTAACATATGGACTTTTATGTCACTGTCTAAGAATTTCTCTTGATCAAACTTCAAATCCTATGAAAGAATTGTCAGATGACAGTGTTAAATTTTACAAGTTATTACAAACATTAGATGACAATTTAATATTTTATATGTAGGATAGAAAAATATATGAGCAAATTAGACTTGAATCTAACACTATCCGAAAAGATAATTTCTAAGGCTTATATTTATTCAATTTTTTTAAAAAGGAACTAAACATAAATAGGGCCAAAAAGTGGCATTTTGCATAAATTAGTCGTCATTATGCTATTTAATAGACTTTATGTGATACAAATTCAAATTAATCGAAACTTTAAAGCAGGTATAACAAATAGATGAAAATCCTTTTGTTGGTAAACCAAACATGATTTGTGTGCACCTAAAAAAGTGTAGAAATGATGTGAGTTAGGCTCTATTTAGACTTTAAAATGATAATAGTATACTATAATAATTTTGTCAATGTGAGTAATGATTTTGATTGTCTAACAAACTTTATGTTGTTTGATGATTGGTCAAAAAGACTTGAAGTGATACTAACTTTTTTGACGTGAGGTTTTTTTTTTTCTTTTTGATGTCTTCCTTCATAAGATTGTATTAGCATTTACATACACAATTATATAATATAATGTTAGTAAAACTTATTAAAAATAATGAGGCATGAGCACACATTAAAATAACTCTATTGGTTTCTTTTTGTCATCATCACAAAAGTAAAAAAGTAAAAATAGACGTGATTGGAGGATAATTTTTTTGACAATAGTAACCACTTTGACATTTAAAAATAATAATAAAAACAAGTGTGTCTCTCCAAATTTGTGTGAAAAATCAATATATAATTCGATACTTCGTACCTAACAGGATTTGTAAAAATTCATTATTAATTCGTCACTAAATTAGATTGATAATGATTTTTTTACTATTTAGTGCATAACATTATCGGTCGATAACTCTTTATTTTTCTGTTGCCTTGCTTTCTCACAATAGCTTATTTTCGTAAAAATCTCTATCAATAGTTTGAAATTGATCCATGAAATCAGATACTCTTCCTCTTTTTTCAAGTTTCCTATCTACAACATGATTACGTTGTGGTGGAATGGTTTGGGATCCTTCCACCTCAATTAAAGATCTCAAATTTGAATCATTCGAAATAAAATAAATTCTATTGAAAGCATTATCCGAGAAATAAATTGTATGAATTTAAATTTAATCGAATTTTAATGTGGATATCATCTCAATATTTCTTTTTTTCTTTTAAAAATATTCAAAAAAGATAAAGCTACCAAAATTCCTTCATTCAACGTACTTAAAGTATTTGATTAGATTTAAAAAAGTAAAGGTAAATCCCATCTGTCAATGTTCCCAAGAATCTTTGGGGTTTTGTTTCTTATAAGTAACACTTTGGTCCACAAATACGGGTTGTGGTGCAGTGGTGAGACTATTTCAATCTTAACTACATGTTTCGAGTTTGAATCCTAAATATGAAGAAAATCTTGTTGAGAGGGTGATCCCTAAATGGGTCCGATAATGCGCGATCTGAATTTAGCTGAAGCCCAATGTAAACTTCGAACACCAAATTAAAAAAAAAAAACACTTTGGTCCCTTTTACTCTTTTCTTTGTTAATAAGATATATAATTAGAAAAAGTGAGGTCACGAGGCTTTAAACTCTTTTAAGGGTTTCACTTGAAAAAGAGATGCTAAATAACTTTATTACTACTATTATTATTGTCATCATCTTTCAATAGAAATTGGTTATTAAAATTTTACTTTGAAGCGCGACTCTTTCTATTTTTGTTTTGGTATTATAGTTGTTTTCTTTCTTCTTTCAATTGAAAAATAGATGTAAATAGCTCTGATGGCCCCACTTATGCCTTTACCAACACCCCTATTTATCGTCCAACTAAGCATATCAATAATCATCTGATTCATATAAGCTATTCTGAAATAAATAATAGTGATCTTCTTAAGATTAATTATTTCTTCTATCTAAAAACTACTCTACCTGAACCTGTCTGGATTGACTTAAAAATTGGTCAAACCTACTTTTAAATCATTTTTAGCTTTTGAAAGTGTTTGACAAGGTAAAAAAATAACTTAAGATAAGTTTAAAATGACTTTAAAAAAGTTAAAAATTAAAAGTAGGTCTCCATGTACTTTTTCCTTTTAACTTAAATGTAACACCCCGTATCTGAAACAGGCTTAAAATGCAGATTTTCAAAAGTTGCAGGTGCAACCCACGGTTGCCATCCACAGATCGTAGGTCAGACCACGGCATGTGCTGGTGGTCCGTGGTTCACCACTGCAACCCCTCCCTAAACCCAGCTCAGAAAATCGGCTAAGTCTCGACCTACGGTCCGTAGGTCAGACCACAATCCGTGGTCTGTGTTAGTGGATCGAGGCCCCCTTTACCCAACCTCTGACGCAAACGACGACCAACCAACACAGACCGTCGTTCGATCCACGGTCCGTAGGTCTGATCGTAGGTGAGGGTCAGCAATCAGTTAGAGGAAAATTGTTAATTGGGTCAACTTCAAATGGTCATAACTCTTAGCACAAAAGGAATTATTTGTCCCACCTATGATATGATAGATAGTTGAATTCTTTTTCCAACGCCACCGAGTTTACTAAAATTCGACCTCCGAGTAAAAAGTTATGCTCGTTTTAGTGAAGCCCTGTCGGGCAGACTTGACCTATGACCCCAATCTACGGACCGTAGATTGACCTACGGCCCGTAGGTCCCGTCCGTCGATCACTCCAACAGCAGTTAAGTCTTTGGTCTTTTCCTATTTCGTTGGACCCCTAAGCTACGTCGTTTAGACCCCAAATTATGAGGTTTTAGTAAGTTTAAGCCTATAAACATAACTAGAACTTACCTAAGTCAAATCACTAATCAAAACTTAGAAAAATTAGAGCGTAAGAGGAGAAGAGAAGTCAAGAACCCTAGTTCAAGAACTCAGTAAGGTTCCATCAGTTGCAGCCCCGAAATCTAAAGATTTCTCCGTGGAATTCGTCATCAGGTATGTGGGATTTCACTAGTGGGTTCCTTTCGCCCATTAGGTCCCTAGTTTTTAGTCAGTTTCTTGATTCCCTTATTATGACTAGACCTATGGTTTCTTGGAAGTTAGAATTATTGGGTTCTTAGCTATTAGAATGATCCAGATCAGAATAGTACGTTAATATTCAGTTTAATGCATGAATTCCAAAACCCTAGCTATGTATTTCTTTAGTTATTGAATTACACAAGCTAGGTCACATATTTTAGTTATTCAGTTATACATGCCTCAGTTATTAATGCATCAATAACAATTTAATTGTTGCATTCTCAATTTGCATGTTCAGTTTGAGTTATCCAGTAACTTACATAAATTCAGTCATAATGTGTTAATCAATTAATCCATTGGGAGTAGCATAATACCGAGTTGGACTAGGGTTCAGCGTACCCAAATAGTCCCAGAACTACTAGCCACGTAGGTTGTAAGTCCCTTCTGTGGGCATCGTTTCAGTGATCACGCCAGCATGCCTCTATACCTGTGGCAGGGTATATTGGGTCTTCTCAATGGGGCGTATATATTGGACTCTACATTTAGCTCATGTGGTTTTATTATCAGTTATTAGTAGCTCCCACAATTCAGTCAGATTCTATTGCATTGACCATTTATCAGTATATCCAGTATTCAGTTTCAACATGGTATAAATTGGTTACTGCATTCAGTTATCTCAACATTCAGTATCTATATCATGTTCAGATTATATCATTGCTTATTTGCTTTGTTCAATTATATGTTATTTCAGTTGTATTCTATCTTGCATGCTCAGTACCTTTTAAGTACTGACGCATACTCCGCGCTACATCTTCTCATGATGTAGGTTCAGGTTCAGGTTCTCAGCATCTAGATCGCGCTTAGATCGGTTCCCGATCTCCAGTTCAGCAAAATCAATGGTGAGTCCTCATTCTCCGAGGGCAATAGTCATGAGTTTCTTTTCAGTATTTATAGTCCTTTAGTTTTAGTTTTGCTAGACTTAGCTGGGGCATGTCCCAGCATTTCTAGTCAGTTAGAGGCTATTTTCATATATAGATAGATTCAACTTAGTATTGAGTTAATATCTTCCTTGTATTAAACTCATCAGTTTTCATATATCTCAATTATAGTATATGGGCATTCCCATCTTTTCATTTTGTTTATGATTATAACTTTCGCACAGTTTCTATTATTCAGTTTATATTTAGTATGCTCATGATCATGCTAGCAGGGTTAGCTTGGGATCACTTGTGGTCCTAGGTCCTGTGTCCGCGTCTCGGGTGTAGCCCGGGGCGTGACATTAAAAGTCATTTAAGTTTGACTTTTTATTTTTTAACTTAAAAGCTACTCTATTTTTTAGGCCAATCCAAATGGGCTCTAAATCAAGGACCAAATAGTTATAACAATTGGGCCGATCTTGAAAATTTTAATACTGGGCCAAATCTATTTGACATTAGAAAGGGCCAGCAGCCCATAAAGGATATAGACTCTTAGTTTAAGGCCCATCATGGACATAGAAAATGAGAAGTTCCTCGTGGCAATAAATTATGAGAATTTTACACAAATCTCATCGTATTAAGAGTTAATTATATTTTATTACTATTTTTTTAAAATTACAAAAATCGCTTAAATTTGGTGGAATCCAGATACATCCCAAAATGTCCTGAGACATCGTGTTCCTTCGGATACGTCCATCAACGTCATGATACATTGCGTCTCAGTTTTGGATACATCACTCAATGTCCTGATACATCGTACACTCCGTTACATCACACAAAATGATGTACCCGATCGATAGATCATGTAAAGTAATGTATCCGGTCGATACATTGCGTAAAGTGATGTATCCAAGAATAAGAGAAAGTAGGGATTTTTATAATTTTTTCAAATGGTAGGAAATTTTTGAGAATATAATAAAATAAATTGTATATTTAGATAATTTATTCATAAATTATTTATCGTCGAATCATTTTACGGTATTTGATCTAGTATAAAGTTCAAAATTTTAATTTGATTAAGATATTCTAATAATGATACTGAAGAAGATAAGTAAATTATTGATTGAAAATATAATTTAATAAAAAAACACTAGGTGGAAATTTGAAAGTTGAATAGTTTAATGAATTTGAATTCTAACAAGTCAAGGTAGAAAAATAGGTGACCGCAATGTTAGGTTGAAACATCTAAGCTAGGGTTAAGAGGTCCCCGTGAGTAGTCACTCCTTCATTTGAGTTACCTTTTTAATGGTTTGGACTATTATTATTGAACAGAGGGAGTAATCTTATGTTTATGAGTTTCAAATTTTAAAATGACGTTTTCAAGCACTATTAAACTAAATTCTAAATTCAAGATTCAGATTTGCAACAACAACTTAAATTATTTCAAAATAACATAATTACCTGCTCGATAAATTTTATATTTTTACTGAAAATTATAATTATTGATTGAGACAACACAATTAATTTCACTAAGAAATTCCAAGTGTTTCAAAAATAATCATTGAAACTTTTTACTAAATTTCAAAGATAATTACAATGTCTTTTTTACTAGACTACGATTGAGACAATTTTATCCATACATAATTGATGTTGTTTAACTAATGATTTTCAGTCGTATGGAACAACAACATTTCAAATGGGGTTAGAAACTTGAACAAGTAAACACCATATAATTAATATTATTGCTAATTATTAACAATTCCCTTAGCCATATTTTGAAAGTTTATAGATGGTGACAAATATATATGTTAACATAAAATACATTTGAAATCAACAAAAACCCTTCTATAAGACAAAAGGAGATTGCTTAGATGGTAAAGTCGTAAGCACCTTCCATCTGCAACTCTAAGATTGTGAGTTTGAGTCATCAATATAGCAAAATTAAAAAGGTAAGAATTTCTAAGGAGTTTAAAAAAAATTCTTTTCATAACACTTGGATCGTGTCTATAAATCACCGATAGGGATTACTATTATTGATTAATACAACTATAATTTAAGCTGTTAATTAGTGTTGATGGATAATTATACATATATCATTACAATAGATCAAGTCTTAGTCTTGATTCTTGATAGAGCTATCAACATGGGTTGTAGAGAGATGATTGAGATCTCTATATTCTTAATTGCAATTTTCGAATTCGAGTCTCTAGAAACTGAAAAAATATTATCAGAAAAACCGCCCTCACAAATGGACCTCGATTATAATTATATTGGGATGACCATTAAAATGTTTAGTATATTAACATATTAGCAAACCCAAAGGGGAATATTTTCTTTTTGGCATAATAAAGTTTTGTTAAAGGTTAATTTGTCTGTTTTGTTTGTAGTTTTCTATCTCATATTTTGTGTTGGAGCTTAATTGAAGTTAATTAATAGTACGTATGTTCAACACGTCAAAAGTTATCATACAATATTCTTCCTCCACTTTAGTTTATTTTGTTTAGTTACTATTTTTGACAGTATAATATTTTTTAATTATAAAAATATTTTAAATTATTAGCTATTATATTTTTATTTAGGTTTACATATGTATATATTATTTTTTAAATATAATAAAAATTATATATTCGAAATCACTAAACATTAATCAATCTGATCTTATTTCAAATCAAACCAAACAATTTATAACAAATGAGGAGTACTAATTATTTTCTAATTGTTTAGTAAACATGATGCTTGCACTATCCTTTGACTTTTCGTAACAAAAATGATAAACCAAACCAAAAATAAAATAAAACAACGTAAAACGTGAAATAATGAAATTATTGGACCACCAATTTATTATGTATGATGTATTTTCCAAATATATTAAAAATGATAACTTTGTTCTTTGCAAAAGTCCAAGATTTATGAAAGTAGATTCATTTATTATTAAAAGGTTTCTTTATTTCTGATCTTGCTCCACTTAATCTGTTACTGTTTGAATAAGAAAAAGTTCTATCTTAATCTGCGTAGAAAATAAAATAAAATATGACAAATAGACTATGGAACTTATATAAACCAAATTGCAATCAAACAATAATTATAACACCACGAAGCTTCTTGAGATTTGGCATTTTGTTCACAAATTTGTGAGTAATCAAGTACATGAATTGACAGTACAAAATCGAAGGAAATTTCCCTAAATTCCTACAAATAATAATAATAATAATAATAATAATAATAATAATAATAATAATAATAATAATATGTTTATATACTTAAAAACTTCACGTGATTTAATCCGCGCGTGGAAATATTCATATTTTTAGCTTCATACAATCACACTCGTTCACCTTCTCGGGGTTAGCATGGTATGATACGATATTGAAAATTTTAATTTTTGAAATATACATGTCAAATTAGTTCGATATGAATTAATATTATTAAGTTTGATTTTGATACTTTGCAGTATGATGGTTTGTTCTATTTTGATTTACATTTACTCATATAAAAGAGAATTAAGAATTTATTTTTTTTAAGAAATATCTTAATTATATCATACTAATACACCAGACAAATAGAAATATTCAAAAGAAAGTATAAATAATTTTCTTTATTAATCAATTATATAAAAGATGGGATACTAGAAACAATAGGATTAAGAATGAGATATTTGAGACAAAGTGAGAATGACCTTCGTGGCGGACAAGATGAGGGAAGTGCGATTGAGATGATTTGTCCATGTAAAAAGGAGATACGCTGACGCCCCAATGAAGAGGCACAAGAGGTTGGACATAAGGGATAGGAGGAGAGGTAGAGGTAGAGGCAAACCGAAAAAGTATTGGGGAGAGATGATAAAACAAGACATGATTCAACTTCATATTACCTAAGACATGACTTTAGATAGGAAGATATGGAGGTCGCGTATCGATATAGAAGGTTATAAGGTTGTGGAATGTTGTCTTACTGTTTAAAAGATGTATCGTAGTACTAGTCGTATTCTTGTAGTTTTTGCTTGTAATATCTAACACCATATATTATTTATTGTATTTTAATTATCATATTGTTTTAGTGTTACTATTATTTCTTTCTTGTAGGTTTGGCAATGTTTTCCTTATTAGATGTTATGATCCCTTCACGGTTTGTTCTTCTTTTTACTTGAATTTGTTGCATTTGAGCTTATTATCTTTTGAAAAAAAACCTCTCTATCTTCGCTCAATAGTGATAAGATCTGCATACATTCTATACTCTCCAAACTCCATTTGTAAAATTCCACTGAATATACGATTGTTGTTTTAATCAATTACATAAAAAAAAAAGACATTTAATTATAATAGAATTGTCAAAATTTCAATCAATAAATAATTAATTTTATACTAATCCTAAGCTTATATATTTATCAATATTAGTATAATATATAGAAATTATATAAATAACGATACAGTATTCAATATATCAATAAGTTTTTATAAATATTAAATACCATATGGAATACCGAATAATATTAAAGATTCCATAGTGAATTTGATACGTATCCTGCCATGTCACTTTCACATCCCTGAAAAACCCTTTCTTGTATACCATTAATACCACGCGCCTCGCCATTTTTCAACTGAGAGAGGGCTCGAAGAACTCGATCCCCTTCAATATTCTCCACTATATATACAAATTGCTCTCTCAAGCTTGACTTCGAAGAGCAATTGAAGATGAGTCTTTCAGTGGCGCAGGTAATCCTTTCTTCTCCTCTTTCGCTGTTATTGTATGCATTGATATGTATATATGCTGCGAGTGAAATCAATTTGATATTTTTTTTTCGGGGATTTAATAGGGGTTTACGAAGTCTCTGGCGATGACAGTGCTGTCTGAGATCGGAGACAAGACTTTCTTCGCCGCTGCGGTGAGTTTGTATTAGATTTATTGTGATTAAATTGGAATTATGTTTGGTGGATAGAATTATTCGATACCTGTGGTGTGTTGTGCTGCTGGGAGGTAGTAGGTACCAGTAGAATTAGGTTGAGGTGTGTGGTAGGCTGGTAGCTGACTTGGACACCACGGTTATTGGAAATGAGCTGGATTTTTGTGTTTGTTTAGACTGTTAGTTGTAGTTTTTTGGAGAGTTGATTAAGAGAATTCTTATTTGTATTAAAAGAATGATTAATTATCGGTACTTTGAATAAAATGTGGTGGAATGGAGGATTTGTATTGCCAAACTCAATTTGTTTGAGATTGAGGCATAGCCGATTGATTAATTGAATATGTGTGTGATTATGGATGGTAGCTGGGAGCTCAAGAGTGAGTTAAAATTGAATGCAGTTTAAGATTTGATCTATGCAAGACGAATCATGGAGTTATTATTTTGTTTTATTTGACGAGTAAATCACAGAGTTTGTATATGCCAAAAAGGAAGGCTTTTTGGTCAGGGTTAATATTTAAGCGCAAACTAGTTCAGAAGCTTGATTGAATTGCTGCTGTTTTTGATTCTGAGTTTTAGATATTACTTAATAAGTTGTGTTAAACGTCTCAATTCACCTAATTTCCAAGTGAATGGCAGAGCGTTTCTGTTAATACTTTGCAAAGGTAGAAACTTTTTAGGTTCTTTGGTTTCAGTAACTCCCAGTCATTGCTTCGTCTCCTGTGGTCTTTTTAAATTTATTCTTGTTTAAATCTTTTAGTTTTTTTTTTTTTTTTTTGGGGGGTGGGGGGGGGGGGGGGGGGGGGGTGATTGTTGAGAACTGTTCTTAATTGCTGCATGGTTAAGTTATATTTTGATATTGTGTCTATATTAGCAGTATTTAAAGTGGGTGTACCAGGTAGCCTATTATCTTTATTTATATTTTGGAAGCTGAGATTCTTATAGCTGACTGGCAATGGAATTCTAAACAGTACAATGGAATGAGGACAAATTGTAATATGCTGTGTTATTCTTCTCCCAATTATTCTTTTAGTTTGTAGATAACAATTATTAATTGCAAAAAGTAATTCCACTTCAGAAGAACAAATGCCAAAAGCAGAAGAAGATATACTTCTTATTTGTATCCTTACCGACCATCACACACTCCCAAAAAGTCTGCTCAGTTCATCGCTTTTGTACATCAGCAGAAGATACTCTTTCAGTCCTGTTACAATTTTCATCTTCACCCAATTCTATGTGATTTTTGTATACCAAAAAGTTGTATTCTTTAGCTTGCTGCTGCACCTTATTAGTTCGGCTCTGTTCGAGCTTAGACTAGTATTCAACTTAGAGCTATGGCTGTAGCATTACTTACTTAAGTTGCGCATAAACTAAACCAGCAACTATTAATTAGAAATGAAAAAGTCTACCAATGATGATGAAGGCCATAATATTGCATTTCCGGAATGTGCAGCTTATTGTAATGCTTCTTTATCCTTTAATAGAAAGACAGAATCATATAACACAAGCTAGTGTTGTTAACTGTGAGACTTTACTTGTGGTTCATCAATTCTCTTGCAATATGTTGTGTTCCATATCGCTGAACTTTCAGATTAGTACCTCTTTGCTTAAACTATTTTGACATCTAATCATTTAGCTGCTGCTTTGTTCACTAAAAGGTTTTGGTTATATGTTAGAATTCTAATTTATTCTGATGTCCTCATCTTAAGCACCTATGTTTCTTATGTTTTTCAGAATATTCTCTGAAAAGCTTTTGACAAATTTTCTTTCATTTTAAGATCTTGGCAATGCGTCATCCTAGGAGACTCGTCTTGTCAGGCTGCCTTGGGGCTTTAATTGTAAGACTTCATACACCTTTCCTTCACCATTCTTTCCATTATTTGACGTTTCCTTCTTTATATTGTGGGTGATAACTGTCTCCCTTGAAATGTTGGTGGCTGTAGGTAATGACCATTCTGTCTGCCGTTGTTGGTTGGGCTGCTCCCAATTTGGTAAGTTTCATCTAATTGCAATCCCTTTGAGTACATTGGTGATGAACTGGTAATCTTGTATCTCACTTGCGCTATCATATTTGATATAAAGTCATAAGCAGAAGTTGAAATATATATATTTATCATGTTCTTATAGAAATGGTTTGTACATCCTACTAGTTCGGATAACTGAGGCATTATGTATGATAACAAAAGCACTGCTGCTATAACTTATCTCAAGGTCTGTGCCTTGTGCTAGTGATCAGTCGCTGGCAACTTGATTAGTCATCTTGCTTTCTTACTGTCTATCAAATGTGATAAGCTGTATGTACCTCTCAAAAAATAGCACGTGGTGTATATTGTTAAGTGAAATCTGAAAATAATGGTAAAAACTTGCAATGTATCCAAGTGAACTTTTGCATCCATTATTTATGTTGGTATGTCATAATTCGTACACACAAATAGAGGATCTTGTCATGCGTTAGATATGTATTGAGTGCATTTAGAGTTAATCAGATGAAGAACATGTATTCTGGTTTATTCGAGTTCACTATCGTTATGATCTAGCAGTCTATCATTACAGCTCCGTTGAATTTCACTACCTTGGTTTCTGTACAAAGCACTTCCTAGTCTGCTTTTAATTATATCAGTTTTATTTGCACAAACTTTAAAAGTTCATACATACTCTCCACAGGTGTCTCGCAAATGGACCCATCATATTACAACACTGCTGTTCTTGGGATTTGGAGTATGGTCTTTGTGGGATGCATTTCATGATGGGTAATCATTTGGTTCCTGCTTACTTCTGCTGCCGATCTCTAAAATCTGTATGCCTCAATAACTTTTTTATTAATTTAATTTTAATTTCATCCACAGGGAAGCTGAGGATTTGGATGAAGTTGAAGCCCAGCTGGTCTGTATTTTTCCAATTACATATTACCATACATGAATTTAGCTTTTCTTATTTTTACCTTACATGGTGTAAGTAGGACGCTGATCTAAAAGCTAATGGTGGAGAAACCAAGGAGAAGAATCAGGTAGCATTCCTGCTCATAGTATACATTTGCATATCCTTTCTTTCCTTTTTCTTTTTTAAAAGTAAGTCTTAAGACTTTGTTGTTGTTACAATAAATGAAAATGACGGTTCTGTTATGAGAAGGAAACTATTAACCCCTTGCCAATCTCCATATCAGCAATTTACTATCTTATTGCTCTACTCAAATGCTAGCGTGGGCTACATTGATTAAGATTTTTTCCAGTTATGAATGCTAATCCTCTAGCACCTCTCTGTTTGAGAGGGTAGGCTGACTGTGAGAAGTAGGTGTTGTCCTTGAAAACTTGACTAAAATGCCTTAAGTAGACAAAAAGAAGAAGAAGAAAAAGCAATATAAGCAACAAAATCACCTTTGTTAGTTAGCCTTCTTCTTCTGATGAATGTATACAAACACCATTGCTATCTGAGTTTTCTACTGAGGATTCTCACACATTCAACACCATTGGGCATTTATGTTAACTGAACTCAAAAGAGAGCAATCTTACATTCTCTTTCTGACTAACTCTAATTCGTCTGTCCCGAATGCTGATTTGTAGACCTTTGTATTATACGTACTACTTATCTCCTTCCTAGTCATTATAATGGATTTCAGTTGGTTATCAAAAAAAATAATGGATTTCAGCTTGGGTGAAGGATCGTGTTTTTTAAATTACAGCCTATTTGATATATACCGGTTCCTATTTGATATATACAAGTTCCTTGTTCATGAATTAAACCATTAAATATGTCCCAAGATGAAGACTCTTTAAGATGTGTTTGCTCTCTCCTGATGGTCTGCTATCAGATTCTTATCTTTCCGATTTGCTAGTTCTCATAATAACAGGTGTAAAGTTGCTGCAATTTTATTAAGAAAAACACATACCTTTGTCATTAGCCTTACCAAAGTTTATCTTTTTCTAGGATTCTGATGATTTAAAGAAGCAGAGGCAGCCTCTTCTCGCTCAATTCTTCTCACCCATCCTTCTGAAGGTTAATATCTGTTAAATAGCTACCAGGAATGTGAAGGTCACTGTTAAGAAACAACTATATATAATGCCTTAATTTTGCAGGCATTTTCAATTACCTTCTTTGGTGAATGGGGTGACAAGAGCCAGGTATGCAACTGAGTGTTGTAGTGTAAAATCTGCATAAACTTCTGAAATAGCTAATTTTAGCAGTTGTAACAACTTTTCAGCTTGCTACCATTGGTTTGGCTGCCGATGAGAATCCACTAGGAGTTGTTCTTGGAGGAATACTGTAGGTTTCTCGACGTAAAGCCTTATGTTGTTGACTTCTTATGTTCTCAACTATGAATGCCATTCTAATATTGCTTTGTTGTCTCCTGTGGCTCCTCTGCCTCGTCTGAACTCTGAAGTCAAATAATCTTTTTGCTGATTAGGATTTATGGTTGACCAAAAAAAAAAAAAAGAGTCAAAGACATTAATACAAGCACTCTTAATATAAATAGTCACAATTGCGGTTGAGAATCAATTAGATGCACAGTTTTATGATGTCGTTAATCTTTCTCAGGGGACAAGCCTTATGTACTACAGCTGCCGTCCTAGGAGGGAAAAGTCTTGCATCTTCAATATCTGAAAGAATAGTGAGTGATTTACTTTACGTCTGCTCTTGCTTACCCCTATGTTTCTTTTGTCCATTTTCATTAGAGCAGAGTTATTTCTTGATGTAGGTGGGACTTGCTGGTGGATCTCTATTCATTGTTTTCGGAATTCAGTCCTACCTTTCAACAGTCGAGTAACCATGTCGTTTATCTTACGAATATTTACCCTGTTCTCCGGTTAGTCCTGACTGGTTCTCCCTTCTTCTATGCATGAAACAGTTTTATATTTGACGTTAGAATACCAAAGTAAATGCTATGTTACACAGTTGCCGGATAAGATACAAGACTTATCTCTGCCATCGTTAAAAAGAAAGGGCAGAAGAATTACTGCATGCTCACATAGAACAATTAGTAGCTTACATGTTTCGAAAAAAATTGCCTGTGTTTGATGATGAGTGGATTGACATTGGGTCACTACTTTCATGCAGGAAGTGAATGATAGTCTAGATGCACATTTCGTTTGCTGAAGTCCTCGGTATGAAAGGTACAACAACTACATAAAAGCAAGCAAATCGGGGAAACACTATCCAATTAGATATTTGTTCCGTTAATTTAGATTAAGGCTCCGCGTCTGGTCCAAGGCAGGCAGCCACTATTTTTAACCTTTTCGCTGAAAGGCAAATATGTAGACTCTATTTGCTTATGATAAGCTTGTTCTCATTAAGCGCATTTCACCATTTTTATGGACTACGGTTTTTAGTTCTTCAGTATCTGTGCATTTCTGTTTTCTGCTTTCCATTTTTTGACTACTACCTGGAGGGAACCAATAAGTATTGTGCGGGAGAGTACTCTTGCATCCTTAATCAGATGTTTGAAGTTTGAGCTCTTGGATATGGAATTTTCTTTGTTACTGAGTGTTTCACCTTACTTTTTGACACAAAGGATTTAGTCGAGCCATAATGTGTCTATACTAGACAAGTTGACATAAGTTGAGAAACCAAAAAGAAACAAATACTCAAATTTTAGATAGTTGAGTAACCTTCTGAGTAATGACTCCATATGATCTTGAGGCTATTTATGTGTTCTTTAAGGATTCAATATGAGTGCAACAACATTTTGGAGGGTCCAAGCAAATATAGCGATATCAAGTACTCCCTCCTCCCATTTTAACTCTTTAATTAGCTTAAAGATAATCCCTAAATAATTAGCACTTTCACTTTCAAAATTTAAGATTAAAATTGACAATTATGTTCAAACTATATTCATAATATTGAAAAAAATCAGTTTATATTCACTAAATAAAAGTAACTTAGTAAACTATTTCTTATATTTCACATTTTTTAAAAAATAAGCCTGAAACAGATTAAAACAACGGTTAAAATGAGACAGTGAGTACTAATTGTTAATTTGCATAAAAGTGGACGACACTGTTAAATAAAAGATAAAATAGTTCCAGAAAAGAAACTAAAAGGCTTAAATAGTGATTATATGTACAAGATACAATGTACCTAAATCTATATATGCATCTCCTATTTTAACACCAAACTAATAATAATATTGAGATAGTGTTGCGAGCTCGTTCACATTATCAGTTCCAAACTCAGATAAAAAAGAGAAGAACTGTCGAGGATTAATCAGAAACATCTGTTCCATCCCATAAAAATAAAAATAGACTATGATCTGTGTATACATTATTCTTTTCACTCTTCAAATTACGTTTGAAAAATACATCAAATTTATTATCGTTATTGAACACTACAAGCTAGCTAGTCATTGGTAATTAGCAATCATTCATTTTGTTGAATAATTTGGATGACAATGTTCTAGTGTTAATCTTTCTATATGACGATGACATGTCTAAATTTTCTTAAAAAGACCACCTTGAATATTTTGCAACAAATAATGTCTAGGTACTAGCTATCCATGTTGAGTTTAGTATCTGTTTTAATCATTTTGGCAATTTTTCCTTCCCACTAGGTTTTGTTAGTATTATCATATTCTAGACAAATTCCACGTCAGCAAAGCACGAGAGAGATGCTGAGTACATAACTAAATAAAATTTAGATCCTAATAACATATTTAAAGGCGTAAGGATCAAGACATAAAACGAATAATATCACTAGTTCAGAAACTGATAAGGACATGGTTTATTAGGTTAAAAAAAAACAATTACTAAAAATTCTTTTCAATCAGAATTATGATTAATCGATTTTAAGACGTTGAGTCATTAAAATGATGTATGTAATACCATTGACAAATAATCTGTAGCCGTTTTAATAGGCATTGAAGGAGATTGATCCCGAATCACTTACGTGAATGATCATCCTTCAAACTAACGGAGCCATCCCGAAGGACGAATAATTGAGTTTACTAATCACTTGAGCAATAGGTCACTGCTAGACATTATTATAGACCGATTAAATTCCAATATTGTTAGTGTTTGTCTATGACTTGACTAAATTTTTGAAATTAGGATAAAATCGTTATCCTTAATTCTGTTCATATAATATTGCGAGTCATCAAACTTCATTTCTTGTCACTATTTTCTTTCATCAATAGATAATATATACTCCATAAATATTATTTATCTACCATTAAGGGATCGATCATATGGTGTATTAGATGGACTGTTCATTCCTTAATTAATGATCTCGAGTTTAACTTTTAGATATGAAAAAATTCTTGATCGAGACTACTTCCTTTTATGCGATACAAATTAAATTTGAAATAATTAGGTTTCAATGCGGAATACTACTGAACATTAGATTGAGAAATAAAAAAAATAATATATTATTTATCTAGGCACTTTTCAACTTGTCCAATCAATTCTTTTCCAGTCCCCTATTTTGTGTAGCAGCCATGAATAAAGCAAATTTTATATTGTGTTCACATCAACAAAACACATCTTTTAAAAGTGCCTTTTGCGTTATAGTAACACATAAACTAGGCCCTTTTTTGTGGCACAACATGTGATTTAAGTTGCCTTCTTTAATTTTCTTTAACTTTTAATTAAACAAATATACTTTGGGGTATAAAGTTGAAAACAATACAAAAGTAGTTCTTTGGAAAATTGGGATTTTCCTCTATATTTTATTAATAATGGACCACGTAAAGTGTTTAGTTTGGTGCAAGAGAAGAAGAGATAGGAAGGTGAAACATGTCGCATTAATTAATGAAGTGAATAAAAATTTATACGCAAAAGTTATATGGTCACTTTTCATATTAATTTTCGAAAACATAACCAAATTCATTGAGAATTAATCACTTTTTACGTGGAAACACTGTCCACAATGTCATGAATATCGAACTTAAATAAATGAAAAAATTAGAATACCGTCATGAATTTTAAAATTAAAAAAAAATGAATTAGCTCCATGACAATATCCAGGATTTTGTCAAAGAGCACACTTAGAAAATAAAATTTGATAATGTCCCCTCTAGTAATTAAAGTTGATAAATATTAGCATTAGTGGCATTTCATTTAATGGAGTTTGCACTTTGCACTACAAAGTAACACGCATGTTTAATTTCTAGTGTTATTTTTCTATTTTTCAATGATGAATTTTTAGTGGACAAAGAACCATTTCATATTCTTAATGATTAATGAATGTGGATTTTAAGTAATTTTGGATATAAATTATTAATTATATCCTACTAATTCTAATCCTTGATTTTTCATTTAACTTTTAATTATGACCTTTTGGCATTTGTAAAGGGATTCTTTTGTAGTCCACAAAGCAAGACAAAAACTTTAGTTTAAATCAGAGATGAAAAAGGAAAGATTTGTCAATGATTTTATTCTTCTATAATATATGTGAAAAAAAAAAATCAGAATCTTTTTAATATATAATCTCCAAATATATGTTCTTTCTCTTCTGCGTTAAATAATAAAATGTTGGTCCTAGAGGTGTGATATATTAAGAGTAAAATGAAAAGTTCAAATTAAACTGTTTTCGAACTTAGAAAGAGATCATTCTTTTTGTAGACGAACTAAAAAAAAAGAGGTTCATGTAAACGAAAACATCGAATGAAGTACTTATTTATCTTTTGTTCTGTAAATATCGAGTGTGTAAATTTTTGCCCTTATTGTTCAAAGTTGTACAAGGTTATTTTAGGAATAAGACACAAGTACCCCTAGACTATGACTGAATCTCAGAGACACACCTTATATCTCCTTCCCACGAACTTTTTTTTTTTTTTTTAAATTTTGTGCACCTTTTTAACTTACTTGACATCCAAACATCCACGCACCTCAACTACGTGGAGTCACGGAATGTGCCATGTAAGTCAAAATGTGTATAAAAATACAAAAAAAGAATTCGAGGGGGGGGGTGGGGTAATAGAGCCTTTTTTAAATTAAGGTGTGTCTCTGAAAATGAATTATCTGTTAATAATTTGCTAGTTCTTTATTTGTGATATTTTTGTAAGCGATTTCTATTTCTACACATAATAGATCTTTATTTATATAAATAAAAAATTTAAAAAGATTATTTTCTTTTATTTAAATTGAATAGAGCAATAGATCTCATTTCCTCGACTAGTTATCTGTTCAGCTCATTCAAAAGCAATATATGTGGTTATGCCTTCAGTTTCCCAACTTTACCAAGTTGCTCCTTAAAGTTCAATAAAGAAAATGAAGCAAATATATAATGGTAGGCCAAATGAAATAAATCTTAGGTTTATATTTTTATTCATTTTGAGATCAATATTGAATGCAAGAAAAAAAATGTTACTTTTTGTCCCCCATGATTTTTATTTTTTTTATTTTTGCACTCCTAGACAATGACATATATATAGTTTTGACTCACTATAATCACAAAGATGTGGTATTTACCTAAACTCAATTAAACGTGATGTTTAGCCCAACTGTGATTCACTAGTGATATTATTTGTTTTGAATCTAAGTTTGCACTGTTGAAATATGTAATCGTCTAATCTAAAACGTTAAGCTGTTAAAGAGAACGTGCTTTTATTATTTAATTGTATATTCAATATGCACAACTTTAAAATCATCATTATGGTCTAAAATTTGTTTTCTTATGTAACTAACATATAAGGTGGACATTATTTTTAACTTTTATGTAGTAGATGTAGTATCTCATTGACCTTTTGGTGTGTTTATTTCTTCATATCTTAAATCTTCAAAAAATATTCTCGCTCCGACACTAGTCGAGATCCTAAGCAGTCAGTTCAAGCCCTGAAAATAGATATTTTCTTAGTAAAAGGAGCTATATTCACTTAATCAGTCTAATCAACGCGAATACTAGTAAATTTAGAATATTGGATGCTTTGATTAACCAAAAATAAAAACAATAAAAGAGTAAAAGAAAGTGATGCATAAGACAACATGATATATTTAACTAAAATGGATAAAAAGGAAATTTGCTAAAATCAGAAATCTTAACAAACTACTGCTAAAAAAGCAGCTAGCTCGGTACGTAAAGCATCTCGTATTTAAATAGGTTCCGGACAAAGGCCCTACTACATATTGGAATTTTAACTATTTTTTTTTCTGGATTAGATTCCATCCAATAATAGATTTATGTTAAATTAAATTCAAAATGTAGTCTTCATGAATAGAACTCATATGAGGATGAATCAGCAACAATATTTCTCAATCCACCAACTGTGGAAGCTATCATAATAAATACTCCAATAAATATGCATGCCTGAAAATTTATAAAAATGACAAACATCATATTAGTACAACTTAAGAAAAAAAAAATTAGATTGAAAATAATTCAAAGGTCCACTTATAATTGATTTGAGTTTAACTTATGTACACTGACGATGTACATGATTGATAAATTTAACATGTATGCACTGAAAATGTAAAGGAATTTTTATACAACATGTGTATTCTAACCTATTGTGGATCCCTAAGTTTTTATGGATGATAAACTGTAATTATCTTCTAAGTGACTTGACATTATAAATTCTTTTTTTATGGTCAGTGTGTAAGAACACGGAAAGTATGACTATTTGTTTGATACAACACGTTAAAATATATTGATAATATAAAAATTCTTTACACTGTCAGTGTATATGATATGAAACTTATTGATTTACTTTAAAATCATTGAAGCAGAGGAAGAAAATGAGAATTTTTTTTGGACTTACCCAATTTATCCACCATGAGGTACTGAATCTTCTTGGTTTCTTAACCTTAAGCCACATTATGCTTGGGAGCTACAACAGATATTAAATTAAAAAGAGTCGAGATATTTTGATTATCAAAGTTGATCCAAAAAGCTATATATGTTGCTCGGACTCTTCAAATATGTTGACAGGTGCATGTCGGATCCTTCAAAAGTAATGCATTTTTGCAGAATCTAACACGGATGCCACAACATTTTAGGAGAGTCCGAATAACATAATAAAAGATTTGGAAAGTTGACTTACAAAGTAAGAAGTAGGAGCAAAACCAAATCCTCCAAAGAAACCAAGAAGATCACCAAAGAAAGGGAATGTTACACCAAGAAACAAAGTGAAAGCTGCAATATTAACAAGACAATGCCTTTTCAGCTGAGATCATAATCAGATGCGGATTCAGAATTTAAATTTAATGAGTTCGACTTTCAAGATTCTTAGCATTCATGTACTTATTGTAAACGTTAAAATTATGAGTTCAGATCTAATATTTCTTGATATTATCTTATAAGGTTTCACACATTATGTCTAAGTTACGCGTTCAAATGAACTCGTAGCCCAAAAGGCTACATCCGCCGCTGATCATAGTATAGTGAAACGAAGGGCAAACAACTCGTTAAAACTTGATTTTGGGACGATTGGACTAGAAAATATGTAACGAAAAAGCCCCTCACCAACGTATGTAGTACGAACGATGAATCTCAGCAATACTCCAGGTGGGAAATTCCATGTTTTCACCAATTTTTGCTCCATCAGATCAAATACTGGCATAGCATAAACCTGCAACAATCATTTTCCTTGTTATATACCTCGAGCTACAACATTCATCGCGTCTAGTAAGAACAATGCACAATGAAATCATGAGCTTTCATTGGCTCGTGTATTCGAGTACCTGATAACTGCCTATAACATGGACAACCACCATTAAGTTAGCAGCTGCAATAAGCCAAGATGGCCTTTCAAGTCCCACGAGCACGTTGTCATCGACATCTTGTCCAAACGCCCAGTACCCGATGAATGCAACAGGGAAATAACACAAGGCATTGACAAAATAAGCCCATACAGCACCTTTCCACATTGGTACTTTGGAAGGCTTTTCAGGTGTTGATGGAATTGTAGCTTGTATCTCAAGGACCACTGCGTGTCCTGCATAAGCAAACGATACTTGGCCTAACGCGTTGAAGACACGGAACATGTAGTCCACTGGACTTGTTGCCTTGTACGCGTAGCTCACGTTAGGGACTCTGCCTTTGCCCACACAACCCACCCATGCTATAGTTGAATAGCTGCAGCACAACAGATTGATATGAAAGTTTTTAACATCTAGTCTAATCTATGTTGCTCCGACTTATCAAAAATGTTTCTACACTTGTGTTAGATCCTCCAAAAATGCATTATTTTTCTAGAGGATCCAACACACACACATCACATCTTTTAAGAGTCTGAACAAAAGAGTTCAGGTAGTCAACCAACTGAGCTACTAAGATTCCGTAAAAAATAATCATAATTTTAATAACAGCTATCAAAACCACATAAAATCTAATACATCATAAGAATATTGAACAAAGATACTCTGCTACCATGAGTTTCAACTTCTTTTGTACCAAAAAGTAGATAAAAATAGCCTGCTATAAAGTTAGTGCACAACTTTTTCTTAAAAGTTGTTCAGTTTATGTCACAACCCAAAATCTCATTAAGCTGTGAGGGCACTCACTATCCCAGTAGGCGAACCCCATTCCTTTATTAACAACATACCTAATGCGGGAAATAATATAAAATTAAGCAACCGATTTTTATAAATGTGGAATAAACGAGTCAAACCAGACTACCCCAAGACTTGATGACACCAGTACAAGAGCATCCACGAATATAAACTAATGAGTTTCTAGAATCATAAGAAGAGGCGGAGCTAGAAATTCATATAATCAAGAAAATAAGTTACCTTAGAGACATGATTGCAGCAGCTAATGAAACACCAGAAACAGCATTGAAATTTGGCAATTGTGAAAGAAAGAAATGAATGGCACCAAAGATGCAAATCCAATAAGATTGTCGAATTTGAGTGCAATTAGTACAAGCAATCTCCATGAATTTCATCAAACATTTTCCTCCAGTAACCATGTACACTATGTCACAACCAACCTGAACTATCAGTTGTTGTGGAAGCACAATCCATGCCCCAAGTTTTGGTCCAAAAACATGTTTTCCAAGGTCCTTGTATCGATCAAAACGAACCCCGGGCACACATTCATGGAGTTGAATCATTTGCCACATTGTGTTCAAAGTTATACACCATGATAAGATCATCACTACTGTCCCTGGACCCCTGATGAACATATAATCAAAATAAATCCAACGAAAACATGATTTAGTAATAAATAAAAATATGTTCTCTCTAACAGTTTTAAGTTTTCAGCCGAACTTCAACATGGTATCAGAGTAGAAGTGCCCACGGAAAGAATCAGACTAACAAGTGAGGAAGCATAAAAGCATATTCTTTTCAAAACGAGATGATCACACAATTTAACATGGTATCAGAGCAGACATGCTGAAGACATAATAAGACAATAAATATGTATTTTTTCTATCACAACTTAAACTTATAGACGAGATGATCATACAAGTATCAATCCAACAAGAACATCATAGTGAAAAAGCTCATCATATATACATACCATCCTAAGTAGGCCATGGCATAAGGTAGGCTAAGAACACCAGCACCAACCATGGCAGTGACAGTATGAAACGTCGAATACCACCATTTCGCTTCGCGAGGTGGACCATCTTCTGCCCATTTTTCATCTGAAGGAACTTCCTGCAAAATAAAGATTCATGAACATAAAAACAAGTTTTTTTTTTTTTTACAAAAAAAATGTCCATTCAAGAAACAAGCTAAGGTTGTAATAATTTCAAGAAAAATTGTAATAAGTTCACCTTTGGAGCTGGTGGAGGAGAAGATGAAACCATGTTTGCAAATGAAATAAGAAAAAGAGACAAAGAATGTGTGAGTTTGTTTGAGCAAACAAGAACAGGTATTTGTACTAGTTCTTGTCACTAATACTTGAGTGGAATAAAGATTAAAGAAGTCACTTTTACTGGCTGCTTTTCCTATTTGTAATTCTTTAAATCACGAAAGAGTTTAATTTCTATACACTAAATATCGTTTGGTTCGCGAAGTTAACAATCAAAACCACACCTAAATTATTATTTTTTTCCGCAAGTTTCACACTTTAACTGTTATACATATGTAGTTATTTCTTCTTGTAGACTTTGCACTGTTTTTCTTATTAACTGTTATGCTTTTTTCATTGGTTTCCTCTTCCTTTACTTGGGTTTTTCATATTTTATCACATACATATGTAGTGATAAAATTTGCGTACACTCTATCCTCCCCATATTCCACTTAATAGGATTTCACTAAGTATATTGTTGTCAGTTGTCACACCTCAAGTATATATTGTTCCTTTTACCTACATAAACGATATATCACTATCAATATATTAAAACACACTTCATTGAGTAGTTGATGGTACATAGTGTACACATTGGCTTTTGTTAAAACGGGTGCCCACCTAAACTCTCACACATTTTTGAGTTTTATATCTCAACTATCCAATGTTTTCGTTATTACTAATAGTACTATTAGCTCTAAGAGACATCAGGTGGACCAATTATTATCGAGTAGTTCAAATATTTGGCCTTAAAATATAATGTATAGATCATAATATTGAGATTAATAATCTTGGTTAATACTATATCAAAAATATTCTGCAGCGGTAATAACTTAAATATATTATTTTAGAGGCAATTATTAATGACAATTTATTTTGACACTCTTTATAAATGTCCCTAAAGTGTAAAGTCTATAGAGACATTGAATTCAATGACAATTAATTAATGTCAACATAATCTTTAATACTCTTTGTTAATATACATATTTATTGTTGCTAAGCTGTTTTGTTGCAGAGTTATTGCTTTGAATCGAAATATATCATAACTATAAATATTATGACATCCATATCGGATAGATTACATACGTTGTTCAAACCCTTCATAAATGTTATTGCATCTATGTTGGATTTCTAAAAAAATACAATTTTTTAAAGATCCAAACACATACAAAATAATATTTTTGAAGAAATCGAATAACATTGAAGATAATGTAGTTGTAGTACTTGTAAATCCATAAAGAAAATATCAGAAATATAGTACAAAATTCAAGTTATGTCTACCTAATATTAGTGAACTACCAACAACAAAAAGAGAGGAAAAGTTCTTTTCCAAACAGCATATGCTATGAGAGCCAATGACTTTAACACTTTTGTTTCTTTAAGTTCATATAAAATTCTTTAATTATTTGGAGGTCAAGATTCTTGAACCCCCTTTAATTTGTGTTAATATCACTTTTGGTTCATAATTGATTAATCCTAATTTTAATCTTTATGATATCTGACTAAGTACATTATATGCCTCTAAAACATGCATATATTCTCGATCCATTTGCTTATGAATATTTTATTAATCTCTAAAGATATTAGTTGTCTTATCACTTAATTATTGTTACTTCATAGTTCTAAAAACAATTTTAATATAACATAGTTTCTACAAAAAGAGATCAAAACACATATTTTGGAAGGATTAAAATCAAAATCTATCAATAATAATTAAGAGACCAAAAATACTATTATCCCTTTTTTTGGTGGAAAAAAAGCTATAAAGCTCCAAATATGGTCATTTTCATGTAAAGACTTGAAAGTAAAGAATTTCAATATTTCATGACTTGACTAATGATAATAAAAAAAAAAGTTTTTAGTTGGTAGGTGATTTGTACTTATCTTGGCATCATTACAATGGTTAACTTTATAGAGAAGCAATTTTGTACCACCACATAATCTATTAAAAAGATTAGAAGATGTATGTTCATTAAAGGGTATTGCATTTTTTGTGAAGTGTCCCATTTACTAGGGATTCTACAAAATCAATCATGACATAAAATCAAATAGCATTGGGGGGATTAATTTGACCATAAATTATTAGGGTATGTAAAGTATATATTCAACCACAAACCCCACACTAGCAAAAAAAAGGAAAAAAGCAAAGAATTTGCACTATTAGAGGCTAGGGAAAAAATTAATATATAAAATTCCCACCATATATAACAATATCCTTAGACAAAATTAGAATAGAATAAAACAGATGTACAAAACATAAAATAGAACGAAATTAGTCTCACTCACTTTATATGATGTAGTTTTATCATTTAGACAAAAGAGGTTTTACATAAAAAAAAAATTGAATATTTTAAGTTGTGAATTATTGTAGCTATAATATTTTTTTATATAGAATTTCTAAATATGTAAATATTTTAAAATTCGAATTCACACAAAAAAATTTAGATAATTTGACTCTTATACTCCTAATCAGCTCACATAAAATGAGACGGAGGGAGTAATATATAAACTTCCCACCAAATCAATATCCTTAGACAAAATTAGGAGGGAATAAAACAGATATACATAAAAGTAAAAACAAGGAATAAAGACAGAGAAACTATAGAATATAAAAAATTGATTGGCAGTAGTTTATCATAAGAAAAAGAACCATTGGTTACAAATTTTAAAAAGTCATTATAATTCACAAAGTAAGAACCACAAAAGAATTTTTAAAAAAAAATCAAATAAAGAAAACACAGCTCGCATGCAAAAAAGAAACAAAAGGGAGAACAAAATCAACCCATTAAGATAGGACGTAACTATGTGATTTAGCGGTTAATAAAGTGAATAAAATTTACGAGATGTTACCAATCAACTCTCATTAGGGATAAAAATATTAGGCAATTTGTTCTAATTTGACCAAGTTAGATTGGAGATGTCCATTTGATCAAACTTTAATATTTGTACGTATTTAATAGATTTCTTTATACAGAATTATTACTAAACCAAACCTAGCTTCTATTGTTCATCCTCTCTCGGTGCCCGATATCTATGCTAGTGGGTAGTGAGGAGGCGTAATTTTTACTAAAGGAATACAAAATACAGAAAAGTAAACATACAAAGAAGTTAAAAGATTCAACATGTTATTATATGTACATTAAAAAAAAAAAACTAATACATACAATACAACTTTTAGAAAAAACATTTCGAATGAATCTCATTGTGCCCCTTTAGCTCCGCCCCTACTTCTAGGACATACTATATAGCTAATACTGTCAAAATAATCGAAGTAAGCACAAATTTACTTACCTATCACTCTAAAATAAAAAACAAGAAAAAGAATAAATAAGACATGGATATAAAGTAGTAATTAACAACCTTTGACAATGTCAGATAGTTTTCTTGAGCAGTTGAGTCCATTGCAATAAAGAACACAGTGAGTAAATATGTTCAATTGAATTTTTCTTCAGCTTTTTTGAGGACCTTTTTCTCTCTTTATATTTTCTTAGTCATAACTCACAAATTTATTATGATGCACTTGTTCCAATGAAGTGTCAAATTCCAGTGTATTGAAAGTTGGTGTATTAAACTCACATACATTAATATTTAATGACAATCTTTGATAATAAAGTCAGAAATTTGACTAAGGATATGCCAGTTTTGTTATAATTTTTCAACAAAGGGTGTTGCATAAGACCATTCTTTGCCTAAGGTGGCTCCGCCCATCACAATGTCATCTACACCTTTTGTCCATCTTGACTCGTTCATGTTTAACTTCCACACTCTTTCTAAAGTAAAATGATAGTTTTATTATTTCACCTTTCGAACAAAATTAATAAAAATACTCTTTATATTTATAATTTTTCAAAAGGCATGTAAAGAAAAAATTGGGAATAAATTCTACTACCTAAACTCTTCACCCAAAATTCTTTTTAAGAAATTACACTTTTTAACTTTCAGAAAGCTTGATCAAGCATATTATAGTCTATACTAGTAAAATGCAATAATGTTTATTTGGGGAACTTGTGCCTAGAGAAATGAAATAGACCATAAAAGCTGCACTACATGGACACTTAATTTAGTTGATCATTTTTAATTGTTTTGGGGTATAAGAATCAAACATGTGAAAGGACTTGTGTTTGTGATTTGTCTTTAGAAGAAAGGTGGGGCATTTACATTCATCATATTCAAAGTTTCCACAAAATAAAGAAAAAACATCTTTTTTCTTGTATTGATTTTGTTCGAAAGGGCCCTCTTATTTTAATGGCCTTATTTAATCAGTACTTTTTTGTCCCAACAAATTTGAATTTGAAGATTTTAAATGGGATAATTATGTGTCTGAAGGCCATTCAATAGGTACATCAATCAAAGATCTTACTTATCAGATAATTTTCCTAGTGAAGGAGCGAGTTTGACAAACTAAAAAATTCTCGTTGAAAGCAGGAAGCTAAGCTATCTAATTTACAAAATATGTACCTATAATATACATACATGCATTTGTTGTGTATATTTGTAAATTAGTTAGCCAAACGGTACATTTGTGTAAAAAGCCCAATTAATTCCATAGAATACCCACCACCACCCACCAACAAGAAGTAACTTTGTTCACCAAAGCTAGAACAAATGAGAAGAAGCACCAAACATTTTTTTGTCTTTCTCGTAGTTAGGTTGGGGCACCTTGGACATGTAGGAAAAATCAATGTTTTTTATCTAAAGAAGTAAACCTGAGACCTCATGGTGCTCAACCTACTTCATTGATCACTGGATCACACCAGTAGATCCTACGTTATCTAGAGAGAAATCTATGATCTCGAAAAATATTGAAAGTTAAAAAGGTAAAAATAACAAAAATGAAACTTTTGTTTCTTCAACCTGTAAATCCAATAGTTTCAACAGGAATAACTAACAAGCATACCACAATGTGAGGTTTGGGTTTGGGGATGAAGAATAATAGTCATATTGGGCAAGCCAACTTCTCCACAGTGCATGAAAAAAGAGTTCAAAATTCAATAGCTAAGTAGTAGAAATTTCTGCTGCTTTAGCTTGATGAAAATTTCTGCAATGGCTGGTAGTCAAATTCATTGTTACATTTAATCATCAAAACTCAAAAATTCTACCCAGTCCTGGTTATCCGAGTCTGCCTCAGTTATTGGTTGTGCTGCAGCTGCTGCACTCCGGGAGGTGGTTGTGCTTGTAGCTGCTGGTTGGGTATCGTTGACCTAAACCTCATGTTCTGAAAAAAATAAAACATCCATGAATTTGAGATATCACAAAAAATATAGCTCCATTTAAATGATCATGTAATCTAAAGATTCAAAGTATGTCAAGGTTTCTTACCTCATTAGATAAAAGCAATCCAATTAAGCGGAAACTTCTATCAGCAACATAGATGAACAATGTCTCTGATGGTAGTTCAATTACTGCAGACTAAACAAATATAAAGAGAAAAATGTCAGTTGAGATTTCAGACTAAAAAAACTGCATAAGAGCTCCTTATAAAGTATCGCATATACGTAAAAGAGAGAGAGGTTCGTGGATTCCCCACGCTCTCCGCAAAGGAAATAAAAAAGAAATATGGTAAAGGGCAGAGGTGCACAATTTTTTCAGTAGATAGTTCAGAGAACAGTCATTAGACCTTGCAAATTTCAATAGTGAATGAATTCAATTTGCAACATTGTAAATTAGAATTGCCATGGGGGAAAAGAAGATCATTTCTGTTAGAATAGAAATAAGTATTTCCTACTTAGAATAGGAATAGGAATAGGAATAAGAATAGGAGTCCTAGTTGGAAAAGGATTCTAATATAGTGTCTATAAATAGGGTCACAATGTAACAATTTAAAAACAATTCAATAATATTCTTTTCTTATATTTCTCACATGGTATCAGAGCATTGGTGAGAACAAACAAGTCACCTTATATCTATGTCAATTTTCGGTGACGGTTGGATCTGATTTTATTAATCTTTTTTTCTTTCTGTGGGTGCTGTGCGAAAATTAACACCACCACGAGGCTCGGAAAGCCCCCGCGACCAAACCCCACCGTAACCACGGAAAACACCACCCCACGCGCTCACGCGCCGATCGGAGTGGAAGTTTCCGACGACCTCTGTCACGCTACGGCCGCGACACCTTTTCCGATCATATTTTTTGAGAAATTTTTGATTAGCTAGGTCGTCCAAAGAATTCCGACTGTGCCCATACTATTTTTGACAGATTCGATCGCGAATTAGGGTTCCGCTATTTCGTGCTATTTCCGCTATTTTCGTGCTATTTTCAGTCAAGCTTTCACAATCGATCTGAATAATCAAGTTTTTTTATTTTTGTCGCTTTCCAGGACAAATTTAGCATAATATCTTTTGGGTGTGATATTTTTGGTTCTAAAAATATGGGGATTGGAAGTTCTAGCCCTATAATCACTTCAAAACTTTTATTGGGAAGTTCAAACAATTTATCTTAGGCTTTCTCGGTTGAGCTGTGGTGCAAGGGTCAAGGTGTCCAAGATCACTTAACGAACAAGACTTATGTGGTAGATGTAAAGGCAAAGACTGGTGAGGAAGATGCAAAAGCCAAAACACAATGGGAGAAAGTAGATGCTCAATTATGTAGTCTCATATAGCGTTCTATTGATTCCAAATTGATGCCTTTGTTACGCCCATTCCATACGTGTTATACAATTTGGGAAAAGGCTCGTGCTTTATACACTAATGACATATCTCGATTCTATGATGTGATATCTCGGTTGACCAACTTAAAGAAATAAAAATCCGATATGTCTACTTACTTGGGATGTGTGCAATCATGAGGAATTCGACACGTTGATGCGAAGCATTACGAATGTGGAACAATAACAAGAACACGCATAAACATTGTTTCTAGTTCTTACTCTTGGCCGACTTCCTCCCGATCATGATTCGCGTGATCGATTTTAGCTCGCCTACGCCTTCCTACAATCGATGAATTATTCTCTCGCCTCCTTCGCTTGCGGCACCTCCTACCATAAAGTAGTTTCATCACCCATCGCTGACTCTCTATTCTCGCATCTCAAACCTTTGAAAAGCGTACATATCGCCCATGGAGAATCGGCAGGAGGCCGTTTTGGGAAACCTCGATCCAAGTGTAGTCATTGTCATAAGCCCGACACACTCGTGACATATGTTATATTTTGCATGGTCCACCACCGAGTTATGATCCTATTGTTCTAAAGGAATATAATGAGTTCCTTCAAATCGCGCAAGAAATGTGACATCTCCACCAAGAAAGATATGGTGCTCAACCTAATCAACCATCCAATAATGCTCATATTGCTCGCATGAATATGATGAGTTCCTTCAAGATCGTGCAAATAAGCAAACGTCTCCACAAGTAGTTTCGATTGCACAACCCGATGTGTTTGTTGCGGTAATTCTTTTGCTCAGGTGTCGCAATCTAGTACTCTTGAACACGGGTCATGGACTCGGGCTTCGATCATATCTCCGTAATAAATCACTTTTATCCGATATTATTTATTCACAATCTCTTCCATGTATTACTTTAGCCAATGGGATCCAAACAAAACCAAAAGGGGTTGGAAAAGCCAAACCCCTATCTTCTCACACCCTAGACTCGCTTCTTATGTCCTCGGTTCTCCTTTAATCTAAAGATCGTTAGTCGCTTAACGAAAGCCCTACATCAGTAAGATAACTTTTTCGATGATTTTTTCTCACGCAGATCGCAAAGACGGATGATTTATCGAACAGACATGAATCACAAGGCCTTTACTATCTTACCTCTTCAAATTCCTTAACAAAGACGCCCGCTATGCATTCTCCAGATTTAATTCACAAACGTTTGGGACATCCGAGTCTATCCAAACTGCAAAAGATGGTGCCTAGTCTGTCAAGTTTATCCACATTAGATTGTGAGTCGTGTCAACTGGGAAACACACTCGCTACGCTTTCTCGTAGATCGAGGGTCGCTCAGTCTATTTTTCATTAGTTCATTCCGATATTCGGGGTCCTAGTAGAGTCGGGCCCACCTTAGGATTTCGTTATTTTGTTAGTTTCATTGATGATTATTCAAGATGTACTTTCTTAATGAAAGATCGTTCTGAGTTATTTTCTATTTTCAAAAGTTTCTTTGCTGAAATACAAAATCAATTTGGTGTTTCTATTCGCATTTTCGTAGTGATAATGCATTAGAATACTTATCCTCCCGGGCCGTGAGTTTATGACTCACAAAGGCATTATTCACTGGACTACTTGTCCATACACCCTCAACAAAATGGTGTAGCCGAAAGAAAAATCGACATCTTATCGAGACCGCTCGCATTTTCTCCTCGAATCCAATGTTCACTGCGTTTTGGGAGATGCAGTTCGACGCCTTGTTATTTGATAAATAGAATGCCTCTTCTTCTATTCGTAATCAGTTCCACATTCCATACTGTTTCCTCATTCACATCTTTATCCTATCCCCCCTCGTGTCTTTGGGAGCACATGCTTTGTTCATAACTTAGCCCTTAAAAGATAAATTAGCTCCTCGTGCCCTCAAACGTGTCTTTCTTGGTTACTCTCGAGTCCAAAAAGTATCGTTGTTATTCACATGATCTTCATCGATATCTTATGTCTCACGATGTTACATTTTTGAGTCTCACTTACTATACATCTTCCGATCATCCCGATATATCTATGGTCTTATCCATACCTCAGTTTTACCTATGCCAACCTTTGAGAACCTACTTACATTTCTACATCTCCGCCAGTAGTGCCACCACTACTAACTTATCATCGCCGCCCACGCCTAACCCCGGGCCTGATGATTCATCTACGCGCACGACCGCTCCTATCATGACTCGCTTCCTCCTAGCCAACCGGCCAGACTTCAAAAAGGTATACAATCCACTCAAATACTAACCCACATTATACCTTCTTAAGTTATCATCGTCATCATCACCCCATTATGCCTTCAGGTCGCCTTTGTTCTCTATTTCCATTCCTAAGACTACTGTGAAACACTTTCTCATTCGATGGAGGCAAAGCTATGGTTGATGAGATGTCCGCTTTACATAAGAGTGGTACTTGGGAGCTTGTCTCCTTCCCGCAGTAAATCTACGATTGGTCATCGTTGGGTTTATGCGATCAAAATTGGTCCAGACGGTCGTTGATCGACTTAAGGCTCGCTTTGTTGCCAAAGCGGTATACTCAGATATTCGGGCTAGATTATAGTGACACTTTCGCCTCCCGTGGCTAAAATAGCTTCGCTCGTCTTTTCTATCTACGGCCGCCGTCATTGGCCTCTTCATCACTGACATTAAGAATGCTTTTCCGCATGGTGATCTTGCGGAAGAAGTCTATACGAGCAACCACCGTTTTTGTTGCTCGTGAGTCTAGTAGCCTTGTATGCCGATCACAGAGTCACTCTACGGTCCAAACAATCTCCTCGAGCTTGGTTGGGAAGTTCAAAGACGCTTATTCGTGAGTTTGGCATGACTCAGAGTGGGCCGATCACTCGTGTTTTATCGACATTCTCGCATCAAGTCTATGTATCTATTTGGTTGTTTACGCTGATGATATTGTTATCACCGTAATGATCAAGATGGTATCACCGATTCAAGCAACATCTCTTTAAGCACTTCCGCACTAAAGACCTTGGCAGATTAAAGTATTTTCTGTATCGAGGTTGCTCACCTAGATCGTATTGTTATTTCTCAACGCAAGTATGCCTTAGACATTCTCGGCGAGACAGAATGATGGACGTAGACTCATCGACACCCTATGGATCCGATCGTTAAACTCCTTCCGTGCGCGGAGCCGCTTAGTAATCCCGAAGGTATACGGCTTGTTGAAAGTTGAATTATCTCACGGTGACTAGACTGACATATCTTTTCCCGTGAGTGTTGTAAGTCGCTTTATGACTTCCTCGTGATAGTCATTGGAAGCGATTGTCAGATTCTCGCGATATATAAAGTCGCCCGTGAGCGACTACTTTGAGATCAAGGCGCCACGAATATCATCGATATACAGACGATTAGGCGATCACCCTCGGCATGTTCGACATCCGATATTGTGTTTTAGTAGGAGGTAATTTGGTGTCGTGGAAGAGTAAGAAACAGAATGTGGTTGCTCGATCTAGTGCAGAATCAGAATATCGAGCAATGGCGACAGCAACTTGTGAACTAGTTTGGATCAAACAGTTGCTGGGAGAACTAAAATTTGGCAAAATTGATCAGATGGAACTTGTGTGTGATAACCAAGCGGCTCTTCATATCACATCAAATCCAGTGTTTCATGAAAGGACTAAGCACATCGAGATCGATCGTCACTTTGTCGAGAAAAGATACTCTCGGAGATATTGTTACGAAATTTGTGAAGTCAAATGATCAGTCATAGATATGTTCACCAAGTCCTCACATGTCCTCGTATTAATTACATTCAGAACAAGCTAGTACATATGATTTATATGCACCACTATGAGTGTTAGAATAGAAATAAGTATTTCCTACTTAGAATAGGAATAGGAATAGGAATAAGAATAGGAGTCCTAGTTGGAAAAGGATTCTAATATAGTGTCTATAAATAGGGTCACAATGTAACAATTTAAAAACAATTCAATAATATTCTTTTCTTATATTTCTCACAATTTCATCAGATAAATACTAGTCAAAATAAAAAAGAGGGAATCGCTAAATCTCAGCGACGCGGTGAAAGATCTAAAAGAGGTGGATGATCCTCAGTCGCCACTCCTTTTGTAGTCAACCTGGCCCGAGAAGGTTTCTCAAGTTCCAGATCAAATATGGGCTTCGGTGCCGTTGTGCAAGGCCTAACGACTGTATGGAGGATATCGACTGCCACAAATACTACTGGAACCAGGTTAAGTTGCCAATTTCTGTAGCTTTCTCAAGGAGTGAGAAATTGACGACGCAGATGAATGTCTTAATGATCTGACTCATAATTGCCAGTATGCTGATACTAAAACTGCTCTACTTTGTAAGGTGTTAAGCAAGCAAAAATTCAACCAATAATGTGACTTCATTTTTATCAACATCTCGAGTTGTCTGCAGATTCACCGGATGCAAGGGCAGAACACATATTCCAATACCCATTGCTTCGAATCTAGTGTTTCTTGAAAGAACAAAGCATGTCATAGATTGCCATCTTATTTTATTTTGATGACAAGGGAACCCGTGACCACTATATCTCGCAAACCATATAGGAGAGGTAAGACCCCACTCCTATGCAATAGCTCGCAAACCACACAGAGGTAAACCGCACTAGGCAAACCCAGAAGGTCAACTCTTGTTGTCGCAAGCAAGCAGTTTCAAACTTGAGACCTCCATTATGGATGTCCCAAGCCAAACCATCTGAGCCACCGATTGAACCGGGCTGCAACGTGGCATGTTTCGTCAACTCAAATGATCAACTAGTAAATATTCTTACAAATTACTTTGTGGCTCCAAAATTGAGAATATTTATGGCAACTTAAGAACATACTTGAGGGAATAAGCAAGCAATTCATTCTCGAATCTCTTTTTTTCTTTTTACAAACATAACATTACCTCTTACCGACTATAATATTCTAGCATAATGAATTATAACTGAACTCTGCTCTACTCGCAAAATCTTTAAGAATTGAGAAAACTTACTAAGTTCCTTTCTTGCAGATCGTTAAGAACTTCATGCCCGTCAATTGCCCAAAAAGCTAGAATATCTGCCTTTCCAGTGCACTGTCTAACTCTAGCATAAATGCCACAAAATTTCAGGAGCTGTAACTTGTACTTTACATGACTGAACAGGAATCAATATCTGATAAATGAAGAAGATCCAACAAGATAAGAAGTTTTGTCTCAGAAAAATTATTGTTTCAACATATGATCTTTGGGCATAAAGCCTTGAATTTGCAATGTTTGGGGCAAATTTGCAGCAGGCCTGAGAAAAATAAAAAAACAGTTCAAAGTATTAACATAGTCCAACACTTTGAAACTTTTATGGTTGATCAAAGAAGACATCAAGATAAACAAAGAGGAGGAAAAAGGCATTAAGTGATTGTAAAATTAAAGAGCAATGCAGAGGAACGGGACTTTATAGGACTTCTGTAAGTACTTTCAGCAAATGTAATTTTTTGTGAAATACCAAGTTACCAGTTATAGATCTTAATCATTCAGATCCATTAAGTGATTGTAAAATTAAGGAATAAACACTGTTAAAGTTTAATATCTGAATAGATTTAGACCTAAAAAACAAAAGACTTGATGACTAAGATCTGAAATCTAAATAAGAGTAAAACCTTCATTGACTACAAACAAATGAGGCCTTACACTTTCTCCTTTTCATTACTAAAAGAGGAAATTGGATGAGCTCTAGTAAAAGAATATTGTGAAGGATCATCAGACTAAAATCACCCATCTCTCCCAAAGTAACAAGTTTTGAAACTTAACAATGAGGTCTGTCGTCTCTTCACCAATTTTTAGTTTGCTGCTGTTGGAAGAACTTGAGAGGTTAAGTTCACGAGAAATGAAATCTATCTTATTTTTGAGTTGAGTCCTCAACATCAGTTCTTTAGTTTTACGTGATAAATGTTGCCATCTCTGTACCATCTTAACCTTGAAACATAATGATACACTCTCCTACACACGAGGAGAAAGAATTCTGTAGCTTCATTCAATAGAGGGTTACTACTATTGCAATCAACTTGAATTGTAAATGTTGGACAGCTGAAACAAGCATTAATGAAAATGTACTTACGATTCAGAAGCTGAAGATTTCTTGTACCCCTGTCACGAGAGAAAATAAACCACAAGATCTTACTCAATCAGTAAAGAATCAAATAGACATTTTAAAACAGGAAAAAGGAATTACACAATAGTTTTTTCAATAATAAAAAAAAAATGAGAAATTCCCAAGGGTCACTGGCTCATGGTTCGAAACTCGGTAGATAAGGAGTCGGACCCTCTGTCCTTCTCCACTTAAATACCAGGAATTTGTCTAGAGAAAGGTTCGACCAGTGATGTGTGCTTAACCTACACATCATGGATTGGGCTCTTACCATTAGACCAAAGCTCTGGGATCAGAACTACATAATACCTCAACATGCTACTTTATCTATCAAATGAAAATTGGAGCGCCATCCTGTGGGTTTTAACACCTAACAATGAAAACTATTGAAAGGAACAAAATTCTAAATAAAACATCCCACACAAGATAAATTTAAACATACCTGCAGTTTCGAAATATGTTCAGGTTGACCCCCCCTCACCATACATAAATTTCCCTGAAATATTTTCATCAAAATGTTAGCAATGCTCCATAAACATCATGTCAAAATGCAGTAGCCTGCACTTAATCTCTAAGGACAAATATTGGAAAAAAGAATAAAGCATGTGGATGACTAAAAAGTTCACCAAATCTCCATTATAGAAACATACACCGAAAAATACATCTGAAGATATCAGCAATAACAATCCCATTTGCCAACATAGCCAATAACTTGAATTCATGCAATTCATAAGGAAATACCTACACTAAACACATTCTGCTTTTCATAGTAGTGTTATGAGAACTCCAAAGTTCTACTTTGTCACAATTTCTTGGCAAAGTCAGTGCACGCAAATGTTTATTTACCTATTGCATCACAAATAACTTTTTTCTCGAGGAATTTAGATCTCTTGGAGACTTAAAAAGAATAGAAGAAAATGGCCTTTTCAGATCTCTTATGTGTAAAAGTGAAGATCACTTGTAACTTGTAAGAAAAACATAAAACTAAAAAAAATTGCAAGTGACCTAAAAAGCCAATTCTCCCCTTTTTCTCCATAACAAAGAGGTCACAAGTTAGGTAATTCACAAAAGTTTGGTTATGGTTCAAGTAAATAAAACTGAAGTAACATCATACAAAATAGTACTAGTCGTTTTTTCGCAATACATATGAAGCAACTTAGCACTTTTCCAAATTGTCAAGGAAGATTAGGTCACTAGAATAAGCGTAAAAGAGTAAAGAAAGCACCATATTTTTAAGAGAAAAAGTAAGATACCTAGCTGACTTCTTACTATTGCCCTTCTCAGCTAAAAGCATTGTCTATGGCTCAACAACGAAAAAAATATATGGCCTTTTCTGACTGTCAACTTTCTTGATGTGCCAAAAAGCCTGTTAATCATGTTCTGCTCATAGTACTTCCACTTTGACATCTTAATATGCCATGTTAACTACTTTGGTTTGAGTGTTTTCTTACAAACTAATTAATTCTATACTCATCTTTTATCAGAAAAATTCAGTACTCATCCAGTCGTATCAAGCTTAAGCATCATCTTGCAACTATATGCTAAATGCTCATCTAGTCAGTTCATGTTTTAAGTATTGTTCAATAATTGTTCAGTTAGGATTTTGCATGGCGAACCCCCTCCCTCTCTCTCAATTAGCCATCTCTGATTTCACAGCTTTATTTTCTGCTATCTTATACTGTTCATAATCCTAACTTAAAACTCTCTGAGACTACGTCACTAAAGAAAGCAACAAAATGACTAAGAACTGGAACACATCACTGAATTTTGTTGAACTAGGACACAATTCACATTAGTTTAATTTCTTTACTGCCTTTTACAAATTTCCGACATCACTGGTCAACATTCTCTTTTGTTAAATAATTATCAATAGAGCAACTTCATTTCAAGGTTGAGTAACTAGAAACTGGATATTAGGGTCAGAGTAAAGCATCAATTCAGACTTTACAAGAACAAATCTCATTGATGGATGAAACTTGGATGTGATATTTGCACAGTTGGTGTATAGCAAACGGAGTAAGATATTAGCAGTCAATTGAAACCTTCAAAGTGACTTCAGAAAAAGCCCATTAAAAGAATTCGAAAGTGGTCATCACATGTATGTGCAGTAAACAACAAAACTCTACCACCATACAAATCTTTCAGCTTATAGAACTTAGGCGATACACTACAATGATCATGAGGTTACACCAAATAACAGATAATTTGTAAAAATTTTGTTCTTTTTCAAAAGTTGAGACATCTTAGCCTAATCCATAAGCCTGCCAGATCACAGTGAGAAGAAAAAATAACCACTACATAGCGGTTTAGGAGCATCCAATGTAGAATTGACATCAGAGATAGTAGGCCTAGTCAATTAATGAATCGCAAACTTCTTGACTTTTAAATCAAGGTATCAACTAGCAGTATAAAAACATCAACAAAAACTAAATATACGGCACTCTTTAAAATAGTTCAAATTTAAATCATAACTGTCATTTAGACAGTAAAAACTTTATTGGAGGATTTTCTTATGGAGCATAGAGTCTGCCGTCCATCTTCAGCTCTTTCTACTTATTAGTTCGCCTTACCTCCCAGAATTTGACATAACCTGATGGAGCTGATGGTACTGTAGCCAATGTTTGCTGCTGGGATAGAGACATGTTAGCCTCTGCACTGTTATTCCTGCCAAGAGGAATATATCCGGCTGAAATTGGTTGTTGATTCCTAACTGAAAGGTAACGGAAAAGAGTCAGAGCTCCTTCAACAAAACTCAGTGAATCACTAATATAACATAGGATGCTCTACATGAGATTTATGAACCAACAACTATCGACATTGAAGCAGTTTACATATGTTACAGAAGAGATTCATTAATTTTGTCTTGCATTAATTTGAAGTGAAAAGTAAGACGGTATTCATGCAGAGATACAACTCAAACCCAACATCAGAAACGGACAATGATAGATGAGGTTAAGAAGAAAAAAGGAAAAGTTCCGACTACTTTTATGCCTCAAACAATTGAGACAGGGGGATGGATATATATATTAGACATGTATTAGACTATTAGCAACAGAGGAACTGTATCCATTAAGCAATCAGTCATCTATCTAACAGGTCTAGCCCAACACCAGCAGTTGAAACAAATCAATCAGCAACAGCATAAGGAAGAACAAAAAGGAAAAAATAGAGTGAAAGCATTCACATTAATCCTGAATTGTGATGGTTCACTATCATCATCGTTCATGATCATCTATTGTTATGCTGATACTATTGATACTATTGTTATTACTATAACTATTGGTATTATTATTTGGCTTTTTCTTCTGTCTGGATTCGATCAAGAGTAATGAAAAGTTTATGTTAAACCCAAATTATATCCAGCTAATAAACTTCTTCCAGCTATGGCAGATATGCTGTGGTATGTCTAACTTCACTGTGCTGCAGTTGTTGTCAATCGCTCCCTTTCATTTAATTATGGACTTCTCCTCTAGAGGGTACTTCTCATTTTATATTCACAAAATAATCCTCTTTCAACAGAGAAAGGACATCTAAAATGAATCAGGCATATCTGTAACACTATCCAGAGAAAAAATTCATACCAGGCATGTATGCAAGAGAGAGTTCCAGAATTTGCCTGACCTGATGGATTAGAAGTTGCTGCTGGACCGGAAACTGGAGGCACAGAAGACATATCCATTTCAACCAGGGTCTGGTTTGGCGCCAAACTTTCCATTTCAGTGTGACTGAAAGCAGCACAGGCCTCACTGAAATTTTTCGAAATTAATACAAGAAAATTTGGATTCTTAGACGTATCAACGGGCGGGGCAGCTGCTTGTTGATCGCATTTTCCCTGGATCAAGACAAGTTTGCACTTAGTATAGGTAACTAAAATGAAGGGGCAGTATGTTTCCTACTTCAAATCAGCAGCAATAAAATATAACCAGGTTAGCATTTGCATGCCAAGTCAGCAGGATTTAAATTTATTCTTCTGAATGATGAAAGGATTTAAAGACAGAAATCATGACTTAGTATGTCAAGCAAGAACATTAGCATGGGGAATTTCAAGATATCAAAAGAGAAACCAATAACTTATCCAAAATTCCCTAAATGGTGACAACTTTAAATTGGCAACAAAGTTTGCAAGAACCTACTTTTCTGGAGCACTTGGTAAATCTTTACTTGTGATAAACAAGCACCTTGAGTTTGAAATAATTGTGACTATAAACTTTACCATAGATCACCTTTCTCTATTGAAGACAAAACAATAACAAATGATAACGGCGTGTAGACTAATAAATAATGGTGGAGCAAGTGAGTAATTGAATCCACTCCATTGAAAAAATGTATTATGTGACATTTTATTGTTTAATTGAAACCCCCTGGTATAAATTCCTGGCTTCGCCACTGCTATCAAATTTGGATTTGCTATCCTAAATCCATAGTTTTGAAAAATTGGGGTGCTCCTGATGGCATAACCACCCAAGCAAAAAACTTAAAAGAAGAGTTCCTCTAACAACATTCCATGCAACTTAAGACTATGTGCACTCATTGAAAGGGTTAAAAAAAAACTACATGGTACCATCACTTTACAGTCCGAATCTTCAACATTGAACTATTATAGATGAGTCCCAAATTTAGCAACTCTTTATTTGAAAAGAGGGTAACGCAATTAATCCTACAGGAGTTTGAATGGACATGCAAACAGTAATTACTGTGTATCACTTCAACATATTATCAACAGGTTTTGACCCTAAAAAAAAGGGGAAAAGCTCAATGAAAAATTGTCCATAATTACCGCATTATATATTGCTCTTAATTTCGGAAGCTTCCTTGGGCATATAACAGAGAGGGAAACAGAGCACTGCAAGAAAAGAAAACATTCAGCGGAGGAATATGAGGGAAGCGCCATGGTTTTGAAGAGAAAAGGGTTATCACCAAGACTGAGGAAATGCCGCAATCGCTCTCAAGATCGCCTAGTCAAGATCGTATGTGCTTCATTATCGCTCTGCTCCATTCAAAGATACCGATAATAAACTCGCTTCAGTAAATGGAAAAGGATTACTTGCAGCAACAAGAATGCATTGTCTTTGCCCATCAGCATTTTTGAGTGAAGAAAACATCTGAATGAAAAATCAGTCAAATGAATATATACATGCAGTATGAGGAAGAAACAAATTTGTTTTGCAGAGAAAGGCTATGTGAGGAAAGTAGGAGCAGTTCAGGTTACATTGTGCTCAAACACAGAAAGAAATTCCATCCACTATATAATCAATTCCTCCTACAGTACAATATAGGTCGATAACAAACTTGGGGCTTTAAGTATTGGCAACCACTTGTCTGGTTTTTATACCAAACAATCACAGTGACCAACTCCAAAAAAGAAAACAGCACATTGGCATTTCTGTTTCAACATCAGAAGCTTTTGTGACTTGTTGGCTATACCCCAAACCCACCCCCTCTTCATCCTCCCTTCAACCCATTTTTGTAAATTTCTTTTCTTGGATCTTTCTGGTATTTCTTTTAAAAAAAAAATTTGCTTTCCCCAATTCATATCTACTAGTTTATACAGAAGAACCTTTAAATAGGAAGTCAAGAGGCTTAGTCACTATTCTGAACAGCAGTAGCATAGCAAAGAGCAACAACTACTACGCCTCAATCCTAAGTTAGCTAGATTGGTGAGTAATGGTACAGAATATACAAAAAATATAATTGATAATCATATGGACCTCACAGAACTCCCAAGAAAGCAAAAGAAAGCACAAAGAGGAAAGCGTGTGATAGAAAATAAAATAGTAAGAGATGCGTATACCAAGCAAAACAAAACTACTGCTCATAATATCAGAAATGCTCATTTTCAAAACATTATAAACAGTAAAACGCACCATCAATGCTTCAGCAAGGCCTTCTGCAGCGGCAACATCATTGAAACCACCGCCTGAGAAAGGTAGAGTTGATAGCCACTGGAAAAACAAATCTATGTCTCTTGTCCAGCCACTTTTTTGTAACATGCAAGCTGTGTAAGAGATGGTGAAACAGAAGATGGAGAAAAATGAAACGTCAGCCAGAAAGAAAAAAGAAAAAGCTGTTTATTCTTACGCAAGGAGAGGTTAAAGAAGCCTCAAAATATTAAATTAGGACGCATTACCCCCGTCAAAGTTTTATAAGCCATAAGCTATAAGCCCATTCAACTAGGCTCTTTGTCTACTTTCATGGCTCATGCGAACAACACAAATTTAACAAGTTCTTCTGGTACAACAAATATTTGACATATGGAAATCACATACTGAAATATTTCTCTAAACATGGAGCACACGAGGATCAAACAAGAAGATCGTTCTAATAATGGTGGAGTGGCCAACTGTACAAAACAGTCCATAAAATGCCTATTAAGATGATTCACTGACTAAATTTCAGTCATATAGAGATCCTGATCTATTTAAAAATTGCTCCACATGTTTGTTCCTTTTTCTAGTTGAGATTGAGACAGGGTCTGAAGAAGGTTTTTCTATGTGAATGACACAACAACTGTTCATACTCGAGTTGCAATGGCGTCAGCCAAAATAAAAGATAATTAAGAACAAAACAGATACAAACCACTGTAGGAATCATGCACATTAAAGACCACCAACGAAAGCTCTACATCGCCAGTAGATGGGTTCTGGAATTTCAACAGAAGAAAAGTAAAATTAGCTTAAAAAAACATAAGAAATTGATTATCGCCTTCAACTCATGCTGTAATGGAATATCTTCTCCTCCTATTCAAGTATATAGTATTTGGACATTACAATCACTGTCATGGAATCCTAAAAACGCAAAAAAAAAAAAGGTTTACAAGATGAACAATATGAATTTACAAACCTGTTCTATTGAATCAGCTTCAGCGAAGGACCTGAAATTTTACAAAAGCCTATAAGTCAAACGCAAAATATATTGACATTTCAAATCAAGATATAGTTTCACGGCATCAAATTAAGATTTAAAGAAAACAAAAAAGGCTATTCCAACAGTATAAAACTCTCAGCTTTCTCTCTTAAGTAGGCCTGGGCGTTCGGTCGGTTCGGTTCGATTTGTAAATTTCGGTTCGGTTTTTTCGGTTTTCGGTTTGGCAAAATATGAAACCAAACCAAACCGAAATAAATTTGGTTTGGTTCGATTATTACAATTTCAGTTCGGTTTATTTCGGTTTGATTTTCGATTTAACCAAATTTAATTAACAATGGCCTGTGGGCTGTAGCATATTGGCATATGGATATGGTCATATGGATAATACACTACTTCATCAACACCAATCCAAAAGTTCTTTAAGAAGTTCATTTGCAACTTGAGTTGGACATTCTGAAGGTTATAATTCAAGAAGAAAGGTTACATCACAAATTCACAATGAACTGCAGTTCCGCAGTCGCAAAGAACATGCTCAAATCGAGAAATTTCAATCCATGAATCATGAATTCATGATGCAAGACCGAGACTCATTAAAGAATGTTTCCGACCTTCTCATTGCTCACTGCTCAGCTCATAGTGACCCGTATGCCGTAAATGAAGATCAAGATGTTCACGCAGAACTTGGGGAAGCCAAATCCATTATTGAAGGCACATAGATCACTTTAAACAACATCTAACAAGTTACAGCCCTTTTTGAGTTGCCTAATTAACAACATTGCCTAAAGTTCTAAGAGAATAAAGAGATTTAATCGATTCTGACTACTCACAATTTGTGACTTGAAAGCACAACTCAACAAGTGCAGCCGCATGCAGAGACACAAATCACAACTTTTGTGAGCACAACAAGTGCATATTCTCATCTCTTAACAAGGTGTCACAAGTCACAAGTCACAACTCACAAGTCACAAGCCTTTTACTTTCACAACTCACAAGTCGCTTAAAAGCAGAAATGAAAGGATTTGACCAATGTTGCAAGCATTTCACGCTAAGGAGCGCATAAATTTCAACAAACATTTAACTTGCAACTTACCATATCATTGACAAAAATATCCAAACAAAACTGATAATTCTTGTCCAAGCAGTCAGACAGGCAGCAATATTAACAAACCATTGAGAATAAGAATAAAAAGACCATCAAGAGTCAAGATAACACTAGACAATTCAACAAACATGTGCCCAGCCCTAAAATATACTCAGTTACAAACTAAAGTCCAGCTGCCAGTAGGCAGCATTGCAATTTGCAACAACCAAAAGATTTAGAAAACCAACAAAACATTGTTGTGCAAGTGACGAGTGACGACAATTGAGAGATGAGAGTTGCGGGCTTGGCTTGCCGCCGTCGTCGCTTCATGCCGCGCTCCCGCTAGACGAGCAGATTTATCGAGGATTTGTGGTCTCAACTCTCAACTCTTAGCCTAGGAATTAGGATTTAGGAAATCAATTTAGGGATTTTGATTTTGAATATGGATTGAAAATTTGGAATTTAATGGCCGCCACGGGCAATTTCGCTGGGTATGGTGAAATTTGAATTGCAATTGCTGAAAATAATTAAGATTTAAGGCCTTAAGGCCTAAGGGGGTAAAGTAGTAAAGAATAAAGACCAAAATATATATACAATAATTTTGGTTTTTCGGTTAACCGAAATTTTTATGGTTAAAATCGAAAACCGAACCGAAAAACCGAAATATTGAAAACCGAAACCGAAACCGACCGAAATAACCGAAAAACCTAAACCAAAATTTAAAAAAAATTGGTTCGGTCGGTTTTTTCGATTTTAACCATATTATGCCCAGCCCTACTCTTAAGTTATAGAAGCAGGTAATTAAGGATCTAAAACAACCATACTATGGGGGGAAAATGATTTCAAAATGAAAAAGATCTAGGAGAAGCAAATCTTTGAATAGCCAAGAAGCACCACAGTCAATTTAGTGTACAATCATCACAAGGGTGTTTTTGAAAAATCTCATTCTCTCAATGGGATAAGCCTATGAAAATGTCTACAACACCTATACTCCCGCAATAACAATGTTCTAGAAGATGGTTTGATTGAAAAACCAAAGCAAATAATGGCTTTGAAGAACCCCCAAACCAGCAGCATATTCAGAAATCATTCAAGTGAAAGCTAATTAGTTCACTCCTCTAGCTAAAATCACTAAAGTGAAACAGAAAAAACCCCGAGACCGAATGGACGGTAATTGTTTGCCCTATAGCTGACGAGAGAAAAACTTATGTGAGTTTTAATAACCTAAGATCACCCCTTACAAGAACAATTGCATAAAAAAAAAAAAAGAGAAACAAAACAAAATAGGACATAAAACATTTCAGAACAAGGAAAGAAAGTTATAAAGTTATTGGATACTATATGTCATCTAATAATCACCCTTGAAAAGGATAGAAATAAAAACTAATTTCACTAAAATTAATCGTTGACACGACTCAATTCCAATAGAACAACCACACCAAAAAGGAAATAAGCTTCAGTACATTGATAACAGTAAAATAAATGACAAATCAATTCATTTCATCTTATCTATGTTTTTGCTTGGATCGTTTTCTCTTGACTGATTAATGAATTTTTCAGTTTCAAAAAAATTCATTAACTAGTAAAGAGAAAACAATCATAGCAAACATAGATCAAATGAAATGAGGGGTGTATGTGGATGAGACTGTACCGAATCATTTTCTCGAGGTAATCGGAAATGATTGTTTTCCAGAAAGGTCCCATGGCACAAGTGCCTTCAACGACAACTATTAGCTTTTTTTTCATCATGTCTGCTTTGCTAATGATTCTACAGATTGATTGTTGCTCGCCGCCTATAATTCTATTTATTAGATGGTATACAAGTTCAGGGATAGGGTTTAAACTGACATCGAAATTTTGTTGAATTTAAGATGGGCCTCTATAAGACTTAGCCCATTCCATGTTCTTCAAACCCAGAGGTCCGTTAGAGGTTATTGGAGATTTGGATGCGCCTCTACAAAAATCATAATACGTTTTTGTAAGGGTCAAATGAAACGTGTTTATAATTCTTATAGAGGCCCATCCAAATCTACAAGTATCATAAACACCTTTTTTTTAGAGATATAATTTGGGTTTGAAGAACATGGATTGGGCTAAATCTTGAAGAGGCCCATCTTAAAGCCAACAAAATTTCGATGTCTACACATACATTTTCAGTTTAAACCCTATCCCTGAACTTGTATACCATCTAATAAATAGAATTATAGGTGGCGAACAACAATCAATCTGCAGAATCATTAGCAAAGCACACATGATGAGAAAAAAGCTAATCGTTGTCGTTGAAGGCATTGGTGCCATGGGACCTTTTTGGAAAACAATTTGTTATGAATCTTTAGGGAAGGATCGATTCACAGGGCGATATATAAATCAGCTCGTTAAGGGAGGCTGAAACCTTAGAATTCATTAAAAGAGAACTCTGATCTCTTCAGTTCTTCAAAGGGAGACTGAAACCTTAGAGTTCAATGGAAGAGAGAACTCCAATCTCCTGTTTTTTGCTGAATTATGACTTCCAACGCATCCCTAACACAATCATTTCCGATTACCTCGAGAAAATAATTCGGTACAGTCTCATCCATATACACCCCCTCATTTCATTTGATGTGTGGTTGCTATGATTGTTTTCTCTTTACTAGTTAATGAATTTTTTTGAAATTGAAAAATTCATTAATCTGTCAAGAGAAAAACGATCCAAGCAAACATAGATAAGATGAAACAATTGATTTGTCATTTATTTTATTGTTATCAATGTAGTGAAGCTTATTTCCTTTTTGGTTTGGTTGTTCTATTGGAATTGAGTCGCGTTGGCGATTAATTTTAGTGAAATTATTTTTTATTGCTCACCTTTTCAAGGGTGGTTATTAGATGACATACAATATCCAATAGCTTTATAACTTTCTTTCCTTGTTTTGAAATGTTTTATGTCCTATTTTGTTGTTTTTGTTCTCTTTTTTTTTTTTTTTTTTTTGCAATTGTTCTTGTAAGGGGTGATCTAAGGTTCTTAAAACTCACATCAATTTTTCTCTCCTCCGCTACAAAGCAAACAATTACCATCTATCTGGCTCCAAGGTTCTTTTTGTTTCACTTTAGTGATTTTAGCTAGAAGAGTCAATTGAGAGCTTTCGCTTGAATCGCTACTGAATATGTTGTTGGTTTGGGTTCTTCAAAGCCATTGTTTGCTTTTATTTTTCAATCAAACCAGTTTCTAGAACATTCTTATTGCTGAAGTATAGGTGTTGTAGACATTTTCATAGGCTTATCCTATTGAGAGAATGGGATTTTTCCAAAATACTCTTATGATTTCCCCAAACCTCTTTAAGAGGCCCTCTTGTACTAAATGATGGACAAAGCGGTTTTAGGAGTATATCAAGTCGTTCAAAGTTGCAATTAGTGAAGTCGGGTACCATGGTGGTTTCTCCTCTCTTGTTTGGAGATGATGCTTTGGTGTTCTCTGATGCAAATGAGATCCAGCTAGACTTCCTTGGGCAAGTCTTGAATTGGTTCTAGGCGGTGTTGGGGCTTAAAATTAACCTCAGAAAATGTAAGATCATACCCATTGGTGCAATGAGTAATATTAACATGCTTGCCGAAGTTTTACAAGGTAGGGCAGGGTTCTCACTACTACCTACCTTGGTTTACCTTAGGTGATTCAAACAAGGATCTTGGTGTTTGGAATCTGATTATTTGGAGGGTAAAGAAGAGGTTAGCAAGTTGGCAGAAAAGATACTTATCCAAATAAGGCACATAAGTGCTTATTAAAAGCTCATTATCGAGGATCCCTACTTATTGTATGTCACTGTTCAAGGCACCTGTCACAGTGCTTGGTAAACTAGAAATATTGCAAAGAAATTTCCTTTCAGATGCAGTGGATTGGACAAAGGTGAGACCATGACATCTCCTAAGCAGTAGGGAGGGCTTGGGGCCAAGACTTGAAGGTTTTTAACAAAGTACTTTGGGTAAATAATTGTGGAGATTTCTGGTGGAGGAAGAATCTTTATGGAGGGAGTTGATTATGGATAAATATGGTGTAACCGAAGGATGATGGAGAACAAATGGGATCACAATGTCTTTCGGGTGTGGTGTGTGGAGGAATATAATGAAAGGGTGGGATGCATTCTTTGATAACATTGTTTTTAAGGCTGGAGATGGGAGTAGAGTTAGATTCCGCGGGCAAATATGGTGTGGAGGAGTGGTGCTTAAGGATGAATTTTTGGTGTTGTATAGAGTCTCTTGCCAGAGGGAATCGTCTATTTAGCAATTAGGGAACACAAGGAGATGGGAGTTTTTGGGATATGAAGTTTAGGAGGAATTTCAAGGATTGAGAGGTGGCTGAGTTTCGAAGATTCCAAATTTACTCCAAAAGCAAGGTGAGCCAATTGACAAGTGTGACCCCTTGAGTTGGGATCTCAGGAATAAAAACTCATTCTTAGACCTTAGTTAAGTTCTTTTATGAGAACTAGAAGCTCCTAGTTAGGACAGAGGTTAGTTTTCCACGTACTTCAGTCTAATTCCTAAGGTGTCGAGGAAGGTGTGTTGCTTCACGTGGCTAGGCTACTAGAAGGGTGATTTTGACGGCGAAGAGTCTTAGAAAAAAAAAAGTGGTTTGCATGAGTTGGTGTTGGGTAATGCAACATACTGCCTGTTGCAAGGCCCAATTGATGAGTGGGGCCCGTGTCACTCATGGACCGACATAGAGAATACTTGATGAGTTTGGTTAAGAAATCAAATTGTGCCCTTTTTATCTTTTGATATACAATAAGCACTTGATGCTCTCTTGACAGAACAACAGCGAAAAATATTGTGGATTAAGCACCAAAATTTGTCAAAAAGCTACCTTTTTCAAAAGTCCTATGTTTTCAGCAAACCCATTCATATCCCAAGTCCACACCTAGAAAACCCCCACTCTAACCCTCTTCAAGAAGCTCCAGTCAAGGTCTCTGTTGAGCCAGAAAAAAGCTCAAGGTCAACATCCAACTTTGTACTTGTATTCGATGAGCTCATACGAGCATAGTACGATATAACTTCGTCAAATATAAACTAATTAAATCAAATCCCACAAAATGCAATACATATAATCCTATACATTGCAAACATAATTAAGAAATTAAACATTATCCTTGGATCTCTCCTCGCTACCATCTTAAGCTTTTGGATGAGATCGTCATACAAATTAGCACTATAGCATATGAATATTACTAAAATTGACTGTCAACCCGAACTCAATTCCAATTAAAAAAAAACACAGAACCAAAATAGTATAGTAACATGTTGCTAATATGAGTGAAATTGCATCGCCTAAATGAGTACCGTATGATTTTGAGCCGGCGTAATTCGAATCGACTCTTTGCCGGAAAGTTCCAATAATTGCACCGCCGCACAAATGAACAACGATGAACTGTTTGTCCGCTATGTTTGCTTTGTCGAAGATTCTAGAAACTGAATACAAATTCCTTCGCTCGTTAGTTCTATCAAATTCCATAGCAATATCCATGAGCGATTAGCGAAGATTTAGAGCTTTTTCAGGTTTTTATACCTTTTCTGATGAACAAGTATAGCAAACACCAAATGAAAAGCTTAAAAAGGAAATAATATTATTCAATCATAAGGTTAATTTAGCATTTTTTGCAACTCAATTATGTTTTTTTTTTAAATTTTATTTTAATCTTGATAATATCACATTAAGTTTTTAATTGATTTAATTGTTTACTTTTAATCATGTTTATTTGTATCATTGTATGTAAATACTCATAAGTTTACATTGTTCTTGATCGTTTTATCCCTTAGTTACTATGTGACATGTTAAATTTGTATTAGGAAAAGGGGGAGGCAGAAGTAAAGCTCAAAAAATGAATTAATTTGTATAAGGACATTGTGATATATCGAGTAAACAGCAGAGGCAAAGTTCACCCTTTAACTTTGATTATAACAAACTTGCGATTATATGAATAGATTGGCATTATATATTTTAAATATATTAAGTTATTATTTCGAAAATATAATGCATGATTTACTAGTAACAATTTATGGACCAAAAATGTTATTTCAATGTGTATGCTCCATAAACAAAAGAGTGTGAAAAAAATATATGAACCCACAAAAAAACTTACTTTTTTTCTGAGATTTTAACCAAATACTTTAACTTAATAAAATAAACATTTTTCAAGAAAAGAAAAGGAAGACACCTTTAGCTTCCTATAAATTTGGCCCAATATGCTAGCATTGAACATTAGGGCCCATTCTATTAGGCTCAAATCTTTAATTCTTAGCCATCTTTGAGTCTGGTGGCCTTTATTTCCAAAAGATGGTGAGAAAACATTTTCTGGTTAGTTTTTGAAACAAATGCAGCCTAGATTTTCACTCAATAATAACATAAAATATATATTTTTTTAAAATGATAAAGAAAATACCATGAGTTGGGTTAGCTCAACAGTATGTATTTTGTAGTTTTGACATATTTGTACTAGGTACTGGCATATATGTCGGGGACGGAACTTGGGAACGCAAAGGGTTCATCAGAATCCTCTTTCATATATCTATTACCTCGTATAGAATTATTATATGATGACTAGAACTAGTTGGTAAATAATGTGACTATCTCATCGGATATTTATTATCTCGTGAAGTTTTTACTATGTAGGCATCCTTTTTTGTGGAGATTGTGTAGTAAACGGCCATCTTTTACATTCTTTTTCAACTTATATATGGAGCTTTAGAATTATACTACATATCATTTTTTGAGTAAATTGAATATTTTGTGAGAAATTGTTAAACCATTGTGCAATTTTGTAAATTATTGTCAATGTTAAACGATAGCTTAGTGTTTTATCTATAAGATTAAGCAATATAGAGCAAACATTAAGTCATAGTCTAACGTTGTCCGAAATAATTAATATTTTTTCAAAGATTATTTTTGCACAACATATAAAATCAAGACACGTCTAAATATTGGCTTATAAAAAGGAACATTTACATTAGATGACCCATCACCTCAACGACACTTATATATCAATCACCCAACACGATTACTCAATCATTTTATCCATCAAAATCAAATACACAAAAAGGAAACCACCTATTTTATTTTATTTTATTTTTATTTATATTAAACTTCAAATTTCGATCTCTAATAACTTCTACTCATTTTATTAATTCGCTAGGTGCATGAATAACTCGCATACTTTTTTAAAGAAAAACCCTAAAAATTCATCATGAGATAAGGAATTAAGGATGCCAATTACTCACAAATTTTTAAGATCCAACCCCACATTCATATGAAAGGCCATTCATCATGATCTTTTTTTGGGTGGGGGTGCGGGGGTTTGTGGGTGGCAATGTGACTTTTGCACTATAGTATATATTATAATATTACTTAATAAAATATTTTGTGCATGCAAGAAACAAATTAAAGTGCCTTCTTATGAAATGTCTTTCCATAATTGTGTTTCTTTTTGGCTCTTAAAGGACCTAAGGTCATTTCCTAAAATGGTGTCCCTATTTATTTTATTAAAGAATTCCATTTTAGTACTTTTGGAAAAAATAATCCAGACAGATCAAAGATTCATTATTGGATATGATGCCACTATTTTAATATAGCACACCTTTTTGTGTGCTAGCTTCATTAGTACTTAGCAAAAAATTCTTTTGTATTTTATTTTGATTTTTTTTTGTTTAGGGATAGTATTGTTTTTTGTATCTTGTTATTTAAAAGAAATATGGTTCTATCTAGGGTATTAGATCGGGTGTAGATTTTCAAGAACTCAGTAGTTTCAGTAGTTTCGCGTAGATCATGAATTTATATTTAGAAATTTAATAAATATATAAAAATAATTGTTATAAATTTTGTAGCAAAGTAAGCTTTTCATTCAACGATAGAAACTAAACTACTTAAAGCTTTGTTACACTCTTCATCCCCTGCGCACTTATAATAAAAAAAAAAATTGAGATCATTAAAAATCTATAAATTTTGAATTTTAAATCTGTCTCGATATAAAATCTTATAATCTTGTGTGTTCGTGGCAAAAATAATAGAGAAGTAGTAAGTAGAAAGAAAAAACAGATAGAATAGTCTAATAGAGGTCCATTAACTATAAGAGATATATTTAGATTAAATATTTTAAAGAATTATAGTTCTATGGAAGCCCCATTGTTGTCCACATAACAAGAAGGCATTTTTAAAGAATATGCCATTTCATATATCATTAAAACCTTGACATAGGCCGGCGGAGCAACAACCAGTGAAGATTGGTTAGGACTTAGGTAGTTAAACACGCTTCATCGAAAAATTAATTAAATTGTATCAATAAATTATAATTGTTGTATGTATATATATATAATAGTCGTGGGATATATTTCGTTCCCTTTTTTCGAGTTTAACTAGTATTATTCTTTCTTTCTTTATATTTAGATTCATATTACTACATGTTGTTTCCTGTGGCGAAGCCAGAAATTTCACGAAGGATGTTCAATTGCTAAAATGAACATGCTCTTCTTAAAAAGTGAAAAAAAAAATTGCTACAACACACGATTACTTTAAGTTCGTGTGTCTTTACTCTCTCAAGGCGCCCAAAACCACTAGACTACATCATATTGTTGTGTCAAGGGTGTCCAAAATATGTTATTTATTAGCCACGTTGTTTATCATTTTACTTGTATATATGGTACAATTTTCCGACGAAGGGTGTCCCATAAGGGTGGCTATGCCACTGGTTGTTTCGCTTTGATATATATTATCTTATTATTGTTTCAGACGATGGTCATTCAAAATCCACTTTTGTTCTTTCTCAGAAGATAAAGTTTGTGTACATTCAACTCCCTCTTCAAACCTCAACTATGAAATTACATTAAATTTTTTGTTTTTATTGTTCTTAACAAAATTTCTGATTTTACTGTTACTTAGACGTCCCTGAGCATTTTCACTCTCTTATTATATCTCCTGTTTACTTATTGATCATGAAGGATACTATATGTTTCTATAGAACTATATCAATATATCAATGGTCTAACAAACATTACAGGGAATACGATTATTTTATCTTGTTTTCAACCATTTGTATCTATCTTTTTTTTAAAAAAAATAGCCATAAATAAATTTTATAGCTAAACACCAAAAATCATAGTTGAATTAGCAAAAAATTAGCTATGGATTATCAGGAAAATTGCTAGTTGCGAGCTATTTAGTTGAAAATTGTAACTAGTTCCATTTTTTTTTCTCTTGGTAGTGTATATATTTAGGGGTACTACGGAGTATATAAGACTTTCAACAATTAACTAATTTCACCTTTCGAATATATAAAGGTGTGTGGGGGGGGGGGGGGGGGGGTTTGCTTTGCCGATTAATTGGTTTGTTCTCTATTTTTCTTTTTATTGTATTCTATCTCATTGTATCACATATTATTCTGTAAAATTAAAAAATCACTATTAATACCTCGATCTAGGTCTAGAATAATCCTTTATTTCATAACCATTGGTCTTGTAAGTGCATGCAAAGTTAGTTAATGCCTAATGGCCTATATATCTTCATCGACTAAGATGTTAATTAAGTTACGTTGCTAATAAAAGACTTCTTGCTAGTCAATAACAATGATATTTTGTGTGAGGGGTAGTTGTCAAAATGCCATTAATTCGTACATTTATTTACTATATAGTAAAGTAAATTAGAAAACTAAATATAAAATATTATCCCAATCTTATTGGTAACTTGTTATTTAATCATGTATCTTTCAACCAACTATCAATTAGAAATATTAAATTAATAAAAATATTTCACTTACCTAGCGTTAGCGTTAGAAATGTGTAGATTTAGCCCAGATTTTTAATCTTATTATACGTTTGGTAGATTTCACTAAACGGGGGGGGGGGGTTGAATTTTATGAAATGAAACCATTATTTTAATCTGAAATACTAGCTCTTATAACAAATTTTTCAAATTTAAATTAGGTTGAACTAGAAATAATCATATAAGATAACCATGACAGAGAGATTGCACTACATATTAAAAAAACAATGAATGAATTAGCAATGGTCATATTTTCATATTAATCCCATTTAACTATAGATAAAAAAAAGGGAAAAAAATCATTTACCTCGGAGTTATTGATTAGCTATGGATCGTTTAGAAATTATTGACATATTACGTAGTTAGTTTCATATTTTCTAGTAATGTTGATATTCAAAGGCGAAGCTTAAACCTTTTGTGTCAATATTGTACATTAGTTTTTATTAATATTATTATGATAAAATATTTATATTATTTTGAAGTAACGTCTAAAATTTAAACAGAAGTGTATAACAATGTTACCTCTATTTTTCCATGGGATACACCAAACAAAAAAAAGCACAAAGACTTATCTTGTTCATTTCATATTTATTTTTATTTTTTAAAAAAGTTATAGATTAATTAAGTAGTCTAATCATCAACAAATATGGTGCAGTAAATTAGACTGTTTCTCCTTTAATTAGAGTCTCTGATTAAAATTTTGAAAATGAAAAAAATCTTAGCAGAGAGTGTTTCCTTTCGAATGTAGCCTTGTGTGATATGAGTGAATTCAAAATAATTGTATTTTAATATAAATATCAAATATCGAATTGAAAATATTAATTGTCCGTATATTGTGAAAAGAATATTCGGACACAGCCTACTACGGTTTCCAATGTAATGGGACCCAATCAGCGACAACTGTGTCAGATAAATATTAGTGCGTTCACATCACGCATTATGCCATGCGTCTTGGACACACAACACACGATTCTGTTTTGGCCCTTTGAGACACCAAAAGCCAACATTATTTAGTGGGAAATTTTAGTAGTTCGATTAGTTAGTAATTGAAATTTTATTTTATTAATGAGTGTTTGATTTTTCATCTCGTAATTTCGTCTTATCTCTCTTTTCCTTTTCTCTATTTTTTTTCAAAAAAACAATCATAGTCGAGGTGGATGGCGCGTGTAAGCACGCGCGTTGAAAAGATTCATTGAAGTTTTTGAAGCGTTGTCGCGATTATTCTGACCAAAGAAACGGAGTATATTCCAAGCAAAAAAGAAAGTTCCAGAGTGGCTTTTGTTAAATTACATTTTGACCCTTCATGTTTTTACATTTTGAATTTTTGACCTTACAGTTTTTTTATTTGGATTTGTTAGTGTTAGTGAAGCCCCTCAATTTTTGTTTCATCTCTACATTTACCCAATTTGTATATTTTGTTAGTGAATCAATGTAGCAAATTTAGTTTGTTCATCAATAGAAATGAATTTGAGAGTCCATGAGGTTAAGGTATTGTTAGTTGTACAAATGTGTAGTGTATATTGTTATTAAGATGTTCAAATGGTGACGAGTTATCAACTTGTATCGTTGTATTACCTTGTTATGTGTGTCTTGAAACTCTATTAATATTTTCTAAAGTAAATTTACTATCGCATGTGATAGCTGTAAAAAAACACACGTTCCTCATATAATTGACTCCATAATTACTTGGTGTGTTATAATTTGTGCTAGTTAACATTAGAAAAAGAAGTGGTAAAATAATACTCCCTCCGTTCACTTTTACTTGTCATATTTGACTTGACACATCTATCAAGAAAATAATTATTGATATAGGTGTTTACCAAACTATCTCTATTAAATGATTTTTAGCATTAAGTCTTGGAAAAATGATTTGAAGAAAAAGTATTTAATGTTACGGGTATACATGAAAAAATATAATTGCTTTTTCTTAATATCTCAAAAATGACAAGTAAAGATAAAATCTATTTTAGAAAAAGTAACAGATAAAAATGAACGAAATATCAATTCTGAAGACCTTAATAGCTCATTAATTTATCGATTATCTAAATTCCTACCTATTAGCGAAAGTTTAATTCTACGTGTTGTAATTCATTTCCCCAACACTAATTCTAGTGGGGAAAATGAGAAATAGTAGTAGGTATGTTAAACGAGACTATTACAATCTAGAAGGACAAAAGAGTAAAAAAGGTTTGATCTTATCTTGATAGTGTAATATGTAATGTCAGTGCCAGCACACGTTATTCTTTTTAATTTTATCATATAATATAATAAAAATATAAGAATCACTCTTTCGAATATTCACAACTCTCTAAAAAGCACTAAACCTAACCCATCAAAGATTCGTTTCGTATGCGACGCCCCGACCTCGACCCTTCTCCCACGCACTACCTTTCCAAAAAATTTAAAATATCATATTTTTTTGAGTTACAGTATTTGAAATTTATTATCTCGACTAATTGAAATTATACTTAATAAGTTCATTATCGAGACAAACGTTCTCTATTCAGAAGTTCTTTATTTTTTTAAAATTTGAAACTGAGATTTTTTGTACCTGATATTACATTACTATTAAAAAGATATGAATTAATGATGAATAAATTATGCAGCAAAACAATAAAATTCATTACTAATCTTATTTAGAGATGAAATAGTGATGTAGTAACGAATTATTGATGAAGCTCTTAGCTAATTAATTTTAGACTTTTGTAGTGCCTATTTTTGTTTCGATTAATTCAATTCACCAAAAGATACTTTCTTTTGAAGGTTCAAATTTAAAAATGTGAATGGACTTTATCGATCAGTCACACTTCTTATAGTTTATGATATTGATTAGAGTAATCCATATTCATATTGAGCATGACTCATAATAGGAAAAAACACTTCTTCCTACTAAACATTTCTATAATCTTCATATTCAAATTTGAAATCTCTTTCATCCTATCACATTTTTTTATAATATAATTTAGTGATACATGTTATATTAATTCAGAACTGTAAGACATAGAATATAATTCTTATCAAAACAGCATTGCCTATCTGAAGCAGAGGCGAATCTAGGATTTCAAGAAGACGGGTGCACCATTGTCAAGGACGGCTTTGCCCCTTTAAAAAAAAGGCAACTACTTTAGGCTTTCAAATTTAAAGGACCTCAATTATCTTAGCAATAATAGATATAACTTTTTCATAAGAAAAATATTAAATATCATTTGCAAAAAAAAAAATTATTAAGAGAAAAAGTTATTAGAAGAAATTTGATATACCTAGAGTACTACGTCGCAAGAAAGATTAAATGCATTGGTTATATGAATTATTTATTGAAAAATAATTATTAAAAGAATCCATTATAAAAAAATATACAATTTTGCATCTCAAGAAATTTAAAAAGTAGACTTTATAAAAAGAAGGGAAAAAGGACAAATATATCCTCGAATTATCATAAATGGTATGAAGATACCTTCCGTCATATTTTTGGGACATTGGTGCCCCTGGCGTAAAAAAACTAAAGCATATATGCCCTTCACTCTAATGAAAAACTAAATAGGGACACGTGGCACAATTTTATCCGTCGATCCGATATATTAAATATCGCATCGATGGATAAGATCATGACACGTATATATTCGTTAGTATAAAGGGTATATATGCTCTAGTTTTTGGACGGCAGAGACACCAATGTCCCAAAAGTATGACGAAGGGTATCTGCATACCATTACGATAGTTCTAGGGTATATATATCCCTTTACCCTAAAAAGAATATTAATTTTTTTTAAAAGTGTAAGGCTTCGGTTTGATTTTGTCTGAAACTACTTGTGTGTTTGAGCTGCCGTTGATCATTGCACGTAAGATAACATATAAAATATTATAATTGATTTTGCTAGTTTGCTTACTAAGAATGGTGATTTCAGTTGAAAGAACGAAAAAGAAGGAAGAAATAGGTTTTTAATTTGGAAAGTTTGGTACTACTTTATGTTTTTTGTTAAATAAAATGCTTACAATAGAACCTACTTTTAGATTATTATTATTATTTTTTTGTAAAAATAAGAATAGAAGTAAAAAACAATGCTGCATTTTTTATGACAGTGAAAAACAAATACTCAAATCAATGAGTCATCCAATTATTTGTGATCATGAGTTCATTTAGTTGCTATTTGATATATTTTACAAATTATACAAGTAATTATATCAAATTTTGTCGGCTGATCACTAATTCATGTGATTCATTTTTTGTACTTAAATTCACCCCTGATTTGAAGTATTTTTTATTTTCTAAACTCAAACTTAAATTCAAACTCAAACTCGAAATCATTAGTCAAGAGCAAAGGACTTGATGGTCTAGCTAGATGTTTCTACTTTCTACATCTACCAATGATTAAAATCTTTTTTTATTTCTCATATACCAAGTTTATTCCCTTTTATGATTCTTCTTAGATCCCTTTATTCTTTAAATTTCCCATTCCGGATTTCTCTATGTTTATAACAAAACAAATCAACTCTCTCATTTAAATCCTCCTTGGTCCCCTCATTTCTCTCATTATAGCCTTTGCATAATATTAAATAAATTAACAATTATTTTTCTTGCATACTTTCCTTCTTAGGTCAATTAAATCATCACACAAAAGCTGGAAAATTTCAAAGAAAAATTATTTTTTCTTTACAAAGAAGATGATGAACAACAACAATTTTTCAGAGAAAATGGAGAGATGTCAACAATATATTGATGCTCTTGAACAAGAAAGAACAAAAATTCAAGTTTTCTCTAGAGAACTTCCACTTTGTCTTGAACTTGTTACTCAAGGTAATTTTTTAATTTCATCCATACAATATTATTACAAAATCCCATTTCTTCATTTTTGTTAAAAAAAAAAAATAATCAAGATTTTTATGCTAATTCATACAATATAACAAAACCCCATTTTTTCTTTTTTTTTTGCATACTATATTTATTATTTCAAACAAAATAATGAAACCCCATTTCTTCATTTTTTGTGGATTTTTTCTTCAAGATTCTATACTATTCAAACAAAATAATATAACCCCATTTCTTTAATTTCTTCATTTTTTGTGATTTTTCTTTTTGTTTAATGTGGTAAAAGATTAAATTTAGTGTTCCTAGTGGTTTATTCATCAAGATTCTATCCTATTTAACAAAAATAACAAAACCCCATTTCTTAGTTTTCTTCATTTTTGTGATTTTTTTTTTAAATTTTATTTTACTTATCTTCTAGCATGACTCGAATGTTCGATCTATTGGTTGATAATAAAGGTGTTCAACCACTTGAACAAGCGTTACATGTTGATTCAAACAAAAATAATGAAACCCCATTTCTTAATTTTTCTATTTATATGCTTTATACAAACAAAATAACAAAACATTATTTTCTATTTTTTGTGATTTTAATATTAATTTAATTTATTTTTTTTTGTTTTTCATGTGCAGCTATTGAAACTTACAAGCAACAATTATCTGGTACAACAACAGAATACAACCTTAATGCACAATCTTCTGAATGTTCTGATGATGAACATACATCTAGTGATGTTCCTGTTTTGGAAGAATTTATTCCATTAAAAAGCACATTTTCACATGAAGACGAAGATGAAGAAGAAGAAGATGATGATGAAGAAAATCAATCTCATAAATCAAAATCTTTTATTAATAATAATAATACTAGTAATTCTACTAGTTCTAAGGATACAAAAAATAAAAAATCTGATTGGCTTAGATCTGTTCAGCTTTGGAATCAAACTTCAGATCCCACCCCAAAAGAGGTAATTAATTTTAGAAAAAAAAAATTTAAACACTTCTGTTAATTATTTTTTTTGTTGTCTAATTTTTATTTTTGTGGGGGTATTTTAGGAATTAACACCTAAAAAGGTGTCGGTTGTTGAAGTGAAGAAAAATGGAAGTGGAGGAGCATTTCATCCTTTCAAGAAAGAGAAAAATGCTGTCGCCGCCGTAAAAATCACGCCAACTAGTGGTGTTGTTTCGGCGGCGACAGGTAGTTCCACCGTCGAGAATGGCGGTGGAAGTAAAAAAGAAGATAAAGATGGACAAAGAAAACAAAGAAGGTGTTGGTCTCCAGAGTTGCATAGAAGATTCTTACATGCCTTACAACAACTAGGTGGCTCTCATGGTAATAATTTTAACGAAAAATAATTTTTTTTAAAAATTTGAAACGAATTTTACTGTTTAGCTATAGAAATCATCCGTCGCTAATCCTTGGTATATTTTTTAATTTTGTTCTGCAGTGGCTACACCAAAACAAATTAGGGAGTTAATGAAGGTGGATGGACTGACTAATGATGAAGTTAAAAGTCATTTACAGGTTTGTTTAAATGATTAATGAATATTCTAGATTTTGTCTTTATATTTATTTATTTATTTTTGTGCTCCTTTCTTTTTCAAAAAAGTATTTATTTATCTTTGGCAAACGTGAAACATGATAAAACTTTGATGTATATCAAAAATTTGGAAATTGGATATTTTATTTTTCTTGTTTGGTAGTGCAAAATTGATTAGGGGTCCATCGACAAATTCTAGTACAAACTTGAATTATTTTGTGTAGATAGACTCAAGAATTTTGGATAACTACACCTTTACTTCCTATATACATATATTTTTCTTTTAAACTCATACGCAAATACATATTCTGAGTCGACTTTTTATTGAAAATAGTTCTTTTATTTTCTCAAAATGGAAGTAAGATTCTAAAATTATACTGAGTTTGTTGTTGTTGTTACTTCTAAAATTATACTGAGTTTGTTGTTGTTGTTACTACGGTTACGCAACTAAATAACAATATATATTTTTTGTTATAGAAAATCTACAACTTTTGAGATTTGGTTTAGTTGAATTTGGTAAATGTAGCTGTACATATCATCTTTAGATGCGCTAAAAATCAAAAGGTACTTTGAATTTAGCAAGTATAGTAAGCTTTTTAAAATTCTTTGTACAAATCTACTTTTATAAGGATACCAAATCAAACAACATATATGCTGTACAACTTTCCAAGTTATTTACCACTAATTACAAACTAAAATAAATGTACAAAAAATATTTTACGTGTAAAATTTCTTTTTTACATGAATAGATATATATACATGCATGACCTAAATATCGTTTGTTGTCTTTTCATGTAGAAATATCGATTACACACGAGAAGACCTAGTCCTTCATCAATTCACAACAACAACCAACAACCACCACAATTCGTGGTCGTCGGAGGAATATGGGTCCCACCACCAGAATATGCCGCGATGGCTGCTGCAGCACCAGCGGCCTCGGGCGAAGCGTCGGGAGTTGCCAACTCAAATGGAATCTATGCACCTATTGCCACTCATCCAAAGGGTCCACTCCATGATCATGCATCGGGTGGAACCCTAAAGCAACACAACAAGAAGTCGTCGCGCTCAGAGCAGTGCTCTGAGCGTGACGGGAGCCACAGTGACTGTGGCGGTGTGCATTCAAATTCTCCGGCGACGTCCTCTTCTACACATACAACTACTGCTTCACCAGCTTACTAAAAAAAATGTGTAGAATTTTTTTTTGTAATATATTTTTATTTTTCCTATTTTCTACTATAAATGTAGAAAGTCATATAGAGTTGGTTTTTCGGTCTTGTTAGAAAAAAGAACTTATCGTAATTATTTGTTTCTTTTAGTTTATATTTTAAAAAAATATTATATATCTTTTGAGGATCTTTCAGACGCATTTTGACAATGACAGTAATTAAGATTGAATGATATGGTGGGTTCCCATTGTTTTGGTTTACTGAAATGACACGTGGATTTTTTAAAAAAAAAAAAATCTTGCATAGCGTTTAATTTAAGCAGAATTATTCTTTACTTTATAGCAAAATTATTTTCCCTCGTGTTTACTGTTTAGCCTAGCTACATAAAACCTAGGTTATTTTTAGCCTTTTTTATTGAAGCGTGGGAAATTTTAATGTACGCGGTAGGGTCCAAGGCAACGACGATAAGAATAATAAATTCAAACCTGAATTTACATAGTTTTGTCTTTATGGGGTAGAAGGAACTTAAAATTGACAAGGTGGGAATTTAAAACTCTATTTCCTTCATAAATTCTCCGATCCAAATGACACTGAAGTTTTCATATTTATATTTTTTCTTGTTGGAGGGACGACTGTACGTTAAATTACTAAAGAAACTAATCAACAAGGTGAACGAGATCATACAGGCGGAATATAATTTTTGAAAATAAGAAATTTTAATGTAATTACAATGTTAATTTTATATGTTGAATCCTTGAAGGAAAAAACTACTATTAAGCAAACATGAATTATTGATAAACAAAATTTATTTGTGAGAGTCAAACAATGTGAATTTTGATTAATATTTTAAGATGTTTTTTTTTAAAATCATTTTGATATGAGAAAAGATACAGTTTATAGTATTTTTCGTGCAGTCTTTAATATTCAAATTTTAATTTTAAAATTTACATTATTTAATCTAATTTAACTCTAAAAATTAATTAAAATAATTTTTGAAAAATGAAACGTGACAAATATATGGAGATGGATGGAATATTTCTTAATAAATTTGGTGTGAAGTTCAATCTTTTATGTATCACAACTGTAAAAAGGAGAGAGAATCCAGCATAATTTTTTTTAAAAAGCAATTAATGGAGATAATGTTTGGTAAGTTATCAAAAGTCAATACACATCTTAAAAAATTATTCCATAGTTTTGGAATAATCCACTAGTTTGTTTTCACAATAATTAGTTTCTTATTAATTACTCGAGCTGTGGTGCAACTGTACCAACTTAATTGACTTAAAAAAAAATGAAATTATTGAAATTAATACTCACTATCTAATAATAATTATTCACTATTCCTTTGATACAAAGCAGTAAATAATAGAGATAATTTTATCAAATTACTCTTATTAAATATAAGTGATTTAAACATTAAAAAAGAAATGAGATTTAATAGTAATGATAAAATTGATACAACATGACAAATTATTTATTAATTTTATAAATTAAACAAATATTATTAAATATTTCAAAATAATATAATGGCCAAATAAGATTGAACGGAGAGTGTAACACATCTTTCTTTTTTGGTGTTTAGATTTAAACCCCACAAACCAAAGAATACAAATATAAATAATTTAATAGGCTTGACTTTTGAGAAATATTTTACATCATAGTATATAATCAATTAAATAGAAAGATAATTAGATGTGATGGAAATTTATGGGAAATTTAATTGCGTAGAAGTTACTCGTCCTCTTTGTATGACTCATCACTTATCATACACTTTTCTCAATGTCGAAACGCTGCATTTTTTCAACAGGAAATATTTGCACTAATGTCCAATTAAAGGGAGATTGCGTATCAATCAAAAAGACAATCGTTGTTATAAAATAACAAAATAAATTGGAAATTTATTAATTTTTTTTTAGAAAAGGCATTTTTAACATTTTATTAAGATGATTATAATCATCACACAATGACAAAATTAAGAATTTTTGGTTGTTTTTATATTGTTTTAAACATTTTTTACCTCACGGATTATCTTTTCCAGTTAAGTTATATTCGAAGCTTATTTTTATGATGGTGTCAGAGTCGGCGTATCATAATTAATTAAAAAGCTCCTGATAAATTCATCAGAATTTGTTGTCAAAATCCCGACCAATCATCATAACTTATTTGTTAAGACAATCTCGTGACTAAAATCCTAACAATTCTTCATAAGTTATTATTAAGACAATTCTCGCGACTATAATTCTAACAATTCATAGCCTGTTGTTAAGACAAATTTTATTCAATATTAAATAAAGAAATCTTGACGACCGACTATAATTTTGCTTTAGATTCTAGAGAAACGTTTATTTTGTTTTTTTTTTTCCCCTTCTTAATTAGGTCAATATTTTAAAGCAGTTAGTAACATCATACAAAATTTATTCATACAAATCATCAATTAATTCAGAGTTACATTATATATGACTATAACTTATTAAGAAAAATACGTCCCTAATTATATTTTTTCATATACAATATTCGAACCTGACTAAATAGTAAACCCGTCAATTGGCTTATTAAAAAGAAAAAAAAAAGTTTTATTATGAGTGTAAAGGTTCGATAAGGATGGTTCCAATCCGAATATTCCTAGGAATAAGAAGAATATGCAACATTGGATACTAATATTCTATTTAGTGCTAGGTTGGATTTATATTAAAATATATAATGGGTCAAGAAAAATTGTATTGTATTTTTAATAAAAAGTGTATTGCCCCTCATGCATGTTAGGTATCGTTTCTATTTCATTGGTCAAGTATATTCTCTTGTTTTTTTTTTTTTTTTTTCTGAACTTTTCTTATTTTGTCAATGGAAAATAAATAAATAAAGATATTCTGATCCTTGAGAATCTTAAATTGTCCAAGATTCTATTGCCTTTTTTTTTCTTCCCTCCACTAACAAAGATTAAATATTCTGTTATATTTCTCTTTCACACATTTTTATATATATAAAATAACTTTTTTTATTAATTTATTTTAATTTTGTAGAAATATAATTAATGTTATTACTTTAGAAAACAACTAATTTCGAGAGTAAAATTAAAAAAAACAATTAATTTTATTTTTATTTTGCAATTTGTTAAAAGTTTGGGAATAATTTTGTTTTATCTAGTCATATTAACGACTATAATGAAACAAATGTATTATTTTGGCTATTCACATTTCATACGGTTCAAATATGAGTTTTATTGGCACCCAATCACAAATATTAGTGATTTTGACTTTTCGGAAAAATCAAATTTAATAAGGCTGTTTGAATCATTTTAAAAGTATATCCTTTTGCTTGACTTTATTTTTTAAATTTAATAATGAGAATCTAAAGACCTTGCGTAAGAAAATATCTTTTAACTTTAATTTACCCCAAAAATAAGGATTTGATAATTTCTGATATTTTCTTTATATGCTCAACTCTTTTGATCAAATGGCAAACAAATTGTAAGATGTATCTTTTTCACAATTTTGATTTAATTGAAAAAATATTTTTTAAAAAATTATTATAATCCTCAACCAATTATGTTCAAATGCCTACTAATTCTTTCATTAAGAGGTTTGATGCGATTCATACATGTAATTATCTTTGAACATATACAGTTAGGGTATTTGCTCATCCTTTTTTTTTTTTTTAGTAATTTTGGGTAATTATTTCCTATTGAGTTAGTTTTTGGATTGGATTATAATCAAAATTCATTTTTTTTAATCATGCTATCAATATATGCCCCATTCCAATTTATTTTTATCCGATAGTGTCCTTAACTAAATTATTCAAACTTCAGATATTCAATCCTGATAGAGGCTTATTATTTACCCACATTAGTTGATTTAGTGACATTTAGTCTCTTTATACGATCTTTAAAAAATATTTTTCTCTTCGAATTAAATTTTATGATCGAATTAAATTCGATATCCATTTCTTTTATCACTAATAATAGCCATATTGGCATGTGATGTTTCAAAATTTTCTTAGACCTAGTAGTTGTAGAACCACACCATATGTCCTTCTAGGCTTGCAATATTGTAATAACCCTAACTATAAATGAAATCAATTATTATTTAATTATTCCATGTATGTACACAATACTTAAATTTTGGACAAACAAAGACTATATAGTAGTAGTATAATAAATATCGTGCCATTTATTTACCACCTAGATTGTACATTTGTACAATTGTACTACAAAAGATAGACTTGGAATTTGGTGGGGGTTGCTAATTATAAATATGGCCTTTCGATAAATGCAAAAGCCAAATGTCCTTTGCTATACCTTTAGAACTACATAAAAACACATTTCATTTTTTATTTTTATTTTTTGAAAATATTGTCTCATTTTGGACCTATTTGGCTTCTAATGTTTTGTTTAATTCATATATTTAATAGAATATGTTATCCTTTCATCCGTTTTGTACATATTTTCTCTTTTACTTTTCTATATGATTATCTGTTATCACACGTCTTTTGGCTTTAACTTCAGACACTTTAATTATATCGCAAAAAAAGCGAAAGGTTATCAAAAATTTTAGGACCTTTATTATACTTAGGAGTGATAGAGTTGTGACTCAACAATGGACGACTTATTTGACTTCTAATGTTTTGTTTAATTGATATTATTGTTATAAAATATGTTATCATTTCTTCTTGTATTTTTTATACTATTATTAATTATCACACGTCTTCTGACCTTAACTTCAGGCGCGTTGACTTTATCGCTCTAAAAAAGTGAAATATTATAATGAATATTCTCAACCTATGTCTAATTTACAAGTTGCTATTACATATTTTAACTAAATAATATATATTTCGTCAAGGACTTAAGGGCACTCAATAAATTAAAATACATCTTCTTCTTTTTTTACAATCTATTTCCCGTCAAATTATAAAGGAGATCTACATAGGGGATGTGGCTAGCATGCTTAGCTAGACCAAGTTTTGTTAAAAAAATATTTTTGGTTTTTTATCATGTCCGTTTTGAGGTTCGACTAAATTCAAATTCGTCTCGAGAGATCAATCTCACATTTAGGAGAAAGAGTTACATAATAACAAAGGTAAATTCATACCTAAGAAGATTTGAATCCAAAACCGTTTTGTATATTAATGATGAAAGAATACTGTATTAATTTGCCAATGCATACAAAATGTAATGATTTTAGTAGTGAGAAAAAAATGAGTATTTAGATAGTGTGGAAGTTAGAGTGCACTGGATAGATATATTAATTATCATATTTAATTTTTCGCGAGTCAAATTATATAAATTTTGATTAGTATTTTAAATATACTTTCTCGTCAAATTAGCATGAGAAAAATTACAATTTATAACATTTATTGCATAGTTTTTTAATAGCTAAATTTTTAATATAAAATATTGAGTAATCTAATCCAACTTAACGTAACTTTAAAAATGAGTCAAATTAACTTTTGAAAGAAAACATGCCAATAAATTTGAAACTGAAGGAGTATTATAGAGATGAGGATGAGATAAAGGAGGATGCAGTGTTACAATATCGTCTGGTTTGTTTGATTCAAATATTGTGCGTAGACTATAAATTTATATGTAAAAAATTAATCTACAATCTATGATAAATAGTAAATCTGAATTAATAATTTTAAAAATCCTATAAGTGGAACAATAAGAATCTTAATTCATATAAAGCTTAAATTTTGAATTAATGGAGAACATTTTTCTCTTTAATAGGCCCAGTATATCGTGAAATTCAATTAAATTAATCGACCTAATGAATTTTGAACACCACATAGTTAAACCAAAAAAAAAAAAAAACAATTAAGTAGCTGAATTAATTTACTTTAATTTAATTAAGAATGCAATGACATTATATTGTGATATATTTTGAGGATCTCAATTAATGCATTTGACAGTGACAGAAAAAATGAATAATTTATATGGTAGGTTCCCATATTTTGGATTATTGAAATATGAAACGTGGAATAATAGATCAATAATTAATAAAGCGTTTAACTTAAAGCAGAATTATATATTCTTCTTTATAGCAATATCTTTTTCAATTGTATGTAGCTTAGTTTGGCCAGCATTTTTATAATTTGAGAAATTGAGAAATTTTCAAAAATGACAATAGTTTGTATTAGGTATGTACACAATATTTAATCAAAAGTTGAGATATCTTTTTTTCTTAACACTGATTTACATATCTTCTAATTCGTTGATACGAGAAGTGAATTATTATGTGAATAATTCAATACTTGTACATAAGCCAATAGGAAAATCTCTTGTGCCATTTGGTGATCATAGCTTAAATTATTAATCCACCTTATGGAATCCATAGTTTTTCGTTACAATAAGTTTCTTATTAATTACTATAGAAACTGTACCAGTTTAATAATGGACCAAATAAATAAAATTATTCCATTCTTGATAAAATGATTTATAATTACATAAATATAAAAGGGAAAAAGGACAAATATACCCCCGAATTTTGATAAATGGTACGTCTATGCCCTCCGTTATACTTTCGGGTTGTGTATACCCTTACAGTCAATATTTTGGTACGTATATACCCTTAATTTAAATGGAGGGACACGTGTCATGATCTTAATGGTCTATCCAAATTTAAATTAGACCATTAAGATCATGACACGTGTCCCATAGACCATTAAGATCATGACACGTGTCCCTCCATTTAAATTAAGGGTATATACGTACCAAAATATTGACGGTAAGGGTATACACAACCCGAAAGTATAACGGAGGGCATAGACGTACCATTTATCAAAATTCGGGGTATATTTGTCCTTTTTCCGAATATAAAATATTTCACAAATTTAAAAGTATTTCTTTCTTTTCAAGACTCTATGAGCAGTCAAATAAATAATACTACTCCCTTCATTCTAATTTATGTAACATCTTTCAGATTTTAAGATTCAAACAAGTTTTTCTATGACCATGATTTTCCCATTTTCAAATATGTAAACTTTTTTTTCAAAACTTAAAATTTTCATGTTCAAATTTATAGTCAAAATTATATTGTTTAACTCTCGATATTTGAACTCCGAAGAGTGCCCTATAAATTACATAAATTAGGATGGAAGGAGTATAAATTCATATTATACTCTTCACGTAAAAGAAGTCATTGTGTGTGATCCAATGAATTTTATCATCTAAAAGAGGGATTGAACCAAATCTTGTGTGTTTTTTTTATAAAAAAAAATATTTTTCATGTAATTCTTAATTCTTGGAATATTCAATATTATTCCTTTGACACAAAGGTTTTTCTAAATAATTAACATTTTATTGGAGAATTTTCTCAAGCATATTTTGCAGGCAATTTGTTCATGATGAATACAAAGGTTATAATATGTACGATTTACTTGTTCTAGTCGATATGTATAGATTATACACATGCCTACGTCTCCCTTCCGCTACCCCCACGCAAGCTATATATATGTCCGTCAGCTATTTTTAATTTAAACGATCGACGAACAAATAATTATATTAATTCTTTCAATAACGATTATATTGGGCTTCAAAAATTTTAAATAACGATGACCCAAATTGATCAGTATTTACAATTATTAAACTCTAGTAGATTCAGTAATATTAGCAAAATATAAAACACTTATTTAACAAATATTTGGATAAAAATAATATAGTACTATTTTACTTCAAAAAAAAATTCAAGTTAATTTAATATCCAAAAAGAAATTTAAATTTCGAATATTCTTTTTAGTAACATCGACAAAATATTGTCCAGTGGTTTACCAAGAAGCCAAAATAAATGACACCCATTTTGTGGAAGAGATTAAAATAAAATAAATTACGTAATTGATTTCTAATAACTATGGTCCCTATCCGAATATTCCTTGGAAAAAGAAGAATATGCATAATTGATAGTAATATTTTATTTAGTGCAAAGTTGTATTATTATTAATTATTAAAACTAGGTCAAGAAAAAAATGTATTTTTTACAAAGGTATTGTCAATCATGCATGTTAGGTGTCATTTCAATTCATTAATTAACACGTTGTGATGGATACTGGAACTTGGGATCTCACTATTCTTAATCAGAAGTTTCAAATTCGACTCTTTGATGTATATATTTCTTTATAGAAAAAGTTGTCCCATGAATGAGTAACTGATTGATTAGTCAGTATTTAATATAGATATCGTTTTGTAATACATAAGTATTGATTAGTCGAATTTTAATGTAGATATTACTAGTCAAGCTTCAATATCGATATCAGATATCAAGTGCGAAACCAAAAAAGTATTTTAAATTTCATTGGTCAAGTATATTCTTGATATTATTTTAACTTATCTTTCCATAAAAAAAGATATTCATTCATATGATCCTTGAGAATCTTAGATTGTCCAAAAGATTCTATTGGCCTTTTCCTCTCTACAAGGAGTATTTATTATTTTTTGGCTATTCATAGTTCATGCAGTCCAATTAAGAATTTTTATTTGGCTTTTTCTTGGCATGTATCAATCAACAACACAATTTGTGGATTTTGAATATTTTATTAATAGTCATTAATTTTAAGAGTATCCTTTTATTTGTATATTATTTTCTAGAGTATGATTTTTGATAATTTTATAACTTCTCAGTTCTCCTCATCATAATTCTTACCAAATAAATTCTTGAATTAAAAATAAATAAATTACAAAATAAGTTTTAAAATACAGTCAATAGTAATGGCACACAATTTTGAACCTTTTTCCAAAAGTATTTTAATACGCAAAATTTATTGTATTAAAATTTTCGATAAGGGGAATCTTCTAATCAGTCTATGCTAGAGCTCCACTATGGACTATGGCCAAGGACTAAGGCAGGGTAAGGAAAAAAAAACTACTATGAATTTGACAAAATTTAATTACAACATTGAATTTATAAGCTCACAATTTTGATTCCGTCTATGACTAGAAATTATATCAAAAAGTAACTTTAAAATATTTTTAATCATATAGGAGTAAATTTGAATTTTTTTATCGTATAAAATCTTATTAAGATCATGGCCAATATGGGCGTACAATGTCGAATCATAATTAACCATATGTGATAGTTTCCAAAGTTTCCAACACCTTGGAGTTTTAGAAATATCATAGTACCATAAAATGTACTAATCCTAACTAAAAATTGCACCAATTATATTTAGGCAGATTATATTGATAATATTTTAAACTTAATGGTAAATCTTATTTAGACATTTGAATCATGACTTGTTTTACTTGAGAACTTGAATATGTACATGAAAAAGTGCTTCTGTTAAGCATTTTTTATTTAGATTTTTGAAAGAAATTTTGCGTTTGATTTCAAGCATCCATTAAATGATAAATTAATCACATAAAATGTGTTATTTTTTAATTTTATGTGAGAAATTTATAGGCTTAAGCGGAATGAGCATTTGAGAACGCACACAAAAACTTTTCCAAAAATTGAATAAAAAATGTCTTAAATACTATATTATAAGTTCATATGTTCATTCAAGCCAATCAGTATCTAAACTTTAAATGAAATTTACCACACCCTCCATTTATTTTACTTGCCATTATATTATACTAAATATACAATTTTCACTTGTCACTTTTATATCAAGAGTAAAAAACATATTTTTTCCCAATATTTTTGTCACGATCCGAGCCTACATCCTGGACGTGGCCGGCACTTGAGAACCATTGCTGGTCCCCAAGCGAACCCTCATATTGGCTGACTTCAAGCGGAAGACTAACTCAAGCATACAAAGCTTAAAAAGTGAATATATATTCATGAAACTTAAATAGAAAGCTTAACTCAAAGAAAACTCTGAATAAAATAAATTATTCAACTTGCCATAAAATAGGCAACTTAAGTCTTTAAAACATTTAATAAAATAAGTAAATAATACAGACTTCTCAACTATGCTGACTATCTATGAAGCCTCTAACTGATAAAGATGGAAGTCGGGACAAGACCCACGACATCCTCACAACTGATATAACTGAAAGGTAAATGAAATCCTTCGGAAGCAAGGAGGCTCACCATAGCTAACTCGAACTCTCGGATGTATCAACGAAGCTCCTGTTGATGATCCTGAATATCTATGTCTGTATCATGAGAAGATGCAGGTAAAATGGCTCAGTACGTGAAATGTACGAGCATGTAAGGGGAATTATAAAGCATAACATAAGCTTGACCTTGATAAAAATGGAAACATACTTACGTCTTTTCAAACTTACTCAACTCAAGGAATACTCAAGGATACTCAAAACTACTCAACTTACTCAACTAAGAAGTACTCAAGGATAAGATACTCAACTCAGAGATTAGATACTCAACTCAAAAATATGATATTTGACTCTAGATACTCAACTCAATATAAAGCAACAATACACATGCATATATGGAAAGCTTTGTAAAACAGTAAAAACAACTTAGTTCGTTAAAGAAAATGCAATAACAAACTCAACTTTACTTATATAATAAAGTAATATAGTTTCTGTGGGAGATTCTCTAACCGACAACCACCACTATGAGCCTAAGTGCTGATACATCGTTCTTACCATCACGCTGCCTGACTGTCCTATACTTTGCCGTCATATAGAACTACTTAACTTAGTGGATCCACTAGCTTAACTTATGTGATCATCTAAAAAGTATGACCTATTAATACCCATGATGGCTACATGGTTTATGGAGACTTGAGTTAATATGAACTCGCATCCCCATATCGGTGCTCAATACTACTCCCAAAAATATACTTAGCTCATATGTTTTCAAAATAATTTCTTTCTTTGGTTTGAGATAATTGCTCAAAACTTAGCTTAAAAGCTCTCTTGGAATCAATGTTCCCTTTCTTGCTCAAAACTCTTTTGGAAATCTCAGTTTCCTCTCATCTTAAATGTGAAAACATTTACTCTTGGGAATACTTAGTTCCCATAACTTTACTCTTCCTCTTTACTCAACTTCAAAGCTTAAGTCTTAAAACAAAGTTTAAACATTTGTAAAAAACTTCTTAAAATATGGTTCATGCCTAATTATGGACATGAACGACTCAATGCAAGGTTTTTAATAACCATAGATCGAACTCAATACTTGAAACTCAAGAACTTCAATGATACTACTCATTTCAAGAATGCTCAACTCAGAGGGTTTATGCGGAATTATGAGCATGAACTACTCAACTCAAGGACTCAAAGATACTTCTCATCTCAAGATTGTTCGACTTATAGGGTTCATACGGAGTTATGAGCATGAAAAATTCAACTCAAGGACTTTATGGGTAATATTTAGTAGTCCCATGATTAGAAATATAATCTCAAAGGGGATTAGGAACTTAATACTCAAGACTTAGAACTGGAAGATACTACTCCTCTCAATGATACTCAATTTATGAAGTTCATGCGGAATTTATGGGCATGAATGACTTGACTCGAAGGTTTACAAACTACATGGAACTCGTGTATACGACATTTCTCATTCTCTTACTTACTACCTCAAAACTTAGTTCAAATCGATAGTTGATCTCAAAGGATTAAAAATTGAACTCAAAGGCTTTCTTGAACTCTACTGTTAACTCTCTCTTGAATGTAAATTATGAATTCAAGAGTTATGGTTCATGATATGAAGGATCTAGGTGATAGTGTACACTCATGACACCATTCTCCTCACTCTCATTCTCACTTACTTGAGTCTTGAAACAAGTTACTAGAAGTTATAGAAGACTCCACAAAAGGACTCAAAGGGACTTTCTTAGAATGTTCGAAAGAATTTTCAAAACCTAACTCTTAACTCTACCTTGAATTTGAATTATGAATTCAAGGTTATGATCATGTTAGGAATGATTTTAGGTGTTTTGAAGTATCTTAGAGTAGTTTAGAATCGAAAAAGAGTGAAGGTACCCTTCGAAGGAACTCAAATGGAGCAACCGATTGCAAACTGGATGGGGCAGGAGACCCTGGGGCTATGGGTGGCACGGGGCACCAGCCCCTAAACTTCAGAGCATACTTTTGGGCGCTCTAGCTGGCGCGATGCGCCAGGCCCCAACCCAGAAGACCCAACGAAATTCTTTGCTCGTTTTCTCACCCTATTTCGCCTAGAATCTAACGGTTTCTTCCCCAATCACTTGGATTCAATTACTTAACATAAGTGCACTATAATCTACTCAATACAGCCCTAAAAATACTCACATTAATCTCAAGAAATCATGAAAACCCCAATAAAACAAGATTTAGAATGAATTTCAAGAACACCTATTAAGAACTCTAAAACTTTAAGAACGAAATTGCGCTGAAAATAACATGATTGACGTGTGGGTGAACAAACCCAACACTATGGAAGCTTACATACCTCTTAGGGATTAAACCCATGGCGAAAATCGGCAACAAAACGCAAGACTCTCGACGAACGCTTTGATCATCTCCTCTTTTCTCCTCTTTTCTCTTCTTGAACTCTCAACTAAAACCCTAGGCTTATTTTAGGATTATAAAACTGAACCCAATAGGATTAGACCCTTAAAATCTTACTAAAAACGAATTAAATCTGATTTGGTAAGGAAAAGAACAGAAAAACCCCTCTAAAATCCGGTTTTGACTTTCCTTATCTAGACAGCCCAACTTCGAATGCACATATCTCCCTCATACGAACTCGAAACTGAGCAAACTCGGTGGCGTTGGAAAGATAATTCAAAGGTCTTTCCTACTTTATCTGGTAGCACACCTAAATCATCCTGAGCTAGGAGTTATGGTCATTTGAAGTTGACCCAAAGCTCATACTTAGATTAACTTGCAAAATTTTAGATTTTTTTCTATTTCCAATTTAGTTCTTTTTCGAATTCAAGGTGCTACATTTAGTGAACTTAACACTCAAGAAATTTAAATTTCCTTGGTAAAATCCTACTCACAACGAAGGATGGTTCAAGTCTTAGCTCAAAATTTTTCTAGGATGTTACAATTTTACCCTTAACATTAAAAAATATTCTTCATACACACACACACACACACACACTTTCTTCGTTTCAAAAAGAGTGATTTAGTTTGACTTGACACGGAGTTTAAGAAAATAAAGAAGACTTTTGAATTTTGTAGTCCTAAATTAAAGGTATGTGTAATGTACAAAATTGTCTTTTAATCTTGTGGTCTTAAATATGTCATGTGGTAAGCTGATGTTACCAAAAAAAGAAAGAGACCATTCTTTTTTAAATCAATTAAAAAGGAAAGTGAGTCATTCTTTTTGAAACAGAGGGAGTATATCATTATTTCTTAAGGGATATATATAGTGTAAATTAACAAGTAATAATAAATCGAGCGAGTACAATAATTTATTCACGTAGTACACATGAATAATTAAATTTTAGATAAACAAGTATTGTGTCATTTATTACCTAGACTAGATAGAATTTTGGAAGGTGAGAAGGTGGTGGCTATTATTAATTATTAATTATAATATAAATATGGCCTTTCCATGAATGCAAAAGCCAAATGTCCTTTGCAATTTCCTTAGAATTACATAATTGTCCTTTTCTTTTTGGTATATGTTTTGAGTATGTTATTGTTAATTTTAGGACTTTTCTAGTAGTTAGGAATGAAAAGAGTTGCGACCCTAACGTGTAAGTAATGTTTTGTTTAATTGATATTGTTATAAAATATGTAATCGTTTCTTGTTCAGTACTTTTAAAAAATGTTTTTTTAATATGATTATCTGTTATCACACGTCTTTTAACCTTAACTTCAGATGCACTGACTAAGTGTGAGAAAGACAAAACATTAACTAATATTCACCGAATTTTTAGGAATATTCTAAACCAATGCTGCCTTTCTCGGACCTTGCTAACACGAGATATTTTATGCACTAGCCGCCCCTATTTTTTTTTTTCTCTTTAAAGAAACACAACAAAATTCACCCATTTCCTCATTCAAACAACATTCATTTTTCAAATTACATAAAAATTGAAATGCACTTTGTTGATAAACTAATTATATATATATATTTAGGATAATTTTTTTTAGAAATTAGCAAGTGTTTTGGACTTCTTGACCCAAAAAATAAAATTATGTGACTGATTACTTCCATAATTTGTGAACTTTAGCTGGAAGAGAAGTGATTAAGCAATTCATTTTGATATTAAAAAAAATGTGGCATAAGGAAAAAAAAAAAAGCAGATAATAACAATAACAATAATAATAACAAACAATAATAAATAAAATAAAATAAAAATAATAATAAATCAATAGCTTAGGAATCGTAGAATTTATTTTCAGTTTTTTTTCGGTTGAGAAAAGGGCCAACAATGCCCAATAATTATGAAAAATAGAACAAGTCTGTCTTCCATTTGAATTTTGGTCTCAAATATATTCTATTCGTTCTTTTTCCGAATAGTATTTATGAAGAAAATCTTTTTTTTTTGTTCTTCATATATATTATCACTTAAATAGAAGTGAACATCGAACGTACACCAATTATGTTAATATTTTCTTCTCATTTTGTCTTTATTTATTATTTAATGATCACATTTTGTCATTTATCCTACTTTTTGCATAGTAATTCTACCTTGTACCCTACCTTTCTTGTAGGTTTACCATTTAAATTCTTGATGTGTAATCTTATGTAACGATAGAGAACAATATAATCTATCCAAACATTGTATTCATTAAAATAATATAGTACAATACAATACAATACAACACAATATAATACGATACATTATGAAACAATACTTAACAACCATCCAAACAAGGTGTAAGGAGTTCAAAATACGAAGAAGTTTAGGGGAATCAACTTTCGCCTTGTACATACAGTGTAATTCTCCGTCGAAGGAGGTACCTAACAACAATGAAATCACTTACCATCTTTACTAGTTCTTGGGGATATGAAGTTGGAGTCTCTCACATCCTTGAGTACTATCTGACTCTTCTTTAATTCTCTGAGCTGATTCGCGAACTAACTCACTACAATTGATCAGTTTGATCAATCGTAGTGTTGGAATATCCGCAAAGTTAGAAGGAATCTCCTCAAGTTGTTCACAATCTTTTATGACGAGTTTCTCAAGCAAGGGAAATGATGTATCTGAGGACTCCCATTGATTCATATCGACTAGCTCTAGTTTCAAATATTTCAGGACTTTGAACTGTCGATCAGTAACATCCCATCGCGGATTGTTGTTGGGGAAATGTATAAAAAATAACTTGAGAGTCTCAAGTTTTTGTAATGCTGCAATACTTGTAACAACTTCTTCTGTCAATGAGATGCCAGCAAGTGATAAAAACCTCACATTCATAGGGAAAACTGATTTGAACCATCCAATTGACGTTGAGAATCCAATGGGGAAACTTATTTCAAGAGATTGAAGGCGGTTATGAATTTCCGGTGTAGGAAACAGAGAATGATTAGGCATACCATGAAAATTAACAACGGAGAGGCTGAGTTCTTCAAGATTCGGAAACCTCCACCAGAACTTACGATTCATATCAGCAAGAGATACACGACATTTGCCAAAAGTCTTTAAGTTGTCTAACACATGTTCTTCTTGCTCATCGTCTTCCCATATAAAGGAGAATTCAGTAATATCAACATGCCTTAGCTTCTTCATTTTCCAAATGTCCGGTGATGTCTTTATACGTTGATGTGAATGAACACGTAAAGTTTGTAGATCGATCATGTGTGACACCCACTTGAAGTCAAATTTTTTGGCATAAATCGCGAGGTATTTCAAGTGAGTGAGTGATTCAAGTGTGGAAGCAGGAGAATTTTGAAATTCCCAAGTACTATCCATATTGATATCCAACAAATGCAACACCCTAATAAGCCTCAAGTTAATAAGTAGAGAGACAAGATCCATACATTTTGATGAATAGAATCGCGGATGAGCAATGAATTCAAGAGACTCCTTTTCTTCGGAGTCCACCATTGAAATCTCATTCAGTGAATATCCGTGCAACTCCAATTGATTAACAAGGTTGTCATGGATATACATGCATAACCGACCTGGATCCTTGGGAGACGAAGGTACTTCAGATGATGAGTTGTATGACCCAATGCGTTGTTTAAAATCTTCTTCTTCAAGTTTACTTGAGCAAAACTCGCGAATTAGATCATGAACCATGCAGTATTTTATATCACCATTTGATCGCCTTTTAGAAACCATTAAAAGGCTTCTATTGACTAGATCACTCAAGCAATCTTTAGATGATTTTTCTAGGTTCTCCGTGTCGTTGATGTTGGGTACTAACTCTTCAGCTATCCATAACTTTAGCAAATCGGAGACTGGAATGTTATAGTCTTCAGGAAAGTATCCAATGTATAGAAGACAATGCTTTAGATGATCGCGTAAATAGTCATAACTTGATTGAACTGCCTTCCTACTCTGCTCTTCTAAACCAAGGGAACTTAAATCCTTTGCAAACTCTTCCCACACAGAGACTCGCCTTTCCTTTTGTGAGATAATACCAGCATTCAACACAATCACAAGAGGCAGTCCCTTACAGTTTCGAGCAACTTCAAATCCTGCTTCTTCTAGCTCTAGGGGAACCCCCTCGTGTTTAAATACCTTCTTTTGCAATAATTCCCAACTTTCATCCTCTGTTAGGAATCGAAGAAAATAAGGATCACTCATCTTAATAGCAACCTCTTGAACACGAGTTGTTACCATAATTCTACTACCTCTTTCCACACAAGGGAAACATGATTGCAAATCTTCCCATGCCTCATAGTTCCACATATCATCTAAAACAATGAGGTATCTCTTACAAAATAGTGCCTTCCTCAACGTATCTGCAACGTCCTCATCCTCTTTGATCATGTCACGTTTTTCACCCGTGACTTGTTTAAGAATCTCAAACAATAGCTTTCTGATGCTATATGTTTGTGAAACAATACAAAATGCGCGAACATCAAAGTGATCAGCAATATAATGATTGTTGTACACCTTTTTAGCCAAAGATGTTTTGCCTAGTCCTGCCATTCCAACAATCGATATAACTTCGCATTCTTTTGTTCCTCTAGTCAATTTCTGAATGATCTGTTCTACATCCTCCTCAAACCCCACAAATTCCTCATCATTCGATGAAAAACAGCATCGAGAGGTAGTTAACTCGATCTTCTCCATGTCAATTTGCGATTGTTAGAGGTAAAACCAAGCTGCCTTACAGTTAATATTTGTGTCAGCCTCCATAAAACCAATTAAATAGTTTTGCAACAAGCATATTTTGAACATTTTACATGTCCGTCAAACACTAGGTGGACAAAGTTACCTGGTACGTGTAATTAAACATTTTGTCTCAATATCCATGTTCTAAAAAGAGGGAATATATATCTATGGAAGTTACAAATTACTACTTATAAAATTTATAATAAGATTAACAAAACTGGAAACATTATGAAAGATTTGTTAATTAGAAGTTGGTTCCTCAAATCACTCTGTCCCAAATTTAGTGGCATTTTTCATTTTTCGAGATTCAAACTAGCTTTCCCCAAGATCACAAAACTCTATTCTAACTCGTATCCCATTCTCTCTGACCAACGCGCTAGATCTTCTATCTACTCGATTGACCCAAACCAAGATTTTGAGATATATTTTTCATCATATTGATATGAAAAGAATCGCAACTACTTATATTGCTTCTCGTATAGAGTTGATCTAATCTAATTTATTTTCAAAGATTAGTCAAATTAATTTCTAAAAAAATAACAACAAAGCGTCACGTAAATTGGTTGACTCATCAGAAAGTAAAATAAAAGGAAAAAAATAGAAAGCTAAAAAAAGAGTCTCACCTTAGAGTGCAAATAGAGAGATTAATAATTGCTATATGATTGTGTTAACTCTATAGTTTTCCTCTTGTGAAAAATTGGAAAAGAAGTTTTGTGGACTTTGAATCTTGAAGAATGAAAACTGATGGTATAGGAGAAAGATAGATCTAGTAATTGACAAGGTTGACTTTATAAAGTTACATGTGGCACTCCTTTATTGGACCATGTTAAAAGATTATTTTTAATTATAGTGTTTTCACCAAATCATCATGATGGCGTAAAATTATGAGATAACTTGCTAGATTAGTTATTTTGAGATTGTATTACTGTTTCATATTGAAGGTGGAACAATAATTCTGAAATAACTAATTTTGGAATAATTAATCTCAAGGTAACTTATTTCCCAACTAAACTGAACCTCCCTGGAGGAGTCTAGCCCCAAAACGGACATTTTTTGGATGTTATAGATCAAAAGAGAGCTCCCTAAAAACAAAAACCAAAATGGACACTTCACCTATTTGATAATACCTATTTTCAAATTGTTTGGGTGAAGTGCCTGTTTTGATCTGTAGCGTCCAAAAAGTGTCCGTTTTGAGATTGGACTTGGGAGTCTAACATTTGGATCGAACCAGTATAAAAGAAATTAGGGGTGTACAAGTCAAACTGAAACGACGAACCAAATCATATCGAAAAAAAATTCATTTGTGGTTTGGCGGTTGAAAAAAAAACTGACCACTCTTGGTTTGGTTTGGTTTGGTATTAAAAGAAAAAGTCAAACCGAACTCAAACCAAACCGACATAATATATATATATATATATATATATATATATATATATATATATATATTATTTATAATCTACTTTATTAATATATTTTTAGTTAGTTTATAGTTTTCAATGCTTATATATTTTATTTCAAATTTGGGCTTGTAAAATTTTATAAATATTATATATATATTATTATTTTATTTATAGATAACAAATATTATTTATAATCTACTTTGTTGATATATTTTCAGTTAGTTTATAGTTTTCAATGTTTATATATTTTATTTCAAATTTGGGCTTGTAAGATTTTGTAAATATTATATATATAATTTTATTTTATTTATAGAAAAAAAATATTATTTGTAATCTACTTTGTTAATATATTTTTAGTTAGTTTATAGTTTACAATGTTTATATATTTTATTTCAAATTTGGGCTTGTAAAATTTGTAAATATTTTATTTTGTATTAAGATTCGAAGTTACAATTATATTGTTATAGTGTTTCAAATTCAATGTTAACAATTTACTTTGTAAATATTTTGTTTTGTATTTAGTTTTACTGTATCCTTTAATCTTATTAATTTAACATAATGAACATTGATATTTCAAAAAAATAAATTGTACTCATGTGAATTTTACCGTGTTTACAAAAATTTCTATTCATTTAATACTTCTTAAGTTTAGCTTATCACACAGATAAGTGAAAATATATTTGATCTCTTTTTCAAATACCGTATAGTTGTAAAAATCGAAAAAACCCGAAAGAACCAACTAAAATCGAAACTGAAAAAACCGACTTTGCGGGGTTTGATTTGGTTTTTAGATTTAATAAACCGGCATAATTGATTTATGTTTTCTTTAATGAAAAACCAAACCAAACCAAATCGACCTATGTACACCCCTAAAAGAAATGATGTTGCCTTTTTAACTCTTTACTTGCTTACATTGATATTTCTGCAGTTATCTGTTTAATACTGCACTTAGAACCTTGATTTTTTTTTAAACCAGATAACACTTGATAAAATTCTTCAATAGTCTACTTGATAAAATTCTTCAAGATTCTTGAGACTTATAACTTCCTCCGTTCTAATTTAAGTGTCTTACTTTCTCTTTTTGTCCATTTCAAAAAAAGTACTCCCTCCGTTTCACAAAGAGTGACCTGGTTTCACTTGATACAAAATTTTAGAAAATAAAGAAGACTTTTGAATCTTGTGGTCCTAAATTAAAGTTATGTCAAATGTACTAAATTGCTCTTCAATCTTGTGGCTTTAAACATGCCATGTGGAAAATTGAAATTAAAATGTTACCCAAAAAGGAAAGAGGTCATTCTTTTTGAAACAGATTAAAAAGGAAAAGAGATCATTCTTTTTTAAATGAAGGGAGTATCTTTTTCTATTTAGTAAAATTTTCAACTCCAACACTCAACCTGACAAGTTTAAGACCACACGAGATTGAAAAGATAACATACATCTTTAATTTAAGACCACAAGATTCGAAAAAATCTTATTTTATTTCTTATACCCGTGTCCAATCAAACTAAGACACTTGAATTGAGACGGAGATGGGAGTAAATTGTGATAGGAAATTACCAGAGATACTTTCATAATATACAATACACACATATAGTTTCCATCAACAAATAACAATAGTGAACATGACAATTAATAGTTCAGATCACATGTGAAAAAAATTTAGAATTCATAAGCTTCAAATTTTGGCTCCGTCTCTGACAATACATATCAGAACGTAGTGTTACAAAAGCACAAACTAGATAGACATTGATATCCTCCAGACAATAGCAGCTTGCTGATATGCAAATCAATCCACAAACCAGAACCTTTCGTCTGATGTATCCTCTGACTAGAAGTTCACAAGTCCGATGAATAGTTCTGCTGCTCGGAGATCACATCTAGGTGGATGGTATATAAAGATGAAGTTAAAAATATGAAAAAGACGAAGAATGTCAGCAAAATGAATGAAGTACACCGTGAAAGGAAGTAGCTAGAGAGAACTCAAAAACAATAACATTATATAAAAATGACATTGTTGGTTAAATTATTTCTTGACAAGTATGTTGTCGATGCAAAATGTAGCACAACTGGCATAGCTTAAAAGTTATGTTATCGATCAATATCCCCCCCAGAAAAGTAGGAGTAAGGTGTGCGTACATCCTATCTTTTCCAGACCTTAATTACTTGTGGGATTACATAAGATAGGGGGGGTCACGAAAATCGTTTATTCTGCACACCTGAACTTTAATATGCAAGGAAGAACTGTTTTTTTAATATGCAAAAACATGACAATAATGAATGAAATCACTCACCATCATCATTTTGTCTTTCTTTGAGATATGAACTTGGATCGGCCTCCCATAGTTGTCCATTACTCCCCTAATCTTCACAGCTGAATTGCCAACAGAATCGCTACAATCGATAACTTTAATCAATCGCAATGGTATAATTTCTGCAAAGGTATCCGGGATCTCTTCAAGCTTGGAACAATTATTTACAACTAGACATTCAAGGAGAGGAAATGAATCATCTGAGCAACACCACTTGGTCATAAAAACACGATGTAATTGCAAAAACTTGAGTTGTACAAACGTGTTATCACTGAGATGCCAATGTTTTTCCCCTGTAAAGTATATCTCGGATAATTCAAGAGTCTCAAGGCATCGCAACTTTGCAATACTTGAAACTAATTCATCCGTTAGGAAAATTTCACTGAGGGACAAACACTTGAGACGCGAGGGGAAAATAATATCCAAATTCATCAATGCAGAGCTTGAATAATCAGAAATATGATCTCCAAATTCATTAATGTGGAGCCTGAGTTCTTCAAGATTTGGAAACTTGTCCCAAAACTTTCGAGTCATGTCAGCCACGGACATAGAACACATTCCAAGAGTCTTCAAGTTATGTAACACAATATGATCTTCACATATTGTAACAGGAAATTCGTTTATGTCCACATGCCTCAACTTTGACATTTTCCATATAGCAGGGGATATCATTATATAAGATGAACGAACCCGCAAAGTTTGTAGATGAAGTAGGTGTGACACCCATTTGAAATCAAATGCTTTAACAAAAATTGAAAGGTACCTCAAGTGAGCTAGTGACTGAAATGCAGTAGCCAAAGAATTGTCCAAGTAGATATCCAATAAATGTAAAACCCGAACAAGTTTTAAGTTATTAAGCAAACGGAAAGGATTCTTATGGTCCAATATACTGAATTTCGGATGAACAATGAACTCCTGATCACTTTCCTTGAAATCACTTGTCATAGTACGGTCTTGTATGTACATGCATAACCTTTGTTCTTCGGGTTGATCTGGATAACTATACGGCACTATGAGCTGCATGAACTTTTCTTCTGTAATTTTTCTCAAGCAAAACTCACGAACTTGATCAAGAACGATGCAACGTTTCATTTTACCATTCGATCTTGTTTTAGAAACCACTACAAGGTTACTTCCAACAAGATCACACAGACAAATCTCTGATAATTCTTCTAGCTTCAACGTGTCAATGTTCTGCACAAACTCCTCAGCTATCCACCACTTGAGTAGATCAGAAACTGGAATTTCGTAATTTTTAGGAAACAATCCCATGTAGAGAAGGCAAGGCTTTAAATGGTCCGGTAAATGATCATAACTTGATTGTATCGTCTTCATGCTCATCTCCTTGTCGGAAACATAAGAACTTACATCATATGCAACCTTAAGCCACGAAGACGCTTCTCTTTCTCTTGAAAGAATTTCAGCAATCATGATAATCAAAGAAGGTATTCCTTTACATTTTTTGGCAACTAGTTGTCCTACCTTGACTAGCTCCAAAGGACACGAGTTCCCTCGTTTAAATACTCTCTTCTGCAATAATTCCCAACTCTTTTCATCTTTTAGAAATCGAAGCGAATAAGGATCACTATACCTCTTAACATAGCTAGCCATCCCTTCATCTCTAGTTGTTATCATTATTCTACTTCCACAAACAGTATCAGGGAAACATGATTGAAAATCATCCCATGCCTTGCCATCCCATATGTTGTCTAATACAACAAAATATCTTTTTCCGTATAGACACTTTCGCAATATGTCTTCAGGATAATCCAAGTTAACATAGTTAGAACTTTGATCACCTGTAATTTGTTTTAGAATCTGAAGCACCAACTCTCTCCTATTATATGTTTGTGAAACAGAACACCAAGCTCGTACATCAAAATGTTCAATAATAATACGATTATTGTACATCTTTCTAGCCAGAGCTGTTTTCCCTATTCCGGCCATTCCAACAATCGAGACAACGTCCAGGCCCTTTTCTCCACTTATCAAATACTTAAATATATTTTCTGCATCATCATCAAACCCCACTAGTTCTTCGTCTATTGATGGATAAGACTCTTCAAAATTCTCCATATAATTAGCTTGGCCTCTTTAACGATTGTTGGAAACAAAATCTACATTAACAAGAGCATACTCTAATGATTAACAATGCCACATCTAAAGTCTAATGAATATGAGTATATATGTTCCATTACTATAGTAAAACAAGACATGAAAATTGTGACAAACAATCAATTAGAAATAACAAAACACAACAACATATCCAATGAAAATCCACCAAGTAAGCTCTGTGAAGTGTAGAGTGTATGACAAATCTTAGATTGACCATTTTCGAAAAACCATAAGCTCAAGTGCATCAAATTCGAGTAAAGCAAAAGGAATCTCACCTTAGAGATCAATATTTGCTTGAAAGGATCTATGGGTTCTGTCTTGCACAAAATTGAAAACGAATGGTAGCAAAAAGATAGAACTAGGAGTTGACTTTAAAAGTATATGAAGAGATTAGATCCAACCCAAATTTATCATAGTTTAGACTATATTGTAAAACTAGACATAAAAAAAATGTGACAAATAATCAATAATTACTCCAGAGTTATGTTAATTATTAGAGATTTTTTAATTGAACGGACCATTAAGTCTTGATTTAACAATATCGATTAAATATTTCCATTTGATTTCGAAAGCTCATTAGGTAGATAACTTAATCACATTAAATATATCTACTTATTAAGATAAAACATTTGAATTTGAATACACGTCTGAATATTAAGATGTGGCATTAAGATTTAGGGGTCGGAATTTGAATATTAAGATGATGCGTTAAGATTCAGACTTCGAAATCTGAATACACATCTAATTATCAATAACATCTGAATACTAAATAATGAAGAATATTTGTTTTCAAGTTTGGGATGATTTTATATTGTATTTTAACTATTCGGGCCGCCAATTTTGGGCCTGTATGCCCCTAACAACCAAAAACTAAATGGGCTTCAATTGGGCTTAAAACAAACATATACTGGTCTTTTTCCTAATTTTCCTGTTCTTCTATTTGCATTTGTCTAGCTTTGGGCCAAATCCACTTTGATAATAAACATGAGGTAGCAAATTTCATAAAACACGATATTATAGATGCTAATTACTTAATGAAATGATAGTTTACATAATTACATAATGTGTCGGGTATACTGGATTTCATGTATCTTAAATACATATGCGTTAAATTTGCACTATTTTTGGCAGTTTAAGATCGTATGTAACTGAATCTCATTAAATGGGAAAAAATGTGTGTTCTTGGAATTTCGATCATAGTTCCAGAAGGTATTCATGTCTTTTCCTCATTTTAATTAAGTCAAACTAAGGTTACCCTTTTTTTTTGGAGTATAAAATTTATAGTTTTTAGCTTATGGATTAGAATAATTCAAACAGTAAAATAGAACGTACAACAAAAATAGAAGTTCATTTTCATTACCTTAAATCCAAATTTCTGCATAGATATCTGAAAAAAAAATCTCTGTAAATAACTACGGATATGACTAACCACGGGCCTAAAACATCTTTATATATTTATTATTTCTTTTGTCTCAATTTATGTGACGTCTTTTCTTTTTTAGTTTGTTCAGAAAATGAATGTCACATTTCTATAATTAAACCCTTTATCGTGACTGGAATAATTTATAATCACACAAATATCTAAAATTTATTTTAGGCCACATATTTAAACGGAGAAAATAATCTTGAATTTAATAGTAACTTAAAAAACTTTTAAATTAAAAATTAAAAATTTCAAATTCTGATTCTGTAGGTAGAAGTAGCATTTTGTAGGTTTCGTCGAGTCCCCATGCATATTGTACGTACTAAAAGAAGTTAAAAAGTTTTGGGATAAGTGAAGTGAAATGAGAGAGCTTTATGGTGCAAAATTTAGTCAAGAGTTTTTTAAAAATTTAACTTACAAAGCCATCAAATCAACTTGTGTTTTTTCATGAAAGGCCTATCAACTAGCTCAATAAAGGCTTCTTGTTGCTCTTTACATGACTTCACCTTTTGCACTATTACATCTTTCTTCGTACTTATTATCTGACGTTCGATATTTGTACTGATGTTTCGGTTAATTTGAATTTGTATCACGTAAGGTATTACAGAACTCAAACTCCAGAATACCTATACTTAAGAATGAAGGAATATTAATTCCTATCCATCCCACGACAATCTAATAATATAAAATTTAATTGACATTGTTAGTGTACAAAAAGTTAAACTCATACAATATGCCTTAGATTTCTAAAACAACATGGGAAACTTAAAAATTAACAATATTCTTATTCATATTCAATCGGAAGTTGTAGTGAAGTGAATAGAATTTTTCTACCTTTAATAAGAGACCTCAGCTAGTTCAAGATCCTGAGTATATAAAAGATCATGTCAGGGAGAACTTCTCCCCTTAAATATGTCCTACGCAACAGAAATCTGAATTAGTTGAACAGTCCATGTTAAAAGATTATACTATTGGTTTTGCCCTTAGGCATAGAGACAAGAAGTAGAAGAAGGGTACGTTGGCCCGGGGGGGGGGGGGGGCGGGTTAAGTGTAGGATATGCAGAATGTACAGTATTTGCCAATGTAACCTTTCATAGGAGAACACATAAAAATGGAGAGAGAAATGAAAGGAGGAAACAACTATGAGACATATGAAGTGACAAGGCCTTAAAAATACAAATGGGAATCTAGCATCTTATTTGGTTCACTATTCAATTGTCTTTTCCCATTTTTTTTTATCTGTCATTAGTAATTGTTCTCGAAGATTATAGTATCTTAGTTAATGAAAAGATAGAGATTATACTTTAAGATATGAATGCGGGTAAAATAATTAAAATCTCTCCTAATTAATATCATCTCCGTCCCAAAGTAAGTATCACCTTTTAAAAATTCAAGACAAAAATTAGTATGTTCTTCCAATTTTACCTTTATACTTCATCTTCTTAATAATGTTCAATTTTGAAAAGACATTTATTAAACAAAAATACTCTGGTTTAGAAAACTACACATCATATTTACTAGTTTCTTAATCAACGTGAGTTATGCTAAAACGACACCTTTTGGCATGGTAACTATACTTTCTTAGGGAACAGGTTAAAAAAGAAAACACGATAGGTAATTTGAGACAGATATACCGTGTAAATTGTGTATTATTCAAAATGGTGTGTACCAAAAAAGTATAAATAGTAGTATGTATAGTAGAGTATAGACAGACAAGAAAACCTAGCATCTTTGCCCCCTCCCCCACACCCCCACCCACCCCTCTAAGTACTCCCCTTAGCTAAAAAGAAACAAAATCCTAGCATAAAGTCCCCAACCCAAGATCACCTATTGTTACTATTACCCTTTAGTCATAAACTCTTTAAAAAAAAAAAAAAACTTTAGTTTAATTTATATAGCCTCTGTCTCCTCCTCCTCCATAAAATTTCATAGATCACTAGATTTCTAACCATGCAAAATAGTCATAATAATTCTATCACATATTTATCTTCCAGTGATCAATTAGTTGAAGATGAACTTTCTACTGTCCTCTCTCTTGGTCCACCTGGCCAAAATAGTACAATTTTTCATGACTATTTTTCTTCTTCTACTTGTCATGAATTTCAAAGTTATAATAATCAAGAAAGTGTCACTGTGGCTCTTCATATTGATTCATCAAGTACAATAAGTTCAAACAACAACAATAATCCTAGTAGAAACAAAGGGGATCACAATAGTAATAATAATAATATTTCACTAGTAAATGGACAATATTGGATTCCAACTCCTGCCCAAATTCTTGTTGGACCTACTCAATTCTCTTGTGCTGTTTGCAACAAAACTTTCAACAGATTCAACAACATGCAGGTTTAGTTTATTTTCTCTCTCTCTCTCTCTCTCTCTCTCTCTCTCTCTATATATATATATATATATATATATATACATTTTTAGTCATGTTGAAGATCTTTTATATGCAATTTTAGTTACATGTGACTATATATTAGGGTTGTCACTTGTATATAATGTGTTTGTGCTAATAGGGTAGAGCTAGAGTATAGTTTATGAGTTTAGCTGAACTCGGTAGTTTCTTTTCAAATTTTGTACTTGTCTCAAATTCTGGCTCTACCTCTATGTGCTAATTGTTCATATATAACCATGCACACTCTTCTCTTACATGCGGAGGTAGATTCAGAATTTTCAAGATTTCTACACTTCTTGAAAAATGTAGGTTCATAATTTAATATTTATACTATTTTATTGAATTTAATTTCCACATATATAATATTTCGACATTTGTAGGTTCATGACATTGAACTTCTTCAATTTTGTCTTTTTATTGTCTCATATCTATGTACTTTTAGTCAAGTTTCAAGTGACCTAAATTTCCAACTTACCAAAAATAGGCAAGTTTAATTTTGCTTGGTCCAACTTGTTATATGTTACATTTTTTTCCTTTAATTAATTAACTAGTGAACTTTTTTTTTTTTTTTTTTTTTTTTGTATTATTAGATGCATATGTGGGGGCATGGATCACAATATAGAAAGGGACCAGATTCATTAAAAGGGACAAAACAAGCTTCATCAATGTTAAGGTTGCCTTGTTATTGTTGTGCTGAAGGTTGTAAGAACAACATAGACCATCCAAGATCAAAGCCATTGAAAGATTTTAGGACTCTTCAAACACATTATAAAAGAAAACATGGGGCTAAACCATTTAATTGTAGAAAATGTGGGAAGAATTTTGCTGTAAGAGGAGATTGGAGGACTCATGAGAAAAATTGTGGAAAACTTTGGTTTTGTATTTGTGGTTCTGATTTTAAGCACAAGAGGTCACTTAAAGATCATGTTAAAGCTTTTGGTGATGGACATGCACCACATAGTGAGAATTCTTATTATCATGTTGAAGGAGATGAGGACGAGGAAGAAGAAGAAGATGATAATGATGAAGTCATGGAAATGGAACTTTAGATTTATAAAAAGGTATGCAGTTCAGTGCAAGAACTATCTCGCGCTCATGCAGAGCTATAGATAGTGTCACATCCCAAGGAGTGTAATGCAGACTAATAGCTAGAATGGGAGTGACTAATTAAAGAAAATTTGAGATTTGACTAGGAACTTTTTTTTTTGACTTCTTTTGCAAGTATGTATTTGTGTGCATATGTTCTCTAGAGGGGCAAAGGGATGATGAACAAATTAAGAATGTAGCTAGACCATGTTGCATAATTTGATTGAAGATTTGTGTAACTCTATTAGCTTGTCATTTCATGTGTGGTTTAGTTAATCTATATCAAGTATTCAATCAAGAGAATGGTCAAAGTTATACCATTCGAAGAAGGTTCAATTAAATTTCTCTTGTAAAAAAATTACATTCAGAAAATAGCAAAACATAAAAGATCATTGTTAGAGTTTTTGGAGATGGACATGCACCACCTAATGGAAATTATTATCATTATCATTCATGTTGTAGGAGAATTAAAGGAGAGTTCAATGTATAAAGTATCTCGCTTTCATGTAGAATTCAGAAAAGATTAAATCACATCCCAAAATTAAAGGTGTAACATAGACAAGTATAATGAGATTAAGTTTTTTTTTTTTTCTATCCTTTTGTGATGAGAGCAAAAAAATTGGGATTTGACTAGAGACTTTTTGTCTTCTTTTGCATGTATGTTTATGTGTGCATATGTTCTCTAGGTGGGGCAAATTGATGATGAAGACAGAGAGTTAGTAAAACCAGGTTGTCTCTGAGCATCATTAATGTTAAAATTTGATTGAACTAACATTTGTTTTTGGCAAATTAATTCCAAGTAAGATTTTAAGTATGTAACTCTATAATTAGCTTGTTATTTCACATTGTTGTGTATTATCTAGGTCAAGTTTCTTTTATAATTAATACAAATTGTTGAATTCTCTTGACATAAGAAAAACTTTTATTAGTAGCAAAAAGTTAGGTAAAAATTACAATTTTTCAAATAGGGGGGAGGGTCAAAACTTATATCGGTCAAGACTAGGGTTCAATTGAATACACTTCGTTGGAGAATTACACTAAGCAAATTACCATGTAAAATTGCTTCATCACCTCGGAAGTTTGAATCTCAAATGTTACCTTCTATTGTTTTTAATTTTTTATGAGCATTTTTGGTTGTGTCATATATAAAAGATTTGTATAATGAACAAGATTTTAGATTCGAGATTCAAATATGACAAAGGTAGGATAATCATTTGTGTCTTTATCAACAAATTAACTTATAACAAAGCTTCGCAACGCGACTCTCTCCTCATCCCACAACATAATGTGGAATCTAAGATACTTTCATCGCCCTTTCTAGTTAAGGATGGCCGTATTAAATCCACTATGTACTACACCATTAAGGTGACTCACCTGAATATCGAGTCTTTCTCAAAATTAATTAAAAACACACTCCATACTAGAAATTAAATTTAAAAAGCAGGATTATACTACTTAACCTTATCTCATCATATTATTATTTTTTAAATAAATAAATAAATAAAAATGCCAAACATAGAGTTGTCTCATTTGTCATTCAGAAGCAGTAGTAGTTGTAGTTATAGTAGTAGAATCTAAAAGTGAATTGAGCAAGATATAAAGCTGTAAACAAAGAGGAGTAGACATACAGACATAATAGTCAGAAATGTCTTCAGAAAAAATGCACTGTTGATTAGCTATGCATTGCATTTGCCACAGCCCTCACTCTCTCAGTCTATCTTATAGTATTCCTTTCGTATCGACTGATGTGATGTATTTTGATTGAACATCGAGATTTCAATAAATAAAATAAAAAATTATTATTTTTTTGGTGAGAATAAAAGAACTTTTATAGTAACTTGTAGTGTATGACAGATATTTCATCTGTATCAATTGATGTGATGTATTATGACTGAACATCGAGGTTTTGGTAAACAAATTTTTTTTATAGTAACTTGTAATGTATGACACATATTTCATTTGTATCAATCACATTTTAAGAGTCAAACAATTTTTTCTTTGATAGAATTTATATTTTATGTCTTGTAAATATTTTAGTCTCCCTTTTCATTTTGTATTTTGGAGCCCGGAAGATGGAAGAGTCGGAGGAAGCCGAGTCATTTGGTGACATGCCCAACTATCAACTCTTCTCGAAATTAGGTTATCGGAGCGAACAATCTTTCCATTCGAGTCATCTCTAAGTTGTCGTTGCGCAAGAGACTTTCAACGGTTAATTATTGTAACTTACAATGATTTTTACATAGTTTCTAAATATCGTATCTATTTTTTTAAAAAAAAAAAAAAAACTTAAAGATCTCATGTCAAAATTCACAATTAAAAGTAAGAAACCCAAAATATGATATACAAATTGAGACAAAGAAAGTAATATATATTTGTATAATTATATATTATATGATCAATTGTAAAATGAATATTTTTATTTCTAAATATAGAAAATAATTATTTTTTTAGGACATACTAAAAGAAAAGTGCATCACATCATTTTTTTTTTTGTTTCGTCCACCCAATGTCATCATATACTCTCATTGAGCTAGACCTCAATTAATTTGAATTCGCACCGTATAATCAGATTAACTCATTTTTTTTTCTTTCTTTCTTTGTGAGTGTATCTGAAAGAGTATACTGATAGTGAGTCTTTTCCTAAGGTGTACTGAATAGAGAGTCAGTGAGGTTTCTACTAACACTTTGATAGAGAACTTTTGACAGTATGGTAAAACAATGGACCACTGGAAGTTGCTGTTTTTGGGGTTTCACCCAAAGTATTACCTTCTTTCTCTTTCAGTATGGTAAAACAACAAACACATACATACACTATTTTTATTTTTAGTCTTCTACCTCTTGAGTACTCTCACTTTTATCTATCAGTGACCGAATCAGAAATTCTAGTATTGATATCAATAGACATCACAAGTTACATTCAACAGAACTCAATAGTTTTGGCATAGTTAATTTCTGAAAATATTCATGTAATATGTATCATAAATTATCAATTACGAACCTAATCATTGTCCTGTCCTGAAATTCAGAACTCAAATTTAAAATCTTGAATAGTGAACATGTGAGCTAAAATAATTTTTGAACCGCCTTTGGCACTACGTTGGAAGTTTCATTTATATATCGATCTTTTTTAGAAGTCCAGTCCCAAAAGGGACACTTCGCCGACAAATGAGCAAACTGTAACTATTCCACCCCAAATTACATAACAAATGTTTTAAGGTAGTTCGCTCACAGATGAGTGAACTACATTTTTTTTTGTTACATTTTCTTAACTTTTCACGTGAAGAATATCTCTTCTTCTAACAATAACTATGTGTCCTTATTCACTTTACCTTTTCCCATTCATCTTTTATTTTCTTCTACTAATATTATATTTTGATCTTTAAAAATTGATAGTCATGTCTCAACAATTCAAAAAGTTTATATATTCAATTGAACCAAATGTATGTAAATACAAAGAACATTGTAAAATAAATTTGAAGAGTATGTAAGTTCATCTTCAAAGAGTAAGCTAAATTAATGAATGAGAAAATATGAAGCTAAATTGATAGCATGGTCTTTTTTTCTTCTCATATATCGTTCGATATTTATATTGGAAATTTGAATTCATGCATTATAGGACTCATTTCTGGAAAACAACACTCCCAACGGACTCAAGTTCAAGACCTCCCATTAATTATAAAAAAAGATCTCAATTGATGGTATTGCTTACTTTTGTAACAGTTATACCGTCCCATCATGACATTTTTAGCTTTGATTTTTGAAACTCATTTTAGTGATTTTAATCACTCATTCTTTTCTTTTGACAGCCATCTTTATATATATTCATTCATTTTTGCATGCATGCACCCACACAAAGCTTTAATTTCTTGCCTTTTTCTTTCCCCATGTTTGATCATCAATCCCATCATCATGACATTTTTTCCCCATCTGTTCCCTTCACATGCTTCTATATATAATAAATTGAGAAGGCTATTGGAAACTGTTCCTTTGTACTTCTACTGAAAGGGTATAAATTAGTGACGGATAAATTTTATAGCTAAACAGAAAAAGTTGTTGCTAATCTCCAATACATATATCTGACCAAACACCCCCTTAGATCCTTCATCCTTGGTGTTGCACAACAACATACGCAAAGAAATTCCACAAGTGGTATCTAAAGAGGATACGAGTGTAAGTAGACTAACCCCTACCTCGTGGAGGTAGAGGTTGTTTCCGAAAGACTCTCAGCACAAGTACATCAAATCAAAGTATATCATTGGTATTGTAAAAGACAATATCTCCTAAAGATTACATGTATTGAATCTTTACCTAATATGGAGCAACAATGACAAGAATTATGATATGTAAGTTATGAACATGACTAACTAGAATCATAATAATTAACTTTATAGTAAACTATAATTAATATGTTGTCAAAATTTCTGCACCAGTTTTTGTAATCAAAATAGTATGTTCAAACTGAGCAGCAGGACTACCATCAGCAGTCAGAGTTGTCCAGTTATCTTCCCATGTTACACATTCTGTGCTTCCCAATGTGAGAATTGGTTCTGTAATAAATACAAAGAAAGTGATGCAAATTTATAGTACTAACTTTGCTTAAACAGAAAATTGAAAAAGGACTACTGATAAAAAGGTATAGAAAGTTGGTCTAGAAAGGAAGTATAGTAACCAATCAACTTCAGCTTTCACAAATGATTTGTCTATTTTTAAGATATGAACGATTCGAAGGAACCGGAAAAATAGATATGAAAAAACGGTTGGTGATTTATTCATGTTAGTCTAAGTCTTGGTGGACAAAGTTATCAGTAGGTATGACGAGGGCTACCTTGCTACCCTATAGAATAGTCAAGGTGTGCAGAAGCTAATGAGAAGGGGATTCATTAGCACGTTATTAAATACGAATCGGTGAAAATGACAGAATCCACTTGACGAAAAATTGAGGCAAATCTAGCTCACGGACTAGCTAGATTATAATACTCACTTGCTGAAACTGAAAAGATAAAAAGACTACTGATAAAGGGTATAGGAAGTCTAGAAAGGAAGTATTGTAACCAATCAAGTTCAGCTTTCATAACTGATTTGTCTATTTTACCTGATTAAAACTTACAAGTAATCTTATGAACATTTTGCAGAAGCTGGATAAATATATATACAAAACGACATGTGATTTCTTCCTATCTGCTAAGTCTTGGTGGTCAGAGTTATCAAGTATTTGTACTAATGGAGGAAAGCATGTACTTTATAGAATAGTCGAAGTGTGCAGAAACTAGTTTGGACACCCCATTATCCAAAGAGAATTGGAAAAATAGATTTTGGTGATCTCTTCCTATCTGTCTAAGCATTGGTGCGCAGAGTTATCAAGTACTTGTATTGATGGAGGCACACAAGTACCTGATAGAATAGTCAAGGTGTGCAAAAGTTAGCTCAGACACCCTGTATCGAAAGAGAATTGGAAAAATAGATTTAGGTACCTGATACCGATGGGGTCAGACAAGTACCCGGTAGAATAGTAGAGTTGTGCATAAACTGGCCCCGCTCCCCGCTATCCAAAGAGAATAGGAAAACTAGACGGAATGAGAAATAGCGTAGAGTACATAAAGGAAGTTGCACTCAAATTCTCTTTTGGATATTTTTGAGTCACTCTCAAGTCTCAAGGACCACCAGTATGGTGTATTAGCACCCCAAAGCAAATGTTGAAGAACTATTACTACAGTGTAGCAAGATCAATTTTTTCCCTATATTTAGCTTCGAAGAATTATATCTCTACGTTAAGGCCGTTGACATCTATCTATATGTTAAGGCCGTTGACATCTATATATATCTACGTTAAGGACGTTGACAAAACTTCCTAAAACTGTCAAAAGTTAGTTAATAAATGTCGGCATCCCCACCCAAATCATAAGAGGTAGACAAATGTTTCTAAATTAACAAGCATATAACTCATCAATAAAAGGTATGCATAAATTAGTGAGCTTTCTCCCAGATAGAAGTGGTTTTTGATCATTCTCTTAAGTCAAATGTATGATATAAATATTATCCTAATGCACTTACCGATAGTAAATGTTTGCCCTTCAACCATGGAGCCGGATTTGTCATTTCCTGCCGAAAAAGATTACATTAGGAAACCCAGTACCTATAATAAGCTTGAATATCTAATATCACATTCAGCAGTCAGATAAAAAATGATCAATTCTAGCTACCTAGAGAACTCGAGACCTAAAGTTCACTCTGTAGTATAAAGTTTAACACTAAATTCTTCTCAATTGGCAATAAGCGGAAGACCAAAGATTGTCCATGTTCTAAACAAGATAACCTTATGAAAAGGAACAATTAAAAATCAGACTTGAACGAGGCCCAATAAGCATAGAACAATCCAAATTGATCATATATATATCTGAAAGGACTTAAGAACTCATGAGCCGTGAGAACATAAAATGATCCATCTAGTACAGTTTCTCGCGTCCAATGGGTCATGATCACTATGACCCAATAAATACAGCTAGTTATCCAAGTTTATTAGTCAAGGAAACACTTAGAGATAGCAACTTTAAAAAACATGGCATCCATTCTTTGAAAAACGGGACTAAAATGGTGATGAAACAATCATATCACTGTGAAGGTGACATTCAATTTAAAGGGCAAATATCATGATGCTAAGAGAGGTAAGTGACTACTCCTTTTGGAGTCTACACATTTTATATTAGTTGCAAATAACAAATGAAAGGAGGAGATTCAGTTAACCATGAAATATCATATTAGTAACTAAGAAGATCGTGGAAATAGAATAAGGCAACTAGTGGCTTCTGCATGTTAATATGTATGTTTCTTTAAGAAAATAACTAATTTTTGAACATGTTCTGACATCATTTCAAATAAACTATAATCTATCTTATTATTTTTTTATATTGTTAACACAAGATGGTGAAGTTGTTTCGTGTGACCTGTAGGTCACGAGTTCAAGCTGTGAAAGCAACCACTAATGCTTGCATTAGGTTAGGCTGTCTACATCACACCCCTAGAGTGCGACCCTTCCCAGAGCCTGCGTAAATGCGGGATGCTTTGTACATATGACTGCCCTGTTTTTTGTAATTTTAACATGAGACGGTGATATCTTTGGATCAGGATAATCAGGGATCACACAAGGACCACTCCATTTGTACCAGAAAACTGGCAAATCTTTCTAAAATTGAATCAGACGAGATTTCGTCCAATCTTCTTAATCTAGTTATAGCTTGATGTTGACTGTTGAGAGCTAATCCAGATTTTTCTAAGATCTAGTAAAGAAATTCCAATGATCCACAGAACTACCAACTCAACTGATATGCAATGAATGGCCATGTCATTCATTAGCATTCTCTATAAGATATTTGCGTGTATACATAAACAACCTGTTCTTTAGAGAAAAGTAAGGACAGGACAGACACAACCAACTCCTCCAAAAGTAAACCTATCTAGTATTAGTTTTATGTTAGATTAAGCATGGTCTTCACAATTCTAGAGAATCTTCCACAACTTTCAGAGATTTTACAGGATGAACACAAATGCAGTAGTAAATGTCAAAGTCGATCAAAATGAGAGTGACTTACGGTGATGAAATATGAGTGGTTCAGAGTGAAATACTGTCCCAATACCATGTCCAACAAAACGATCAACAACACCATAACCAAACTTTTCAGCATGTTCACTGAAACCAAAGTCCAAAAGTTCAATGTCCAAGAAAGAGTGTCAACAAAAAATAAGGTACATACACAAGAAATGACAATTGTTTGCCAACAATATTTAAGAAAATCACAGTAACTTATTCAAAGTTTCATCAGAAGAAGCGAATTTCACTACCGACGTTATTTAGTGGTAACTAAAAGTTTTTGTATTTGTTAAACAGAAACAGTTTGACACGTATAGGAACTTCAAAATAGATAAGATTGTTGAAGCTTCAAAATATCCATATCACCAAATAATAATCACGAATTCACAATAATATCATATTCAGAAAATTACCTGATCCTCTTTCCTATCTTCCTATAAAGAGCACCATCTCTGCAAACAGCAATTCCATAGTGCAAGCACTCCTCAGTCACCTGCCACAGTAAAATAATAGAGACATAATCAATATAATGAGCATCGAATGATGAAAGAGACATTAGTTCTATTGTTAATACTGATTGGTATCTTAAATTTTAGCAAGTATTAGCATAGCGGAGTTCAATTTCAAATAGCAGTGATCTGATTAACTTTTCAGAAGTAAAACTTTGTTAAACTAATAACCAGAAAGTTTCAGCATTCCTTTCATAATTGAAGAAATCTATACCTTTACAAGCCGCTTTATGGATTCACTCACGTCACCACAGAAAAAGGTCTTTGACGTATCTCCATGATAACCCTAAAAGGGGAACAAAGCAAGGATCCTTACAACTTATAAGGGTCATCCAGAATCCAACAGCACAACTTTCAAGAGAAGACAAATGTCCTTCTAAATACATAGGGTAAAGATTGGCTAGCAGTAAAAAAAGATAGCATATGTAGTCTATTACAATACAGAAGGGGTGACGACGACTTACATTCAGGTAAACGGTCACGTCAATGTTTATTATGTCTCCATCCTGCACATTATATTAATGTTTGTCCTGAATACACATAGATTTGTTTAAGCAGGAGAATAATATGAAAAGATAATGACCTGCAGCTGCCGTGAGTCAGGTATTCCATGACACATACACTCATTGACAGATGTGCACACGCTCTTTGGAAAACCCCCATAGCCTAATGGAGATGGATAAGCGCCAGCATCGATTATCATTTGGTGCACAGCTTTGTCAATTTCATTTGTCGTTACTGAAGGCTGATAGATATTCAAGAAAAAACATGTAATTGCATGTTATAAGGGTTTCAAAGGAATTAATAAACTCGACGAAAAATAAGATATCATTTTTGTGAATAAAGATCTACCATTTGTAGCATATCTTCATTTTGCTCCAATACATACCGGTATTGAAGAGAACATTATATGAGAACCCATGGACTACATATTTCAATTGAATATCAAAAAGCATCTGAATACAAGGATTCTACTCCTGCTGAACCAGCTCTTTTTTTGTTTCTATTGCTAAACTGCTGCTTGTCTGGAGATTTACTTCCAAGTGCTTAAAGAAAGTTAGATGGACATAGAATAGTTCTACATTAAGTACAACCTAGAGGCACTTGTACTTAGCTAAAAGGATGTTGTGAGATTCCGAAAATAGAACCTGCGCCAAGCTCATTCATTACCAGCTGCTTCAGTTAGATAAGAGAGTTGAATCTGTCCATTATGTGCTACATACAAGTCAAGTTCCCATTGTAATTTCAAGAGTTATCTAAGGAATAGAAACCAGTTTAGCTGTATTAAACCGAACTTTCCAAAACTAGAAATTGCAATCTCCCTACTTTTCTCTTGTGATCATTTTGAAAAAAAACTTTTATCCAGAGCACAGCATCTGAAATGTCCTTCTGGCCATTAACTACTTGAATTAAGCGTGATTCGCAAGGAAACTTGGCCTTTCTCTCCAGATAGGTCAGCTACACAAAATTACCATAACAACAACAACATGTTCAATGTAATCCCACAAATGGGGTCTGGGGATGGTGATGTGTATGTAGCCTTATCCCTACCATGTGAAGGTAGAGAGGTTATTTCCGATAGACCCTCAGCTCAAGTGAATGGGAAAAAGTAATGACGTGATAACAAAAAAAAAAATTCAGCATCCAAAGTGCATTTTGGATGAGTTCTCCTATCATACAGCTGAACATGTGCTAGACAAGTATAGTTCAAAACAACCTCTTTAACAATCAAATAAGATGGATATCAAATAGTCTCACCCTAACCAAAGCCCCTGCATAGTCAACAACCCGTGCAGCCAACTCACATGCAGCCCTCATGCGAGCTATGCCTTCAGCATCGTGGATCTGATGTTCACTTGAAATTTCTGGTAACTCTCTTGAACCTACATATGGAGGCTTTGGTATGTCCTCAGGCACAGGAAGCCGTTGTGATACTCTTCCACGCCTTAAAGGTGGCCTTCTTGTTGCAGTGGTAGAACCACGAAGCTCACGTTCCCTATACATCACTAAATCATGTCGTTAATTTCATCTCTTTCTCCTTTACTCATGAGACACCAGTAAACACTCAAACTCCTTCGGGAAACAAGAAGACAGAAAAAAAGAAAAACAGAACGGAAATTTGTATCTTTGAATAAAACATGACTTTGAGACAGTAGTCAATTAAGTAATCCTTATCAAATCAGAAGAATATATACTTAATAGATTTTCATGAATTCTAACAGTAAAAAGTGTACACAAAAAAAAGACTAATCCTTTATACCTTCTAAAGCAAAAATATTCTATATATTTTGATAACAAAATCATTTTTAGAGTGCTCCATCTTCTCATTCACAATCAATGCATTTTCTGTCCCACAAGATTAAATAGGGTGAGCCAGGATTTTTATAGTTAAAGGGTTCTGGACTATAATTCTGTTTTGCTTAATGGTTTCTGAATAAATTATTTGTACATATTAAATGATTCTTTTTATCACAAATACAAGGTTTGAGCCAAAGCTACATGGTTCTGACAAGACCGTAGCTAGCAGTGTATCTCCGCCACCGGACTTCAATATGGTAACAAATGGAAATTCTACTGATAATATCTATCAAACTTCTCTATAACAGCGTCGTTTGTCCGGATACTTTTTGGTTGCTATAGAACATATAGTAATATATATGAAAAATTGGTACCAAAGAAAACTTGGTTGCTACAGTGAAATGTTATTACAATAAAGAGGTCTGATTGTAAAGGAATAATATGCTACATTCAGCAGCAAAAAGTCTTAAAGGTTGATAATGAACTTTAATCACTTTTTGAAGTATATGCAATCTCAATTCTTTAGTAAAAGAAACAAAGCAACACACTGAAACCCAAATACACACAAACATACCTTCTAATCCTCAAGGCCTCCTCCAAACCCGATAATCTTTTCGCATAAATTACAAGCTTCTTAGTAAAGTTTGCATTATTACCTACAAATGAACCAAACTCAGTAAAGAAATTCAAACCAAAATCCACCCAGAATAATCAAACAAATAAGTTTTTTTTAGCATCAAAATTCCATAATTTGAATGTCCAAAGTTAGCAAGCTTCTTAGTAAAGCATAAATTACAAGCTTCTTGATAAAGTTAGCATTTTTACCCACAAATGAACCAAACTCAATAAAGAAATTCAAACCAAAATCCACCCAATACAAACAAATAAGTTTTTCTTTTAGCATCAAAGTTCCAACAACAAGTACATACCCTGTAAAATTACACAAGTAGGGTCTAGGGAGGATAAAGTATATGCAGGCTTTAGCTTTACCCCTACCTCGTGGGGTAGAGAGGCTGTTTCTAAAGGACCTCAGCTCAAGTACAACAAATCAAAATAGTTATGAAAAGGAAAAACGGCATCCAACAAAACATAACAACCAATAAGAAAACATTAACAACAACAAACTAGTACGATAACCAAAACACAATAAACAACACACCATGAAACCAAGCAGCTTGTTAAGCATAAATTACAACCTTCTTAATAAAGTTTACATTTTTACCTAAAAATAAACCAAACTCAATAAAATAATTCAAACCATAATCCACCCAATACAAACAAAAAAGTTTTTTTTTTAGCTTCAAACTTGCATAATCTGAACACCCAAGTTACCAAGAATGAACTTTTTTCAGATAAATTAATAACAAATTAAAAATCTTGAAATGAAAAATCAAGAATTGCATAAGGGGCTGTTCTAACATTAAAAAATTTTTAAAAAATAGAATCTTGTACTTACTACTAGGGAGATGAAAAGGGTAATTTCCTCTAAGTTGAGAAGATGAAGATAAAGATTTTGTTTCACCATTAATGGAAGAAGAAATGTGTAATATAGAAGATGTTGCATGTGCCATTTTTTTTTACTGTTACACACACACACAGAGGCACAACTGTGTTTTTTGGCTTGGAGGGGATAATGTTGATTTTTTTGGATTAATGGGCCGGGTACTACTTGAACTTCATTGGGTTGGGCCTCTACTATGGAAAATGGATCCGAGTTCATTTCATCGCGTGGCTTATTAGTACTCTCCTACTATCTTATTCTTTGATTTTATTATTAAATGTTGTTTTCTGTGTTTTCGATTATTGTACTATTTGTTGGTGCTATTATGATATGTTTTAGTTGAGCCGAAATGGGTAAGGTTGTATATACTTGACTTTTCTCAAACCCTACTTGTGAGATTACATTGGATATGTTGTTGTTGTTTGCCTATTTGTACAGTGTCATTTAAGGAGAGTCGATGTTAAAAAAAAAGGGCATATATGAAGAGGTCCAATAGATGGAAGGAAGGGAAAATTTGATTCAATAGGTGGAAAGAGGGATCTGTTAAAATTATCATTGTTACGTACAAGTTTGAATAAGTGGATCTTGAATTTTGAATATGAAAATTGAGTTTAAAATAAAGTGAATTGCCGGAAAAAGAACGAAGATTGATAATTCAAATTTCAAAAATATTTCTAAAACTTCAAATGTATGTGTTAAGTTTGGTTTGGTACAAGCAAAATTGTAGGAAGTTTGTTGTCAATCTTCATATGCAAAATCTCGCAACTTCGATCACATAATTCCAACCCGGTTAAACTTATAAAGATTATAAATTATGGGTATGACCTTAAATGATGATGCTAGAATTCGTTGTATTTGCACTTTGTCCTATTGACCCTATATTCTCATATGAGATCTTAACTTCTTTAGTCGGACGATAAAAAAATAAGATCACCCACCTAGTCGTAATCATTATTAATCGTCATCGATATCTAATAATATATAATATAATCAGTGTATACTATACATATTGTACCCTTGGCCCAACTATACCAATCGAGATGGCTTTTTCAGGGACTGGCCTCTTCCCTGAGGCAATCCCTGGGATTCAAAAGAGTGAGAAGGAACTTTCTCTGTCCTATGCCCTCATCACTAACCATTCCTCTTATCTTTGCATTTCTTGATCGGTCGCTCAAGAGACTGACGTTCGTTCTCTTCCTCTGTGCATCTCTGTGATGGGCTCATCATAAGCTTTTTTTATCCTCCTCTTACCGGGATAATAATAATACAACTATTGAGTAATACATCATAGTATTGGGAGTAGGTTTGTTTCATGGAACCTTTTAATATCACAAATAGTTCAATGGGTCATCTTTGGGCCCAACCTAATATTATCATGTTTTTTCAGCCCGTATAATTGAAAATTTGTTATTATCATGAAATTTAAATTTGAGATATTATCATGAATTTTCATCCACGATATTTAAAATATTGTAATAATAATTATTAAACGTGGCTAGTATGTGTTAATTTTTTTAATGGTCTTAATAACCATTCAAACGACTATAAGATTGTGAATGATATATACTCCTTCATTCTTTATTATAGGTCTCTGTTAAGTTATTTTGTCATTCAATGTAGGACTTTCTGACATAAATTTAAATTACCGTAAATATAGAACAAGAACAAAATAAAAAAATTAAATTCTTGAAGATGCTAGAAGTATATGCTACTGACATATTATCCATCTTCCCTTATCTTTCTAGAGTTGATGTACCAACAAAAAAGAAAATAATATAAAGTTTAGAAAAATAATAAAAACATGGAATGGACAGATATGCCGTACAACATATCTAGTTGTTTGTTAAACATGGTGCATTCCTTGTCTCAGATAAGGTTGTTTCTTGCACCTTCATGTACATACATCTACTAGAGATCTCTTCTCAAAAAACAAAAAAAAATCTTGCCAAAAAATAAAATTAGTAAGATCATGTTTAGAGATGTAGGAACTAAATGGATGGTTTGAGCTGAATTTGAACGAGTGAAAATGAATTGAATCAATAATGAGTTATTGTGTAATATTATTGAAAAGTTAGTTAGGTTAAAATGAGTTGGATCGATATAAGCTAAGCAACGCATCATAGTCTAGACAGTACTAGCAGAAGCACTGTCACTTACTTGTATTGATGCATATTAAGTTATAACATATTATCTTTAATACCCAAAAGAAATGCATTATAGTCTAATCCGTCCAACTTTTACTAAACTGGAAGTTGGTTAGGCAGGTTAAACTTTCATATACTGATTTTGAGGTTGATTTACAAGAATGATCTTGGATGTGGATGGTCTTGAATTTTTAGCCTTGCTTGTTCATGAGAAAAAATTAATGTTAAACATGTTTTGTGTTTTGTCCCATGCACAAAACATGACTTTTGACCTTGAACGTTAATTTGTCCATGGGATAAGACGTAAGTGGGGGTCAAAAGTTCAAGACTATCAATTTCCAAGATCGTGGATGTAAGAAATGTCTACTAATTTTATCACCCGCTAAATCCCAATCATACAAAGTGATGATACGAACTACCCACCTCTTAATCCTATAATTTAAAAATAATCATTATCATATTGTTTCAAATTTTATAAGTGAAACTCCAAGAAAATTATAATAGCTAAAATATACTTTTTGTAAATTTTACATTAAACATACTTATTTTAAATTTATCAACTTTAATCTTGGATTTGTCTGCTCCAGGCTCTTCCTCAAGAAAAGAATGGTATATATATATCCTCTTTTTAGTAGCTTACTAACTCGGCATCTTGAGAAACAAAAAAAATAGTAAAATTCATGCATTTATTTAATATTATAAATGTAATAAGAGGATCGTGAGTGAACATGTTATTTTCCAAAAAAGAATAACTATATGAAGTTTCCAAGCAAATACATGACTTTATAACATAAATTGACTTCCTCTAATTAAGATGCCATTTCAAGAATCTTATTTAGACAAAAAACACACATGTGATGATATAATCTTTTGACATTTTCAGTTTTTCAAACTAATTCAGAATCTTTCATCTTCAATTAAACCAAATATTAAAATTAATAAAACTAAAGTATCCAGTTGTATTTGTTAGCTTTTCTAGTTATAGAAAGAGATTTGATTCTAGTCATGTATCTTTTTGGAGTCTCTATTATATGCATGCTTTGACAATATTTAAAGGGATTAAATATGGAATAAGAATTAACTATCAAATTCATCATTAATCTATCAATAACATATTCAGTACTTGTAATTTCACATGAGAGACCTCGGAAAGATAGAGCGTACATAGATGTTACTCCAATCTTGTGGAGGTAGAGAGAATATGAAAAATATATACTTAAAAAACAATTCTAACTTTAAATATACAATATAATTTTTTAGCAATTTTTTTTTTATGAACCCCTTGCTCGCACTTGGCTCCGCTCCTGAAGTTATCTATTGCTATTTTTTTTTGTAATACGAGGGTCGATTGTAAAATGTCTTGCTACTGGTAGGAATAAGGTCTGAATACATGATGATATTAGATTTGATTATACGTATAATTGACAATCATATGAATTAACTAAACATTTTCTTAAAGAAAACTTTAATGATAAGAAACAATTAAATACGATGAACCAGATTAATTTATAGATTGTTGATTTATTGAAGAAAATATTATTGTCTGGAAAATAGTTGACAAATATATTAGAAATTAAAGAGCTTTTGAGACAATAAAACAGATTTTAACTGACTTTCACCCACTACGAAATATTTGTCCACATTTTACTTTAGTTCTTCATAGATTCAGTACATGAATCTGGACTTCATTTTATTTTTTTGGGAGGAACCACATACATGATTAATCATGCATACTAATTATTCTAATTAATCTTGATAATTAATATAACTAATTTAACTAAATTAATATAAGTGATTTTAATATTGTGCAAGTTGTTGGAGAATATATATACACCATATGGTCAAGACTCACGAGCATGAAATATGACATAATTAACGTTCTATTAATTTAAAAATTGTACGGATGGAAAAAATAAATAATGTACGGATGAAAAAATGAACCTAAAATATATAAGGGATAAATAATTACGATGTACGGTTCAATGTATTTGGATGATTTAGTTTACTAAGTAGTAAGTATATTCTTAATTTTAGAATTTATTATATTTTGAATATTTTTAGAATTATATTACCATCAAATATGAAGGAATATAACAATATAAATTTAACATAACACACATGAGTAATTAAATGATAAACAATAATTGGTAATTATGGTAAATCTATGAATATTCACTAGCAAAGAAACCAAGAATGCATGTTAATTAATCGAAAATCAAATATGCTTAGAAAAATATCACAAGAAGTACAATCAGAATTTTTCTAAATTACCCTTTTTCTCTGCTTAAACGTCTTTACTTAATCAAAATACTCTATTAATTGAAACAAGTTTTATTTTATTTTTAAAGTCAAATATTTTTAAGATAAATTCAGTTTGTCAAAACGACTAATATTTGAGATCGGAAATAATTTGTGCTACGTCTTACCACCTTATAATATATTTGGTCGACCTTCAACCACATGGTGAAATCAGATAATTAATTAATATTGAAGAGATTATATGTATAAACCTATTTAAATGAAGAACTTAATCTACATTAAAATTCCCTTAATAAACATCTTAATTATTTCTCATCAAGTTGAAAAATCCAACACCCATTAACACATAGGCTGGACCAGTTCAACTTTTTAATGCACTAATAGAAGAAAAAAGAACAACAATAACCAACAAAAAAGGCCAATAATTGGTAAAAAGTAATTGAAAAAAAAGGTAGAGTTGATAGATCAATTGCTGCAAAAAGGTTCTCAAAAGGTGGATTCAAATAAAATTTACCTTATTTCTGATAGCTTAAAGAACTCTTAATGGTGTATAAATGTATACAAAATCTTGTATCAATAATTAAAAAACTATATAAGATATAGGATATAAGAATACTTTTAATGGTGTCAGATTTTGAAAAAAACCATACAAGATTGAGCCAATAATGAAAATTACTATGCTAAGTGCATTTGTGGACTAACTTAGGCCTTAGCTCAACTGTTTAATTTTATTAGAATTAATTATTTGACGAGGCGAATATGAAGATAGAGAAGTAATAACATCATGGGGTTGGGTTTAGTACTATCGATCTTTGCTATGTCAAAGATAGTTTGAAGATGCACACGGCCACACGCATAACAAGAAGCGAGCTCTAGCCTTCTAAATGACCGTATAAAATGTTCAAGTGCAAAGTGACACACGATAAATCTCGAAAATTAACCCGTAAATTATGATAAACTGATAATGGGCCGGGTCTTGTAATAATATCTCATCTCCCTATCTAGAAGCTACAATTCCACTTTAATTTCTCTTTCTATTTATGTTGATATTTTGTAGCCCACCATAGGAGAAAATTATTACCTCAAATAGATTCCTAAATCTAAAACATGATAATATATCATATTATAGCAGGTGAGTTGTAACTTACACAATTTGTATATTTTTTATAAAAAAAAATTGCTATATATATATATATGTATAATATAGATAGATATATATATAGTTATAGTTGGTTGAAAGTTGTGTATGAACATGTAATATTAAAACTGCTCAAATACCCCTTTTTTGTCTATACACACAAATAGCCCACTAGGGAACTCAAATATATATTATCAAAATAAGATTCTTATTATAAGTTTATTAATCAACATGTGTTTCTGTGTGTGTAAGAGAGAGAAAGCCAGAGAGAAGATCAGGTTCATGTATATGCAACATAGAGATATTTTTGAAAACAACAATATTCTGTAAAACACATGAAATTTACCAAAAATAAATAAAAATTTAACTTATATACACTGAAGAAATATTTACCTAGTAAATGGTAATGATCTTCTTTAAAAATTAAAATAGAGTATATAATGTTAGTAGGATTAGAGTTATATGCTAATTTTTTATACCATCAAATTAATTTAATCGGTTATAACAGGTTACTCTTCTATTTTTCACCTTATCATTATATATTAGACTTGCTACAAAGATCTACTATATAAATCATTGTAAATGAACTAAACTTGACGGTATAAAAATCCTATAAACTAACAGTCAAGGGCCGATTCAGTGTGCAGTCTATAAATATTTGACTATAAATTAATTAGTATTGTATATTAGCTTGAGATTGTTATATGAACTCGTAAACTTCAAATCGTGGATCTGTTGCTCCGCATTTTTAGTGCATATAAGTAAACTAATTGGAAACTAGGAAAAAACAATAAGAAATATACAAGAGAGCTCAATTTTGAAAAGAAGAGATTCACATTTCTTGTCTTTTTTTTCATTTCATTTCCATTTTTGTTTTTCATATCACCTATGATAGCTCACTTTTGAGCCATTTCTTCTTCTCTAATACTAATATACAATTGAAAGAAAAAAAAAACTTGAAAAGTACAAAACAAAAAAAGATTTCAAAAACAAAAAAAAGTGAAAAGTTACTACTACTACATGTTACAAAGCATCAATAATAACCCTTTGTTTCTTTCTACATGACTCAAATGTCAACAATTCCAGCTCCATCATCCTTTTGCCCCCACTCCAACTAGGCATATTATTATTGTTATTGTTATTGTTATTATTATTGTTATCAATAACAACAACATTACTTACATTCGCGGGTACCTTGCATATATTAACTCCGAATAATCTCACCGTTTGTACCGGTGGAACTTGAACCTGAACCTGAACTTGATTCGTAACAACCACACTTGTATTCCCCACATTTTTAGCCTTAAAATCAATATACAATTGCTTATCTCCACTCTTAGATCGTTGAAAACTCACAATATCACCGGCCTTCAAGTTTTTTTCCTTAACGAAACGACTCCATCCTTTTGTTAAAACATAACTTTGACTACTATTCCAATACGAATACCTAAATCTCCATACTTTACCATTCAAATCTTCGAAATTCAACAAAACCCCTTTCGAATTATTTCCATTTTGTAATGGAAAATGTTTTTCAGCATGCTGTTTTGGTATCACAAGCCTATTAAGTTTTCCAACGTCACTTGGCGTAACAGCTTTTTCAAATAGCTGTTCACGCGCTTTGCAATTGACTTTATCATTTGTACTACCAAAAAACGAACTAATTATTTGTCCATCTTTTCTTTTTATCATACCATCTTTAGTAAATCCAAATAATCTCTTACTTTGTTCAAGCTCATCGAGGTACGTATGTTTACGTAGCATGTCAACAATCTCCGCCTTGGAATGTGAATTCAAGAAAGCGATTTCCATGTCATCGCTTTCTTGATTCTCAAGCAAGGGTTTGAAATTTGTTACAGCGTCGCGGCCCCTGAATCTTTGGGCCGCGACGTCATAAGCCCTAGCAGCTTCCTTTTCCTCATTAAATGTGCCTAACCAAACCCTTTGATGCTTTTCATAGATTTGTGCGCCCCAACGACCATTTGGTTGTGGGACCACACCTTTGTACCTTGAAGATGGGAGTTTTCTTGATTCAGCTTCAACACCATTTTCAGCATCAATTATCACACTTGTTCCACTCCCCATCCGGCAAAGGCCGCTCTCCGGCGGCGGTTTTATCGTCGTCCACGATTTTATCATCGTTGACGACGATGCTGCCGGAGCAATGGAGAGAGAGTCACCAGTAGTACTCTCTTGATCTATGCTACTAATACTTCCTTCCATTTTTTGAAACTTTTTTTGTTGTGCGTGTGTTTTGATTTGTTTGATGAGAACAGGAAAATTAGGAAGAAAAGAAAAGGTTCAAGAATTGGTTGTGTTAAGAGAGAGTATGAATTTGGTTGTTGATATAGAAAAGAGTTGAATATATATATAGGAAAGTCCACCCCATTTTTTGTATGCAATTAATAAAATAAAGATTATTTTTTCTATGTTATTAAAAAAAATACTACTACATACTACTTTGAAGATACGGAGATGTGGGTATTATGGGTCAACACACAATGAGAGAAAGAAGATGGTAAGTAACTAGGAAGATTCATTGGTGGTGAAGTGGGGGAGGGCTTTTAGTATACTATATTTCCAAATATGAGGCATGCTAGGTAGGGTGGAGTAGGGGTTGAGTTTATTTTAAATTTCATAGGGTTTAAATCTTATATACACTAATAACATAAATATTCATACAATCACATCACTTATCGATATAGTACTATATTATAAAGATATTTACACTGTCAATATATATATTTAGATCATTTATTAGGTGATCAACATTATTTGATCTGTCATATATCAGTTATAGATTGTATCATAAAGTTATTTATATCGTCAGTATATATAGTTTAATATGTATGAATATGTTGTGGGGGTGGGGTAGGGGTAGGGGTGGGGGTGATATGAAATTGTGTGTGTAATGTATGTATAGGTTGTGGGTTGTGTATGTGAGGTGGGGTAATAGATAAATGAACAAGTTGATGGGGTTCACATGAGTGTGGACCTTGTGTTATTTGGTAAGTTCATCCCCCCTGAAATTTGCTGCTACTCAGGACCATTATAAGCATGGCATTGAGCATCCTTTTTTTTCATGTTTATCTAGATTGCAATATTGGTCAATTAAAAGCTACAAAAAGTAGTAGGAGCACTAATAGATTTTCATTGATGTATCAATATCAATTAAGATATAAAAGGAAATTGATGAAAAAATAATTTTGCTTCTTTTTTAAGTATTCAGTATCTGAAATTCATCAATCCAATTAATTTAAATATATCAAGCTAAGTATCTGAAACTGTTTTGCTTGGCCCCTTCTAAAAAAAAATAAAAAATAGCACTCTTATTATCATTATTATTACTATTGTTATTAATTGACACTTCTATTTTTTTTTATAAAAAAAAAATCTATTTTTCTAAGTTTGTACTTCCAATGGGATGGGGGTGTGATGGGCCAATTGTAAAAATAGGAAGAGGGGGATTGATGGACTTGAAGACAAAAATCCATCCAACCCCAAGAATTTTCCCATAATTTCTTACCTGGCATGAATTGATTGGTCCTTCCCATCTTCAATTTGTCTTTATTTGCTAGGTTCAATTTCAACCATCTTAGTATCTATAATCTCAAAAATAATTTTAAAAAATAATTTTAAAAAATCTCAATCATTTCAATAATTTTTCTATCCAACATTGACGACTTCATTGTCCATCTCCCTAACCTCATCCTCAAGTGGGAGTTTTCCCCTTGTTTTGCAAAAATAGGGGGACCTTGTTTCTCTTGTTCTTTTTTGTCTTTTGTTTTTCTTGTTTTTTAACCTTTTTATCGTTTGATCTACTTGTAATATAAAATATAATTTCTTTTAGACATGCCATGGGAATATAACAAGCTATTTTGAATACTACTAGTCTTCTATATACATGCGAATTCCTAATATTATTTCAAATGAATCCACTTTCAGAAATCACGTTCAACGATAATCTGTTAGAGATTTCAAATAAAAGTTGATATGATTTATGATAAATTTATATAAATTTACGATAAAATGTATGTCAAAAATAGACTGATTTTAGTAGTGATATGCAACTTTACCGACTCGTCTTGTGAAGATCTATGAATTCCCATGTCCAAAAGAATCAATGATATTTAAAACTAAAATATATGCAGATCATCGAATCTTAAATTTTATAGTAGTACTCAATATATTAAACTCGGATTTTTTTATAATCTAGCTAACATTTGATCACTGCAAATATGTTTAAAGGAAAAATGAACAAATAAAGAATATATAAGAAATCAAAGGAAAAGGACTCAAGTCTCTAGTTTTAGTAATTTTTTGAAAAAACGATTTTATTAATCAATATGGTATTATTATTTAGTAGTTTATTAATCAATATGGTATTATTATTTAGTAGTTTATTAATCAATATGGTATTATTATTTAGTAGTTATGATGAGGTCACATTTAAAATAATAATAAAAGTTTTTCCCATGGGCTGCTAATAATCTTGTGGCTAAAATTTTCAATTCTTGTTGGTTAATGTGTTTGAAAAATAGAAGAATAAGATTGGTGGAGATTATTATTATTTTATTATTTAAAAATAGTTTATTATGTACGGAATAGAGTCCTTAGTGTCACTATATGGGCCCATTAATTTGATCTAAAACCAAACGCGTTAAAATGGTGGGTTTTAGGCCTTTCTATGTTGACCCCATTTCTAGATTCCCTTTGTTTATCCTAAATTTGTACCTTATCGGAATAAGATAGATAAAAATATTTTATCAAATTAGTTAAACTACATTTTACATATCAAGATTGATTAATTGATATTCATAATCAAATATAGAATAAAATAACGACGTATTTTATTTCAAAATTGGTATCACTTATTCAGCTTACCAAGCGACCTCTTACATTTTATTGTGTATGAAGCCGCCGCCATTTATGTTACAGTTTAACTACAATTACGTAACTTTGACCCAAACCTTATATTTATAATCGAATATAATTTAATTAATATGCATAATAATTTATTCAGAACCTCATAAGTAAACAAAATTATAATTCAAAACCTACAAAGTAAAAATTCTAATTTACCTTTCTTTATATACATTGTCAACAATTTTTTACGCAATCGTTATAATTTAACATGTAATAATATGTACTATATTTATTAGGTTGTCAATATAACATATATTTATTATAAAAAAAAAATTAATTGTAGTAATTTTACAAATAATCTAATTATATGAACATTTTCCTCACTATTAGCATGTTATAGCTCGAACAATAACCTAGTCAATTATTCATGTGAATAATAACGCTGTTTTAAAATTATTTTTCTAGTTTGTCAATAGTCAATTTTTTGGATTTTCGATGTACACTGAGTTGATTTATTTATGGAATATAAAAATGATTAATTAATTAATTGCATGTGAGTGATTTTGGAATACCGTATATGTACGTTTATAGTATGAGTTGTGATACGGACAAGTTGTACTATTTTTTCTTTTATTTTAAATAAAAAAATTAAAAATATGTATATTTAATTACGAAATTGTCATTCCTTACAAGTGGGAACACATGAATAGACATGTTGGTTTTGTCACATGAGAGCATTATTATTGAACAAACATTAGGTAATAGTATATTATTAGTACTTCTCGTCTAGTACGAGGGATAAATGATAATTAATTTTGAGATTAACTTTAAAATAAGTTTGTCTCATATTTAATTGGGACAAAACTGTGAAATAACTTATCTGAAAATTAGTTATCCCGATAATGTTACTTTATTTCCATATGGAGGGACGTGGGATAGCAATTATGTGATAAGTAATCTTGGAATAACTTATAGTAATGTTTTTTCTCTTGCTGCTAGACTTGTACTATTAGCTTGACCATTTCTCCATTAAAGGAAAAAACAAAACAACTAATAAATAAATAATATTGTTAGAAGATGAGATCATTCAATAGCTTCTTTGATGGGACATTGACTAAGTCTAAATAGTTCTTAAATTAGCTTTGATCTGTAAATTTTATTGTTTCCATTTTGCATATTTACCTTATTATAAGCGTCTTCATAATTACCAATTACATATATATTTATCTGCTGCCTAACTTTTATACCCCCATGTAACTCACAGAGTGTGGGTGCCGACGTGAATTTTGACTTGATTTATGTGTACTATTGAAAGAAGTATAGGTGATAAGATAGGATACGATTAATTTTAAGTTATTAAATACATGATTTTGAATATTTAGATAGTAGATTATGAAGAACGTGGATTAGGCTAGTGGTTAGTAGATAGTAGAGTGTGGTCTTGCTTATTGGTCGATACTAGTAATCATAATATTACTGTATAGTTTCTTATTATCTCCTCGATTTCTGTTATTATTTGCTGCTACTTAGACTTCAAATATCATATATTTTTTGTTGTAGTTATTGTTGAGAATTCTTTGTTGTAACTTCTTTATTTCCGTTATTTCCTTTTATGAATTACTTTGAATGTTTTCTTCAAGCTCAAAATCTATCGAAAAAAACCCTCTTCATCAACCAGATACACGTACGTAAAATCTGCATATACATACCCTTGTTAGAGGACCTAGATCCTCCACCCCCACATACACAATATACATAGAGATCATTGGGACAACACTACTAAAGCATGTATTGTTGCTATCTTATGAATATCAACTTTCTACAAAATGGGATCATCTTTACATATAATAAAAGTTAGTGGTAGGGTCTAATTATTTGATGATAAATTAAAACTACATCACCATTTCATCTACACGTCACAATTTTTTATCCCACTAGAAGTTAAGTTAGTTGGTTTTAAGCACGTTAATTATCTCACTAAATTAAACATGATGATAATTGATCTCTATAATCACTTAATCCTTATCTAAGATCTTTTATTAAAAACAATTTAGTAAATGCGTAATAATGCGTATAATTTCTAATTATTTTTAAATAACAAGATAACACGTGGAGTTATAATAGTTTGGTGCACCTCTACTCATACTTTCTTGTTTAATTATTAAAGGCATCATTATCATCAATAGTAAAAAAAACACATTCTTTAATTACTTATGAATCATCATAATTATATCAACGGTAGAATGATTGAGATCCTTCAATTTTTTAATCAGAGTTTTCTAATTCGAATATTGAGAACTAAAAAAGTCATGCTGAAGCATATAGAAATGGTCCGTTATAATGCGTGAACTAAATTAATCGTGGTTTAATACAGATACCCGACAACAAATAAAAAAAAAACAAAAAAAAAAGAATCTATCATAATTATCTCTTTGGATTTTCATTTATCTCCCTTTCCCTTCTTCTCAACTCCACGTAAGTGTTAACCAGCTAATGTACAATATTATTATAATTAATTAGTTATCCAAATCCATGTTCTCTTTTTCTTTAGTTCAACAATATCTTCTTTTCATTGGCTTGTTTGGTCATTGTATTTATCCAAATTGATTAAACAATTTTGATAATTAATCACTTTTTAACTGCCTATAGTTTTTTTTTTCTTCTTTTTCAGTTGGAGATGACTTAAGATCTATTAAAAAAATATATGGAAAAAGCCAAATCTTGATCAAGCTACCGACTTTGTTATACATCTTTTATCTTGTGTCATTGGATTTATTAAAATAATTATAAAAAGTGTTACACTTTGATGACGAAATTGGAATCTTTGATTTGTATTTTTTTTTCTATTGTTTCTGATATAGTTTCTTCATTACTGTATTTGCTTTATATTAAAATATTTATTTTATATATTGTATTTGCTTTATATATATTTATTTATTTTTGATATGTTTTACTTGAGCGTCGAGAGTCATTTATCAAAAACAATTTTTCTACCTTCATTATCAAGATAGGGAATAAGGCTATGCATGCATCACCCACTACAAACTCCATTTGTGAGATTACACTAAATATATATATCATTGTTATTTTATTTTATTTTTATTTGTCTAATTATTTGGGTTTATTATATTTAGGTGATCAGTGATCGGAATTTTAACAAAAGAAACCATATTTTATGTTAAGATAGAATTTTTATCTTTGCTTTTATATGTATGACTAGTATGAGATGACGAAGGATTAAAAAAAGGTAGCAATTGATCTTGATGCACATGTCACACTACAAAAAAAAAAAAAATTAAATCAAAAATAAGTTGGGAGTTGATCTTGATGTCACATAAAAAGAATTTAATCATTTGAATATCTAATTATTTAATATTAACAACTAATGTAAAAGAGAATAACAATTGTGACGTATTGATTAATGAAATAAATTTTGTATAGGATTTAAATTTCAACAAAGATACATATACTATTTCATTTGCCGAACATATGAAATTAGAAGTTTCACTAAGAAAAGTTAAAATATAAAAAACAAGTATACAAAAAATCAAGATAATTTAACATATAGTATGTGTATAATTTTCTTTTATCTAATTTATACAACGTATTTCCAACAAATGAGTGTCATTTGACAGCCTTTTGAGCAAGGTGACTTTAATTTGCCACTATTGAATAGATAGTGTTTAGATATTAAAAACCTGATAAATGTTATAGAGTAATATAATGTGACTCAAATACCTATGAAAAACAACAAAAAATATTTTTGAGCCTTGTTATTTTAGGTAACATTTAACAAAGCCATTTTGCTTTCAACATGCAAACCTTAAGTTTTAAAATACTTTGGATACAATGACGTTCATTATTGTATTTTTTTAAAAAAATTTTTTGATATATTTTGTTTAAATCCAAAATCTATTCAAAATGATCTTTTTATTTTTATAAAATGAGAATAAGAGACTTAGTATACACTATTTTTCTCAAATTTCATCAATGAAATTACGCTAATATATTATTGTTAATTTGTTTAGTCATTCTTTACTCTTTTTCTTCTATGAAAAAGGTACAAATTTGTAGGAATTTTGAAAGAATATTACTCTTATCTAGAAAAAAACCTTTTATGATATGTTGTTATTAAAACAATTGGCACAAATTTTTAATATAATTTAGATGTCATTATCTAAAACAATAAATAAATTTTTTTCATGTGAATCTGCCTCGTCACTAACAGCACATTATTCCCTTTTATCTTTTGTTTTTTTTCTCCCTCTCTTTCAGCTTGTTTTGTTGAAACACGTTCACACGCAATCAACATAAAAATAATTCCCTATTTATATTCAAAAAAACAGAAAATATTTGTGATGAAAACAAAAAACACTAAAATAATGTGACAAAATATTAGTGGTATGCGTTGATCTTTGACTCAAACTTGATGTTCTTCTCTTTTAGCTTTTGTGGTTATAAGGAGTATGCCGTTTTATTTCATCCGTCTTAGCTCCACTAATCTCAAATTATAAAAACATAAGTAAAGAAAAAAAAGTAATTTTATGATAATAAAAAAAAAAAAAAAAAACGTCCCTAATTACGGAGGAAGTCACATTTTATCCTTGTTCTAGGCCTTATATTGATCGTTCTGTCTACTGAACTTTAAAGGTATACATGTATAATGTATTAATATAACTTTTAAATCTTGTGTTCTTAAATAACAGGGCGGAGTTAAGGAGAGCAAGGAGCAGAATCAATCCCCTTCTTAAAATAATTACATTGTATATATTGGACCAAAACTATTTTTATCTATAAATAATAGATATTGATTTCTTAGTGAAAATTATCTTCCATGCACTATATTCCTTTAAGAGAATGTCATTAGGGATTAAATAAAAATTTAAAATTTAAAAATTACAAGATATGAAAAGTAACTACTTTCTTTTTAAAATAAACATAACATCATTAGATTAATTAGTTAGGCAGCCCCAACAAGAAGTTTTATTTTAAGTTAGTGTTTCCACTGTTTGATACAGAAAGAACGTTGTGAAAGTTTCCATGGAATAAAATAAAAAGTTTTAGTGGATGAATCAATATGAATTATGATGAAATGATTGAGATCGATCTCTTTAACCTTAATCAGAAATTTTGAATTTGAGTTCCTAAGAATGAAAACAAAAATATCTTATTGAAAGTGTTGTATGTAAAAATGAATTATACAATATACAAATTCAAATTTAATCGAACAAGCCTCAATACTAATAACAGACACCGGGAGAGAAATCCAAAAGGGAAGGAAAAAAAGAAATTTCAATGGATGTTGTCAAAATAAGAACCTCTTGTTTTCCTTTTTATTTTCTTTAAGCTATTGTAATTTTCACTTGACACACAAATTAGACTTTGATATCCTTTTTTTGGGCAGACAAATGGGAGTTTAAAAGGATATTTCTAGCTTTATTCTATTCACACTTTCTAGAACTTCAAGAATCCTTCTAATAATTGAATAATTAGTAATAAAAGCTGCCAAAAAAAAGAAATTAAATGGGCTAAAATAATCTTATTATGGTAATAAATAAGCGTCTAATTTTATAAAAAAAAGAAGTTAATGTAATATCACTTTTTGTCTCTCACTTATATATTTGATATATTCTAATTTTGATCCTTGTTATATTTAGACTTTTTTAGAATTATATTATCGTTAGATAATAATACATGTTTAAATAATACATGTATAATTAAATGGTGAAATGGGTAAATAGTTAAGGTAAAGTTATAAATATTCCCAAGAAAAATTAAAAAAATGTACATATTAATTAATTAAAATATCACAATAACCATAATCAATAATTTATCACTAACTTAAGATTATAATGGTTCAAAATTTTAGATTAATTTAAAAAGATTCTCTCCAGCTGAGAGAAATCAGATATGTTGACACTTATGACATATTTTTATAAAATTTAAAAATGAAAGAAATAAGTGAAGTCAAATCCAAATAAAAACACACAGAGAAATGAAACCAGGCTGGCACAAAGAATAAGTGAAAACAAACAAAATAGGTATATGTGTTTACGTCGGATAGTTAAAATTCCTCTATTCGTAATCAGAAGTCTTGTATTTGAGTAATTAAGAATAGAAAATTTTTATTGGGAGTGCCGCTTTCAAAAATGGATCTTGTAATACACAAATATTGAATACCAAGCAAAAAATTTTGAAAACGTATGTGTTTACTAAGTCCACCGTCAAAATTAAGAGTTAGGCCCAATGCATGCAAGTTGTGTTGAAATTTCTTCATGCACTATAGTATAGTTTTATTAAATATTAATAATATTAAAGTTGCATTTGTTGACCATAGAGTGTACACTCGCAATTCCATTGGTCAACTACTCAATTTTATTGGGGCCTATGAAGCCATCCTGTATGCCACACTAATGATCCTATTGGCCAACAACTTATGATCTATATTCCCCACCATAGAAAATTTGGATGATAAAATGGATTTTTTTATAATCGCAGTTCGAATCAACTTACATGCACTTTTATTATTTTAACGGGTACATATTACATTCTGTTGACACAACTTTTTTCTGTGAGTGATGGAGCGTGAGATTTGAGGTTGTACATACAACTATTTACTCAATTATATTACGTTTTGCTAGCTAGCTTTACTGATCTTTTTTGTCTGACTCTTAGGAGGTGAGAAGCGTTTCTATTCTATCTCATGCAAAATATTAATGTCGATACTATCAAACAACATCTATCCATAAAAGCTCGATCAATAAATTGATATTAGTCCGTAACTCCTCCTTAGATAAAAGAAAATTACTTAGTTTTTTTTTTGTGTGTGTAATTCTAAAGTTTTTTATATTCCGGTTTCATTGACTTTTGAGCCAAAACTATGAGTACAAATAGTAAACTATAAGATTTCACATAATCTTTTTGACTTAGTCAATTAAGGCTATGAATGAGTAAAGCTTTATAAGAAGTTTCTCAATATTGCTCCCCTAATGTAAATAAGACAGATATTTTGTAATTTAATATAGAGAAAAGGGTGAAAAATACTCTTAAACTATGTGAAAGGAATAATTAGTTGGATCTGCCTAGTCTACATATATAGGGATATCAACTATCACTATATCTAGTTAATCAATCCATTGAATCCACCTAGTCTACATCGACATGTATAGAGATATTGATTATCATACTATTTCTGACTTTTAAAATATTACTATCAATTGAAAGATGTTTTAGGTTTTGAAAATGAGATGATCGTGTTTTTGATGTTGATATTATTTATGTTCTATCTTCTCTCTCTCTCTTTTATAACATTAATATTTATTTAGTATCGAAATTTAGTGTTCATTTAGTTGAATTCTGAATCTACCTTTGATTATTCGAGATGAAAATTTAGTGTATTATAAAGTCTACTAGTAGTCAGGAGCGGCTGGCAAGGCTAAAAAAAAGTCTTTTGCCTTAGGCCCCCAATTTTAGGAGGCCCCATTTTTAGTTAATTAGGAAGGATTAAATTAAAAAATATATATTAGAATTAAGATAATAAATGCAACGGCCCCATTTTTTAGTTAATTAGGAAGGATTAAATTTTTTTTTTTTTAAATTATTAGAACTAAGACCAAACGGCTAAATGAAGTGACAATACTATGACTTTTTAACTTTTCAATAAAAAGTTGTGTACTTTTTTTTAATGTACAAGTTATCTTCTTTTTTTTTACCTTTTTTTTTTTCGAATTTTATTTTATATATTCTATCCTCCTCCCTTCTATCTTCTCACTTTCTCTTTTCTAATCTTACATCTCTCTCTTATTCAAAGCTTAAAAATTTACTTGTTCTATTGATATTTTATATTTTAAATTTGGAGAAATTACATTGCAGCAGCAGCTCGATTCATTTTCGGAAATCAAGTCTTCATAGCTTTTGAATTTGGTAATATCATTCTAAATTAAAAATAATAAAATCTTATTTAAGATCGACAATGTCTCAAGAAAGATTAAGTGGTTTGGCTATATTATCGATTGAAAAAGAATTATTAGAAGAGATTAACTACACAAAAATTATTAGCAATTTTGCATCTCAAAAAGCTAGAAAAATAGATTTAAAATAAAAATATTTATATATATATTTTTTTTAAGGCCTTTAATTTGATTTTGGCCTTAGGCCACCAACGAGTTTGAGCCGCCCCGCAAAAAGAGGACAAAAATGCTGAAGAGCCAATTGTATATTTTCAACATAGAAAATTAGAGTCATCACATGTATAAATAAATTAATCAAAGACGCGATGGATAGAATATCCTATAGGGAATTGTCCAACTAATTAAAGTTGAGACCAAGGAATTAAATGCGTGACCTAAGGACAACATGTACTCTACTTATTTTTCTTATTATTTCAGGGTCTATATTTGTTTTAGTGCTCAACTAATTTAATTTCGATTAATTTAATTATTTGATATGTACTCAAAATTTAGTAACTCAACTAACTTATATGTGAAACGAGTAGATGAGAAATATTTTTTAAAAACTTAAAATTCATAAAATTTAAACTCGAGATTTCTGATTAAAGACGAAATCACAATCACCATATTACCGACATGGCATACGAAATCGTCGGTTAACAAGTCAAAATCAATTCAGGGGCGGCTGGCAAGGCTAAAAAAAAGTTTTTTGCCTTAGGCCCCCAATTTTAGGAGGCCCCATTTTTAGTTAATTAGGAAGGATTAAATTAAAAAATATATATTAGAATTAAGATAATAAATACAACGGCCCCATTTTTTAGTTAATTAGGAAGGATTAAATTTTTTTTTTTTTAAATTATTAGAACTAAGACCAAACGGCTAAATGAAGTGACAATACTATGACTTTTTAACTTTCCAATAAAAAGTTGTGTACTTTTTTTTAATGTACAAGTTATCTTCTTTTTTTTTACTTTTTTTTTTTGAATTTTATTTTATATATTCTATCCTCCTCCCTTCTATCTTCTCACTTTCTCTTTTCTAATCTTACATCTCTCTCTTATTCAAAGCTTAAAAATTTACTTGTTCTATTGATATTTTATATTTTAAATTTAGAGAAATTACATTGCAGCAGCTCGATTCATTTTCAGAAATCAAGTCTTCATAGCTTTTGAATTTGGTAATATCATTCTAAATTAAAAATAATAAAATCTTATTTAAGATCGACAATGTCTCAAGAAAGATTAAGTGGTTTGGCTATATTATCGATTGAAAAAGAATTATTAGAAGAGATTAACTACACAAAAATTATTAACAACTTTGCATCTCAAAAAGCTAGAAAAATAGATTTAAAATAAAAATATTTATATATATTTTTTAAGGCCTTTAATTTGATTTTGGCCTTAGGCCACCAACGGGTTTGAGCCGCCCCTGAATCAATTTGCCACTTGGGGTTTGTTGGATTTCTTATTTGTTTCTTTCGCTGGTTATCATAAGCTTCCTATCTTAGACTCAATTAATATTTTTTCTTATTTTCTATAACATTTAAAAAAAAAAAAAATGATTCTAAGCAAAGTTAAACTTTTTGTTTTTATTTTAGTTACCATAATTTTTTAAAACTGGAATTATAAGTTCTAAAAGGCAAAAAAATAAATATATTTTGTGACCAGTCAAATAATATCACATAAATTGATTAGGGACTACTACTTGTTCATATCATTTTGTTTCTTTTCATTGGTTTTGGTTGCTTTACTTTGATTGCAATTTCCTAGTTAGTACCCTCTTGGGTTTGGAATATTTGGCCTATGCTTAACCAGCAATTTTATTTTATTATTATTATTATTATTATTATTATTATTATTATTATTATTATTATTATTATTATTATTATTATTATTATTATTTTGTCTTAGTTGAAGTTTCATGGTATGTACTATTCGATACCTTGGCTCAACAGATTTCATGAATTTATCTATCTCTCGAGCTAGGTTAATATCGAGTTAACAAATGAGTTTATCATATGAACTCAAGATAAGCCTTATAAATTCTTTATTTTTCTCTTTTACTCAATATGAATTCCTCTAATATTGTATGATAACATTCATGATTTTTTCGAAAACTCTAATTCTTTTCTTTGACCCGTCTTCGTCATTCCAATATCATAATAATCGAGCATTGAAAGTATATAATTGCATGAGGGAGTTGTTTATTTACTCATATAATCTATTTATAATTTGTGTACATCCCATATTCTAAAGTTTTTCAAAATATAAATGAAGGGTATTAAAGTCAACAACATCATGGCAAAATTTTGGAGCTTCTAAGAGAAGGAAAAAGGAGATTTTGTTACGTGTAACGAGGTCAATGAAGTCAACAGAGAATATTTATAATGCCATTATTTTTCATATTAGTAGTACTGTTTCTAGTTAATTTTTAATTAGGTGTTTCATCGAAATCAGTAATTTTAATTCAATTTTTTAATTGTATTAAATAATTCGCTGATTTGGAACAAAAATTTAGAGTTTATAACTTTGAAGAACTTTTCGTTTTATAAATTTTAAATACTAATTTCGCTTTTGAGTACTACTACTCTTGTTCAGTCATAATAATATTATAATTTTGAGTCTTAATATTCATGCATGTAAATTATAAAAGTAGACTAAAGACTCTTGAAATTCTCATTAACGCGTTTTCCATCATTTCAGTTTGTTAATTTTAATTTTAATATTATTATTATTATTATTATTGCAACTTCTTCCTATTTGTTTTATATCGTTTATTTCCAACTTCATCTTATTTTTTTTCACTAAAGGATTTGTTTCATGTGACAGGATTTGACATTTAGTCGTCGATCACTTGTGATTTTTTTAATGTATTGTTTGATATATTTCTACTAGCTAGTTCAAATATTCTTTTTAAATCATGGGAAATCAACAAACACACTGAATAAATATGAATTAATGATAGATAAATTCTCCAGTTAATTAAACATTAAAATCTATCAATATTAATCTTATATATTGAGTACGAATTATCAAAAAGGTGTTAGTATCAAATAATATCACGATGAAGTTTCATAACTAATTCCAGTATATTTTTTTAAGTGAAAGTCTTACATAGACCATTGAATGTATCAAACTATTTATATTATTCTACTTCTTGTTCTTAATCTTCCTTGGTTATTGAAATCTACAGATTAACAAATACCTAGCACTTATTGCAACTTCTTGCTATTTGTTTTATGTGGTTTATTTGTCAACTTATTAATTTTTTTTCTTTTTGTTCACGTGATAAGATGGACATCTATTTATTTTACTTGTACTAATTTTCTATGTATTGTTTGATATATTTGTACTAGTTCAAATATGGGAATGGAATAATAATATTTTTGGTCCATCAGTTATTGATAAATACTAATTCTTGTCCTTATGATATATTAATACATTTAAGCTTAGTTTTGAAAATACATTACCGTCAAATATAGAGTAACGATACAAATTCAACCTATATGATATCACCTAAGTAATAAATAGTGTGGAACGGTTAATATATACTTCATGAAACTTATGACTATTTACCAACAAAGAAATCAAAATATTGAAAGTTAAATGTGTTTATTTGGGACCAAAACTTACCAATAAATAAGGGACCAATGCATGTACTGATGTACCAAATTATGTTTATTTGTATCATGGTTAAGTGGAAATAAAAGTCTACCTATAGTCACTATAACAAATAAAGAATTTTACGATAATTATTTGGCAATAATAATATAATTGTCTTTATATTATATTTAGCGACAATATTATTATAAGATGAGTATATCTAATCAGCACTCTATATAAATACCGCTAACAGATGCAATGAACATTAACTCAACTACTATTAAATGTTTCAGTGACAACAAATATTACCGCTTTAAAAAAATCTATTACTACTAAAAATCTCATTTAATTTGCTATAGTGAGTAAATTAAGAAAATAACTCCAATTACATATGGAAAATAATATAATAAGTTTTTGTATTAAACTTATACCTAACTAATTAATTAAATAGTAACCATGTGATTTAGTTATTATTATTCTGTTGACAATTTGATGCCGTAATATGAACATGGACGTGGATGCACTAGCAACACTTCTTAAGTGAACAATAATCAAAATTAATTAAATCTTAATGCTTTCTTAATCATCATATAGTACAACATAAAGACTCTGACACTATCTAATATTTTAAATTAGCAACTCCCAATTGGTATATAATCATATTTTTATAATTCTTTGAATTTGAATTCTAAGTATAAAGTCAATAAAAGGGAAATTTATAATTATAAATAGTACAGCAGGAAGTGGAAAAATCACTCAACATGACAAGAAAGGAAGGGTCGTTTGGTTCAAAATTAAGCTAATCTAAAATTATAATCAAGATTATGATATCACAATAAATAATTTTACCTTTTATAAATTTATCATGATTATAACGAATACCTTCAATAATATTTATTAATAGTTAGAAAAAATTAAATTTAAATAGTAGATTTTGAATCGTCATTGGCTTCTTCCTTTGTATTAGCTACAGTATAACGACTCTCTTGCTATGTTGCATTCTGTGATCTTCCACTTCAATCTGCATTTTTCGGATAATCGAAATTCGATATTGATTTTCGATTTAAATGTCAGGTCCAGGTTTGAAACGGCTCATTTGTTTACTATTTTTATATTATTTCTGTAAACTTTTTTTGTGATAATCTTGATTACGCTACAAGACTCGACATGATCTGAAAAGTTTTATTCAAGAGAACTTTAAATGTATAAAGTATTATCAAGTTGGATATTTAATTTATTGGCTATTTGCTGGGGTCAAAGCTCATGAATAGCAACTGTATTCTGAATATGACCTTATGTCTTATAATTTTAAATGTTGTCATAAAGTATAATATCATAGCCATGGTATTTTGTTAGGTAAAGTCTTAATCAGTGTAATAGTGTTCTCATCTAAAAACTCTTCAATTGACTAAGTCCTCTAATCTAATCACATATCCCCCCCCTCCCCCTCCACATACCCAATATCCTACACTATATATCTATTGTTTCAAGTTGAAAAATGACAAAATAAATTAGTAGGTTGAAAGGAACTCAAGGTATATGTGAAATGGACATATATAGTGCCTAAAATTACATGTATCTAGAGCTCATGGGTACTCATTATCAAGACTATATAACAAGATGATAATTAATACATATATTACATGTAGGTTATGACACTAAATAAAAAATATGGTGATAAGAAAATAGATTTATTTGTTCAAGGTCATAGAATGAAATCAATAATACCTTGATCCTAATCGATGTGGGAACTTAACAATTCTTTTCTCCTCACATGTCCAAGACTGAATATTAGGAGTGTGACAATATAAGATGAGGATCTCATAAATTGGATGGTGTTAACTCCGATATCATATAGATATAAGAATGATTTTAAGCTTAACTTAACACTATAACCTAACTCAAGAGGTAAAAATATCAGATGTCGAATATAAAGTATATTAGCTAAATACCATTTTAAGGTTTTGGGATCAAATAATTCTCTCATTATCGTAATTTTTTTGAGTAAGTAAAAGGTTCTTATAAGTATAAAGGTTAGCAAACAAAATGGAAAAATAAAATTTAATTATAATTCAGGTGTATTTGATCATTCTATGTTCAAAAAAGAGTTTGAACCATAAAACGAAAAAGGAAATATATAGCAAATTCATAAATATCTATGGTCCTATCTATATAAACTCCTAATATTATAATGCTGTGCTAGTGGAAAACCAAAAATATCCCATCTTTAATTACCATTTGACTTTTAATTGTTGGTGCAAAAAGCTTCTTGAATTAGGCTATTTGCCAACCTCTTAAATTTGGTGCCTCTTTAAGTTGAATTGCCAACCTATTCAAGCAAACCTAATTAAGGTGTAGTAATTTAGTCAATATCCACTTTTTAAAAACAACTTCCAAAAAAAAAAAAAAAAAAACAATAGAAGCTACATATGACTGAAGTTATGTACCCACGGTCGAACTTTTGATATATGTATATGAACTTCAGGAGAAAAATGATTGAAGTTAAACCATACATATTTGAACTTCAGCCGTATGAAATTTGTGTGAAGTTACACTTTGCCAAACCTAACTTTACATATGTTATATCTAAAGTTGTTTCAAATTACATAAACTCATAATTCGCGTTAGCGGTATGACTTAAATGATGATCTCAAAATCGAGAAAAAGGACAAATGTGTACGGAAAACATCATTAGGAGTCGTAATCTGGGCCCCAACAATGGGCGTGCAATTTGGTTCAAAAGAAAGCGCGTTAAATTGTGGGCTTTTTTCAGGCCCTTTACAGCATTGGAAGTGGGCTTTTTAAGTACACTATGCTGGGCCCATTTCTAATTAAATAGGATTGACAAATATGGGGTCTGAATTTTCCACATTTTACTACTTGACCCCTCAAGTTTCATTCTTGCTCTAAAATCATATTCCTTAACTAATACTTATGGTGTTAAATTTATAATTGACAAAACGGAGTTGCTCGGATGATATACATTCTTCATCTCCAATTTTAAAATTGTGAGTTCGAGTTACCCAAGAGAGCAAAAACGTAAAAATTCATTTTAAGCATTTACATCTTGATAACTTTATTATAGAATTTCAATAACGACATATAATTTGCTCACTTTTCGGCTATTCAATTGAGCGTCCTATTTTCTTTCACGGATCGAATGACTTAGTTCATCAAGATATATTAATTATTGTATTACTAAATAGTTGTTATTCAACTAAAATGTGTTTGATCTTCAATAATATGACATATATACTTTTTTGATCCCTTTGATTGGATTATTCATAAGGTCACCATGATTATCAAATGTTCCACTATTTGATTTCAAATATAACATATAGTTTTACATAAAGGGGCTAAAAACATACATTTAATTAATTGCAAGACGTGTAATGTGCTTTATTGAGTAGCTTTTAACATCAGAATTTACCGATAATCGAGGAACCAAAAGTTCTATTAATTATCTCACAATTATATCATTACGTAGACTTCTAATATTCCATATTTAGCCGCCACTAATATTATATCTCATCTTCTAGATATTTATAACTTATGTTTAATCCCACTAAACGTTTAGTTAGTTGGTTATAATAAACGTGTTAAGAATGTCATTAGTTAAATCTCTTAATCCTTATCCAAGACTTAATATTATTAAAAACAAGATTATTGCAAATCTTCTCACTCCACTCACTCGTTAACTAGCTAATTACACGATATTAGAGATTCAATCACTCAATTTAGTAATTATCATTTAATAATTTATCCAAAGTTTTTTTTTTTCTGTTGGTGATGACTTAATATATGACCAAAAAAAAAAGGACGAGCTAAGCCACCGGCAACTCCCTTCCACTAGTTCGTGTGTTTACTTCTCAGATTTTGAACCCCTTATTAAAAATCCTGGCTCCGCCACTAGTTTCTCGTATGTAATCATTTTTGTTAGAGAATGCTTTACTAAACTTTTAATGTAAGACTCTTGTAGTACGAATTCAAATTTAATTGTGCTCTAATATGAATATCGGATACCGGAAACAAAAAAGGAGAAGCCAAATCATAATCACTCTTACTATTTCATTATGTAGATAAGTTATACTCCCTCCATTCCATATTAATTGAATCTTTGAGACATGTTTTATTTTTCAAATTAACTTAATTGTTCAACTTCAAGACTATTTTTAAAATATTCTTTCAATTTTACCCTTCATTTGGATTTTCAATGTGATGACTTAAATAAATTTGACAATAATTAATAAGGGTAAAAATGAAAAACTATGTTCAATTTATGTCTTAGAGCCCATTTGGATTGACTTAAAAGTTGGTCAAACTTATTTTAAAGTCAGTTTTTGACTTCTGAAAGTGTTTGACAAATATAAAAAATAACTTAAAATAAGTCAAAAATGACTTAAAATAAGTTATGAAGTAATTGACAATGTAAAAAATGACTTAAAATAAGTTAAAAAATGACTTAAAATAAGTCAGAAATCAAACGTAAGTCTCCCCCTACTTTTTATTTTTTGACTTAAAGGTCATTTTAGTTTGACTTTTTATTTTTGACTTGAAAGTTACGTTTTTTAAGCCAATCCAAACGGGCTCTTAATCTATTTTTCTTAAAAGGCGTGAAGCATCTCAAAAATTCAATTAATATGGAATGGAGGGAGTATCTTGTCATGCGGGTCATTATTAATTAAAGAATATTAGATTTTGATGACGAAATTAGTTGTCTTATTAGTTAATTATTACATGTAACTTTTTTTTTCAGAGGAAAACGTTTTAAAGCTAGGAGTTTTGAAAGAAAAAATCTCTAATTATGTTGGAAAATGATTATAATTTTTATTTTTGTTTGTTTATTATTCTTTCAAATACTTTTTTTAATCATAATCACGTTCATTACTTCTTTATGTAGACAAATATTATCTTGTCATACTGTTCATTAATTTAAAAAATGTTAGATTATGATGACGAAATTAGTTTGTCTTATTATTTAATTTGTGTTACTTTTTTGTTGAGAAAAACATTTTTAAGGCTAGGAGTTTGGGAAGGAAAAAAAAGATTCTCCAATTATATAGACAACTATTATAAGTTAGAAAAAAAAGTTTAAAAAACAATTTTAGTTGTCTTACCTAAACACTAAAATGTTTTTTGAGTGATTCTGCCGTATCATAAATTAAACACATATTATTCCCTATTAATATTAAAAATGAGTGTTTCTTGTGTTGATTTTCTGAATATTAAGATATTGTATTATTGTTGCTTGATTTTTAAATTTGTTTTGGTAATATGATTGATGATCGCTCGTTTTTTCTTATACTAAAGTATTAAACTATTCGTTTACACACATTTGATATGAAATTGCATTTGGCATGAAGTATTTTACGTGAAATTTATCAGAGTAAATTTAAATTAGTAAATTCGAGTCTAAAGCAAATAGCGTACACCTAGTTTGGAAAAAAGAAGTTGCAATCTCTCCAACTATGAGAGACTTAGATGTTAAAAATATGAAACACGCAATAAACTCAAAATTAACCAATAATGGCAGCCTATAGTATACGAGGATCAACTAAAACAAAAAAATTATAAGGCACCAGCCTGGCCAAAAAATAATTATTTGAAGGAAAATTTAAATAAACACAAATTAGGTATAGTGTTTAATTATTTCATTCTCATAGAGTTAGGCCCCAATAATATTTTGCAAGTTGTGAGGAAGTTTCTCATGTAATTCTAAAATTGCTTTTGTTGATTGAAATGACATTGTTATGATTTCAACATTATTTGGACTTATCTAGTAGTCACTATAAATGATTAACAATTTATATTTATGATAGATAGATATTTTATATTCACAACATAATCTATAACTTTACTTTTACTAATTACATGGCATGCACTATTATTTTTAATCTATACATATACTAATAATTGCTAATTTGCCGTTAAATAATTTATAGTTAATACGTTTTTTTTTAAACTAATACTTTTTTATTATTTTGCGAAAAAAATCTATTTATCGTTAATTCCTATTTTTATAGTGAATTCCGACTGTTAATTTTTTTTTCTTTTAAAAATTTAGTACTTAATTAAAATATATAGTGAATTTGACTTGGTAAAGTCGATTCACATCCTCAAATCTCTTTAGGCCAATCAAACACTAGTATTGTACTCGTTGAATTGACCTTTATTTTGCATAAGTACCCTTTTAAATTATTTTTTTAATGTATAGCCATGTTTTTAATACATCAAACGAAACATTTAATAATTATAATAATAGCAAAATTTAAAAAATATATTAGCAAAAAATATCCTTTAATCACACATTACTTTTTTTTTTAAAAAGACAGATAAATTCTATAATTAAATTGTAAAAAGTAGTGGTCAATTCAATTTAATGATGAATTATTATAAAATTATATTAGTTACGAATAATTTAACGATGAATTAATAACAAAGTTATTGTATTGACAAAGTGTCTCCCTTTCAAATACTTGTTTTTTTTTCCCTTTTTTTTGCCAATGACTATGTTTGATTGTTATTTGCTAACTATATATGTGGTGTTCAAGTGATTTAGGTGTTGCATTTTGTTCCATTTGTTTTCTTCCCAATTGTAACAGGTTTTTCAAATAAAAAGTCATATTTTTATAATATTCGTTATCTATAATAAAATTATAGTATATTAATAGTCAATTTTTTAAATTAATTTTTCATGGTATATTATAATTTATATTTCCATAACAATACTTAATTTACTATAATAATAAGAAAAATATCAAAACAAATGATATTATCATAAAAAAATTTAATTATATATATGAGAGACTTTTTGGATAGTTAAATCAATGATATGAAGCTAAGGTTGACGTAACATCAAGGGAATTTTTCCAACTAATTAAAATTTTGTGGAACAAAGGGAAATATTAATTGATACACTTAATAATAGCAAAATAAACAACTATTTTTCTTTTAAGGAAACTTATATTTTACTGCCGACATGACATGAAACATACATTTAATTTTTTTGGTTCATTTGATTTGATGTGATATCAATTGATCAAACGTACAAATAAGAAAATAAATTTTATTTCAAATAAAAAAAATTATGATCTTAAATATATTTCAATATTTATATTACTAAAAATCATGACATTAAAGATAATCGAATTAGGTCCGCATGAATAATCAAGTTTATACTAATACAAGCTATGACTTGGATAATACATTCAGAATTTATAAAATTTAAATTAAAATTCCACTTTTGCATTTTGTCACATTTAACTAGATCAATGATGCAAGAAAGGTCTAAAGACTCATTACGCGTTTGCCCTCATGTCGTCAATTATTATTGTTTGCATAATCTTTTATTTTCTTCATCTTCAGTTTAAACGATAAGAATAAAGTCATCTTTAATAAAAAAAACGTATCCTTAAAGTAAGAATTTTCTATACAAATTATTCAAATTATAGTAATCAGACGAAAACAATAAGCAATATATAGTACGATAACTTTCTTTTGTAGGGTATGAGTTCTGACATGCTTGTCCAATAGTGCAATACATGGACCTCATTAAAAAAATTAAGTTAATATCGTGTAGAGGTTAACCAATAATTTTATATGAAATATTAAATTGATAACAATATATAGACTTTATTAGAATGTACTTTACTTTTTAATGTGTAAATTTTAGATGCAAATCTAAATTTAATCAAATATCAATATGACTACCGTTAAAATGACAGTTAACCAACTTTCAAGTGTTAGGCTCAAATCACAATGATATATGTATGCAAGTTGTGAGGATATTTCTCATGTTATTATTAAAGTTGCTTTTGTTGACAATAATGATGACTGATATTTATGTCCCTTTGGATAACCACAACATCTACAAATTTTTTGTTGAAGATAAAAAATTATAATTAACTATTTTTCGAATGCGTATAAGATAAATTTTAAGATAAATTTTATTTCAGAGCAATGTTATGGAAATTATATTACTAAAAGATAAATCATATTATGCAAGTTTCATACGATGAGATTAAGAAACTATGCAAAAAAGAAATTAAATTTCAAAATTTTTGTTTGATAGATCACTCGCTCAATCAAATTTATTTTCACAAGTAAACAAGATTTATCCTCTAGTTTGAGATTTTTCGATACTACAAATTTAGTCGGATCCTAATATAAATATCAAATACCAAATAAAAAAATAAAAATACTTTAAGAACTCAAATCAAAGACCTATCGTCTCGCTCTAGAGTAATTCAATCAAAATTTACCATTAGTACTTTCATAGCTTGTTTAATCAATAATTTTTTTTTGGGTTTATTTTATTATAAAATAAACTATGTTGCGTTACATATAATTCATATGAAATATTAGAATATTTAATTGTAAATCATCAAATTAAAAGTCATCGCAAATATTTGGAACTTCTTAGAGAAAGAGGAGACTTGTTTTCTTTTTTTTGGTTGATTTAACGAGGTCAATGAAGTCAAGAAAATGGCAAAAATTTTATAATACGTATTAGCAGTACTATATTATTATTACCTTAAATTTATTATTTTTGGATTCATCAAATAAAAGAGTGGACTAAAGACTCTTTGAAAACTCACTACTCGTTTTTCATTATTTTTTTGTATTATTTTTATTATTATGCCTATCACTTCTTCAAAAGTTTATCGGCCTAAAAAGTCTATAAAATTGATTTGTCTCCATCGATCAGCCCCCTTCTATCGTAAATGTTATATGACCACTTTGGACAACAAACCTCATAAATTTGTCCCTTAGACTAGCCGTCATCGAATCTAAAAATATGTGTACCAAGAATTTGGATTGTAATTATTATTATTATTGAAACTTCTAAGTTCTAACTATAACTAATTTGTCGTATGTATCATGTGGTTTAGTTTTAACTAATTATTTTATTTATATAAAAAGAATTGCTTATGTGGGAGGATTTGATTTTTAGTTGTACTTTTTGTAATTGTACTATGTATTGCTTAATATATTTGCACTAACTTCGAATATATTCTTGTGATAGCAGATTTCTTGGACTTTTTATACTTCTTTTTTTGAAAAAAAAGTCCCTTCTTGCATCAATAAACATTTTTATTATGACAGAATATATAATTTTAGTGGAGGTCTAGTAATTGACAAAGACTTTCTCACATTCACTTAATTTATAAAAAAGATAGTTCGATGTAAAGCATCACGACTTAGCAAGATTCGAAGAAAGGTAAATAATAATAATGATTGTTTCACTGACACAAACATTCGGATCTATAAATCAAATAAAAATAATTTTACCGTCGTTCCGACTCCGTTCAAATTTTATATCCATTAAAATAATAATTGCAGCCATGCAATTTCTATATTTCCACAGCAGCCATGTGATTTAATTATTACTAATATTTTATGAATAATTTGATGCTTTAATTTGAACCTCGACGTGGTTATATTAAGGTCACTTCTTTAAGTAAGAAAAAATTTAATTAAATAAATTTTAAAGCGTGTTTATAAGATTACGACATCTAGGGTCTCTTTGTGAATAATTTGGGATAATGTTAGTGATTGCTCATATATTGCTCAATTTTACTGAAAAAATATTAGATTATCGTCTAGTATTTATAATAATTTGTAAGTTTTAGATCATACTATTATGTTTTTCATAAAAAAATTAGTTTGCTCAGGAAAAAAATTTAGACCATGATTCAAAGGTTCATAAGTTACTAGAGAAATAAATAGACAACTCATTACAAAATTTAGTAGTGATATTAATAACAACTTGGATTTTTATTGGAGTGTTTGTTGGGGTCAAATCTCTATAGCAACCATATGAATGTGACCTTCGTGTATCACCAAAGGTTATAGACTTGTAATAAAATCGTAAGTATTTCACTATCTTTAATTAGGAGTCCGGTGAGTTCGAGTTTAGAGTATAAAGTTTTTTGTATGAAGCGCTATAGTACTAAAACGAAATTTTTTAATGTGAATTCATATTAATCAAGGCTCAAAATAAATATCAAACGTTGAACAATTCAAATAAAAAATAAAAAAGAAAGAATGTGACCTTAGTGTAAGTATGTTATTGTTTATTATGGTTTCATCACTATAATACCATAGCCACATTGGTATTTGTTAGGTAAAGTCATGATCAAATAGAATAATGATCTCATCTGAAACTGTCCAAATGACAAGTCTTCTCTTCTTCCAAGTTGACATAATAGTTGGAATGGTAAGAAATAAGACAAAAAAAACTGAGTAGATTTGAAAGGAACTCAAGGAAAGAGAAAATCCAATATCCATGCCCATTTTCATTTCACTTGTTTTTATGTTTGTCTTTTTTTGCATCCGGAGTTTGATATCTGCTTTCAGTGTTCGAATTGTTTTAGGGGCTAAGCTAAAACATTTTCAATAAAAATGTGATTTCATATTCAAGGCTCTAATTCGAAATCTCTAATTAAAGATAGAAGAGTACTACTTATCACTCCTTCTCATCTTTTATTTTGATGGTAGATTTAATTGATTTAAGTTATGTATGTATGGATATGAACTTCTTTACGAGTTATCTCTTTCTAGGACAGTTATTTAATAAATGATCCTCTTTTTATCTTGCAATATATAGATCTTTTAGGGCATGCTTGTCACGACCCAACCCACCGTGCCGTGCGGGCACCTACTCTAACACCTAATTAGGAGAACCCTCATAACCCAATGTTTTTTTAAAAAAATGAAAAATTAGGAAAATTGTCGAATAAAAGAAATTCATGTAATTTATAAATAAGAGTTTTTAAATACAATTTCAATTAAGACTTGTAAGGTAATTAACACCCCCAAGGATCTAGTTTAAACAGGTATAAGAGCTACTAAAAGTATAAGGTGTAATAAGATCATAAATGATGCAACTCCCACCATGCGGAAGGAAGAATAGAAGCCGTTGAAGATTATCTTCGTCTTCACCTACGAAACATCATTGACCCTGCAACCAAACTATGCCAAAAGGCATAGCAAAAGTAGTATCAGTACAACCACACGCACTGGCAGGCATCATCGGTCAACCCAAATACCCACCGCACAACATAAGAAATCAACTGGTGAAACATGCAATAAGACTAATCGCTCCTCCACCTTTATACTTTGCCTGTCCTTACCATTCCGGATATTAGTATCACACTAGCATACTTGCCTCTAACCCCTTACTCGCTTCGTTCTTGATCATGCTTAATCGTTGTATCCCTTAAAAGGAAATCCCAAAAATAACTACTACCACCCCGGTTAACACTCACGACACGCCATTACTCATTCCACATCACCACGTAAGCCCCGACTCCATAGTACTTCCTCATCGGTCTCCGTACTTATCCCTTTCTGGGGAAGACCCCAACCATTAAACACTATCACTAAACACCACCCCAACCTCAAGAATAATACCCATGACCACATTCTAAATAACGAGAATAGCACCGGGACCTTTAGTTCCTTGTTACCATACCACAATCCAATCTGGGGCTCTACCAGTCACAATTCCCTACACAAACAGATATCTCCAAATAACTTACAACATCGCAACCCCCACATATAAGAACATAATGACAATCCACTACTCATTCCAGGAAACATGTCCAATTCCACATTATCAATATCAAACAATTACGCAAATATGACAAGTCAATGGTCCTCCCATGAAACACCACACCCAAACATCTTAGTGTATCGAAACGTGATACCCGATCTAAGTTAGTGTGTCGGACGTGACACCCGATCCCATATATGCGCCGGAATGTGGCACCCTATTCAAGTTAGTGTGTTGGAACGTAACACCAGTTCTAAGTTAGTGTGTTGGAACGTAACACCTGATCCATTCAATAAGCCACAATCACAATCACAATCACAATCACAATCACAATGTGCATTCTCATAATCATACAATCAAGAGTTGTTTCATGACATACAATTCTTCATTCATACTCATTTACGATTAGTGTGATCAATAATACAATAAATGCATACATACATGCATTTTAAACGAAGTAATTACTAACATACATCACACCAATATGAAATCACAACCATCACCTACCCCTAGTTGATCAACTAAGGCTTCCTCCTACGGTATACGTTTGATTGAATACCTAGGGTACAAGTACAAACATCTCGTTTCGATGCACGGACCCTATGCATGAATTCTACCGTCAGTGAATAACAGATTTATAACTACTCAATTAAATAAACCTAGCCTCCTCATTAAGATTAGTAAGGGAAGGTCTAGCCCCCTTTGCTTGTACTTTTCTCTTTGAGATCCTTTTCTCTTTATTAATAAAACTAGCCCTAGGCACACCTTGCCTAGCGGAATTGCTTAAAAAAATAAAATAAATAAATAAATAAATAAATAAAATAAATCTAGCCTACCTGGGCGCCAAGCAGCTGCACGAAATAATGACTTCGATTTTTGTTTTCGGACCTCGTGATGGTGGATTTGACTAAGAATTCTCCAGTTATTGTTGTCCTTGCGTTAGAAATCTCTTTCTCTTTCTTTCCCAAGCCTAGGGAAGCTTTTTCAAGGTTCTGGGGTAATCCTCGCCTATTTTTGGTGTTTTGGGAAAAGGGAGAAAATAAGGTTTGCGTTATTTAAGTTTTATCCCATTTATCCCACTTTAGCGCGATCTCTGCCGCTCTAGCGCCATCGCCCTAACGACAACTGGCCTGCTGTAGCGGGATAGTAGCCCTAATTTTCCCTCAACATTTTCCTTTCATAGATAACGATGATTTGGATCATTACAATAAATACCAATTTACCCCTCGTTCGTCCCCAAACGATTAGAGAAGGGATAGCCACGAGTCCTTTTCGGAGTACTTCTCCAACTAGCGAACCAAACCACTACGAAACATGAAGGGTTGAGACTTTCCAATTTCGTGACATGACATGTTCCTTACTCAAAAGACCGATCATGGAAATGACCCAACGTACGGAGAAAGAATTTTGTCCAATTTGCATAGCCTGGCCCCGCCAGAGCGACATGCTCCCGCCGGCGGTGCCGCCAGTGAGACATCTCCCACAGAATGGAGATCTAATAAGAAAGGGGAAAGGGGAATGGTTTCCCCATTTCCTCCTCTGCTCCTTCAAACATTCCCAAAACACTCTCAACCACTCTGTTCCGAACATCAAAATTAAGGTAAGATTTTTTATCTTCACTTTCTTTATTTCATTCCTTGCTTAACTACGCTTGCATGATATTAATCAATTGATTAGAATAGGTTTTTGGGGTAGTTTTCGAAAATAATATAAGGTTGCTTGATTTATTATAACAACGTAGCATGGACACTTCCTTTATGTCTCCAACGTCTCCACGGCGTTTTGGGCGTGAGTATTTCGCAAAAAATACGATCGAAACGGTTCCAAAAGGGTTGGGGGAGTCGAAAGGTCTCATTTAGGGGTTATTTGGCTAAAATGATAGTACGTTTAGGTACTAGGATACTTTATAGACTCTGATATGCCGAAATTCTATTGAAAACGAGGGTTTTGGGATGAAGAGGCGCCATGATCGCGCCTGAAGTTCGTCCCAGATGAAGGCCGCTTTGGCAACCTTCATCCCGCTATGGCGGCCTCTATCATCCCGCTCTGGCAGGAATTTTGCCGTTGTGGCGGGACCTAGGGAAATAGTGGCTTGGGTCCCTTTAAAGCTAGAAATTTTCATTTTTTGTTAACCCATATATTGTCTAGTCCTATTGAGTTCTAACGTATACCTTTCAACTTTTACAGGCTTCTCTAAATGGCTGCTGTTAATGAAGTAAATCTTCCTTCTGTTCGGTTCCCCGATGCTACTAGTCGGGAATGGTACCATGACCACCGAAACACTACGTTCTGCTGCGAGCGGGGTTTCTATTTGCTGAACTTGGAGGAGAAGGCACCTGCCTTTTATGCTCGGCTGATGGAGTTTGGCTGGGCTCCACTGACAGAGGGTCCCCCTGCTGTGGGTTCCACCTAGGTAAGGGAGTTTTATGCCGTCCTACCTACTGTTCGCTGGGACTCTTCACACCCCACCATTTGCATCCGGGGAGTCAACATCCTTGAACCTTATAATAGTAGCCACTAAAACATACTATTTTAGTGGCAACATTAGTTGCCGCGAATACCTATAATGGTCGACACTAATAGTATGTTTTAGTGGCAACATTAGTCACCTAATAGTATGTTTTTAGTGGCAACATTAGTCGCCGGGAAATCCTATAATAGTCGCCACTAATAAAATGTTTTAGTGGCAACCCAAGTCGCCGCGACTACCAGTAAGAGTCGCCACTAATAATATCTTTTAGTGGCAACTCCACTCGCCGCTAATTCCTATAACAGTCGCCACTAATAGGAAGTTTTAGTGGCAACATTAGTCGCCGTGAATACCAATAATAGTCGCCACGAATAATAAGTTTAGTAGCAACGTAAATCGCCGCTAAAACCTATAATAGCCGCCACTAATAATTTGTTTTAGTGGCATCATTAGTCGCCGCGAATCCGCCGCGACCTATAATTGTTGCCACAATAATATGTTTTAGTGGCATTGCCAGTCGCCACTAAGAGTATTTATTAGTGGCAACATTAGTTGCCGCGAATAATAAAATAGTCGCCACTAATAATATGTTTTAGTGGCAACGCCTGTCGCCGCTAATACCTATAACAGTCGCTACTAATAGTTGCTTGTTGCAACATTAGTCGCCGCTAATACATATATTAGTCGCCACTAATAGTATATTTCATTTTTAACACAAGTTGCCTCTAATACATATAATAGTCGCCACTAATAGTATGTTTTAGTGGCAATATTAGTAGCCGCGAATACCTGTCATAGTCGTCACTAATATTATGTTTTAGTGGCAACGCAAGTCGCCGCAAATACTTATAATAGTCGCCATTAATATATGTTTTAGTGGCAGCACCAGTCACCACTAATAGTATTTATTAGTGGCAACATTAATCGCCGCGAATACTTAAAATAGTCGCCAGTAATAATATGTTTTAGTGGCACCCTATGTCGCCGCAAATACCTGTAATAGTCGCCATTAATATATGTTTTAGTGGCAACACCTGTCGCCGCAAATACCTGTAATAGTCGCCATTAATATATGTTTTAGTGGCAACACCTGTCGCCGCTAATACCTATTATAGTTGCCACTAATAGTTTCCTTTAGTGGCAACTTTAGTCGCTGGGAATACAGGTAATAGTCGCCACTAATAACCGCTAAATACCTATAATAGTTGCCACTAATAATATGTTGTAGTGACAACCCAAGTCGCCGCGAATACTTATAATTGTCGCCACGAAAACTCTTCCATTGCCGCTTCAATTTCTTCCTTGGTGGCTCCATCTTTCCCATATGCAACATTTTCCTTGATGCTAGTTGAAAACAATGTAGGTTCTTGACAGTGGCAACACAAGTCATTGCTAATACCTGTAATAGTCGCCACTAATTGTATCTTTTAGTGTCAACACAGGTTGCCGCGAATACCTATCATAGCCGCCACTAATAGTATGTTTTTATGGCAATTTTTGATCATCGCTAGTGTCTATATAAGTTGCCCTCAAAAGTAGGTTTAGGTGGCAACTTAATTCACCGTTAATACTTAAATTAGTGGGCGCTATAAGTAGGATTTAATGTCAACTTTGATCGCCAGTAACAAGTATGGTATAGCGGCAATTAAGTATATATTAGTGGCAAGTTTAATGACTACAAAAAGTACTTCGTGAAGTTTGTCGAAGTTTAAGTGTAATATAAGTTACTACTAAAGTCAGCATTAGTGGAAACTTCAATCACGCTAATATATAATTAGCCACTACTAAAAGTATGTTTTCATTACAAGTTTTGTCGCCACAAATGTAATCTTTGTGACAGGGTTATCTTGGACATATTATGTATTGTCTGGATATTGTATTATCACGAATGAAAATGTTTAGATAAATTACAAAAGATAATAGTGTGGAATAAAGGAGTTGTAATGTCATGCTAGTACAAGTATACTATTAATATGGGACCAAAGCACCATAAATTATTGTATTTGAGTAAGCCTGAAGAACTGATTCAGAGGAAATGGTAATTAATCGAACCAATAAATGAGTGATTGTAATGTCAATATGAGTACACAATAATGTGAATTATGGAATCAAACAAAGAAAAGTTGACTATCTCTATGTGCATTACAAGTTTATGAGTCATAAATCATATAGTATGTGTTTTGTCAAATGCCCAAAATTGGGTATGATACAATGGAGGCATTTGCCTAATCTGTTTGGTGGATTATCATTAACAAATTGGCATTACATTTCTACAAAAACAAATCTAAATTCTACATACCCCTTTAGGGACATAATTTGTTTACCTCAGCACTTCTATCTGTCTCTATTTGGCAAGTTGAACCTTCATCAAAATTATCTCATGTTGCATTGTATGTTGGTATAAATCCTTTGGCATGTTGGCTCTCCATTTCTAGAGTCATCAGCGATTTTTGTCGTTGGTACCTATTCCTCTTTGCAGCTAATGCTGTAAAGACAAATTTCGGAAGGTGGAGAAGTGTAGAGATTAGTTCACAATCAGAATAAACAACAATGCAACTGAAAATTCAAACTACAAATAGAAAACAATGATGCTCAGACTCATCGAAAATTTCAACGGGGGCATATCAAATCCTCCAAAACAGAGCATTTTTTGAGGATCCGATGTAGTGCAACAACATTTTTGGAGAGTCCGAACAACACAATTAGAAAGTAATGTACCTATCATCCAGCATACCCAATAGAAACAGATGATCTCGTGTTAAGAAAGTAAATCAAACATCCAGCTAATTTCAGAACAGGCACCAGACAAAAATACAGATGATTGTGAACTTGCTATACCAAAGTTGTTAATGTGCACTTCTCTAAGAATATGATGATTCGCATAAGTTCATACTTCATACGTCACAACACCAACTTAAAGCTCTATTATCGGTCATAAACCAGAACAAATATTACCACGGTATTGTTATGAAAACCCACCTACTGGTCTGGTTTGAATCTTTCCAAAATCAGTTAGGCAGATAAAGAGTTGAATATGGGGGACAAATGGTGCCATAACAGGGGAACAATATATGGACATATAAGACGAGTATATTATGGACAATCTATGGCAATGACATCTATGACTTTGATATAGCAATGAAGAAAAATCATATCTAAGATATTCCACAAGAAAGTAGAATTCAGTTGTATGAGTTACACAGATTAAGGAATATAAAACTGTTTGCAAAAGTTAGCCAACACCGGTTTTCTGTTTTGAAAATCTTGTTAAACTTGTTGTGAACACAAATTTTTTATACACATGATGGAGGAGAATAATGTTATCTTTGATCTTAAAAAAATAATGTTATGGAAAGATAACATGTTGTAATCTCCCAGAAACCACTTACACATCATCTCGTGTGGCAGACCAAAGTCATAATCATTCTGCCTCCTCTTGTAGCAAATGTACGCCACCAACAATACCACGCAAATAAACACTAGACATGATAATCCAATTGCAACTTTACCAGCAGTAGAGAGACCATTTTTACTCCAGAATAACGGACAATCAGGCAAAGTAGGTCCGCCGCACAACCCTTTATTACCAGAGAGGCTGTGGAAGCAAAAAATGCTTTCAGTTAGAAATCAGTGAAAAGACTAGTACATGAAGGAAGTAACAAAATGTAAACCTCTACAAAATTCACCACTATCTACTACATTTCTTTTATCAACAGAACAGAAAGCACTGGGGACACCACCATGACAATTATTTTACTATATTGTAGACATTTTCCAGAAGACCTCAAAGATAACAGTAACCTGTTATTTTTTTCGTGTTTTACATTTTCTACGAGTTTAGAGGACAAAGGAGTTGAATCAAAAGCAGGTGACACAAGCGTCTTCTCCCCACCCCCACCCTAGAAGGCACCATTTGCTATTATATTAAAAGTAAGGCAAAACATGCAGCGAAAGCCCTAATAGCGAAGAATAGCCATACCGGCCATCTCTCAACCTCCTCTCAATCCTTTCAAGTTTCAAACAAGAAGTCTTCCATCTTTCTAAGTAATCTTTTTCTGCTTTCTCTAGTTTTTCTTTACTTCTATTTTTTTAAATAATATTTATAGGTTATTAAATATTAAATTCTATTCAGAAATATTAAGTCTATAAGCCACACACCTTGAGGCATATTTCATTTGCTAATAAGAGAACCCCTCAGCTTAGCTTTGCCTTTTGCAGTCCGGATTTTTAAAAGTCAGGTTACGACTACTACTATTACTAAGTTTCGGTCCTAGATAAGTTGCAGTTGACTATATGAATCCTCAGTGATAATGATGACCTTGACTATATTTCATTCAGAACATAACAAAATATGACGAACATTAGCCATCCTATCCTACCAATAACCTATATGTGAGGACGAGCATATACCTGGTTTGCAAAGTGGGATTCAGGAATCTGTCAAGTTCTATCAGTTTTATACACTAAAATATCTACTTTGAGTTGTTCTAAGCCGCTCTAGGGTCCCTTTCACCTTACTAAAGCATGCTGAACCAAATCTGGATTCTAAAACCGTCTCCCAGGGTTTGAACCAACTATCTGGAGAATGACTTTGTCGTCCATATAAAGCCTCAAAAAACACCATCTGCATACTAGACTAATAATTGTTATCATAAGCGAACTCTGAACTCTGTCACCGGCAATTACTTGTCCAAATGACCACCAAAGTTGGTGTCCCTCAAATGTTATTTAAGTAGGGGAGAATATAATAACCCAAAATAAAGAATATTTTTGTTATTTAGCCTAAAACAAAGAAAGGGCTAGAAGTAGGTCGAAGTTGTGCAATTTATGAAATTAACACAAAGCAATGTAGCTTTACAGAAGCTATCAAACGTTAGAGAAAAAAGTAATTGGAAGAGGGAGACGGGGAGAAGAAGAGAAAACCAAGCTTTGAAAAGAGGTTTTAGGCAGCCCTTGCCTAAGCCTTAGTGGGGACGCAGAGTTACGTGGTACTTGTGTTGATGGGAGGTAGCAGGTATCCAGTGGCTGAGGTGAACACAAGCACCACCCGCCACCGTCATAAAAAAGAAGAGGTTACAGGCAGCCATGTTTTGCAAATGAAATTTGAAATCTGTTGAATTCTATTAGATCTATACATTGTGTATGATATGATACATCACTTACTTGCATGAAACCAGTTTTGATGCCTTGGTATTCAGATTGAGCATAAACGGGATAGCTTACAAGTATTTTGCTTAGTTGTGATTCATCACCGGATATGTGATTTGCTAGTCCTTGTAGCCATGTAGTACTGCTCTACTGTGAGTATCATGGGTTCGACTTAACGAGTGTCAGTGTGCCAAAGGTTACAGCATTGGCATATGCTTAGTGGTTGATGCACTATGTGTGCACAATTTCAGCTATGAAATAGCTTGTGGGCACAGAGGCGGTCCAGTTCAGTATAATATGGTTGTTATAAAGTTGCATTATCACATGACTGCATTGATTTCTGTAAGATACTTATCCCAAAGGCTTTTACGGACAGGTTAAAGATGCTTAGAGTCTAGAAGACCCAGCGAAGTTACTTTTATTACCCATGAAACAAAGGGCAAACTCCAATATAAACCATTTTGCCATAAGGTATTTCTAACAACCTAAACTAGTTTCTACCAGAGGGAAGCATCTCAATTCATTCATACACTAATAACATGAGTAGCAGAGGCACTGTTCACCAAATCAGTCTTGTTTTTTATAGTTGAAGCACATATTCATAAATTAAAATCTACTAAAGGAAGACCATAATGTACTGAAGGAAGAACTTTAGACAGATAGAGAATAACATACTCAATAGCTCCACCATGGACCCCAATAGAAAGAAGTTCCTCGGGCACTTGGCCTTCTAGTGCATTACCATTCAAAAACCTAAGTAAATTACAGTGTAACTGTTAGAACTAAGCTGAAGTAGAGCTAGAACGAGAAATTTCTTTTGACTGAAAGAATCCGAGTGATTTATAACCCAAATACTTATCTTGCTTTCTACAACAATCATGAAATAAGCAACTGGTACCTCACAAAGAGTGAAATATGCAACGACAAATCCATGAAAAAATTATTGAGAACAAGAATGGAGCTTACACAATCTGCAAGGGTGAAGAAGCTAGATTATCTGGTAGGGGTCCAGTAAACTTGTTATTTGATAAATCCCTGCACAAAAGATCTTCAAATGATGAATTGCAAGCTTCAAGTTTCCAATAACATGATGGCAAACCAGTTTGACAAAAGGGGTTAGCCCATAAAAAGAGAGAAAAAGAGTAGAGTGCCGCCAACATATCCTAAACTACAGAGTAGTTATGCACTTGGTTCTACGCCTATTTTTTAACGAGAATATCAATAATTGAGGAGAGTTTTAGGAAAACTTGAGCAAGAAGCACTTCAATAAGACATAACTGGGAGGGTTCAAACTTGAGGCTTTAAAAGGTGACATTGTTAAGTTACCAAAACTTCAAGCTAAGGCCCAAGGATTAAGGACCTTATCTTTAAAAAGAGGCCCTAGGAATAAAAGGAATTTACAAGAGGTAAGTTGTTATGGTAGTAGCAACTGAGTGGATCGGAAAAATCTGGCAGGTTTAATATTCAGGACTTCAATAACGTTCAACAGTTTATGTATGTGGATTTGATAAAACTAATAGTTCTAAGACCCAAAACAGAAGACAATTTCAAGTAAACAAAGAAATGACCAATAACACAGTGCTGAGGTCTGGACTTACAGTTTCACAAGAGACTTCTGACCCAATCCCCACGGTAGAGAACCTCCCAAAGAATTAGAACTTAAGTTCCTGCAATGCAAAAAAGTAAGAGAAGGTAGAATGACTATTTACAAAGGCCAAATTAGCAGGGTTGACAAACAGTAGAAGTGCATAAAAGAAATTGGTGCAACTTAAATGATCCAATCAAGAGAATTATTCATAAGTGCACCATAATGAGTATATGCAAATACTAGTATATTTTCATGCTGTAACCAATTTTTGTTGAACACCTCTTTAATCATATTGACGGACTACCAAGTGAGTAGATTCAGATATTATGCAGGACGATTAACAAACGTGTGAAATTCCAGTATCTAAGAGGAAAATTGTTAAGAGGTAAGAACTTGACAGTTGATACTTACAAGCTTACCAAATTAGACAAGAGCCCAATTTGGTCACTGATATATCCCTTTAAGCCTTGGCTTCCAAGATCTCTGAAAGATAAGAACTAAAAGAATCAAGAAGGATATACACGTGCAGCACTAGTTATCACTAGAATTAAACAGCAGAAAGTCTAGGGATATTTGTTACAGAAAAAGGATCTGTTCTTTCCTTCTTTGACACGCAAATTGAAATTAAAGATTACATCATTTGTCAAGTTAGAAGTGAGATCGGTAGGATATGAAAGAAGAATGCTGTCTTAGAGAGGCTGGAGCAATGGAAATTTCACACTTTAGTCTTTGATGGTCCAGTTACAGTGGCTTCTAAGAGCTCACGTACTAATAGATCTGAAATGTGCATTAATTCCATGACACTTCTTTACATGGCTTCATTAAGATGAATTGACATCCCAACCCAAATGCCTCAGCATTGCCACGGAATTTCAAAGATAACTTTCCTGGAATTGAGTTTTTAAGCGTATTTCTGAGAGATATTTTTAAATGTCTTTTTGTGGTAAGACTGTACAGCACCACAGTATTTAGTCATAACCAAAAGAACTGCGAAGCATACACCTTTTTGACCCAGGTACTCGTGCAACAAGTTGTGCATTTTTCATTCCGTGTTTCATTGTTCAGAACAGAGATATAGGTTCTTTACTAGGGTAATAGCTGCTCCAAACAACTCCTTACACTTCTAATTATGCTCTGGAATTCGGTATTGCAACTAGAAGCAAGATATGATTGGTTTCTCAATCTTCTAAATTAGTTTTCTAGATCGCCCTAATGTTCTTAACACAAATAACCACTTTATACGTTGATATTATCTCATCTATGACATGCTTACCGTGACATGTTAGTTCGTGGCCCTTATCAAATTACGAAATGGACCAAACTAAGAGTAAAATATTGACCTCAATCAAGATATCCGAACATCAAAAGCAGGCTAGACACTAGCTAATAGCTCATATATTCTCCACTCAACATTTAACCTAATTGTATCCACGTACAGCAGACAGAAAAGCAATCACTTACATTTGGGAGATCACAAGCGATCCATTCGTAGTGGAACGACAAGTAACACCTTCCCAAGCATCCCAAGTAGTAGGAGCACAGGGGTCACCAGTCCATCCCATTCTATCAGGAACTTTAAGTGACTCCTTCAATGCTTTCATAGCAACAACTACAAACACAGGTATAAACAGCTGAGTCAATTACCAAATACATGCAAGTTCAACGAGTCCTTAAAATAAACTAAATCTCGCTATACCTTGTGCAGGAAGAGTCTTGAGATCAGCTGGAATAATAGCATAATTCTCCAGCCCACAAATTACAGGAGCACCCACAACAGGCACAAACCTCACACTCAACTCAGCACTACTCAAATTCTTAACAACATATTTGAAATCATAAGCTGCAAAACTCCCAACTTCCTTGTAAATATCTACTCTACTCACATTCTCACCATTCACTACAATCTCAAACACCCTTTTACCTGCCTTATTCACACTAACATCAATTTCAGCAAAATGAAACCATAACAAGTAATCCAATTTCGCGTCTACCGGTAACTGATACTCCAAAAATTCACCCCCTTCACCAATTACAGTAACTGCAGATTGGTACAATTTCAAAGGAAAATAATTTGGTGCTCTATCTACATTTATCACATTTTTAATAGCAGAAATAGCTTTAACAGTTGCTCCGGTGGTTTTCCCCGCAACCTTAGACCGGAAATCGGCATCCGATTGCCATGACCGGCCGAACCGATCAGTATCGTTGCTAAAACCGGGTCCCCATTGATCCGACCCGCTAGAAAATCTACCATAATTCACCAAAATTGAAGTGTCATTGACTAGATAAGAAGCTGGATCAATTTGGGTAATTTCAAGAGAAGCAATAACCGGAGAGTCAGTGGCAATACTGTAAAAACAAACATTAGCTTCATCATCTGAAACTGTAAAAAACAGATCGGAATACGCGCCGGCGCGTGAGATAGTTTCATGCCAAGGTGACCTCCATTGAAAGACAACATTACCCTCAACGGAAACATCAAACGACGGCGAGTGCGACTTTCCGTCGTAATTATCATACACCGTAAACGTCCGGAGCTGGTACCTGCCGGGAGACAAATTGGGGATCACATAACAGTTCTTCTTTCCAGATGAAATGGGGAAATAACGAAGGGTTTTCTCCTGTGAGTGCTGAAAGTGAAGAGGTTCCGATACAACGGAAATTGCTCCGCCGGTGTAGTACCGGTCGGAAACCCATGTAGTATTGAAGATATCAGTTGAATTTGAGAGACCCCCACAATCAATATGCAAAGAATAATCTGTAGAAACAGAGCAAAACAGCTAGTTAGTCAATAACAGTTGATGAAAACTGAAAACTGAAAAAAATGAAGAATGTAATAGAAGAATTTGAAGTTGCTTACTGTAAGGATAGTGAAGAGAAGAGGAAGAAGGGAGAAAAGGGAAGAGGCAAAAGAAGACGATGATGAAGAAGAATGGGAAAGGAGTCATGGTGTAATAGGGAAGAGAGAGAGATTGTTGGTTCTTTGTACATATGAAAAGCTATGGTGATTGCATGGTGGTGGGGGTGGGGATGGGGTAAGGGGTGCGAGATTGGCGGGTAGTGTAGGAGAGAGTATGTATGAAGGAGATGAAGAAGACTGGTATTGCTGTGAGGAAGAGGAAGTTAAGCCAAGATTGATGCTTTGATTTTCTTGACTTTTTGGGACTTGGAGAGAGAAAGCATAGTTATTTCGAGCCGAATATCTATTAAAAATAATTTTTTATTTTTTTACGAGATAGGAGTAAGCTTACATCGTTCGATCTAAAGGACTCACTGAATATCTTGGGCAATATCACAATTCGTTCGACGTACAAGTATATTAAATTACTTTAATAAGTATGTGAGTATGATATTCAAAGTCTCATATTCGTACTTAAATTCTATCTTCTACAAATTTTACTCTATGAAATTATTGTATGATTGATGAAAAGGAGAGGAAGAGATAGAAAGCATACTATGGTGGAAAGGTGGTGGGGTTCGCGAGTGGAATAAAGAAAGAAATTTTTTTAGAACTCAGTTATTAATACATGAAGTTAATATAGTATAATTCAAAATTCATAAAAAATGAATTTTGAATTCGCTTTTAAATAGATATAAAGTTTTAAAAAAGAAATACCATGCATGTAAATTAGTTTCTAGAAATAGAGTTAATTAGCACATGTTATAGATCAAAAGGTAAAGAATTTAGGGTAGTTGAAATTAGTAGTTACAAACATTTGTTATGAATAAACTAATCTTTTGTTTTATGTTAATTCCACTTCATATTTACTAACGGCTTTCAGTAGTATACATCAATGGTTGTAGGTAAAAGAGTTTAATTTCTATAATGTAGTTAAGAATATGCTTACGTGGACCATAGGTAAGAATTTAATTAGGGTAGTTGAAATTAGTAATTACAAAATTTATTATGGTAAATACAAAATTATGTTGTCTGCCTAACTTGATACTTGTATTTATATAATGAGAAGTTTTGAATTTGAATTATACGCGTGGAGTTGCTTTTATTGCTTCATTCACCTTTAATATTGAATTTTTCATGTATTTGAATTTAATCAAAGTTCGATACAAATATCAAATGCTAATAATAATTTAAGAAGTTAGATGAGTAATTGATGAATAAATGAATCACGTGAAATAGGAAGAAAGTAGGAGTTAGGAGAAATGGTCCAAAAGTGAAAAAAATATTGCATTTATTTCATAGATTTATTGAATGATAGTGATACATTAGTAAAATGATGTTGCTTTATATGTATTTAGCTATATTGATTCTGTTTTATAGCCTATAGGTGTTTGGTTCAAAATAAGATTATTCCATTTATAAACTTAGAATTATAATTTCATAATTATTATTTCGGAATTTAATCCCAACTCTATTTGGGATAAGTAAGTCCAAGGTTTTGATATATTATGCCATACAATATAAAATATGTATTTAGTTTTTTGCACTAGATAAATTTCCATATTAACATTGACTTTCTTAAAATAATTTGGAAGAAACTTTGGAGAAGGAAAAACATGTAGTAGTTTGTGTTGCCCTTGATAGGGGGAGAGATCAAACATGACTGTTAGGTTTCAAGATGAGGTGTACATGATATATTAGGAGAATTTTATATCGGATTGAGAGAGAAAATAGAATTTTTTTATAAAGTATAACTTAAGTTCACATGATACACACACTTTTAGAGTTTGATGTGGCATAGTCCTAAATACAATTTTATGTGAGTCTAAGCCTAAAGCGGATAATGTGTGTCATGGATTTGAATCGTGACAAATATGGTATCAAAGTCTATATTCATTCAGTACAATGGTGGGGCAAACCTCAGCGAGGACGTTGAGTCCCTAAGAGTGTGTATGCGATGCCTCTAGTGGAGGGAGGGTCAAATATATGACTAACAAACTTCTAGACTAGAAAGTTTCTAAAGATGAGGTGCACATGTAACCTTAGGCGAATTCCATATCGAAATGAGAGAAGAAAGTAAAGAGTTTTATAAGGCATAGTTCAAGTTCACATAGTACGTACATTTTTAGGGCTCAATGTGGTGTATCCCGAAACATATAGCTGTGCGGTCCTAATCCCAAAGTGGACAAGATGTGTCACGGACTTGGATTGTGACAAATGTGTATGTGATGCCCCTAACCGAGGGCGGACTAATGAGAGTGGATCAAACACGTCTGTCAGGCTTCTAGGCTAACAAGTCTTGGTGCATATAACACCTTAGACGAATTTCACATCGTGACATGAGAATGTGAGGGGAAAGTGAAGAGTTGTATAGGGCATACATGGTATGCACACATTTAGGGTTCAATGTAGTGTAGCCCAATAGACAAATTCGTGCAAGCCTAGACCCAAATCGGACAATATGTCATGGACTTGATTGTGACACTTTTTTTATCCCATGGTTAGTAATCTCAAGATTGTTATCCAAGGACAGAGCTAGAAGCTAAATGACAGATTTGACCAAATTCAATAACTTTGATTCAAACTCTATATTTATTTTAATAAATTTATTGAGTATATACAAATTAATAATTTAGAATTAGTAGCTAAAAAGGACTAGAATCCCAAACCTACAAAGTATACAATAAAAGTAATACCACGATCATCCTACAAAAAAAATCTCACACTTATTTATATCAAAATCAAAAGTTCAAAAATCAAAAGTTCAACTAAATACAAAATAAAATAATTTCATATTTTATCTCGAAATTATTATTCTTTATCCTTATAATCAAATGAACCCTAGTTTAATAATTAGGTGAATATCATAAAAATGCACCTACAAGTATTTGAAGTGTAAATTTTTGCCTTAAAAGTCGGGAAAAAATAGGAGAAAGAGACCTCAAATCCAAAGAAAGTGAGAATATTAATGGAGCAATGTTGAAAGTAATGGAGGGTCCTGCCTTAGCTTTGTTGAAAATGAAATGAAACTATAATTAAGACAAAAAAAAAAGAAAGAATTAATAATAAAGAAAATGGGACAAAATTAACTAGGCAACAAAGATAGCAAAGAATTTCATCATCTATTCATCATCAAACAATTTTTATTTTGTTGTATAAAATTAGTAAATAGGGTAAAGAAACAAATATGAATATTTTGGGATAGTATTTCTTAGAGAAATCAGAGCCAATGAAGAATGAAAGAGATATATATCATTATCCAATGAAAGAGATATTTCTATTACTTTTAAAGGGGTGTCAAGATGTACGAGTTAGATTGAATTTGGACGAATCAAAATTAGTGAAATGATAAATTAAATGGACAAACCATTGACCTATTCGAAATTGTATGCTTTAGTTTGAACATTTCATTATCGTTAAAACAATTTAATTAACCTAAGGTTTTATGAAGTTCTTATTTCCCTATCATATAAATTGCTTCATTAACCTAAGATCTACTAAGAGATTAAAAAGTTAAATAATCTTTTACTAAACTTGTTTAATAATATTCTTGTTTTCTTGTGAATTTATTTATGTATATTAGACGTGGTGAGCATGCTCATGCATTTGGATTTAGAGAAAGAAACCAAAGAGTCAAACTTATTATATTAATAATTCATATGAAATATAATTGAAGTAAATTAAAGTATATGCCCCCCACCATCTACCAGCGCACATAATTAGATTTTTTTATTAGTTAGTACCACTTTAATTTTTTGACCTAAATAATTTTTCCATCTTCACAACATACGTAGGAATAAGGTTGAGATACATTCAGATTTTATTTGTGAAATTATATTTGCTATGTTATTATTGTTTAGTCTATCCCCCCAAAAATGGTACTTTTATATATTTAGAAATCATTTCATATATCTTTTTAATCTTATTTTTAGTATGATATGTTATAGTTACATAAATATTTATAATTTTTAAACTAAGGTGGACCATAAATTGAGACGTAAGAAGTAATAAATAATGGTATCCCAATAGAGTAGCCTTTGTAGGACCTTTTAGTTTATTTCACACACAAAACCTTGAAATACTAAATGTCATTATGTTGCCTATTGATTTGGAACAAAGTCTTTGACACAAATTTTGGTTCACATGGTCTTCCCTAGCTGGATTTATTTTTCTAAAGAGATACTTTAAATTTTGTTATGTCAACCTTTAGATTATTATTTTCGGTAGAGTTAAAGAATAAAAAATACATCTAAATTATATTATTTTATTAAGTTTTATATTTGAATTATTAAGAGTGTGAGTTTTGTTTTTGAGCTATAACTTAATAAATTAACAAAATACACCTAAACTAATTTCTGATAATGTGTGTACACATTCTCTTTTTTGTTTAAAAATTTTGTTATGTGACACTCTCTACATGTAAAATAATGTCACTGTGTCAAATCTAAATAAATTAATATAAGGTTAAAATTTAAGGTCAAAGGTTAAAACTAGATTAATTTATTCCAATCGTTCATCCATCATATTAGTCGTAGTCGTGGTCTCGTCTCTGTTGTGGCATCGATATCTCCAACTTGAAAGGGGAGCGCTTAGTATTTTGAAGAAGTCGGTTAAAATATATTTTAAAATAATAATTTATCATCAAATAGAGACGTTGTACATACGCGGACGAAGATTTTATGGGAAAACATGTCTAGATCACATTTATTTCTAGACAAATATTAAGTCTAGTTAACGTTTAGGTGTGTTTCGCAAACCATTAGGTAATAGTTAAGGTAGGAAGCTCATATTCTCAATATAATCCATATATGAAACTTAATAAAGTGGAATATAGTTTGAGTGTATTTTTTACTCTTAACTCTTTGTGATACTTGAATTTTAAATCTATCATATTTGTTTAATTGACTATTGAAAAGCTCAACGTAATAACTATTTTGATATCAGAAAAAAAGTCAAACATATAACTTTCCTTTTTAAGTAAAACTAAAGCTCCTCAAAGTTAGGTTTGACTTCCATAGCACTTGAAATATATAGAGCATATAGTAGTATTTAATTAGTAAACTTTTGATTTTGCAAACTCATATATACTTAATTATTAGTTATTACCATGTGCAATTATTTATTTTCACTTACTTTTTAATTATTTTTGGCATTTATCTTACTCGTAGCAAATAGTCATTTTCCAATTTTGCGCTAAGCAAGCAAGCTATCGTTCTATGATAGAAATTGAGGAAAATAAAGAATGTCAAGAAGAAAGGAAATAAAATTTTAGGGCACGAATACTATATTTTTAGTTTTTCTTTATTTTTCCTTGGCTTGAGTCGAGTGAATAATATGTTACGTGATATATTTGATCATTTAGTCAACAAAATGTACGTAAGTCGATATAGCTTTATGTATATGCTCTTTAACTAATATGCATAATATAATATGGTTAAAAATTTATTCCCAATTTTATGTTATGGTTCAAACTATGATACTTATTGTCCACTTTAAGTGTCTCATGTTTTATATATAAAGCTTTTCACCTTTTTCTCTCTTAGTATAAAAATCTTAAAATATAAATAAGGATAAAATAATAACGATAAATATTTTGAAACGGAGGAGGAAATAGAAATTTTGAAGTTGCAGTCTTGAGTTATGTCACCTGATAAAAAACTGAGACCTCGGAAATTGAAGAAATTAACTTGAAATTCTGGCATTTTTTTTTGTGCATGTAGCACACTTGTTATTCTATCACATTTCAAAAAGTAGAAAAATATCAAATAACGCCTTAAATTGTTATTCCCTTCGTTATAATTTACGTGATATTAATTATTTGATTTAATATGATATTTCAAGAAAAGATTTTTAAACTGGTGATCTAAAATCAGTTTTAAAATGTTTTGATGATTATAAATCACTTCATTAAGGATAAAAAAATTATTTTAAATTTAAATTAATATTAAATATAGAAAAAGTTGTTATTACTATGGCTGATTAAAAAGAAATACTCCTATTGAATTATTGTATGAATTGAGACAACATAACAAAATTCCAAAAATATTATTAATTTCAAGTGTTTGTGACTATATAATAAAACCAAAAAATGGAAGAAAAATCCAGTTTCCTAAGCTTGTGGTGATGGATATTAGGTACGTAGTACTACCCTGTCTACCCCAAAAGAATACATTAAGGTGGATGAGACTGCTTCTTTTTTAATTAGAGGTTTCATGTTCGAGTTTTAGGTATGAAAAAATTCTTGATAGGAAGTACTATCCTCCGAATAGAGTCTCACCCGATCCAAAATTTGAATTAGTTCCTCTAATGCATCAATATAAATATCAAACACCGAATAAAAAAAATATTAGGCAGTACTACTAGTACTTAAAACTCACACCCGTGACATCCTTCACATCTGTTTTTGCTTTGTTTTTTTCCTTCCAAACAGAATATTAACTCTACTAAATAAATAAAATATTGTTTAGTTTATTATATAGTAAAATAATATATAATTGACGTTAGGCACTCAATTTTATGTTGAAAAAGGGACACATTTTGTTTGTCATTTATAGACATGCATGCAGATTCTATGCCGTAACTTAATCACATTTTTATATCAATTGTATGTATTAGAACATAGTATATATCTAATTAATTTGAAACGGAGTTTGAAAGAGTTAAGTTTTAATTTCATCAGCAAGTAGCTTCGGTTAAAGCAAAACTCGAAGAATCATGATTGATAAATGATAAACTTTGCAACACGAATTAATGAATTGAGAAATTAAAGATGTTTTCAATACTGACAACCGCTTTCTCTGAAGTAATTATAGTGGTTCTTGATCGGAATATCTATATAATTTTTGAATTTAAATTTAATCAAACTTTAATGTGAATACGGAATACTAAATACCAGATGAATCTAATGTCACTCAAGTTGTCATTAGATTACTATTGTGGTCACCTCATTAGAAGAAAAGAATAACCAAGATCTACTAACTATTGGATAAAAAAATAATAAAACTAACTATTTGAGAATCTCTAAAGTTGCCAAGACCTTTAACACTAATTTCTTCTCTATTTTTTTCATAAAATATTTCACGTAATGGTGGGATCCAAAGTTAAAAGTGATGCTCTCTGTATAATCTTGTTATATCTCATTTTGGAGTAAAAAAAGGTTACAAGAATTTAATAGGAGTACATTAATATTGAGTGAAGATACTTGGGCTATTATTTGGGCTTTATAGTATTTGGGCTGAAAGTATGGTAGCCTTTTCAAATGAAAAATAAAAATAAAAAAAGGAAAAATATAGTATATATATTACATATAGTATCTTTGATTTGTGCAATATGTTGTTAGCATGATCGATGAGCGTAGAAATCTTAAAAGAGTGTGTTATGACAGATAACAGATTAAGGAAAATTACCAATAAAATTTTAGGATAACAATAATCTTCTAAAAAATAAGGTGCATACGAGACCTTAGAGATGTCTCATATCGAAAATGAATGAAAAATAAAACGTTATATAAGAGAAAACACAAATGGAATTTTTTATATGAAATGAGTACAAAACTAAAATCCCCTCAGTGGAATTTTATTTTTTTCAAAAGATAATTTTTGCCTCTCCATTTATTACTGCAAATAAAATAAAGTTTATTTGTAATGAGCTACTTCCTCAATTTGAAGTGGATGTATATTATTTGAGGAAGAAAAAAAATCCAAGTTAGGAAAGAAATCAAACATTTGCGGGGAAATTTTAGTAGTTTAGTTGATTGGTTACATGATTTTTATTTTTTTCAATGTTCGATTCGTTGTAATCTCATCCCAATTTAAAAAAACAAACAAACAAACAAAAAAAACATTTGCACACATTCCAAAATGTCAATTTTTTCCAAAGTCAAGAACTAATTTTAAAATCCCAGTATTAAAGAGATTATTTTAGTATACCATAGACTAATGTACCTCCTATTAAAATAATAAATGGTCAGCATGCACTAGTCTTAATTTTCATATAACTTTTTTTTTAATCCGATATTCCATATATGTACTAGAATCTCGGTAAATTCAAATTTGCTCCATATAAAACTATTACAGTAGATTCAAAACATAATTTTTTTCATAACTAGATTCGAACTTGAAATTTTTAATTAAATATAATAAATATTATTAATCCCACCACAAATCCACCACACTTGTTGGTTAATCTATTTTCATGTTTCTGTGTGTTGTTTGGCGGGGATTTTGTCAAAAAGTGGGTGGATGATCCCATTAAAATTTTGTCAAGTCCAATGAGAGATCGTGCAATGTTTTACTACGTTGAAATCTAAAAAGTCTAGACATAGATTAACACTAATTAATTACTTAATTAAATTGGCCTCTAATTTCTAGATGAATGTTCAATTCAGAATATATCCTTCATCAACGCCACCATTTAAGAGTTCTATTTTTTTTATATATGTTTTATTTACACTAATGTAAATATATTTTTTAAAAAAGGAATATAGATAAGTTAAACGAGTCCTGAGTCAAATTGGTCATTTTTTCTTCACTAAAATGCAAAAGGACCATTTGTTTTGAAATTTAACAGAAACGAACTAACCACTCAACTTTGAGTGAGATGGCTTTTGATAAGTATATTTTATTAATTAGTTACACATTTTATCATACACTATTTTTCTCTTAGGAAATTTCGATTAAAACAAGTTAATAGGATAGAATAAGTTAGAAGTTTTTCTAAAAAAAAAAAAGTTAGAAGTTAGATCCTTTTTTTTTAATAGATAAATTTCTTTCGTTCTTAATTAGAGGTTTTTAATAGTCATGAATGCGAAAAGAAAATATGTAAAAAATACTTTTCTCTTGAATAAATTTTAAAGCATCGAAACGCGTCAACTACAAATAGCAAACATCAGACTATATATTAAAAGGTAAAGATAACTGTTATAGTATTTTTTTTTTTATCGTATATATGTTCAATCTGGAACCTAATAAAGATTGCTCCAATTAAAGTATCTCAAATGAGAAAAAAAAAAAATCAAATTCTATTTTGTGATGGTCTACCTGTCTGAGATATGATTGCAATAAATACATCAGTATTACTAAATTAAATTGGCTGACAATTATTTTTTAATAAATAAATATAAAGGTTCCGCATCCATTGATGATCAGAGAGTAGGTGACATTTTTTACCACAAAAAACAGCTCAAATTTACTACTACCTCATTAATTTACTCCCACCCCCAAATTAATTGGAACCCAACAAAACACTTCGGGAGTCATTTGGTATGAGATATAAGGTGTAATAATTTCGGAAATAAAATATAAAATTATTTTATCTGTATTTCATTGAAGATATTAAACATTTCTGAATTTAGCTATTCCATTATTTTTACCTTAGCATCCATTCATATATATATACTAGATAAATGTGCTTCGCTTCAGCACCTTGCAAACATAGTTACACAGCTTCGCAACAGTTCACCTCTTAAAGTGACGAAGCAGTTGATTTTCTGGATACTAATTCTTAGTACAACAAATGAGGTATGAAGCTAAAACTATTAGATACTTAGGTATGTTTGAGGTCTAATGTAACTCGTTCTACTTAAGTACTATCACTAAATACAACAACAATATACCCAATTTAGTCTCCATAATGTCTATTCACAGTCAGTGGTGCATTATAATTTGAAGTCTAGCAACATTTTGCTACATGAAATGATTTTGGGATTGCGAAATTGTTGGGTGAAGAGGATAGGTTTAGACATACTAAGACTATTGGGACTATCAGATACATCGCGCCATGTCACTGTTAGGAACCGAAAATAAGCAGGTGTAATGCGGAAGCTAGCAAAGCAAACCTCGAAAGACCACGAGTAAGAGGACAAACGAGAATCACACCAAAAGAGACAGATTTAACGTGGTTCAGTCAATCGACCTACGTCCACAAAGGAGATGAGCAATCCACTATAAATATGAGAGTACAAAATATAGAGAGAAATAATCTCAACCAATTCACTCGGAATACAAGGATGTACACAAAATTCTCCTCCATAACCGCAACTCTCAAAACCCTAGGACTACATTGTGAACGCTGATTAAGTTAAAAGGAACAATCTTATATTTATAGAGTCCTAAAACCTTTCCTACAAGAAAAGGACTAGTCAAAATATTAAACCTTTTTCCTAAAAGGAAAACATATTTATGGTAAGAAATCAGGACAAATAAACCCCAACAGTCACAAATACAAATTGTAACAATATATGTTCTCTTTTCTGCACTTAATTCTACCTCTTAACAAAAATTTTGAGTACTGAAAATTGCAGGTTGCAATATAAGAAAAAAATACTCTTAAGATGTCATCTTAGAAGTTTACGCACAAGACCATTACTCTCTTTGTATGTCCTAAAGCTTCGTACAAACTGAAATTAGATAGATAGACCAAGACAAAGAATGATTGAAGCTCATCAATAATGCCCCTTGTCATATAATAGATATATGTGGAATGAATATGCTAATTTTGCTAGGATCGACATAGTGATCGGTGACAACTCATTGCACCACAGAGGATATAGAGTATACTATCTCCTTTTTTAGAATCCACTTTTGTATCTGTAAGCAATTATCATATGACAACTATTGTATAATGCTAAAAAAAATAGTCACATTTCTTCAAACACCTAATGTGTATATGTGTAAATATCAATATAAAAAATATTAACAATATACAGAAGTCATAACATCAAGTAAATAGATGATTTTTATATATATATATATATATATATATATATATATTATATTATGGTGACCCTCATATGCAAAAGTACTGAATAGATCAAGAAAAGAGGTAAAAAAAAAAATTAAAGTAGCAACTCACAATAGGATTAGCATATCAAATTCAAGAATTCACCCCTAAAGCAGACAAACAAGGCAATCACCAAAAACAAAAAGGGAGATAAGCCATTAATTATTACTGGGAAAAAAAGTGACTACATCATAGCTGTAAAATAACTTGTTACAAGAAAAAGAGAATATTTGAATTTGCGCGCAAGCAAAGAAGTGCAAAGTTAGGGAAGCAAAAACTAAAAACTAAAACTAACGACAATACGTTTTTCTCCTCAAGCTCCTTGCTCTTATCACCAGGCTCCACAAAAGGTCGATATTCAAATGCTTAATATGCAACTTTTAGAATATCAACCCATATATAACTTTTTTTAAAACAAATATAAATACTCCGTTTTATTTTATATTATTTACAGATATCCCAAACTCAATATTTAATAACTGCTATATATAATTAAAGAAAGCAGAATCAGGATATCCTTATTAGCTCTCACAGGTGAAGCAGTGCATTTTTCGACAACACAATGATATATGAAATAAATATCTCGGGCAAAAATCGAAAGTATCAAAACATATCCCATCTACATCATTTGCACAAATTCTTTCAACAAATGTACTCAATACAAAACACAAATAAGACTTGCATATAGTAGAAACTTAAGAGTTCTCACCCAACATATAAAACACCGGACCTACAAAATAACTTACACAACCGACACACTAACTAACATATTCAAGTAGTAACTACAAACTAAGGAAACAATCTTTTTATGAGCCTCATGCAGATTTTACTTCGACAATCCGTCTTGGTGACTAATCACACATGAATTATTACCGTTAAAGCTTCTACACAAAGTTTAGAGGAGTTTTAGCTGAAAAAATTATTTCAAAAAATCAGTTCTTTTATGTATACTGTCAAATGAATTAGTAACTTATCTGCAACAATCAATATTTCTTCTATCTTGTCAAATGCACTTGTGTGCAATCATTTGGCCTGACGGTTTCCTTGGACTTCTGCATCCTGTCACTAATTTTCAAAAGACCCCAAGTTCTCCTTATAAATCTTAAAGCTCTGAAATATAGAGAGAGTTTTTAAAAGCTTCCTTTCAATCTTTTAGTTGCCTCTTTGACTTCAAAATTACAACATAATAACCATTATTAAGAAAGTAATGGGACAAAAAGTTTAAAAATAATTGTCACAAGAGTGGATAAAGTTTCAGCTTGATAAAACAAAATTATTCACCTTATAAAATTAAATTTTTGCAGCGTCAAAAGTATTCAACTCCATATGAACTGTGCATCACATTTCACAACCCTTAGAATATGCAAGTATTTTTCAGATCATAAAAAGAACAGGATATAAGCATAGGGTGGATGAAATCAAAATTGATACCATACATACTTGGTATTTTTTGGTAGTGCCATTAGTTTCATCTAATATGTACTTCATTGCCTCTGGGTTCTTGTACAAAGAGAATCTTTAATTTTTTAGTACTTTGAACTACCTAATCTCGCACAAAGAATTTCAAGTTGTTTCTTTACACTCTAATAAGAGTATCAAATGTGTGCTTAAAAAACATTAGGGGTCTTACACACAAGAAAGCAGACCAAACAATAGAGAATATTTGAATCATGTTTAGCTTGAAAATTAGCTTACACCTAAACAAGTCGCTAGTTTTTAGATTAAAAAATATAAAAATAGTGACATCAACATTATAGTATAATTTTTTGAGGTAATTGAAACAATATAAATATGTGTACTTGAAAAAGAATCATATTGCAAATCATATCCTATTAGTCATTTCTATCCCATGTATAGGTATTTCGGAAAAGAATAATATTGCAATTCTCACTAAAAAAAGTCGAGGTTAATCCATTTTTTTCTGATAAACATAGGTCATATTTTGGCTGCTAAAAATCATTTATCAATCCACAAGACCACAACTCTATACACTATTTCAGGTGTAGCAATAGCTACTGTTAGAGACATATCTTGATGCAATTTTTCAATTAGATGCAGCCCTGATTGATTTCTAGAATTAAAACCATTTTTGGTGCCACTCTACTAATAACTACCATTCAACAAACAAACACGTTACAACCCTCAGTCCAAACATTGAACTAATTTCTGTCCAAAAAAAATGAAAGGATTTCGACTACAATTATAGCATAGGTTTTGTCTATAAAAGATATTAATTATAGGATAGATATCAAAATAGTAAAATTTATCCATTGTGATCCAATATACTCTAATTTTTTTGATAACACAAAAGATACCCAATTATTTTCTTTACAAGAGAACAGGAATGTCTGTTAAAAGTGAGAATTTTCAATATTAAAGCTAAATTTTGAGATGAAAGCTTATAAAATTTATAAGTACATATTGCAATTGTTGGAGAAGAGGTAAGAAAGTTTGCCATTGCACACTCGATGAAGAGGTTGCTGAGATTTTCATTTAACATTGAGTCACTGATGAGCCAATTACATTTTTGTTGTTGCCCTTAAATGAAGTAAGATTTTCAAAACTGTAACTGGTCGTCCCTCACTTTTTTTTTCCTAATTTATATTATTATTTTGAATTCAACTATCAGAATATGCCTTGAAGGCTTGAACACAAATATCAGAATTTTGTGTGTTGAATTCCTAAGCAAGGCATATTTCATTTGCTAATCTAACCTGATTAATAATAAAAAATTTTTTAAGATTTTATCATCTCGTTTCGTGAAAACAAACAAACTTTTAAGCCAAGGTAATAACAACTTTTGGTACAATAGTCATTTTTAAATTGCAAGAGAAACAATAATCACAAAGACCTTCAATACCACCAAAATAGAGTTGAGATACCATATATGAAATAAGCCAAGATAGTAATGCTAAGAGTCCAAGCGATGATGATACTTTGACTGCTTAGGCAAAATATTACATTTACAAACGAAAATGTTTCTTAGGTAAAATGATCAGTACTGCCTATAAGGTTCATGAGAAACTGGGAAAAAAAAGAGAAGAAAAAACAATCAACAAAAATTTTGTAAACCCACTTTTGAGCCCTTCATCTTTGTAAATCGAATCTGAAAACAAATTAAAGAGAAAAAAATTCTTAAATCTTAAAAATAAAAGAAAAAATACTACGGTCAAAGAACAGTCAAGCACAACAACAATAACATCATCTTGTCGCTCATTGGAGATGATACAGCTCAACCTCAAAAATTAATTCACGTATAGGCAACGATATTTATAGTACCGTCTTTTAATAGTTAATGCACTACCTCACATATTTGAAATAAATTAATTCACGTATAGGCAACGATATTTATAGTACCGTCTTTTAATAGTTAATGCACTACCTCACATATTTGAAATATGGATGTATATTATAAGGTGCTATGAGATTCTATTCCTATCCAAATCCGCCAGGCTGTTTGACGTTGTAATCCACACTCTTGCTCTGTACCAACTTAAAAATTGGTGGATATTATTATTTCATTTTAATTGTTTTTTTTAGTCCGTATTAAAACATGCACTAATATACTGATTATTATATTCAGAGACGAATCTATGTATATCGAAGGGGTATCACATCATTCAATGGTAATTCTATATATATAAGGAAATGTATAAATATTAAACGTGACATCCATAAAAATAGCGGGCCTTGTAATTTTAGTGGTTAAAGCTCATGTTTACCATCTTAAGGATGAAAGTTTGAGCCTTGGTACGAGGTATAAGGTGTGGGAGCTTTTTATGTATATTACTGTTCAAAGCAACATAACATCTAAGATTCTAATTCCTGAAACTGTCTCTGATTATATATATTTGTATTTTGATACACATCATTACCGAACAAAAAAAGGAGGGAAAGAGAGAGAGAGTACGAGATGTTTGTCTCATTAGGTAGTTTTCTCATTAATAGATATGGTATAAATGTTTGTCTAATTAGTTAGAGTTTCTTAATTAAGTAATTAACCATCCCCCCCCCCCCCCACCTTAAAATGCAATGTATGCCGTTAGATTTGGCCATAATGAGTTAAGATTAGTGTACGGACGGCCCAAATTAGTACGGGCTTACAAAAGGAGTCCGTGAAACCACACATGATTTATGTTTTTTCTTTCTTTTATTGTTAGAAACAAATCAGTGTCAAACAGACAAATACGCGGCATTCCAGGCTGGCACCATTCAATTCACGAGTTTGTGGAAATCTCATATATGCCCTTCTAATTTGGAAGGAAAATATTATTTTCAATACGTAAATATCAATAATGTAAGAATTAATTATGAGTGAATATATGTATAATTTTATGTAGATAAGGGTTATATATGAGTAGATACTCTACCTTCTATCATGCATAAAATAATACCTTATTCAGTATACTTGATTTCACCATTGTACCAAAGTGACTCCCAAGTAAATAACTCAATGTTCAATCAAGTGCACTATCTAGTTTTCTTGTGAAAAGTGCGTAACATATAATATTGTACCAATTTTTAAAAATATATACATAAAATATTTGAAAGATCATGAATTTACATGTTTTAATTTTAGTGCATAAACTCTCATAAAGCTACTCGGATATGGATGAAGATGAATGTATTGAAGAATGAAAGACGATAAAATCAATGTGTAATGCTATTGAAGTGAATGCATAATTGGTTGAAGCTCAACGAAGCGTTTTAAATAAAATTGTAAGATAATTAAGAAGAATTAATATATTGTTTACTACTAATATTATATGCTACCCATACAAGACGTTTCTTTTTGTTCACACTTCACACAATAATAGAAGCAGTAATATTTTATTAGATATATGATGTTATAACTTATAACATATGATTGAATTTTAAATTTGTGCATGATGATTAGCGGTGTTAACTTATGAAAGACGAAATGTTAAATTATCTTTTTAAAGTTCTCTTTGAGTATAAAATTATACGTCGTAAATTCTATAGATGTAACTAACTTATAACTGTTTTTTTAAAAAGCTCGTGGAAAAAACTCCGTTAACAATTAACCCTTTTTCGTTTTTACTAGTTCAACTTTTTAGCTTTTTTTTTTTTTAGAACTTTGTCTCCTTTAAAAAGAGTATATTTCTCTAAATAGAAAAAGTTTATTTGTTTAATTTCAATATGTAGGAAGAGTTGTTAATCTTGGAGTCTTAAAATAAAGATACGGAAAATGTATCATTTTTTGTTAACAAAAAAATTGTGATTTGAAACATATTATTTCTACAAGAGGTTGATTATAGAGAATATCAGGAGAGATAGAGATAGGCCGAAGAAGTATTTGAGAGAGGTGATAAGACAAAATATGATTCAACTTCAGGTTATCAATGACATGACCTTAAATAGGAGGGTACGAAAGACACGTATTAGGGTAGAATGTTAGAAGATAGTGTAATATATCTTGCTTGTGGTGGTAAGTGTTTGTCATTACACTAGAGGGATATTATTATTGTTTAGTGTGTTTCGACTATCACACTACTTACTTCATAGTATCCATTCTTTGTGCCTGAATTTGTTGCCGAGGGGAAATTTCATAATCAACCTCACTAGTGGAGGTACTGGTAAAAGTCTGTGTTCATTTTACCCTCTCTAGACTCAACTTGTGGAATTTCACTGAGGATATGTTATTGTTGTGATCTCAAACATATTACGTGATAAGTTGAATTTAGAATTGTGAAGAAAGAAAACACATCATTTTTTGAAAATGATAAGCAAATTGAAACGGTAATATTAATAAATGTTTTTTTTACAACGGTATAGAAAAATAAAACAAATACTAAATTGAAACGGAAAATAGTAATAAATGAAGAAATTTGCTCAAATTAATACAATGGGCTCAACGGTCACTTTACCTAAATATTTATTTCTTCTTCCTCCACTGTCCTAAAGCAAAAAATAAAATAAAATCCCTTTTTAGACTTTTATTCTCTCTCATTTCTCCGGTCATCACCTCCGGCAATCCCCGTCGATATGCCGCCGGAAAATCACATCATCACCACCGTCCTCCTCCTCCTCATTCTCCTCCCTCTTCCTTCTTCGGCCATCGCCACCACCACCGACACCCCCAAATTCCGGGAAGCTCCAGCATTCCGCAACGGCAAAAATTGCCCAATTTCAAAATGGCCTAAAAATCCCTACGATCCATCAACTATCCACATCGCAATGACTCTCGATTACTCCTCCCCTTACCTCCGCGGCTCAATCGCCGGCGTACTGTCCGTTCTTCAACACTCTACTTGCCCGGAAAACACCTTCTTCCACTTCCTCGCCGTTCGCCGACACTTCAATCACCTCAACAAAACAATCACCTCAACTTTCCCTTACCTAAATTTCAACCTCTACAACTTTAACCCTAGTTTAGTCCGTCACTTAATCTCCTCCTCGATCCGCCGTGCACTTGATCAACCCCTAAATTACGCTCGGATTTACCTCGCCGACTTACTTCCGGCCACCGTTAACCGGATTATTTACCTCGATTCCGACCTCATTGTCGTCGACGACGTCGATAAACTCTGGAACATTGAGCTCAACGATCGGGTATTAGGTGCCCCGGAATACTGTCATGCTAATTTTACTCACTATTTTACTCACAAATTTTGGTTCCACCCAATTTTCCCGAACACATTCGAGAATCGAACTCCATGTTATTTCAACACCGGAGTTATGGTAATCGATTTGCAGAAATGGCGAAATGATCACTATACACAAAAACTTGAACACTGGATGAGAGTTCAAAAAAGGTAATTTCTTTTGTCTCGACTAAATCTGAATTCACGCCCTTTAACTATTAGTAGTATTTGTCGATCAATAATTTCCAATATTATTCAAACCTTTACAAATGTTGTTGTACTTGAGAGTTCGAGTAATAAAGATTTCAATTTTAACTTAGAAGTAGAAAATATTGTATTTTGTGTCTAACATGTTAAAAGGTGTCGTTGAAACTTCAATTTCGGACTTGTATATTTGTTGATATTATGTTAAATGAGTGATGGTGAAACTCGAATGTTCAATAAAGTGATTAACAAACTCGAATCTTACCTCCAATATGTGATTATACATGTGTGATTTTAGGACATATATTACACATTTATTTACTTAATTACATTTTCAACAGGTACAGAATCTACGAACTAGGTTCATTGCCTCCGTTTCTATTGGTATTCGCCGGAAATGTAAAGCAAGTGGAGCATAGATGGAACCAACATGGGCTTGGTGGTGATAATCTTGAAGGACAATGTAGGGATTTGCATCCAGGTCCAGTAAGCTTGTTACATTGGAGTGGAAAAGGGAAGCCATGGCTAAGATTAGACTCAAAGAAGCCATGTCCATTGGATAGTTTATGGGCACCCTACGATTTGTTCCGACATCAATCCTTGTTTTCGGATAGTTGAGGGGAGTCGAATCTAAAATCTTTGATTAAGCCCTTCTTATTAAATATTCGAACTCGAGATCTTTGATCAGTGTGAATAATTGTTAAGAGTGAGCTGGAGACAGTGAGACTGAGTTTGTAAAAAGACGAACGAGGACATAAGTGTGTAGGATAGGGTGGTGTAGGAGGAAGGGTAGTTTTGAGATTTTGAGGAGAAAAAGTTCATCTATGTTATTGGTGGGGTTAAAGAGAATTTTAACCGTTGGATTGAGGTGGATGGTGGATTTACCAAAAGTGTGGGGTCATGGGGGTGACGTGGAGAATGGTGATTGGTGGATGGGATTTTGATAATAGATTTTTGGAAGGAAGTAGTTGGATTATGGGAAGATTCTTTATGTCGCTTTCATATATTTTTATTTTTGTTGTTTGGATGATTTATATGCACTTTTGTGTCCTACTTCAATTATTTGCCTTCTTTTTTTCCTTTTTTTATTTATGATTTATGTCATTCATAAATCATTAAAAAAAATGTTGTTTGATACTCTTTGATTGAATTGCTTTTTATCTCATATTGATAAGTCCATAATTTTGAAGCATCTTTTTTGAAAAGAGGATTTATATATTGATGCTTAAACAATCGTTTTAACATTGTAAAATTTGTGTACACATTATTTTCAAATTCCACTTGTTGAATTGCTCCCACCTTTTTGTTCACTTGGAAACTTAAACTCACAACCTTTCAGTTGAAAGTGAGGGTACTTACCATTCGAGCAACTACTTCTTATCAATATGAAAACATAATTAAAGGCTTGTGCAAAAAACTCCTAAAACTTATTTTTCAAATTTTTATATTTCATATTTTAAGTTTGAAATTGAAATAATGCATCAATTTGATAAACAAGTTCTTTTAAGTAACCTCTCCTTAGCTTCTTTTTTCTTTTATACATCCTAGTTTGTGGGGAAATAGGATAGGCATAGGCCATTCAAAAAAAAAATCTATGGGAAAAACTAAAATGAATTGTATTTGGATAGTTATTCTTGTTTTAGAAGTTACAATTAGGGTATTGAAAGTATAAATTGTTAAAATAACTTTTCGTAGAAATAGTGTAAGCTCATGTACAAACGACCCTTATAATTCAATTTTTATCCCTCTAAATCCTACGCATAACAAGAGCTTTAGTGCATCAGACCAGACTATCCTTTTATTATGATGGTATTCACCATTAAAATTGATCAACTCCATAGAGGCCTAACTAATGTTAGGAGTTTTACTTCTAATTTTAAAGCAAAAAAAGGTTGTGATTTGAACTCTAGGGAAGAACTTCCTAATTAAGCAAAGTTTTCTTTAAAACATATTAAAATAAACTAAAAAGTGGAGAACCTTTTTGGTAATTATACAAGGTTTTAAAAGCCAACATCGTATTCCACTTAGCTAAATAATATTCTTTGTTTTTTGCTATTGATAATCCTTACATATAATGCTTAATGATTAAGCAATGTAACCTTGAGATAACTTTGGCTAACATCAATTCATATACCCCTCGACTTGCTACCTAGATCCAACCTCACTAACACAAGTATTGACAATATTGTTCATTAACGCTTAACAATATGTAAGAAATTTAAATAATGTTATTTATTTTTAGAGAAATTTGAGTTATGATCTCTCATAATTATCAATCACTATTATTACGAAGAAGATAGATGAGGATATACCTATATTGAATATTTCATGAAACTAGCTTTTATCAACCCTATTTAGAATAGCTAATCCCACTAACTATATTTTACTAGTATAAAATGGTTTGTGGACTAATTTTAGTAAATTTTATTCTGCAGATTGTCACCTCATATCTCATTAACTAAACAAATTAAGGATCAAAACAGTTAGTTGTTAATGAAATTTCTTGTTACTTTCCGACAATACACACAAAGTAATTTTTCCTTTTTTTTATGAGTGTTATACTTCTCAGTTATTAGTGGCTAAGTTATTCTCTCGATAATTTCAAGACTTTTTTTTTTGCTTCTAAGGAATATGTTATGTAAACTTATATACTTGAGAATAAAGTTAAAGCAATATCTTCTTCAATCTTTTTCTATAAAGTTATATTTAACAAATACGGATTGTTTTCTATTTTAAAGCTAACCAATCTAATGGATATCAAATACTTGATCCAAGCAATGTCTACATGAAAAAGCTGGAAACAAAAAGCACATCTTCCAGTATTTTGATTTGGGAAAAGTAGGAGAGTGAATCCACTTTGTGATGAAATCGGCCTTTGTTATGCTTTTTCTTGAATCGAGGGTCTATCGGAAAATAATCTTTGTACCTCTCATGATAGAGATAATTTCTATGTACACTCTACCATCTCCAGAACTCATCTGTTGGTCCAATTTTAATTTACACCCCTTTGTGGTCCGTATAGAATAAGAATTAACCTAAATAGTCACTTATCTAGCTGTTTAAATTAAACATAGCCGGTGGATATTTACTATAAGTATATACGATGTATATAAGCGTAATTCATATACGATGTATACTTTATATATATCGACTAGAAAAAGTAAAACAGTGAATCGACTACTTATTTGAATAGGTATCCTTTTTCCTATGCTTCCACTGAAAACAATAGGAATGGTATTACTATTTGGTACACTTCTTGAAACAATTTTGGGCTTGCTGAGGTGAATGGGCTTTTGTTGGCCCAATTTCTCTCCAATACCATTTGTGGTTTACACTCAGTTTTTCCTATGCTTTCCCTGAATACCTTGTAGATATCTTTTGTATCTTGCAGATGATAGATATCTTGTATATAATAAATATCTTTTAAGTACCATCTTTATTTGGACCTAATGAAAACAGCGAAATCATTTCTGATGGACTCGTTGAGAATGATTCTAAAAGTTGTTATAGGATTGTCAATTGGTACATTTCTCTGAACAATTTTGGGCATGCTGTGGTGATATGGGCTTTTTTGGCCCAATTCTCAACCTATCAAGCCATTAGCCCATCATTTCTGCTCAAAGCCCATTAAGCCACTATTTATTCTTATGTGTATCTTCTCTTGAACTTGTTGAGTTATTGTGTTCCCAAGTTCGATAACAACAACAACAACAACATACTCAGTGAAATATCATAGGTGGGATCTGGAGAGGATAGAATGCATACAGATCGTACCCTTACCTTGTAGAGAGATTGTTTTCGAAAGATCCTCAGTGATTCATTTTTGTCCATAGACATACAAAACAGATAAATGGACCATTTTTGTTGGCCCAAAAGTTTGGCCTGTTCTAGGTGCTGGGAAAAACTTGGGCTCTTAACTACAAGACTGGCCCTTTGGGCCAATTTTGTTTATGGACTTGAATGTAATTGGATTCATTTTCCAAAAAAAAAAAAAATGAAATACCAACGAAAATTGAAAATTTAGCTAAGTTATTAGCTACCTAATTAGAAGTCCTAGAAATTTGTACAAAAGCTACTTGATCTACTTATGTAGATATATTTCAAATATCTTTACGAGCTACATGAATATACCAAGTAATCTTCATATTTTTCTATAACTTGTCTACTATATATACTATCATAGAAAATATCAATTAAGAATTTTTTAAAAATATCTTACCCTTATTTATGTCTTAAAATGTAATATCTTTTTATTAAATATCCGCTCAGTATGGATGAAGTTGAATACCCGATCTTCTTGGACAGAACTTACATTTACTCTATTTACATGTCATCACCCCATAATTAATTTGTGTGTAGTCTTCAAATACAATTACTATGAACATTAAAAAAAATAATTTATCTTGAGCTTGTAAAATTACGAACATTTTGAAACAACTATTTTTAGAAATCACGACATATAGTTCGAGACGAAGGAAATAATAGATATAGGAAACTTCTTATCATAACCCTTCTTTTTCTTTCAAGATTAACACAAATTATTGGAAGGAGGAACCTTCATGTGAAACTTTAAGACACTTTCCATTAAGTTTCATATTCTATATAACTATATTTCCCATCACTAATTCCCACTTATAGTCCATAATCTTAGTTTCTAAGTTGTCAAAATGCAACTAAGTTCCAGTGAGATATTTTGCCTTGTATTATTTGATTGACAACTTTTTCCACTTCATGCAGTCAACCCTAATTTAATTTAAATTTTAGTGATAATTTCAAGTAATTAATTAAATAATTAATTATGTAAAAAATAATAGCAGTTTCGTACAGTAAACACACTGGCATTAACTCATAATCCGAAAACTTAGCATACTAACACAAAGCTAATTAATTAGTTTACTTCCTTAAGTAAAGTTCCATCGATTTCGATGCCACTTGCTACATAACATTTGTATAATTATACTCTCTTCGTCTCAAATTATCTGTTGTGATTTTTAAAAATAATTGTCTTTAAATTATCAGTCATTTATTATTATTTGCCCGTTTTACCCTTAATAGTAATTACTCTTGACGACTACAAATACTTCAATTATGAGGTGATGACACGTAAATAAGGCAAATATTTAATAATGATAGATTATATCGATTTGAAGACATAAATGAGGGTATAATAGTTAAAATATCTTATTTAATGTTTTTCTTAAAGGTCTGTAAAAGAGAAACACGATAGATAATTTTAGACCGAGGTAGTAAAATTTATGATTTAAAAATTCATAAAATACACTTATTTTAATAATTTGAAAAAAGAGAATAATTAATGAAGGAGTTAATTAAGCAAACATGAGGTTTGAAAATGATGACTACATTACATACCATGTGTAGAAGTAGCATGGTCATGGACTAATTAAATATAATTCGTTTTTTAATTAATTACTCTATGCATATATTAATACTTTTATTAAAAAGAATTAGTTTTAAAAATAATTAAAATATGAAAGGAGAATAAAATATGAATATGATTATGATGTCGAGAATGGGAAGAGCAACCAGCCGTATCAACCACGAGACCTTCACGTGTGGCCACATCTTCTTGTTCACTACCAACCCTAGTGGGGCTGTGCCCATTCTCCCTCTTCTTCCGCTTTTACAACCGGAATAAGGAACCTTAGAATTCACCCTACCTGTCGATGAAAAAATGGGATTTGTAAATGCAATTTTGAGAAAAGGGAATTTGATCAATTGAGTCAATGAAAAAACTGAAATCGCTAGAATTCGTTGATCACCAATACGATCGTGAATTCATTTTTGAACTTTGTACACATTACGTATCACATTATGAGAGTTGATTATTATGTCCAAAGTCGTTATACCACATAAAAAATATGATGTCGAAGATATATAGGGTCAGTGACTAAAGTGAGACGTAATAACTAGAGAGATATCACACTTATCGACCTCCCCTCCCCCACCCCCTTTCCAACCAATCTTCCTCCATGTTTTCTCAAAAATAAAATTTAAAAATCATCAAGTAATAATTTATAAATAAAAAGAATTAGAAGAATATAGTTCCACAAGCATGGGGTGTCCAATATTTAAAATACTGAAATTACATTATATATGCATGTCACTTCCATGCATGTATTTGTACAGACGTATATATTCAAATGACAATAACAATAATAATAATAATAATAATAATAATAATAATAATAATAATAATAATAATAATAATAATAATAATAATAATAATAATAATAATAATAATAATAATAATAGTAATTAATAACAACAAAAACAATTAATTGTCTCAATTGAAAATACAGACTTTGATGTTATACAATTATTTAAGGTAAATGCATGTAATTAAAAAATACAGACATATTTTAAGCGGTTAATTTATCTATACAATATTTATTAAGAATACGTGTGAGAGTTTTTCCAAAATCTGAACAGAAAATATCTAATAAAAACATTTATCATATATTCAGATGTTTAATTCAAACAAATCGTAGTTTGAATATCTAAATTAAATTCACTAATAGCTTTAAAGAAATACCAATGTATTAAAAATTGTAAATCCTTATAAAGGGAATCCGAAATTATCATATGGCTTTTCACCTAGTAGCTGCTACTTGCATTAGAACTCAATTAGTCAAAATTCACATATTATACAACAAGATTTCTCTAGTTCTCAAAATTTCAATCCAAAACCTTTAATAAAAATTGAAGGGGTCCAAATCATCCTACTACAACTCATATCGATTACGTTGTCCTTCATTCCCTTAACAAAAGGAAAGAGTTGTAAGAAACAAATTAAAAATTACCTTATGCACAAAAATCGAAATCAACAGCTTCTGATAGTGTCGAAAAGACAGTGAAATTTAAATAACGTTAATTTTTATTTAATCAATATAATCCCTTGGTAATTGAAAGATACTGTATTTATATTATTAATTAAGTGAAATTGGGTGGAACACAAGATAAAGAATACTATGGGTTATAATTTTTATAATTACTAATTAATCATAATTTAATCTATCACTTAATTGGATTTTGAGCTTTTACCCCATTATATTTTTTCTTCTTTTTTGTCTGGAATCTATTTAACAAAAAACTCTGTCAATTTGAAAAGGAGTTATAATTTCTTGGAATTTTAAACATTAAGTTATAATATTTATTAAATTAATTGGAAATATTGAATTCACGTGTGATAAGTTTGACTAATATTATTTTTTGATCCATTTATTTTTCGGTAAGTTGCGTAAAATTCTTGCAACAACAAAAAGCCAATAATATCAAAGAGGAATTTCTACACGAAAAAATGTGTAAAAATAAGCACGTCTCCCAATATATAAAATGATTCGTTATGGAAATTCTCATCGATATTTTCTAATGAGTTTAACTTTATATGTTGTATTTGATGGTGTACTCAATATTGTACGTAATTTCATAAAATGTGAGATTTATAAATTTGAAAGCAAAATAATATATATGTTATAACATGTAAAGACAACTTAATAGTGTAAAAATAATAATTATATTGGTAGGGGTTCTTTATCCCAAAATAGTGTATTCTAGATGAATTTAGATTAATTGAATTTCAATCGAATACGAGGTAAAATGAAAAAACGATCTCCTTAAATGTCCTCTTTATCATATATTAATAATGTGATTTAATTATTTTTTGTCTGCGTATCCCTTGAGAATATATAATTATGTGTTTTTTCTTGGTCTAACATTTCATGCCACATCATATGTTAAAAATTATTGAAAATGCTTTGAGGACAGCTTTATAATTTAATTGTCCATCATAATGAACATTATGATGAAGTAGTAAGTAATATTCTTTCATCTTTAATCAGAGATCACAAATTTTAAGTCTGAAAATGAAGTTGCATTTGATAAATATTGTTTCTCCTCCAAATTATGTAAGACTTTTAAACGAAAATCTAAATTAATCGAATTTCGAAATGAATATCCAACCCCAGCCTCATAGAAAAACAAAAAAAGCATCATAAAATTGACCTCCTTAAAAAAAAATTGTGTTTATGACTAGAGTCTGCCTCAGCATCTTTAATTTTATCCAATTCTCTTTTTAACAAGATAACAATTTTTTTTCTTGAATAAGTTCATCATCTTTGAAATTCTTTTGTCCATTTTATACTTTAATTTTATAATGTCCCTTTTAATAGAAATTTTATATACACATGAGGAAAAGAATATCCTTTTTTTTTTCAATCAACAAAAGGGAAAAAAATAAGTGGAATAAAATCACAAAAAAAAGAGAGGAAAATATCTTCCTCCTTCACAGGAAGAAGATTTTCGAATTAATTGTCCACTAATTAAATTATACCTCAAATTCTCTTTTGATTGAATAATTCTCTTATCTTTGAAATTCGTATGTTGTCTTATTTTTATATTTAGTTTCCCTTTAATAGAATTCTACACATGATCAAACATAATTATTATTATTTTCATTTGAACTTTTTTATCTTACTATGTAAGAAAAATCATCTAAAAACTATTAAAAATAGAATATTAATTATGCTATTTATTTGCTTTTAGCAACAAAAAAGCTCTTGCGATTACTCCGTTAATGAAGTGAATCAGATTTAACCCGAACTATTGAAAATAGAATAATTATGCCTTCTTCTTTTTTAGCATAAATATATTCTTGTATATGCCCTCTCTGTTAATAGGCTTCACAACATATATAAATTAACATGAAATATATTGTGAAAATACTCCACTTAACAAATAATAAAGATATTTTTAATGCCAAAAAGTAAACTAAGAATATAGTTATTCTATATTCACAATTTAAAGATACTTTTGACCACTTTCAACACCACATAACAAAAAGTGGGGAAAGAATACAGAGATCAAAATCACTAAAACAAAAAGGAAAATATCATCCTCAAGAAGCTTTTCAAGTATATGCATATGTATATATTTAATAATTAACTATCCACTAATTAAATTATTCTTCTTGATAATTTTTTAAATTCATTAACATCATCTAAACCATACTCCATTGCTATTTAATTTCTCTTTATGGTAATCCACATCACTATGCAAATTAAATAAAGTACGTGTTAGTGTTCATATTAAGTCAAAATATGGATAAGATTACAATAATTAAAAGGTCATTAAACGTTAAGAAGGTGGTTAAGATGTGCATATTTTAGTAGGATCCAACTGAATTATATATACCTTAGGTGGAACCAACTAAAAATTTATTTATTTATTTTTCAATTATTTTTTCTTTGGACAAAAATATTAATTACACATAAGCATGAAAACGACCTTATGATAAAAAATAAATTATGAATGAACCAACACATAAATACATGTTGAAATGGCCGACCCGTTATGTTTGTAGGTATTGCCTACACTATTTGTTTATAGACTATGACATTTTGTATACCAATTATAACCAATGTTTTGACTTGAATTATGCAAAAAAAAAAAAAAAGGACGGGGGGGGGGGGGGGAGGGGGGGGTTAAAATTGCGTGGTGGATTTAAAATTCTTCTTAAATGATTCTATGAAATACTAGTCATTTGGTTTATGGGATAACAGGTTATAATTTAGAAATTACTTATTTCCTGATTCAAATCAATATAGTATTTGTAACATATATACTGGCCTAATTAATTCAAATTCATCTATAGACTTATTAAGAGGAATAAATTACTCTAGTCTCCAAAGTGATTCTTTAATGATTCAAAATAAAATGCTATGATATAAGAGCAAAAGAAAATTTTCAACTATTAATTCGTCAAGATTGTAGTAATATTTTCTTTACAATTATAGTGTTTAAGTAGTTTACGTGCATTTCGACTAATTTAACATATATTATTTTCTACTACTCACCTACTCTTCCTGTTTTGTTTTATTTAATCCTTATGATCTGACTATTTATTAAAAACTTGTTCAAATTATACTTTGCAAATCTAAATTTAACTACTATTATAAAAGTAATATTGAAAGAAAATAAAAAGTTCTATTTTTTTAAAAATATAAAGGTCAAATAAAATGAAATAGTGAGAGTAATATTGTTTTTGGTCTCCATTTAAATCTGTGATAACATTAGGGAGGTGGATTATACATGTTACATACTACATAGTTTATACTACATATGTAGTTGTATATTATATTATGGTTGTATAATGCTACTTTATTTTACTTGGTTGTGGTATGGGGGTGGGTGAGGTGGGGGTGAGGGGTACCAAGTGGAAAGTAGGACCCACATAAGAGGCATTGCACATCCTTTGATGGCCCCCATAGTGTCCTCTTTACTAGACCAATACAATTTTGGACCACTCTCCAAACTCACCTATAAGAACCTCCTCTTTCTACTCAAACTTCAACACATTCAATTCATTCTCTCAACACACAACAAAAGAAAAAACATCATCAAGAACTCAAAGCTCTAAATCAAGAAAATCAAAGATTCCATTTTTCTTCCTTCATTTTCTTGATTTTGTAACCACACACAACAATTTGAATCAAATATGAAGATGGGAAGCTCAAATATGGGAAGTTCAAAGAGGAGAATTTCAAGTAGAGGAGTTGGAGGAGTTCTTAGAGAACAAAGAGCCAAACTTTACATTATTAGAAGATGTGTAGTCATGCTTCTTTGTTGGCATGATTGAAAAAATAAAAAAAAAGTAGGGGTTTTTGTTTTTATATTCTTTTCTATTGTTCTTTTCCCTCATATTGGGAGTGTACATATAGCAATGGAGGAAATTAAATTAGTTAAAATGGGGGTTAATTAACAAATTTTGTATTAATTTTAGATTATTATTATTAACTAGTTCTTCTTGTATACATATCGGATAGTTTCAATCAAAGAAGAAGATTTTGATTCAATTTTGTGTCTAATTTCTATTTCTTTCCCTATTTACATGGATTTGAGATTATTCCGATATAAAATTTGGGATTAACTTTATTCAGTATTTGATTGTTGGTGTTATCTATCCATGGGTGTGTTCTTAATTATAATTTCAAGATTATAATTCTGGGATAACTTTATTTTAACAAGCTTTTTGGGATTCAAATTGCTAGTCAAATACTTTGGTTCAAGATTATAATTTTGGGATAGTTTTATTTTTGAGCCTTTTCGTTTATATCAAGTTTTTCGAAATCAATTCCTCTTAATGTTTTCTACAATAGGGAAATTGAAGTGCAATTTAGATGTTGGTCAAATACTTTGGTCATGGAGACTTAATTAATTTGTTTGAAATTAGTTGATCCAAAATTAGATTATTAAGTGCATCTAAATTAGATTTTAATGTTACTTCATGATTTCAACTTCAAAAATTTGAATTAAAGTTCTACCATATATTTGAATGTTTATGAATCTGTAAGTTTTTTTGTACATGACTTTCCCTCTTAATTTTTTTTTTTTTTTTTTTTGCTTTATTGTTATTTTATGTTTTGGTGAGGGAGGAGATGAAGTACCTTAGTGCTTTTTAATTAAAGTTCATATCATTAATTATGATTAATTTTTTAAAGCATGATCTAAAGTGCAAAACTTTTCATGATTACAACTTACAAGGTTAAATTTAGCACCTAAAGCTAAGATTATAAAATTGGCCCATAAATTAATCATTTGGTGAAGCAAGAGACGGTTAGGATCAAATGTACATAAAGTTAGTCAAACTAATTTATCCCAAACTTTTTTGGAAAAGCACGCTTAATAAGTGTTTAAAGCACAAAATATATATTATAATAACATTTTTGTAATTTCCTTTATTCTCCGTATCAATTTATGTGATTGAACTTTAAGATTTAAACGTCCTAAATATTCATTTTATCAAGATATATGTATTATCTTTTTAAACTTTTGAAATTACGCATATATTCACTATCAACCGTCTATATCTTTCAGAATTATTAAGCAACTCTTCCTATTTTGGAAGGAGTTTAACATTCGGATCCATCAAAGTGTCAATGATTGTATATATTCCATGTTTCGCTTCGTTTTTGAGGCGATGCAGTCCTTGTGTCTTGTTATTTAATTAATAGAATACCTTCTCATCTTCTAAAATCAGCTTTCACAATTCATAGTATTTTCTCAGTCACATCTCTACTCCATACCTCTTCGTATCTTTGAGAGCCACAGTAATCAATCTAGGCCCAACTATCAAGATGTTATTTACTTTTGCCAAGTTATTGACACCTTGTACTTTTATTCCCTTTAAGTTTTAACGTTTTAATAACAAAAAATCTTCAATCTTTAAATTCGTACGTCTTAACCACTAACTTTCTCTTTCATTTTAATATATAAAATTTGTCTAAAATAAATTTCACAATATATTTATTTTAACTCGTTCAAATTCTCTCTATTCATCATCACGGTTGATGAAAAAGAACTTATATTATATATATATATATATATATATATATATAAACAGTGCATGTATAGTAAAAAGATCTTCTAAAGTACATATGTTATCTTTTTAATTATTTTTTCCTTGTTTTTACTCTTTTTTTTCCTAGCACTTTTACGGTTGTCTTGTTATTATGATAATCTAAATTAATATAAACATTACTTTAACATAAAACTAGATGATAATGTGTAAGTAAATCTCGACTGATTTTGTTGTCGAGAATCAAACAAACATCGATTATAGAAAATATTGACGGCTTTAACAAATTAGTAAAGACTTTTTTGTTAAAAAAAAATCGAATTTCTAAGCATGATTAATTGAATTATGAGCATCGTCCCAAAAGCCAAAGGGCAAGATATTATTCTTAAAATCTGCTCCCTCCATCTCATATTAGTTATTCTAAATTACTATTTATTGATTAATAAAATTAAAATAAACTTAATTAAAAAAATTATTTTACTTTGACAATTAATATTTTCTCCTGAAAATGTAAATAAGTTTATAAAGTTTTAAAAAAATAATTTAAAGATAAATTAGTAAAATTGTCCTTTTATTTCAATTTCTTAAGCAGAATGTAGAAAAGAAAAGTGGACGATTAATATCGGATAGAGGGAGTAACAATTTACTCTCACCCTCCATTCACTTTTACTTTTCAAGAGTCAAATTGTATGGAACCTTGCTTGATGAATATTTTATGATATATATTTTTCCATCATATTAATTCTGAATATTAAATTTAAAATTTAAACTAATCTAATTCAATTTAACACTGAAATTTAGTCAAAAACAAAATACCACCCGTAACAATGAATGGAGAGAAGAATTAATATATTATAAAATGTACCAAAAAAGCAATTCTTCATTTTGCTTTATTGCATACCGTTTTTATTTTTGGTGATCAAGACTATAATAAGTCTACTAGATACATGAAACTAGTCTCAATTAGTCCAATTATTTGTTCACTTTTTGCTACTATTGGAAAAAGCACATTAAAAAAGTGTCTTACACTATTGTCATTTGGTCAATAGACACACTTGCTTAAATTAATCATAACATTTATATGGAGTTACTACCACGATTATAAATAACACAAAATTAAACGATTATAATGACCTCATATAATATTTGTTTTGGATTTTTTTGGGCAATTATAGAATTTTTCATTAAATTACTACGAGATCGAGCATTAATAATTCATACTCAAATAAAATAAAATAGAGTAAATATAATAACAATATATTCAATATAAACTGATAAGTAGGATATGGCAGTGGCAGAGTCATCTGAATCCCTTCAGCGAAAAATTATATTATTTATATATGATTAAAATATTTTTTTTAGATATATTATAGTAAATGTTGAACCCCCTTTGGCTATTTTGTATATCTATTTTTTCAGATTTTGAACCCCTTTATTGAATATTCTAACTCTGTCATTAGGATATGAGGAGGATGAGTACTATATACCAACCTTACGTCTACCTTACATAGAATGTGGAAGTTATTTCGGATAGATATTCGATTTAAGAAAATCATTTGCAAAATAATTTTGAAAAAAATGCTAAAATAAAAAGTTGTGATGAAAATATCGAAGAAAAAAAGTACTGACCATAAAAATAATACAATAACCAAAATAAAGAATGTGATAATAAACTTGAACTAATTTATTGATTATGACAACCAAAGGTTTTTGGTGGTTTATAATTTAAGTTTTTTCCACAATAATTAGTGGTTGTTAAAAAACCTTAAACTTCTTTTTAACTTACAATTAGATGATAATGATTTGATATAATATTTGTTTGGATATTCTTGTTCACACAGCAAACATGGAAGGGTTTTCATCCCTTTAAATTATTGGAGTTGGGTAGTTGTCTTCCAATTATATATATAAAAAAATAATAATTCATTTTTCACCCAAAATCCGTAATTATATTTTCTTCAATTGTAATTTTACTAAATGTCTTATTATATATCGTTGTATTCGATATTCATGAGCTCGACTAAATTGAAATATATATAAAAAAATTTCATTTTTGGAGTAAAACGGTTTCTAGTAAAAATAATTTTACATTAAAAAACTCGAACATGAAACCTATGGCGGATTTTTAAAATGTGTGTTTTTTAAGTGGTATAGGCTTATCATGTTATCTAATGGTCTTCTTAGGTTTGGTGGTCAAAACTAGTTTTGTGGGCCAATTGGGTTTTGGAGTCCAGCCCATATCCACATGTGAGACGTTTACTGTCAGAAAATGACTTCCAAGTTAATTCCACCTAACAATATTACTACTCATTTATTAACATTCATAAAATTATTATTTTTTTGAAAAGTAAAAATTTTGTAACAGGACCACTTATTTTTTCTTTGCTTTCCAACTTGGTATTTAATATCCGCATTAAAATATGATTATATTTAATTGCGTATGTAGGAGGAGGCGAGCAAGATTTGTTGATATATTTCAAATACATGTGAATTACATCAGATGCATGTATCTATGTGTATACGCGTGTGAGATATGAGAGTGACGAACAAGATTTGTTTATGTATTCCAAATACATGCAGATCCGTTTGAATACAATATATATAGATCAAATTACATCTAATTATGACTCTATGTATCTCGAGATTTATATATCCAAACGCACCAAAATTTGATAAGATTCGTAATATTACAAACTAGCGTATATTTATGTAAAATAGATAAGGAATCATATTCTTATAAAATATTTCCAAGCATTCCATTGAATCTTGTCAACATTAATTATTTTACCATAAGGAAAGAAAATACAAAAAAAAAAAAAACAATGACAAAATCAAAGTTTTATACTTCTATTACATTTCAGGATGGATGTACAATCCAATTTTATTATGTTGCATACTTTTCTTATGAGTAGAGCCAAATTCACAATTCAAAGTGCAGACTTTAAGAAAAAAAACCATACATGTACATCGATTACAAAATAAATAAATTAAGTTGAGCCCTTCTATCAAATAAAAAAAGAAATAAAGTTTGTGTACATTTTAATCCATTATTTCACTTCTAAAACATCACTAGATATATTGTTATTGATTAAAAAAACAAAATACTTCCTATTTTTCGTACATGCTACATATATACCCACGAGATTTTTTTTGTATTGAAAATTGAAATTGAGACTTCTAATTAAAGAAGAAACCGTCTCATTAACTGCACGGTATCTTTATGGTAAAATTGTAAATATATACACTTTTTTTTTAATTTTCCCATATTTAATTTGTAATTCATATTAGAGCTAGACTAAATCTGAATTTCATATCGAAAAGGGGGTAAAATGAACCCTATCAAAAGTGAAAACTCGAACTCGAGACGTCTGATTAAGAATGAAGAAGTATTCACTAGTCCACCACATCTATACTTGAAAACTCAAACTCGAGACGTCTAATTAAGAATGAAGAAATACTTACTAGTCCACGACGACTCGATAGAGAGGGAAGTGTCCAAAAAAAGTGGGCCAAATAGTGTCAAGTAGTACAGGAGCTGGATCAAGTAATTTTATATTCTGTTGTCGGCCATGTAATCCAATGTGACACCTCAGCCCAAAGACTTTGGCCCAACATTATGTGATCAGTCAAAACGGCAGCCTTATCCATCTCCACGTGCACCCTTTCTATCTTATTCAAAACCCCTATGTCTTCATGGTCCCATACCCCACCCCGTCACCCCACCCCATTGGGATTCTTTTTCTAATCATCAATGGTCCCCTAACCCACCCCATCCCCAGCCCCACACTTCATATATACGTATATATCATTGGTGTATATGATGGTATATATGTATAATAGCTAGATAGATTTGCGTGGCAGGTTTAGATTTCTTATTGGTTGAAAAATTATATTATATATATAAGATTAATATTTATTTTTTGTCATTGTATGAGAGTATACATTCTTATGTGTGATCGTCATTACGATTTTTCAAATCCAAACTCATATAGTTCAAAACCTAGATTCGTCTCTGCATGTAAATTAATGTATCTACACATTGTATTTATACGTATAAACAACCCTCTCATACAACCCCCCCCCCCCGCCCCCCCAAATAATGTTTTTGTATGGTATTTTGTCCAAATTTATGCAATCCATATGTAGGAATAGGACCACAAAAGGGACAGAAGCACAAGTTGAAGGGTTCATACTGCACATTGTAAAGGAAATGTACTTTGGCCAAGTTTCAAAACTTTATGACCCCTCTTGCATTGTTTGTGGGTTAAATTATATCACTCTTCTTTTTTTTCTTTCTATAGATAGATTCAAAGTACTTAGTTCAATAGATAATAATTGGTGGGTCAAAATGAACATATAAATAAATAGGGCTAGCTAGTATTGTTTGTGACCTATCAATACAACATGGTATAACTCTACTATTTTTTCACATGTTGTTGCACCTATATTGTCTCTTTCATAAATAATATATCGATCACATTCCTATTTAAATTATTATAATAATTAATAAAGGTTCACATAAATAGTACAATATATATATAGTCATTAAGTTATACTAGTGTGATTTTACTCGTGAAATTCGAAGCAAACCTACCTCTAGAGTAGGAGGGTCACATGCCTTCGATAACCTAGAAAGAATATGTGTATGTATAGTAAATATGAGATATATAAATAAATTATAAATTTTATATATATCTACGATACACAAAATCTTTCTATAATCCAATCATTTAATAATTTACAATTTAAAGATAATGTCGTAAAATATTCAAACCCTAAGTTGTCTCATTGTTTTCTTATTTTATTTTATCCATTAAAAATAAAAGAACAGCAAATATTGTAGATCCTTGGTGGTGATCAGTAGTTAAGGTTAGGTATGAAATATGAAAAACAGTTACATATATTATATGGTTCATAAAATATATATTATTTAATGTAACTAAGATTTGGTGCTTGAATTAAATCAGATTTGAATGAGACAACAATATCTAGTTTGTTGGTTCTTGCCTGCCTATGAAAAAATATGAAGTAAAAGAATATTTTTTTGATATTATTTTAGAATCTCTCCAGAGTAATTGAATCAGTAAAATAGTTTTTGATTACTCAATTGCATGTTACTGAAGATGGGTAGTTGGGGATTTTATTTTATTTTTTGAAAAATAAATTTATTTTCCATGTTGTGATTAGGGTTCGAGTATTGAAATCTGTTGTTGATGTTTGCATCATGGTATGCTCCATATTGTACATCTCTTTCCTGGATTCTGAGTGAATGCAGAATATTTCGTGCATCAACTTTCCTTTACACAGTTTTAATAAAGAAAAAGTAATAAATGTTATTTTTGGTTTCCCATGTATAACAACCTTTGCTATTTTATTAAAAAATGGGAGTGTTGAAGTAACAATAAAATTATCTCCATATAATTTATAAATCACATATTTAAGTTATGAAATCAACTATTGATATTTGTATCATGATATACTCCCTATAGTATATATACGTTATATAGGATCTAAAGAGTATGGTCCTTCTCCAAACCCACATGAATGTTGAATGTGTTGTTTTTGGTATTCCATGTATAAAAGTATTTGCAATTTTATAAAAGAATAGGAGTGTTGAAGCAATAGTGAAACTGCTTTTGTATAATCTATAAATCACACATTTAAGCTATGAAATCAACTATTGATATTTATATCATGATATACTCCCTATAGTATACGCTCTTAGAATGTAAAGAGTATGGTCCTTCTCCAAATCCACGTGAATGTTGAATGTGTTATTTTTGATGTTTCATGTATAAAAGTGTTGGATATTTTATAAAGAATAGGATTGTTGAAGCAATAGTGAAACTACCTTGTATAATTTATAAATCATGTAGTTAAACTTTAAAATCAACTACTGATATTTGTATCATAATTTATTTCAATATACGCGTGAATGTGAAATTTGTTGTTTCTAGTGTTCCACGCAACAAAAGTGTTTGCAACATATTATATTTTAAAGATTAGTGTCGAAATCTTTTGGCATTTGTGTTATGACTCCAAAAAAAAAAGTTCAAAGTGTCAGAGAGCCCTTTGTGTCTGATTCTTGAGATACATTATGGCATATGGGAAGAGGGCACTAGCTAGATTTATAGGATGAAACAATTTAAAGCAAATAGTGGCCCATTTTCGACATCATGTCCAAATAAAGACACCTGGAATTCATATAGCTAGCTGTTTTTTTTAATTTTTTTATTTTTATAATAGAGGTAGGATATTATTACCTTATCTCTATACAAGGATGAAGGTGTAAAAAGACTACTATAAGGATGAAAATAATATATTCAGCGTAATTTCATAAATATATTGTATGTCTAAGAAAAATAGAATATACGTAAAATTTAATTTTATCTAGAAATATTGTTTCGATAGATCATCTGTTCAAAGAAGGTGAAATCAAAGCAGAATAAAAAAATAATAACAACAGCAAAATAGCGAAATAAACAAAACAAAAGAAACAACAAAAAAACTATTAAAACTCCTATAGATAATTCGTTCGTGAACTATGTGATTAATAATTTAAAAAATAAGAGAAGTTATCTGCTACAATATTCAATAACGAAATTAGGAAATTATGTAAGGGATCCAATATATGGTATTGCTTGAATTCTTTAAAAATATCATTTGGTGCATGTTAAATTCTTTAAATATTTTTAAAGAATTCAATACGAATGCCACAATATTTTTGAAAAACTCGAATAACGTAGAAAGAAAGTATTAAAATGCCATAGTTGAATAAAATCATACCCAAAACCTTCAATTTTTTTTTTCTCTAACATGTTGACAGGCTATTAGACATAGGTGGCTACTGATATGAAGTATTCAAATTTCAATCATGCCTACAATAAAATTAAATGAACAACTAAAATGGTCCCTGTTATAATTTAAGGCTGATAGTTTCAAGACATTAATTATTATACTAGCTTTTAAGATGCATGCATGTTAAAAATCATCCTACCTGTATTTATCTCCTAGTTTCCAACAGAACATGTTCATAGGATCAACATATCTTAATCCCAACCAATTCTACTAGCAAATTATAAATCTGTTCAAGGAATATAATCTTCATGTACCAACGAAGATTGTGGTGGAGCGATAAGTACTCCTTCATCCTTAATCAGAGATATCGGGTTCGAGTCCTCTAGGTATAGAATAGCCTTTGTTAGGAAGTGTTTTACCCCCAATGTGGGACTTTTTTGGCGTGAATTCGAATTTAATCGAGCTTTAATGTGGATAGCGAACACCAGATGAAAAATCAAAATAAAAATAATATAAAAAATCATGTAGTAAAACACAAAACAAAATCAACTATGAATATTGATGTGTGAAGTGATCTTCTAACGATATCAGAAACAGATACTACGGTCAAATATTACTCTATAGCATTCAAGTACATGTGCTTAAAATTCTATGGAGCACATGCAATTCCAAGAGTATATTTAATTTTCCTCATTATTACATATATTTATTTTTTATTTGATATAAAATATTGAGATCAATGAGATGGATGGAGTTTTGAAAGAGATGCGATGCTAAGAGATGTGTGATTATATTAAATTAGAAATAATCACATTCATCAGAAGGTACAAATATCAGGTTAAAATACGAGAAAGACACTTGATATGATTTGGACAAATTCTGCATCGACCTACAGATGTGTTGCTTTGTAGGTGTGAGACTTCAAAAAACAAAGTTATTACAAAGGGACGACGTAGACTTAAAATCACATAGAAGGAAATTCTCTCGAAAGACCTACAAATACCTTGTATCAATGAAGACTTCGCTAAAAATAGAAGAGAATGAAAGAAAAAGATCCATATAAGCGATAACTACTAGTTGAAGATATGTTCTAAACTCGTTAGAACGAGCAATATCCCAATAGGTTTCAGATCGAATCGAGCAATACAAAGAATATATATGAATGGATGTACGGTTATACAAGGACAAGATTAGAAATATCACATCGTAACGAAAACACAAATTAATAGAGTTCATATACTAGATGAAGAAGCACAAAGTAGAATAGAAGAGTTCTAACATGCACAAACCAAGTAAGCATGCAAAAAGTTGTAAACTTGCATAGGAAATAGTAGTGATAATAAAACCTTATGTACAAGGTTAACTAAGCAAGAAATCCAGATCGTTCAACGAACGTTCTAGCACAAAAAGACTTGATGTGCCTTTTGAGGCATTACCGCGCATTGGTAACAAAACAGGAAGTTGCATCAAGTAATAGTTTCTGTTAACTTGCAGTAGACATAGTTTTACCAAAAGCTTGACAAAATCTGATACCTAAGGATTAGCAATCTTGACAGCATTCGATGAGCTATGATCTCAACCATTTTGCTCCGCAGAATCAAAACCATACTTGTTTCCACCCCATGCAATGTAACTGTCCTGTGATCCAAACTCCTACACGGAAATTTGACGACTCAATTATGCAGAGTATAAGAACAATGACATTAACCAAGAAGAGATAAACCTTATACAAATTTAGACACTCCCTTCGTTTCAATTTGTTTGACATCAACAAAATGCTTCTTTTCTTTTTGACAACTCTTTAATTCTTAACTTTCCACATGGCAATGTTTAAGACCAGGGCATTTTGGTACATCCTACTTACTTTCTTAAACTCTATGCCTAAGTCAAAATTAGACAAATAAATTGAAACGGAGGGAGTACAAATGTTATGGAAGATATAAGATTTAACTTACAAGTTGACTAAGCCGGAAATCAGGTGGAGTGCCAATCTCTATGTTGGCTGGATCAGCAACAAATTGTTGGCACTCCTCCAAATCCTTCTTCAGATCCTCGGGTCCTAAACGTGCATAATCAGCAAGACTAGGTTTACATTTCTGCACTTGGTCATTTTCATTTCCATCCCTATTTGGAGACTGGCTCGCAAGAAGATCATCACATAAGGATAAGCCTTCTACAAGTTGTTGAGAATCCAGCAAATATTGTGACTCGCTGTCCCACCATTTCGGATCATCTCCAGTCTCTGTCTCAATTTTTGTTCCAGTTTCATCGATTTGATTCTCAATGTTTTGGTCTTGATTCTCAGGCTGCTCAGGAAGAGCTCCCATGTCATCTTCTACGTAATCCTCCACCTCATGATACTGATGCAAAGCAAGAAGAGACGTAGTAACTAGTAAGAAAGCCAAGGACTGTACAAATACTTTTTATCATTGATAAGCATAATATTAGGTGCAACAAGCTTGAATATCTCGTTCTCTTCTTTGCTTAAGTAATGTCCCGTACCGACAAGGCGACAACAACAAGAAGTCAAAAACAACATACCCAGTGTAGAGAGGGTGTTTCCGATAGTAACGTCTTGTACCAACCAAAAGCAAAAGACGTTTCACAATAATGAACAAAAGCACTACTACATACCATACATAGAGAAACTTACTAAATTGGTCTATTCTTGTGTAAAATTAACATTGATCAGCAACAACATTATCTGTAATACCTGGTTAATGGGACTAGAAGCAGCAATTTGCTCTCTTGCATCCATACTTGAAGATAGTCTCTCACCGCGAGGGGGTTCAGGAGTCACAGACTTTGGGGTATGTGGATCTACTTTAGAAACCATACATTCGGAGTCCTCGGGGAATTCTTGTTCAATTTTTTCACCCTGCTTGACTTGCTGCTGCTGATAAAATACTTTAGACACAACATATTCCCCTTCCCTTTCATCTTCACCAGTTCCTAGGTGATACTGGTGCATCACCCAATTTGTCTTCTCGGCTTTCCCACCCTTAGATGGGCTTATATAAAGAACCATAATCTTCTTACACCCTCTTTGGATTCCATTTAAGGTAACAGGTTTTGTGCGACCAGTCTTATGCCAGCGGACATCACCAGAATTATCACCATGTATTTTCCTACGCTTACGCGTTCCTGTATTATAAGCCTTAATTGCTCGGTGAAAGAAGTGTGAGACACTTCCATCCTGCTTTACACCTACAAAACTTATATTCAGCAAAGACGAAAATCCATAACAAATCAAAAACAGAAAGTGTAAGAATGAGAATAGGATCATCCTTTTTATACCTGGTAAATTTTGAGGATGTGTATAGCAGATTCCATCATCCTCATCAACAGTTGGAATGAACTCATCAATAAAAGGATGGGAATTCCGATCACCACCTTCGACTTTTCCAAGTAAGTGCCAAATAATCTCTTGATCAGTTGGATCAAACTTTACACCTCTTGGCAATCCTGGCCAGTCATGGCTGACCTGGAAAGACCAACTTAAATGTTTCAGTTAAAGGTACCATAGCTACCGATTCCCTTTGTACATTTCCCTTCCATTCAAATTATTTTACCATTTCCTTTATATAGAGGGGAAAGGGGTTCAAGAAATTTTTCAAGGAAGCTAATTACAATCAATCACAGATTATAGCTTTCATTGCCAAACTCCTTATCTGATTGAAGGGAGAAAAAAGACCAGCACTAGGAAACCAGTTCAGTTCTCGCAAACTTTCATTCTCATTTTTTCAATTCTATTAGGAAAACATACTTTTAATTTGTCAAGAAAATCATCTCCAAAATGCTATATAGGTCTCTACCAACAACAAAAAGAGGAACGAGAGAAGATTGATACAATTTGCAAATAATAAGCACTATCATTAACAGTTCACAGAAAGATATTCAACAGAATGATTAACAGGGAGAAGTAAAGTTCATATGACAAGACTCTTACATCATTATTGTCAATGATAAACTGGCAATTAGGGCAAGCTTTTGTAGGGTTGCTCTTCCAATTCACTGTAGCAGGATCACCTGATGCACTCTTAATTTTTGTTGCAATCCTCCTACTGTCAACTAACCATGATGGCCTGCAAGGTATAACCAGGATCACCTTTTGTCCTCGTTTTCTCAACAACAACATACCCAATATAGTCACACAAAGTGGGGTCTGGGGATGTAAAGTGTACACAGACCCTACCCCTACTTCAGACGTAGAGAGGTTGTTCCCACTAGACCCTCAGCTCATGGAAAAACAGTCCAAAGCATTCCCAAAAAAGAAGTAACAGAAGTACAAGAAACAACAGATAATAACAAAACCAGCCGATAGTAATAGAACGAGAACTACAATAAAACAATATGACAATTGAGGTACAAGAAACAACAGATAGTAAAAGAAATCAAAGGACAAGAAACGATAGGAGCAATACCATGACTACTAATACAAACGGAAAACAAGTTTTGTCCTCATTTTCTCATCCCATTAAAAACAGTCAACGAGATAAGGTGTGTGGGATGCATCATCCATTGTGTGAATTTCTCATCTTTAAGTTATACAAGGAGGCTTCCGCCTTCTGGAGCTACCAAATGAAGATTAACGTGTCTTAGATTTATATTTATGCTTTTCTTTTATCTTTAATTCCCTATATGTAACATTGAACTAGAAATCTAAAGTTGTGATAGATTATTAACTTATTCTTTTTTTGAGAAGAGATTATTAACTTATTCTTTTTTGAGAAGAGATTATTAACTTATTCTACGGCACAGAGATATATCAGTTTTCCAAACAATCTAATGGTCATCAAAAGTATAAAGCTTCAATTGTGTTAAATCATCATTGTATGTAACAAGCTATTCAAAATCCATTAGAAATTTTTAGAAAACCTGCAACACTTCTCTGCAAAGAGGTGAATATAATTGCAAAAGGGAAAAGGAGCAACAGTACAATTTGCGCAAAAAATACATACAGACGATACCCAACTAATTGAGGTTAAGATTTAGACATGTTGAGTCTTCTACTATGTTAAGAGATATATGTTAGTACAAGATGAAGAGAATCACTAGTTTTCGAAAACCCCAAACTACTGAATATCGAAATGACCAGGACCAAGTGCCGTGAAATGGAGAATATTTGTATAAGTGCAATCCCTCTGGCTTAGGATTGAGTCATTGAAGCAAGCTGTTGTTTGTGTATTTGATTAACCTATATAGGGTGAATTAATGTTCCTAATTTAGCATACAGTAAACTAAAAAATTCATCTTGTCTGCCACAATAAGCATAAGACAAGGTCATTAGTTTTGTTTCTCTTGCTTCGAGCATATAAAATATCCTTATTAATATGGGCCTTCCATGCTTAGCCCTCTTTGGGTATTCCACTAAGAACCGATACCACAACATAAAGATCCCAACCTCATTCAACCAATGAAACCCCTTCAAACTGATCAAGAACCATTAGAACCTCTACCACTCTTAGAGCATCACTAATTGGTCGGTTTTGAGTTTTTAAGCAAAAAATTCCAAGTCAAAGCATCTGCTCAGCATAAGTCAATAGACAAATACAACTTTATCCGTTCATCAAAATCACAACTTTTAAGTCATTCCTTGATTAAAAGAACTTAAAAACAAGTAACGACCCATATCTCACTCGATCAAGTAAACCACCTTTAAACCCATTCACCTAAAGGAACATCAAAACCTACTAACACTCTTAGAGCATCAGTCATTGGCTGATTTTGAGTTTTTGAGCAATCAGAACTCCAAAACTTGTCATTGAATCAAGCCAAAACATCTGCTCACAGAAACTCAACAGACAAATACAGCTTGATGTTCATCAAAATCACCACTTCAAGTCATCCCTTGACTTCAAAAACCCAGTAACAAAGTAAACAGCCATAACTCACTCTACCAAAGAAACCCCTTCAAGCCCATTCACACAGGAAAAAAGAAGAAACCTTTAAAACTACTAGAAAGAATCAAAGATAGGTCTATTTTGATCAAAAGTAACTCTAACCCACCATTGTATTAAACCTAGCATAGCAACAACAACATACCTACTGTAATCCCACAAGTGGCGTCCGGGGAGAGTGGTGTGTAAGCAGCCTTAGCCTTTACCCCTACCTTGTGAAAGTAGAGAGGCTAAACCTAGCATAGCAAACCCAGAAAAACATAATACACAAATTCTAACTTCACCAACTACCCAAAATCACAACTTGAGTCATCCCTTGACTTCAAGATTCAACATACATTAGTAAAAATCCAATCTTGTCCACATTAATCAACTGATTATCAGATTATGTAAATAAAAATTGAACCTTTAGCAGATAAAAATCACATTGCTGATCACTCATTGGTCGATTTTGAGCTTTTCAGCAAAAAGAACTCCAAAATAATCACAGACTCAAGCCAAAACATCTGCTCACAGAAACTCAACAGACAATACAACTTACCTAGCACAGCTGTAACAACAACAACAACATACCCAATTAATCCCACAAGTGGAGTCCAGAGAGGGTAGTGTGTACACAGCCTTACCCCTACCTTGCGAAAGTAGAGAAGCTAAACCTAGTATAGAAACCCCAGAAAAACCCAATACACAAATTCCAACTTAACCCACTACCCAAAATCACAACTTGAGTCATCCCTTTACTTCAAGATTCACCATACAATAGTACAAATCCAATCTTGGTTTATATCAATTAACTCATCATCAGAGTATGTAAATAAAAATTGAACCTTTAGCAGATATAAATCCAAGAAAAACTTCAGCAGATATAAATCACATCACTCATTGGTCGATTTCGAGCTTTTCAGCAAAAAGAACTCCAAAACAATCACTGAATCAAGCCAAAACATCTGCTCACAGAAACTCACCAAACAAAAATAACTTCACCTAACACACCACCAACAACAACATACCCAGTGTAATCCCGCAAGTGGAGTTCGGAGAGGGTGATGTGTACACAGTCTTACCCCTACCTTAAACCTAGCATAGCAACCCCATAAAAACCAAACACACAAATTCCAACTTCACCCACTACCCAAAATCACAACTTGAGTCATCCCTTGACTTCAAGATTCATCATACATTAGTAAAAATCCAATCTTGGTTCATATCAATTAACTGATTATCAGATTATGTAAATAAAAATTGAACCTTTAGCCGATATAAATCACATCACTCATTGGTCGATTTCGAGCTTTTCAGCAAAAAGAACTCCAATACAATCACTGATTCAAGCCAAAATATCTGCTCACAGAAACTCAACAGACAAAAACAACTTCACCTAACACACCAACAACATACCCAGTGTAATCCCACAAGTAAAGGATATAAATCACATCACTCATTGGTCGATTTCGAGCTTTTCAGCAAAAAGAACTCCAATATAATCACTGATTCAAGCCAACACATCTGCTCACAGAAACTCAACAGACAAAAACAACTTCACCTAACACACCAACAACATACCCAGTGTAATCCCGTGGAGTTCAGAGAGGATGGTGTGTACACAGTCTTACCCCTACCTTAAACCTAGCATATCAACCCCAAAAAAACCCAACACGCAAAGTCCAACTTCACCCACTACCCAAAATCACAACTTGAGGCATCCCTTGACTTCAAGATTCAACATACATTAGTAAAAATCCAATCTTGTTCATATCAATTAACTGATTATCAGATTATATAAATAAAAATTGAAACTTTAGCATATATAAATCCAAGAAAAACACAAAAAGATACAAAAAGGTAGTCAAAAGTGAAAGAAAGAATCAGCATACCTAGCCATTGAAGAATGATGTGATCAAAACCCTTTGCTAATTTTATTTTTTTCCTTTTGGGGTATCATAGAATGTCCCAAAAAGTACAGTCCTAGTGGTTTCTTTGTAGTTTCCCACTTTTTTATTCATTTATTTTTCAGAATATTTTTCAATTTAAAAATGTGTTTTTCATTTGGATGAGGTGTGACGACTAAACGCTGAACAAAAGACCGCAAGAGCCAAGTCCACTTATCGGTGGCTACATTTGGTAGTTTGTTCGGGGATGAGTTATATATAAATATTAAATATATAATATGTAAAATAATTTTGTCTAAATAAAAGATTTAAGGAAAAAAATATACAATGAGTTGTTTGAAATTTTAGAGCCACAACTTTCTTTTATTTAGTAATTTACGACATTATGTTTGTTTTTTTTTCTTCTTATAACCATTTTAACCTATTATTGTTTACATATTTTTCTTTGACTAGTATCCACTTTTTAATTTAATTTTATAAGTATTTCTTATTAAATTTTTTGAAAGTACTACAATCCATGTGCCTCGTAGTAAAGCAAAGTGAAACTTATTAAGGTACAATTATTCATTTTTAAAATGAAAACTCTTGCTTATAGGTCACTTTAATCAAATTATTTTTATCGGTAATTGACTTATTTATTTGAAGTAAAGTTGAATTTAAGATATTGAGTGTGATTTTTCGATTCAAAACATTTTTTGACTTTTGATTGATTTTCAATTCGAAGACGGTAGTGCTTGTTCATATTGAATGAGCATGTAAAATGTTTTTTGTGTTGAAATTGCTACCTATTGAGTAATTAATAGAATAACCTAATGTTTGATCATAAATTTTGGATAATATTATGAAAATTTATTTGTGAAGAATAAAAAGTGTGCTAAATTCAATTAATTAAAATAAAATATATTTAATAGGTGAAGAAACTACCTTTTCTACCCCTCTCTCCTCTCCTAATTACACATTTCATCTTTTTGTTCTTCATTCATTCCACGTTCTTCGCTCCACCGTGAAAAACCAGTCTCCGGCGCCAAATCATGTCCGGCAAATCCCGCAACTTTCGCCGTCGTGGCGGCGACGACGGCGACGATGATGAAACCTCCGCCAAGACCACCAACGGCACCGCCGCTAAACCTACAACCACCGCATCCGCTTCCGCCACCAAACCCAAAAAGAAAAGTCTACTTAGTTTCGCCGACGACGAAGATTCTGACGATACTCCCTTCGTTCGGCCTTCCTCCAAACCTTCATCTGCTTCTTCACGAATCACGAAACCCTCTTCATCATCTTCTGCGCACAAGCTTACTTCTGGAAAAGACCGAATTACCCCTAAACCTCCTTCATTCACCTCAAATGTACAACCTCAAGCTGGTACTTACACCAAGGAAGCACTCCTTGAGCTCCAGAAGAACACCAGAACCTTAGTTGGTTCTCGCTCTGCCCAACCCAAACCAGAGTCCGGGCCCCGGTCCGTTGAACCAGTTATAGTCTTGAAAGGGCTAGTGAAACCACCAGTCAGTGTGAGTGCCCAAACTCAGCAAAATGGGCAAGAGAGTGAAGATGACGAAATGGACGTTGATCAATTTGGTGGTACTGTTAATAGGTTGGGTTCAATGGCATTGGAGAAGGATTCGAGGAAGAAGGATGATGTTGGGTCAGTAATACCTGATAAGATGACTATTGATGCAATACGGGCTAAGAGGGAGAGGCTACGTCAAGCTCGGCCTGCGGCTCAGGACTTTATAGCATTGGATGAAGGGGGTAATCATGGTGAAGCTGAGGGTTTGAGTGACGAGGAGCCGGAGTTTCAACAGAGAATTGGGTTCTATGGGGAGAAGATTGGTAGTGGGAGAAGGGGTGTGTTTGAGGATTTTGAGGATAAGGCAATGCAGAAAGATGGTGGATTTCGTAGCGATGATGATGAGGAAGATGAGGAGGACAAATTGTGGGAGGAAGAGCAGGTTAGAAAGGGGTTAGGAAAAAGGTTGGATGATGGGTCTAATAGAGGGGTGATGAGTAGTGTTGTAAGCAGTGCACCTGCAGTTCAGAATGTTCAGAAGGCGAATTTCGGAAGTTCAGCTGTAGGAGCTAGTGTATATTCCTCAGTACAAAGTATTGATGTTTCTGATGGTCCTACTATTGGAGGAGGAGTGGTTGGAGGCTTGCCCAGTTTGGATTCATTATCAATTTCTAAGAAGGCCGAGGTTGCTAAGAAAGCCTTGTATGAGAGTATGGGAAGACTCAAAGTAAGTGTTAGCTCTAGTCTAAATGCATTTTATTGGCTCTTTTATTTTCACTGATCAACATATCCAGCCTGCTAGCAATTTTTTTTATCTGAATAATCACTAAGCCAATCAATTGACTACGCCTCGATCTCAGACTAATTGGAGTTGGCTGCATACTAGTCCTTTTAAATAAATTGTTCTTTTTTCAATATTCAGAGGATTTATCATAGTTGAGTATTTTATGCTGCCTGCAACCATTTTCCTTTATCCTAGCTTGTAATTGACTATGCTTGAGAAGTTCATTAGTGAAGAATAAACTACAAGCTCTTATGTGTTTTTATGAATTCCAATTCTGATGTTTAGCAATGGTTCAAGACATTTGATAAAGTGGAGTTTGAGGATCTTTTATGTCATGATCTCTTGAGGGCAGAAAGAAGGTTTCTGCAAAAACATTTTTCTCTTTCCTAACATTCTGTTGACTAATCATGAAAGCATTGGTCATAGTTAATAAAATGCTAGATTGGTACTCTCCTGAGGCTAGCTTTTGTTGTGTGATGTTGTTCATATCCTGTGCGGTCATTTGTCGTCTTTCCTCTGTCCTGGCTAAATATAGTCTGTTTTGGATCATGAGCCCTTCAGTTTCCATTTATTTCAGTGGGTTTTTCATGATTGTAAGACTTTGAAACAGTTTATGGTAATTGTACAGAAAACCATTGATGGTCTGGATTATGTTCACGGAGATATGGTGCCCTGTAATTAGCGCACTGGCTTTAGGAATGTAAACTGGAAGTGATAGATGTAGTTTTGAAAAGGAGGGATGCACATATGGGCAATTTTATGTCATGTTGGAAATTGCATTTATGATATCTTCTTTTCCCTATTTTTAAAATATATGGTGCATTATTTGACCATTTTTTAGTGTTTTCATGAGAACTTTAGAACGTTTAATATTGCTCACAGAAATACAGTGTAAACTGTGCACTTGAGCATGTGTATGTGCACAGTTCCTTCATATATTTTGTAGTAACTAACTCTCTTGAGCCGTGGTTCTTTCGGAAACAACCTTTCTATCTCCACAAGGTAGTGATAAGGTCTGCGCACACTATACCTTCCCCAGACCCCACGTAGTGGGATTTCACTGGGTTGTAGTTGTTGTTTAATAGCATGTGTTGCATTCTAAAGTTATTATAATGGATACATAGACTAACTGTATTATTTTTTTATTTTCTTTGTCAGGAATCTCATGGCCGAACTGTGACATCATTGCATAAGACTGAAGAAAATTTATCTGCCTCATTGTCGAAAGTCACTACGCTGGAAAATTCTTTGTCTGCTGCTGGTGAGAAGTACATGTTTATGCAAAAGCTTCGCGACTTTGTTTCTGTTATATGTGCGCTTTTGCAGGTATGATTTTCTGATTTATGAGCGGCATATTATGTGTTTCCATATGTATTCTGGCGCTGCTGTTGCAGTACTTGTGATACGAGCTCAACGGTTATTCATTATCTTAGTTTTAGGAGGAATTAATTTGAGAAAAGATGACTTAGAAGGGTGACAAGCACAGTTGCACTTGTAGTTGTGAAATAATTTCAGTTACTGGGTAGGGTGACAAGCACAGTTGCTCTTCTAGAAATCGGTCTATTAGGTGGATCCTGCAGAGTCTGATCCATTTCTAGGATCCATTTAGTTATTTAGTGTTAAGACATAGCTTGACACATGCTTAAGCCCTTAAACTAGGTGTAGTGCAGTTTGGGTGCTTTGGCTTACTTAAGCAACTCTTGGGTCAATGATGTCATGACCCATTTTCTAAACAAGCCGTGACTGGCACCCGATGCCTTGTACAATAGGAAACGAGTCATAATTTATCGTAAGTATTGTACAATAGTGAAGCAGAAGAACATTCACCGAAACTCATAGGTTAGTTCATTAGTACTTCCTTTTCACTTTCGTTTAGGTTGTTCCAGTCGATTGAACTTTCTTATGCCAGCTGTGGCGATTAGTAACTTGCTGATTACTGTTTCTCTCTTTCGTGGCCACTTATACAGTATTGTACCATGTTTAGGTGAAAAGTAGTGGACTTTTGAACTGTCTGAAGTTAAGACTTTTTGGTAGGATTATAGGGTCAAAGAACCTAGGGGAACCGTTAGACATTTTGAAAATAAAAAAAACTAGGGTCTGTTTATTTGACATTTTGAAAATCTGAGTCTGTAAAGCTCTAATTTTGAGTTTTTGTTTGAGTTGTCCAGGAGAACTTGATCCTGTGTGCTAACTATTATGGGTATTTAAATCCTTACAGGATAAAGGTCCTTACATTGAGGAACTTGAAGACCAGATGCAGAAACTTCATGAAGAACGAGCAGCCGCTATCTTAGAAAGGAGAGCTGCTGATAATGATGATGAAATGAAGGAACTTGAAGCTGCTGTAAGTGCTGCAAGACAAGTTCTAAGTAGAGGTGGGAGCAATGCAGCAACAATAGAAGCTGCCACAGCTGCTGCTCAGACTTCAACATCAGCAATGAGGAAAGGAGGAGACTTACCTGTAGAGCTAGATGAATTTGGTAGAGATAAGAATCTGCAAAAACGGATGGATACAACAAGAAGGGCAGAGGCTCGGAAACGAAGGAGAGTGAAAAATGATGTTAAAAGAATGTCAGCTATAAAATGTGATAGCTCTTATCAGAAAATAGAAGGAGAATCTAGCACCGACGAAAGTGACTCTGAGAGTACGGCATATCAATCAAACCGTGATCAATTGCTTCAGGTTTCCGAGCAGATTTTTGGTGATGCACACGAGGAATACTCTCAACTGTCTGTGGTTGTTGAAAAGTTTGACAGATGGAAGAAAGATTATGCCTCAAGCTATCGTGATGCGTATATGTCACTTAGTATACCTGTTATTTTTTCACCCTATGTGAGACTAGAGCTTCTGAAGTGGGATCCTCTGCATGAAAACACAGATTTTATGGATATGAACTGGTATGTGCACTCAACTAGTTCTAATCAATTATTTTCAAGGATTATGGCCTCAACCCTTTCCTTTCCAAGATTGGTCCTTCCTTTTGAGGATCGGAGCTTTGTGGCTTTATACTATAGTCACATAGGGCCAAAGAAATGTGTACTTGCCAATACTGATAATAGAATCCTTGATGATTTTTGCAAGATAAATTTGTTTGAGTTGACAAAGTATATGCCAGGAATGTTTACCTGGCCAACCAATCATACAGGAAACTAGACATAAGTGCTTCGTTTAATCTTCCATGTGTTCATATTACTTATTCCTTGAGATTCAATTCTCTTGCCAACTAAATTTTGTGTTATTCCAGGCACAATTCTCTATTCAGTTATGGAATTCCCCCAGAAGGTGAAACCGAAATAAGTGCTGATGATACTGATGTCAATCTTATTCCTCAGTTGGTGGAGAAGCTTGCAATACCCATTCTTCATAACCAGTTAGCTAATTGCTGGGATATGCTTAGCACCAGTGAAACAGTGTATGCTGTCTCTGCCATGCGATTGGTGTTGAGATACGGCCCCTTTTCTGGCTCAGCCCTCAGCAATCTGATTGCTGTAGTTCGTGATCGTCTAGCTGATGCTGTGGCTAATTTGAAGGTGTGTTCTTATCTCCGGAGGCCCAAATTGTGAGAATAATTTTTAAGACAGAATATAATATTATTTTTAAGTTTAGGTTTCTAATCATCCAAGTGAAACAACTACTGGGAATAAGTTTTCCTAGCAAAGTGTGAACAGATTAGAAATAGTGAAGTGGAGTAGGATTGGGACTTCATCTTTATTTTGTTGGTAGTGAAGTCAGAGGTTTATGATGTGAAAAAGGATAAGAGGCTCCAATGGATTTAATACTTCTTTAATGTCCTTTTTTTAGTTAGTACTATAGGTAAATGCTCCCACCCATCTTTGTATGCTTGTTTAGTTTAAACTGGATTGCTCATTTTTATCTTCTGAACTGCTTTTGCAGGTCCCAACTTGGGACACCCTTGTTATGAGGGCTGTACCTGATGCAGCACGAGTTGCTGCTTATAGGTTTGGCATGTCTATTCGTTTGATCAGGAACATATGCTTGTTCCATGAGATTTTTGCCATGCCTGTCCTGGAAGAGCTGGTTCTTGATCAACTCTTAAGTGGAAAGATTCTTCCTCATCTTCGAAGCATTCAGTCAAACATTCATGATGCTGTAACAAGAACTGAAAGAGTTGTCACTTCACTACATGGTGTCTGGGCTGGCCCCAAAACCACAGGAGACTGCAGGTACAGTTAATTTGAGTACGATATTTTAGTTGGCATTCCATGATCTCTCTAGTTACTTTGAGAAAATTCCATCTTTAGATCCGTACTTGCCTTCAGAGCAATATTTTTGGCTTCATCTCTACATGCTAACTTGTCATATATTTGTTGGGGTGGGATATGAGTAGTAGAAAGGTTAAAAGGAAATAGAAAAAATTGTGTTACCTTACCTTCCCCTTCCCCTCCCCCCTCCCCCCTCCCCCCGCCCACGCAACCCCAAAAAAAAAAAAAAAAAAAAGGAAACAGCAAATGGAGTTACGTACTCTAGCTTTCTTGGTTTGGAAGTTCACATTTTTACCGATAGATAAGTATGGGTTTTGGAATCCGACTTTTGGAAGTTCATATTCCTTGAAGCAAACTTGTTGCACCACCATCACGATCAGCTTGCTTTATAAATATCTGATTTACGTGGTTCCTTTTTCATGGAGAAAAAGTTTAGGCCCTTTTAAATATTCATTCTATTTCATTCCGTTTTCTCTTTCTCATCAAAGTTTTCAATTCTGCTTGCTAATGATGTGTTCTTTAACCTGTGTAGTCCAAAGCTACGACCATTGGTGGATTACTTGCTCTCACTTGCCAGGGTGCTCGAAAAGAAGCACTCATCAAGCAGTGGAGAGATAGAGACATCTAAATTTGCTCGTCGATTGAAGAAGATGCTTGTAGAACTGAATCAATATGACTATGCCAGGGATATATCAAGAACCTTCAACATCAAGGAGGCCTTGTGATCATCTTCTTTCGATTTTCTTGGTCCCCATTGTATTAAAAAACATATGGGGTGTTCTCAGTTTTATCAGTCTTCTACAATTTTGAGTTTCATGTCAGTAGTTTTTCTTTTAGTGTAGTTACAAATTTAACAAATTTTGATGATACAAATGAAACTTAAACGAAGAACCGGAGGATTTCATATAGTGGACCCCAATTTGTTTGGGCATGAAGTGTAGTTGTTTGTTGTATTGTAGTCACAAATTACCCTACATCTACACAAGGAATTGTGCTTTTCTTTTATCTAGAGCTTTCGGGTTTGAGTCATTTGATGGAGTGATATGTTTCTTCATTCTACCCTTCGGGGTGGCCCAGTGGTTTGGGCTTGGGACTTTCATGTTGGAGGTCTCAAGTTTGAAACCTCACAACAAAGCAAGTGAGGTTTTCCCTGCCGAAAATTGCCGCACTGCAGTTTGCTTAACGGATTACCTCTCTATGTGATTTGCGCTATTGCAGACAGAGCGCTTTACTGCAAGACACGCCGGATTTTCCCTTGTCATAAAAAAAAAGAAGGTGTTTTTTCATTTTACTTGAGGTCTCGGTTCGAGCCCGGAGTCGCTTTTTGAGGGAACTCTTTACCCTCATCAAAAGTGGGACTACTTCAAATAATACACACAAAATTCCACAGCTAATGAGACACAAGTCACATGAATATCCTAGTACTTGACTGTAACTCTAAAGATAATGTCATAACTGTATAATAGAGTTCAAAAAATATGCATCTTTCTTTATTAAGGTAAAATAGTTGACTTATTGCTTCCACTTTCTCTTTTATTATTCTTATTTGTTGGGGGTCTTTTTACTTTGCCCTATCAGTCAATCAATTTTTTTCTTAATATAAATTATAGGAAAAATGCTCAAATATGTCATCGAATTTGAGAAAATTTTTATTTTTCATTCATTAAAAGTTTGGCTTATTTATGCCAATTTTGTTTGAGAAAAGGCTCATCTATTCCATTGTTTGTTAACTGAAATGACATAGATAAGTCAAACTTTTAACGGATAGCATAGATAAGTCTTTTCCCCAAATTCGATGACATCTTTAAGCTTTTTTCCCTAATTTATAAAAATCTACCTACATGTCAACATTGCATTAAAAATAAATAACCCCAAAATAAAATAAAATTAGAAGGGTAGTTGAGAAGTCAAAATTAGACCATTTTCTTCACATGTTATTAGTACATAACCATTACATCCAAGCCAATTGAAAAACCTTTAAAAGTTCTTTCTTTTTCTCTAGTTTCTGGCAATAATATATATTTTTTGAGAAAATTAAGAAAAAATGTCTTCACCATTATTAGTTTCTAATGGATCTGCCGGAAAAGGTGGCCGGATTCTGATCGTCGGAACGTCGGGATTCATCGGACAATTTATAACACAAGCAAGTCTTGATGCTAATAGAAGAACATATATTCTTGTTAGATCATTTTCAGATAATTTTCATCTTAAGATCAAAATTATCAAAGAGTTCGAAGATAAAGGGGCCATAATATTGCATGTAAATATGTTACACTCATATTCTTTGTTATTTAATTTTCACTTTTTTGAGTGGATCGAGAAATAGGAACAATAAGAAAAAGCAAACTTGACTTTCAGAGTCATGATGATATTATCTAGAATGTCCTTTATCAGAATATTTTTGTTTCACTTCGATCAATTAGCAATAATTTTTCTATGGACTCGCTCGAAAATCTTATTTTATAATTTTTTTTTTTAATAGGGTGTTATAAATGACCAAAAATTCATCGAGCATATGCTAAGAAAGCATGAGATTGATATTGTAATATCAGTTGGTGGTGGTGAAAGTATAATAGTTCAAGCCATGAAAGTTGTTTGAACTATTAAGGTAATTTTTTTCCTAGTAAAATTAGGCGGGTTCGGGATCTAGAGTCAACGAATTTAGAATGACTTATGATCTTATATAGGTATATGTATATATTCATTTTTTTGTTACATATTTGTACTATACTTCGAGTCGAAAAGTGGATTCAACAGAACCAACCTTAATTCATCTATGTGCAAAGACATGACATATACACTGATAGTGTATAAGAATCAGAGAAGAAAGATGTGAACGTTTGGTAGATTTTATAAATGTAAATGTCAAGCTCATAAATCAATTGTTTTAAAAAAGATAAATGCAAGACCAAAGGCGGATTCAAGTACTAGGGTTTTGTGACTAAGAGATATTAGAAGTGAGACTGTTGACGTGATGAGTAACAAAAATTCACATGAAAATCTGTCGGTGTTTCGGTCAATCTATGCAGAGTAATCGGTCCCTAAGGAACTTTCAAAAGAGTTACCATCCAATGAATACACAAAAGTGACGAAATTACTTCCTTGTCAGTAGTTATGATCTTATTAAAGTAACAATGACAATGACATATATATATGTATTGATGATATTTTTTTTTATTATCAGTAAATTTTAACATGTTATAACAGACAACGTCGTGTTAATATTATTCTTTTAAGAGATTTTTGCCATCAGAGTTTTGGACATGAAGTGGACAGGTCAAATCCAGTGGAGCCCGGGCTAAATATGTATAAACAAAAGAGAAAAATTAGAAGATTTATAGAGGAAATGAAAATACCTTATACTTATATTTGTTGCAATTCAATTGCTTCTTGGCCATATAATGACAGTAAACATCCTTCTGATGTTCTTCCTCCTCTTGATCATTTCCAAATTTATGGTGATGGCAATGTCAAAGGTAAACAATTTTTTTTGATAATCTGTCGTTAAATAGGATTAGTGATAATTTTTTGTTGTTTAGCGATACAAATGTCGATAACTCATGGTTCTTTTGAAATGTTTGTATGTTGATATATGTGTGTCTATCAGTGACAGAGCCAGAAATTTAATTTGGTCAAATATACCTTATTTTGTTACTTAGTTGGATCAAAGATATCGTTTCTTAATAAACACACACTTTATTTTCCTGATGAAAAAATTATTTTCAATAAACTTCTTTTCCTGTTTCTTTTCTTTTAAAATTCCTTTTATAACTAATAGATAGATTAGCTACAATTTTTTGTTGTTTACCGATAGAAATGTCCAACGATTAGTCATATTTCTTTTGTAGTGTTTATGTGTTGATATACGTTTTTATACAAAACCAAAAATATAAAAAGTAAAATATCGACGAAGAAGTTAAGTGAATTCAATATATAATGTGTATATACACGTAAAGAAAAAGAAAATTAACCTACAATGTTATTTTCCTACAAATGAGTAATAATTGACTTTCCTTGGACAAGGTAATTGTTTTATATTCACTAATTTTTATTTCTATTTTTCAGAATTAATTTCATTAATTTTTTAAATAAATACAGCTTTTTTTTGTGGCTGGTGCTGATATTGGAAAATTCACTATAAAAGCAGCAGAAGACAATAGAACATTGAATAAATGTGTACATTTTCGACCAAAATGTAATTTCCTTAATATGAAGGAAATTGCTAATCTTTAGGAAAATAAAATTGGGAAAATATTACCAAGAATTACCTTCACTGAGGATGTCCTATTAGCTATTGCTGCAGGTATAAATATATTATTTCCGCTTCATTTTATATGATACTATTAATTATTATCGCTACAAAGTCATCATCGTTAACGTGCACATGGTCTTACCATTTAATTCTTGGTACTTTGTTTTAAATATGAAAAGTGATTCAATTTCTCTGGATTCATGTAGGAGACAAAGGCCCAGTAATTGAACCGTAAAATCCACAAATATCCATTTTTCTTACTTGTAATTGAAAAATAGCCACTTTTTTTGGGCTATTTTTTCAAAAAAAGTGTACAACATATACCTCTTCGTATTGGTCACTACTTATGCGACTTGGAGAATGAAATGATTCATTTTACGAAAATCAAAAATATATTTTTTTAACTATATGAAAAAATAAAATTTTAGAGTGGAAAGAATATTTGCAAATTGCATCACAATTAGTGTATTTTTTAAAATCATAATTTTCAATAGATTATATTAATTTTTAATGTGTTGTCTTTAATTTGCAGAGAAAATAATCCCTAGAAGTGTAGTTGCATCTTTGACACATGAAATTTTCATAAAGGGTTGTCAAATTGGATTTTCAATTGATGGCAAAAAAGACCCTGAAGTTTGTGATTTGTACCCAAATGAGTCCTTTTGCACTATGGATGAGTGTTTCAATGATTTCCTTTTAAAGATGGATGAAATGCTCAAAATGTCTACTAATTAGAACTTGTTTGCAATTTGTGCTATTTCAATTCAACTATCTGTTAATCGAGAAAGCCTCATAAAATTCGTCTTTTTTGTATTGTTGAGTCGTGAAATTTCGTCTTTTCTAAATTGAGGGACAACTTTTTTTTATCCTTTCTCTATTTTTCATGAGTTAGCTTTTATATGCATTTTCCCTAATTTTTAATGGAATATTTTGCCCTTATTTTGATGTAATATTTGTCATTTTCCTTTGTATTGATGCAAAAAAAAAAAAAACAACAATAATAAAGCTCGATCCAAATGAACATAACTTCAATGGGAATATAAAACATGACTAAATTGGTATAACTCTTCAATGAGTATTGGTGGTGGGGGGATCCTCGAACGATTTATAAGATCCTATGAATTCAAAAGAATTGAACAAGGAGTTGTATGAGATAACGATACTATAAAATGCTTATGAAGGAAAACATTTTCCTTCATACCAAATATTCTGTGCATATTTTCCAACTTCAGATTACAAATGGTAAAAATGTCAAATGCCATCATACATTTGATAGATCAGAGAAAATATAGACAGAACTGATATAACAATTGCTTTACATAATCTATTGCCAGAATTACAATAATCTTGTGGATAATATACACAGTTCAGAAGACAGACACAACTCGATTCAGACGAATACACATATGAAATCAGATAAAACAATGTACTTGTGGTGACATGACTCAATAAAACCGCATTCACCATCTAACAAGTTCCGTCTAATCAAAAGGACAAGCTCGGGAGAAACTAAGCTTATTTGTCGATAGTAACTACACATCATTTACAAGTAAACGTTCTTCTATAAACATACGGCAGATGGGACACCTCTTGCACTTGTCACAACAGGTACTGAAAAAGAATGATCAGTTACAATAATCAGATTAGAAATGCAACAAAGGAAATGAAACGTTATTTTTCTTTCGAATCTAGCTTGCAAGGAAAGACATGCCTTCAAAATATGGAAACTGCTTTAACCAGTATATATCGAATATTGTAAATCACAGAAAGAATTTAAATACGACTGCAGAAAACAAGTGGTAATACCTGCAGAGGATGTGATGCCTACAAGGAAGGAGGAGAATATTTATATGTTCCTCGAAGCAAATTCTACATAGAATTTTTTCCTGACAAGGATCTACATGTAAGTGGCTCGGTAGATACCAGCACCGATTACACAGCAAATTCCACTCATGAAGAATTAGCAAGGACGAGAAACAATATTTACAAATACTAAGGTAACACAAGTTAATTCCTTGTTTCAAACACATCACATATTTGTTCAACACACGCTAGATATTCTCGTGATAATATAATGCATCAATTAGATATTAACAGTATTTTGATGTAATCTTACATTTTGAAGTCTTTCGAACTCCTCCTGTTTTGATTGTGTGATATCTGATTGCTCACAAAGTGCTGCTTGTAGTCTCCATATCTGAGATAGCAACAGTCAAGCTAACCATCTCAGTGAGAGCACTAAAGGAAACGAAGAAAGAGGCAATAAGAAAAGAAGACACGACCTCTTCAGCTAGCTTCGCTCTAGGCATTTGCTTTACAGTATCAGGTGAGAAAGTATTGTACCTAAAATAACAATCAGAAGACACAAGTAAACACTGCATGTACAAAGTAAGAGCTTCAAGGGTGGGCAAAAGTCATATAAGCAAATATGTAATTTCTAGAATCTTTTTATCGACTAATAGTCCTGCTTTTACAGTATTTATACTTACCCATGAATTTCAATCCATTTTCCATGGAAATATCTTATTGCTTTTGAAAGCTTTAGATTTTTTTTATATCAGTAATTTTCATTCATCAAGCTCTTCTTTGATATGCGACAGTTTAGCCAAGATTAACATTCCTTGTTCCAAGAATCTGGGTTTAATGATGAAGTGAATCTCTCCGAGCCAGTAACAGGCTGCAACAGTGTCATAGTAGCATTCCCAATATTAATTATTCGGTAACAACAAATTTTCCCTTGATAGGAGGGTGTAGAGGTCGAGGATTTGAGTAGAAGGCTAGTAGTAAATAGTTTCGTGTCTGGTCTCTCCAGCTAGTAGTATTGGTATTATTATACTATTTCTGTATTTCTCCCTCTTAGTTTTCTACTACTACTTGTTCTCTCGTATGCTTCTATTTTCTTATTATCCTGTTATTGTTACGGCTTATGTCTTCATAAATGTTGTGTTGTTGCTTTCTTTGAGCCTAGGGTCTATTGGAAACAGCCTCTCTACTTGACAAGGTAGGGGGGTAAGGTTTGCTTACACACTACCCTCCCCAACTATGTTGCGTATGTTGTTGTAGTAGCAGTAAATTTGCACTAAAGCTTCTACAAAGACGCCACCCCCCACACAAAAAAAAATGCCATCTATAACGCGTGAACCAGATGACCCTCAAGGTGCTGGACAGAAATGCAAAAACTGCAAGTATTGACAGACACTGACCCAGATGTCCCTGCATAATATAGACGAGCTTGTTCCTCTCGGCTTTCTTCATCAATTGACCACCAACCTAACAACCTGTATCAATAAGGTCAACACAAGAGACAAGCACGTGGAATGAGTAAAAACATAAACAATGCTGGGAAGGATCAGAAATTGTACAGTTTCACCTTGCTATCATTACCTTGACCCGTGACGCATACAACTGAAAGAATCACGAATAACAGAAGACATCCTAAAATAGCTTCTAAAACCACCTTCACCATCTACCAGAAGAATAACCGTCTCCACAAGTCTATAAACAGAGAATAAAAGACCAGCTCCTTGAAGTAGGAAAAGAGGAATAAACAGAACAGGAATTGGGATAAATCTAGCACTTGGTGGGGTCCCCTGTAATCAAAATGTGTTAGTTGCACATCTTAACTAATTGGAATATTGAAAGAAAAACTTCTTAGTTCTTAGAGTGTTCGTACCGCTAAGTGCATAAAAAGCAATATCTGGAAACAAATAAGAGGAATTTTCATCACATGACCACCAATGTCCTGCAAACTGCATATTCCACTATGCTGATCATCTTCATCCACAGATGCAAGAAATCCACTGTTCCAGTTAAGATATCTCATGCTTGTTATAGAAGAGCTGGGTGTACGTAGACTTGACTGTCTGTGGATTGCAGGGTTGTACCATTTCGTGCAGATAAGAAAGGCAAAGCATTCTGCGACACTGAATGCCAAGTATGATACAGGTTTAGCAAGCAATCAGGCACAATTGCCAATTACGCAGGATAAATGGGAAACTTTTGTACCCGTAGTTAATGAATAAATCCCACCACCCAAGAGCAGCAACATCTCCTGCAATTCACAGCAAACAAACATGAAACTATAATTTGACGAACGAATGAGAAGGTGGAAAAGGCAATAACCATAACTACTCTAGCAAACTAATCTGTAGTCCAGCTTAATGTTTGGATCACTACATTTCTAACAGTATTACCACAAAAAAGAATATTTGCAAATTTTTGTTCTTTAAATAAAGCAGACGTAGAGGTAAAGAGAAGATATGCTGATGCCAGTGAGGTGGTGGGAGAGGTTGGCTATGGTGGGTATGAGAAGACGTAGAGGTAGGCAGTAGGCCAAAGAAGTATTGGGGAGAGCTGATTGGACAAGACATGGCATACTTGCAACTAACTGACAACATGACCCTAAATAGGAGGATATGAAGGTCAAGGATTAGGAAGGTTAATAGATAGTCGAGCATGTTGTTCAGTTTCCTTATCAGTACTGTTATTATTACTCTCATACTAGCGTATTCTTCGATTTTAGTACAACTTCTTGTTTTCTTTTCTTCGACTATCATATTATTTGTTGTTGCCTTTGTTCTCTTCTATATTGTTGTTAGTATAACTTCTTTACTACTGTATTTGCTTTACATAATTTTTTATATGTGCTACTTGAGCTGAGAGTCTATTAGAAACAACCTCTCTACCTTCACAAGGTAGGAGTAAGGCTGCATACACACCACCTTCCCAGACCCCACTTGTGGGATTACACTGGGTATGTTGTTGTTTGTAAATAAAGCTGAAGTAGGGAAATAATGATTTAACTCCTATGCTGCATGAATCACTGTCAAAATGCTATACGGCTGTAGAATTCACATATTATGGCCACCTATCGAGCAATTAAAAACAACGGTAAACAGCCACTGATCCTTATTTGGAGAACAAACTGAGTTAATTTATCACTTTAAAGCTATCAACACTAAGCTTAAGCAAAGTGGATTGTCATCAACAAGATGCTACATGTAACTTATGGAGTGTTGAAGTATCCTTTCTACTTATCGATACATTACATTACTATCTTCAGCGAGTAATATCACACATTGTCACTCAGCTGATGGTTCAGATCTTTCTTTAACCATGAATGCAGTTAAATGTTAGTCGAGAACTTTGTTATGATAAGATACCTAGTAGGTTTATGACAAACCTTAAATTTTGTTTCACAAAAAAGGAGGATACATTTCAGTTGCTAGGATTTATTTCTTTGAAATAACAGAGAAAGACCTATTGATACAAACAGGGGAGAAAGTACCCCTGTACTGGTTACTTGATGGCTGACTTGAACGCTTTAATAGACTAACAAGCCTTCAACTCTAGAAGAATAAGCATTGATGTAATTTGCACCAATGGACCAAACTCTTTTAATCTCTTAGTAAAAGCATAATCTTTCTTTTGCTTGCCATTTCCAAATATGTTTATTATTTTTAAGTTGCTACAGCAATAAACTGATAAGAATGTACAGATATAAAATCAAATGAGAAAAAGCAAATGGTGCAATTTAGCCAGACGAATTCAATGACAGGTACAGAAACTGCGTCAAATAATTACCACAAATCTTCAGAAGAGTAAATGCTGTTGCTGCTATGAAGAAGACCATAGCGATTGCAACCCAAAAGTGCTGAGACATAGATGATAAGACGACTTTTAGAAACTACCAATGTGCATATATTAGTGGAAATTGTATGTACCAATCAATCACAGTTTCAAATAGCATTCACATCAATAGGGTACAACACAAAGCATATGAATTCAAGGCACATAACACCAGACTGCATATAGCTGAAAAAGTACTTAAAAAGTCTGGCTAAAAGATGCAACCAAACTGTTTGTTCCTAATATGTGTAACTCCTCAGCACAAACTATTTTTGAACCTTATTTCCACTGGTGAGGAGAGAGCAGTCAACCTCACAATAGTCCAGAATTTAAGAGTGCACTTCCTTTGAAACCCCGTAAAATAACATCTACGCTCTTTCGTTTACAGATTTATGCAAGTGAAGAAAGAAGGTTCCTAAGTCAATCTAAAAGGTATAATAGGCTATTAATATTAGATTCTTCCTAGTAGATAAGCTACAGGAATGACATGATTGCTAACTGTGGTTTCTTAAAATGAATGGGAATCTTTACTTACAGGAAGGGTCTCCCATATAGCCTCATCACTCATGCTTTCTTCATCTCCAGGCATCAGCGCCCTGCACATTCTGAGCATGGGGAGAAGTTTAACAGGAATTAGATAAACATCCAAAACCAAGACCAATAATTTGCATGCTTTGAAGTACTGCCAAAAATATATGTTTGGACATCTTATCTCATATCTCTTTATTCCAAAAAGGCATAACACATAAGCACAGACACTCAAACTTGGCCTCAAATGGCAAATAAACACTCCAACTTTGAGTATGCACATCTAGAAACCTCAACTCTTCTCCATTATATCAGTTGCACATTCCAACTTAAAGAATGGTCATCTAGACACCTCCAAAGTTTATGTGCCACATCCGCGTCTGGTGTCTACGAGACACACTGGGGACGAAATTGGACTGTTTTGTTGCCAATTGAGACCAAGTTGAGGTGTCTAGATGTGCACTCCTCCAAGTTGGAGTGCTTACTTGTCAACTGAGGCCAAGTTTGAGTGTATGTTTATGTATTATGCCTCCCCAAAAATAATTCAACTGCCACCAGATGGCTTAAAAGTTCAGCATTTCTTGGCAGGAAAAGTATCTTACCTAACATTATCAACCAAGATAGCAATTTCAAATGCAAGCAGGGGAAAGAACACAATCTTCAAACTTACAGCTGCAATTATCCAGAGTTCACAAATAAGTGGCTTTGCTTATACGAACTAGCATTGCATATCAAATTTAAAGAGAGAAAGAAATGATACAAGATTTAAACAGATGAAATTAAGATTTTGCACGATCAAGGCACTGAAAGGTAAGCAATAGCTTAAGGGTCATAACACAAAAGGTTAAGGTAGAGTTGCAAGTCTAGTGAAAATGCCTCTAGTACCTAGACGTGAGTGAACAACATTACGAATCAGCAGCAGTTGGTTATAAACGCATCAGATAATGATGTTCTAAGGAAATTTTCTTGTTTACCATAGGTGCTGTCGAGATGAATACAAAGAAGTAGTTCAAAAGCAACAAGCAGCGGTGTCGCCATGACAGCATGAAATGGTGCCCACTGTTCATGAAGGAATATGTGCTTATGTCACTATATAGCTTTTTGAAAATATACAGACAGCAATGACTGACACATGAAACATTGAATCTAAAATCAGAAATGTTAATGTGTCATACATGCCGATCACGAGGCATTGATGGAGCAGGTAATGAGAATCTACCCCTTGCGACAACCACATGAAACAACCAAAGTGGAACGAAAACAACCCTGCAAAATGAACCAATTGTGAAAACCAACTGTAATCACAAATCATACTGTTTAAGAGAGTAGGGGTTTCAATGTTCTCAATTATCTTGTAAAATAAAAGGAGAAAAGAAATATACGGCAATACTTAGAAACTCAAGTCCCTGTATACTGCAAATGGTATAATTATAATGCAGAAAACATGAGTACAAAGGCTTTAGTAACCAGTGCTTATATTTCTTGGATACCTCTTTCATTCTCTCAATACACACACATGTGCATGCTCTGGCATATTTCACTTCAAACAATTAGAATACTTATACCAGAAGGGGCAAGATACATAATTGGAAGAAAGACAACCTTACTTTCACCACCAACATACCCAGTGCAATACCACAAGTGGAGTTTGGGGAGGGTAGGATGTACGCAAACCTTTACCCTACCTTTGTGAGGTAGAAAGGTTGTTTTCGATAGACCCTCGGCACAAAAGAAAGGTATCCGACTCAAGATTGTAAGAAAATAACCAGCAAAATAGCAAGATACAAAACAAATGTAGAAACATATAGTAATACACACCAAAGAAAAGACACCCTGCAGTGGAATACTCCTCCATTTCAGCCATCCTGTTTTAATTTTATGTTCTGCATCTTCATTTATCATTCCATTCCATTCTCCTGGAAGATTGTACTTAGTATCCGAATTGTACTTGCACCCACTACAATCCTGTCTAATCTCCTTACCTTTATTCTTTTTATGAAGACTAAAGGTGCCGTGCATATATTCTATCTTATTTATACTTATTCTAAAACTTACTTCACAATTTCAATTTTTGGTTGACTTTGTCTATCAATAAAATCTATCATCTGGAAAATGCATAAATCAAAGAACCTTCTATCTATATACTATTGGTTAACTCATCTATAACTAGAGTAAACAAGTGGAATTCAAGGCATATACCAAGTGTATGTGAGAAACTCATTTATTCTCACATTTGTGAATGTTTCATTTGTACACATCATGTATGAAACTTATATAATTCATATGAATTCCTTTCTTCTCAAGTACCCACCAATAAAATTCTTGTGAAACTTACATAGTATTTTCGGAGTCAATGAATATCATGTGAATCCTTCTTTTTGTCCCTAAAGTTTTTCAATAATTTTCTTAGCAAAGATATTCTTCTGTGTTAAATCTACCTTCACAAATTCAAACAGGCTCTACATATAGTAAAGAATGAACTCCAACGAGCAAGGAGCCAATTTGTCGGTTAAGACTTAAAACCAATCTTCCTCTCACTCATGCTGTTTTCGCATAGTCTAACAAAACACTCGGAATTCCCCGAAAACCGAAACAATTTTCACAAATGTCTAGGTGGTAATACACCTCTTCATACATGAATGACTAACAGTTTTAGGGTAAGCACATTACCCAAAATCCTAAAGTTTCCACCTTTTTCAAGCTCAACAACAATCCTATTAACAATTTTACGGAACCACATCATCCAAAATCCTAAAGTTTCCACCTTTTACAATCTCAACAATAATCATATCAACAATTATAGGGTAATCACATCATCCAAAATCCTAAAGTTTCCACCTTTTGCAAACTCAACAACAATCCTATTAACAATTTTAGGGTAACCATATCATCAAAAATCCAAAAGTTTCAAACCTTTTTCAAGCTCAACAACAATCCTATTAACAATTTAAGGGTAACCACATCATCCAAAATCCTAAAGCTTCCACCTTTTTCAAGCTCAACAATGACCCAAAAGGCAGCATTCCAGTTTTAATTTCCAATCATGCTTCCAAGTTACAAACTAGAACATCATAGGTACAAAGTACTAAATAAGAAGACTAATCTCAACAAAGATGTCATTTTGAGAAATTCAAACAGAAAAGACCTTCACTTTATCCACATATTGTTACCATATATGCTCATTAACTGTTAAAAACTTCCTCAATCAGATACCAAAAAAAAACCCAAAAAATAACAAATTCTGGGCAAAAAAAATCCCAAAATGAAAGTACAGAAACACAAACCACCAAGAATAATGAAGGGCTCGATCAAGCTTGAGAACAAGAAGCAGAGTGAAACAAAAGAGCAATCCATGAGCTACCACTGCTTGTAAAGACTTCAAAATTTTCCTTCCACCCATCACTTCACCCAAAAAAAAAAAGCCAAGTTCCAATCTTTTTCACCAATCAAGAAAACCCCACATCGAAATTGATAAAAATAAGATGTGGGTGTCAAAGATAAAGCAGATTTTCAAGAAAAAAATGGTGGGTGTTGAAGAAAAAGCAAAAAAGGTGGAGTCTTTGGAAGTTTTAACAAGAAAAGAACACAGAAAAGCAACGTTAATTGCAAGAACTTATTACAAAATTGGATTCGGAAAAGGCCTAAAATACCTTCAAATTATTAAATTAATAAATTTATTAAATGATGTGGCAATCATCTATTGGTCACCCTATAAATCACTTAAACTAATTTAAAAATATTCCACCAATTCAAGTCAAATCAACTTGCCCCAAATCAAATTAAACCTGCCCCAAATTAACTTTTGTTTCTATAGCTGGAACGAAGACCAGTTCAAATGAAGAATCATAGACCCATTTGGGATCATCAACATCACATTTCTCTAATAAATGTACCATGCATCTTGAGAAAAAAAATTGACCTATTGGCTATATTAGTATCTGTAAATAGGCGAAAAATTAATGGAAGAAACATAATTTTCTCATAAGAAATTGAATTCTAGCTATGTCGTCTCGGGAATAAAATAGAAATTAGTTGTTTGAATAATTCAACAGATGTTGTAAACTCAAGAACTTTGATTCCAACCACCGAAAATTCACAAAATTTCATGATAAGAATCTCATCTTTGTGGACTTTATTTATACATTTTTGTTTCACATTCAAAGCTAGATAAGTACACAATCTCAAAATTCCGAGCTATAGTTAAAAGCAATAAGAAAGCGAAAAAAATCAACCGATTGTTTTTTCTGAGTGAGCAAAAGCACAAGGAATCACAATATCCAAAATATGAAACTACTAAACACGAAAAAAAAAAAAGAAGACAAAACTAGGGCTTTGAAGAATAGAAAATATAAAGAGATGAAATGATAACAGCAAGAGAAATAAAAAATGGAACCAATAGTTGAATTTTCGGCCAGAGAACAACAAATCGCACTTGGAGAAAGAGATGGGAAAAGCTTAAGTTAGCAGTTAATATGGGGCTGATGGGTCAAATTGATTGGGGCGGATGATTTGATTTGGAAATGAGTAATTTTTTAAATTTGTTTAGGTTAATTATAGAGTGACCAATAGATGATTGCCACATCTTTAATGAATTTATTAATTAGATTTAAATTGAGGATTGTTAAGAATAAGGTAATATGGAGCGTAAAGGTAGATGTGAGGGGTATTTGAAAGCTAATAGGTGAAAGAAGGATAATTTTGTATCATTTACAATAGTTTGAGGGTATTTTAGGCCATTTTCCGAATTGGATTTTAAGGCAAAACGCCAGTGTTGTTGTCTTTATTATTGTCACCGAACCGATTTGTAACAAAATTGGGAGAGTTCAATTGATGTTCTTTGAGAGATGGTCTATTGGTGGAAAAATTGGAACATAATTTTAACAATTAAAATTAAATATTGTAAATTGTTGAGGAAAAAAAACATAAGAAAAAGATTGTATTTGGTACTAAAGAATATACTTTTGTTAGTTGTGGATAGCTGAACAGGACTGTTTCTTTCTTAATTAGACGTTTTCTTAATCAAAAGTTCAGATCCATAAGAATAGATATTTATTATTTGATTAGTTATGTGAATTACTTTTTATTAAAATATATATATATATATACTTGATGATTGGTAATGTAAGTAAATTTAAGCATATTTTCTCGAAGGATGTCGTCAAACTCTCACTTCTGACTTACGTAAGTGATTTTGTAAGTCATCACATAGATATTCTGTGTAAATATCTTTTGAATGTATAAAAGAGGACTTTTCTAATCGGTGATAAGTTATGCTTGTTTCATTTGGTTATTTTTGGCTCGACTCGAGGACTTTTCTAATCGGTGAAAAGTTATGCTTGTTTCATTCGATTATTTTTGGTTCAACTCGATTTTTAATAACGTTTATTGTGTTTGATACGGCTTGTTTGATAACGATTATTATGGGCTCGACTCAACTTGTTTAATAACGATTATTTTTTGCTCGAAACATCTTATTTAATAACACGATTATTTTTAGCTCAATTCAGCTTGTTTAATAATGATTATTTTACTCGACTCGACTTATTTAATACAATTATTTTAGCTCAATTCAATTTGTTTAATAATAATTATTTTTTACTCAACTCAACCTATTTAATAACGATTACTTTTAGCTCGACTCGAATAACATATACAATTTCAAAAACCCATTACAAATGTTCTTTTGTTATATAACTCAAATGTGGTGGGTGCCTATCTCACAACATTGTCATTTGACTTTTTTAATAAAATGATGTTGCCTATATAGTCGAGGGATTTAAGGTGGGGATACATAGGTTAATTTTGGTCCCAATTATTTAAAGTTAAGTTATAAATATCCTTTAAATCTTGGCTGTCCCACACACTATTATTAATTTGATGATACATAAATTAACTTTCGTTAAAAAAATATAATAGAGTAATAAGTATTTTTCTATAATCTCGAGTCTAAATTCTTGATATTAAAGCATTTTAATGAAAAATGATTTATATTTCAAAACTAATTTTTTTTTTTTCTATTCGAATAAGAATTAATTAAACTTAAGTGAAAACTAAATAACTGGTAGAGAAAAAGAAAAAGACATACACGCAACTTTCTTATGAAAGATGCAAAGGAATTAATGTTTGGTATAATGACCCCACCATTTAATATCTTAGATATTTATATTGAATAATAATAAATTTGGATAAATATTATTGACTTGATAATATTTTGGTCTTATGAGTACATTATTTAATTCTCTCAAGATCTTGTGTCTTATCTTGACGTAATAATTTTAAAATTGCGTGATATTCTTTAATATATTCCTTCTATGTTTTTCTTTTTGATAGTCAATTTTAATTTAACTATTAAAAGATAATGAATAAAACTATAAGTTGCAACTCTTTTAATGGTAATATAAATGAAATATATTTTAAAATATTAGTCAAAAGGCTGAGGAAATTCTTGAATATAATAGAGTATATTTTTAAAAAACAAATCATTATATTTTTTTTTTGTTTTAATTTGTTTATCAAAAGTATTTTTTTTTAAAAATGTAATAATAAAATAGGAAAAATAAATGAAAATGGAAAGGGTATATATATATATATATATATATATATATATTTTTATTATTATTATTATATATTTTTAAGATTATCACATCATAGGTCCCATGATGTTACTTGATATCCTTATCCTTAGCCCATATCGACAAGAGAAAGATAAAGAGAAAATATTAAAGAATAAAAAAACAATTTTCTTTATGTTAATTGGTTTTATAAGACATGAAAATAAACTTATTAGTAATGCCACTCTTTTTCATAGTAATAAATACACAATGCCACTCTTTTTCTTAACATTTCCATATATATAAAAATATTGAAATTTAAAATATTGGTGTGATTTGGACCCTTCATTGTTATTCTTTTCCTATCAATATCATACTCTCTCCGTCCACTTTTAATCGTCATTGTTTTCTTTTTTAGAATCAAATTATAAGAATTTTCATTAACATTTTATGATATATTTTTGAGAAAATGGTCTAAAACCCCCCCAACCTATACTCGAAATCCCAACTACACACTCCAACTTTACGAGAGTCCTATCACCCACCTGAATTGTTTAAAACTGTAATAATTACACTCCTAAAAAGCCACAACCAGATCTGTGTTGGCCTGTGAATTTCACGTGTTTTACAGGTGAAAATTCAATTAATTTATTGTTTTTTTTCAATTTTTTTATAATTCCTTCCCACTTTTTCCTATCTCTCCCATTTTCTTCAAATCTCTGAAGTAACTTCTTCCCCCAATTCTTTCAAATTCCTATGGAATTGTGAGGAACAAAGATGAATATTGATCTGTGCATATCGCTGCTACGTCGAAGTTTTGCTTGCTTTGCCGAAGCTCGCTGGTTGAAGCAGTGCAGCCGCAAGGTTTTGTTGTTGTTGTAGTCGACCTTGTTGTGAGAACAGAGGTAGGTCTTCATGGTGATTGTCTTGGAACGGGAGAGAGATAAGAGGAGAGGGGAAGAGGAGAATGAGGTTTTGTTGGTGGTTTGGGTTTCGCCGGAGGCGGCGACAGTGGTGGTTGATGGTTGGGAGGCTAGCAATGCCATTAATGGAGGTCAAAATTAACCTTCTAACGCACCTAGAGAAGGTGAGAACACCTCCCATGACAGGTCAGCACTTAGGTATGTATAAAATAGAGAAATATAAAGTTCAGGTGGGTGATAGGACACCCGTAAAGTTGGAGTGTGTTGTTGGGATTTCGGGTATAGGTTGGGGGGGTTTTAGACCATTTACTCTATATTTTTTCATCATATTGATATGCGAAAAATTGCAATTTATAGTACTTTTTAGATAGTTTTTGAATATCTAAATTTTTTGCTTAAAATATTGAATTAATGTAATGTAATTTAGCTTTGAAAATTAGTCAAATTAACTTTCGAAAAGCGCAACATAACAGATAAAAGTAGACGGAGCGAGTATTATTTTTCATGTAGGACCCTTCATTTATTCTCTTGTCCAAATAATATTCTAAACAAAGCATAGTAAGCAACGAAATACTATCTATATGACAAAACATGGACAATTAAGAACAAATGGCCCATTAGCTCAGTTGGTTAGAGCGTCGTGCTAATAACGCGAAGGTCGCAGGTTCGAGACCTGCATGGGCCATAAATTTTAATTATTTCTCAGCTTTATTAAAAATATTTCATACAGATTGAGATATATATTTAACGGACTATTTTAGATCGACCTCTCATGTTATGAGAATCGTCTTTCTTTTTTCTTTTCATTTTTTTCCCATCGTATGCGTATTTGATAGTGTCAATCTACCGATGATGTGTTGTGTAACGTTCATCGCAGATTAATTAAATTCTCATATGATACTTATCGAGTTTCCACTAAGACATTTTTGTAGTGTTGTATAAGTCCAGCCCAATGTCTCTACTCTGGAATACACAATTGGTCTTGTCTTTCAAGCCCATGGGCCTGAAAATGAAAACAAGAAAAGGCCTGCAGTGTAGGGAATTTGTAAATTGGCACCATTGTAAATTTGAAGAGACTTAAAGATTGCTACAAAGTTAACAAAATCCTACGTAGCTTGTGATTAAAGGTGTCAAATGATCGAGTTGGATGAAATTTGGACGGGTTAAAGATAAACGGGATCTTGATTAATAGATTAAATATTTTCCTAGAAATTATAAGATTTTTCTTACTTATTTTCTGTATTTGTGAGTAAACAAAAAATATTAATCCAAGAATACTTATATATACTTAGATAAACACAACGAAGATAGAGTTGAGGTGAGTGGGGTAATGGGTGGGAATGGGAAAGGTGAGGAGGTGCGAGGGGGTGGGAGTGGGAGTGGGGGTGTTGTTGTGGCAGTAATAGGGGGAGATAATCGACATTATCTGTCATTTATGAAATTTATTTTTCTAATTACCTCCGTAAAGGAAGTCATGCTCGTTATTTTGATTTTTTTTTAAAGAAAATATTTTAGGTAACTTCTTCAACACACCATTTTTTAATAGACGAGGAATCTAATATTAGATGCATGCACCAATTAATTAACATATCAAACTTCAACTAGAAGTTTCATAAAACTTCTAATTAAATCTTGAATTATTTTTCTTTCAGTTTTTCACTCAGTATTTGATGTTTATATTAAATCGTTCGATACTTTAATTAAATTTGGATTCGCACGTTACAATGCTCATATTTAGAGGATTTCTTCTTTTATTCCTCAGGGCTCGAACCTTAGACTTCTGAGTAAGAATGAAAGAATCTCAATTATCCCACCACAACACATACAGATTAAATCATAAATTCTACTATTAAAGGGAAAACAAAAAATGCAACGCATGCAAATACTTAAAAGAATTCTTGCCTTATACGCAAGAGATCTTTGCAAGTGGTAATAATAACTATAAAATAAACACATAAAATAATTCATCTTATATTTTAGCAAGTACTTGATCAATAATAATCATGATAACTGCAGGTGGAACCATATGATGAACCAAAAATAGAAACAAAGAACAATTTTATTTTATTTTTAAAATATTATCATGACCAAATTATAGAGTAGACAAACCCTATGGCTAAGCTTAAACATAGAAAAAAATGTCAAAGACCTAAGTTTTAATGTGTTTTATTTTATTGCAAATAAAGCCACTTTAATTCATTGAAACTTAACAAAAGTGTACATCTTAATTTTTCCATAGGGTGTTGAGGTATATGATTAACCAAGACTCCACTTTCGGCTACACTATGCAATGGACAATTTGAAAGCATGTTTTGAAAATGACTTGACAAAAAAGTATATTGGGTTCTTTTTCACAAATCTCATTTTACACCGTCAAAGTAGGATGAATATAATCTTTACGTTTAACTAAAAGTTTCATATTTGATTTCTAGGTATGAAAAATCATGATAGAAAACACTTTTTTAACGAACTTTACGTAGTGTGAATTTAGATTAATTAGGTCTTCAATATAGATATTGTACATTGAGTGTTGGAAGAAAAGAAGAAACAAACCCCACTTTCCTTGTGATTCAAGATTTAAATTTTATGGGTATAATTTTTAAAAAATTTCAATATTGAATCAATTTTGTTTATAATACTATGAGTTCAAATTTACTATTTATTACAATTTAAAGATATTTTTATACATAGATTTATCTTATGCATCAAAAGTATTGCTGGATTTTGGTGAATCCACGACTATATAGCCATAACTTTATATCTTAGATTCGCCTCTAGGTTCATAATAGTTGTTTTCCTATTACAATTATGTTTTTCTTATTAGAACTTGAAATCGATAATGTAAACCAACTCACATCAACAGATCTAAGTAATTATGGAGGAAATCATGCTTTGATTTTTAAGCCTTGGATTATGACAAACTAGTGCTAAATTAAATCTTATTATATTGCTTAAGTCATACTTTGGCGCAGACTGATTTTTTGTAGGAAAAAAGTTAGTGTTTAATCAAATTTATAATTCTAATGGGAAGTCCTTTAAATCAAATGATTAACTCTAATTCTAGGAAGATAATTATATATATGTTGATTATCATATACTATACAATTTAGACAACTCCCTATCATTTGCCTATATTTTTCTCCTATTTTCTTCTTGAATTTGAGTTAGTTTTTTTTATTTATGTTACTTCACTTATTATGTATATACTTTTAAAAAAATTTAAGGTACTTAAATGTAATCATCCTTCTGCTCGTGATGTGGACAAAACTAACACCACCACTATGTGGTCCATTAATTTATATTATTAAAATGTATCATCAAACTAAAAAAAATCAATTTTATAAAGAAATCGATCCAAATATATCGAAATCGGTATGTAAGATTCGTTTCTTGTAATTACTAGATTAATTCCACGTACATCTATAAAATACATAAAATATGTTATATATATATATATATATAAGAAGAAGTATGTGTTAGAAGAGTGACGTATTTTATAATCGTGTTAGTCTACACCCAAAATAAATAGTATAAAATAAATAATATTACTAGCGAATTAAATTGTCACATAATATGTATGGCAACATGTACGTAATGCATGCCTCTATATTAACACATGTACGTTAGTTTTTTTTTTAAGATCAAACTAATCTTGGACAAGATTAAACAATATATATATATATTGATTTGTGTCTTTGATTCGTATCTTTTAATTCATGTCAACGTATACATTCCAATAAATGATTTGTCATAATATGTATATGTACTCCTTGTGCTCTCTAAAATGACTATATTTTATGTCATACCACATATGATTAGAGTGCTTATAATTTATCCTTAACCATACAATTGGACCTAATTAATTAAGTGGCATTACAAAATTTTTACTTTATTAGTTAGGTTTAGTGGCAAATCTTGAGTTAACAAACTTCTCTATTGGAGTACTTCCCCATTATTTATAGATTTAGATTCTTCCTTTGGTTGATTTGGGATTTGTATTTTTCATAAAAAGCCATTGAAAATATAATAAAATAAGTAAATAAAATATAATAAAAATATTTTTGACACGACTGATTATAGCATAACTTTTCAGATTTAATGGTTATTTAAGTTGAAACTGAAAGTGCCTTTTAGAAAATTTGTTATGTAGCAAATTACTTTTCATTAAAATAATAGTAGGGGACAGTAAGTAAGTTCATAATGCTAAAAAGAATAATTAATTATTTAATTATTTATTTTGCTTTATGAGCTGTCTTATTAGTTATGTTTAATGTTTTAATAATATAGATCTTCATGCTCAGTGGGGGACTTGGAAACTAATATTATAGCCCTCTAATTAAATTAATGCTAATTTGTGTGTGTATATATATATATATATATATATATATATATATATATATATATATATATATATATCTTGCAGGATCTAATCAATCTCTTAATAGGAATTTTTTAAAAGAGAAACACAAGTAGTAAAATTGATAATATGGATTAAAATTTGTCTCTTAAACTTAATGTTATAAGGCTTCTATTACATATCGACTAGCGTTGTATATATTTTACGAAAATCTTGACATTAATTCCTTTCTTATTTTAACATATGAGTTTCGTCTAAAATATCACGTAGACTCCTTCTCTAAAATTTTACTAGTCTCTCTTAATCTTTATTTGCAATCTGTCTTCATCGGTCCGCCCTCCGATCACAACTCATAAGGGTCACAATTAAGCTCTCTCATCATAAAAGGAATATTTAATTGACTATTTTTCTTTCCTCTTGAAGAAGATTTTAGACTTTTTCACATGGAAAGTACTTTAGTGCCCGTTTGGATTGACTTATTTTAGGTGTTTTTAAGTCAAAATAGCTTTTAAGCAGTTTTGAAGTATTTGGGTAAAGTTAAAAAGTGCTTATAAGCACTTATTTTAAAGCCAAAATAACAAAAATAAGTCAGCTCATGTAAGTTAAATCTAACTTATGGCTTATAAGTCATAAGCCAAAAGCCAATCCAAACAGGCCCTTAATTGTTTGAATATATATGAAAATACATCTTGCTAAAAAAATAGTATAAATAAATAAATTAACAAACAAAAATAAACTTTAGCGTAATCTCAGCATGTGCATACCACCTGAAATTTGACAAAAACAATAATGTATGTAATGTGAAATAAGCATGCGGCTAATTTTATTTTAATTTTTTATTTTTCCTTTTGGCAAATACAATGCCATAGGGGCAATAAATTCTTTTTGGATAAAATTAATTAGCTGATAAAGTTCTTGTAGTATTTGAATCGTAAATACTAGCTTACAAAATTTAAATTTTTCTTTTTGCAAAATCAAATCTACAGCATTATGACTCAGGTATGTAATAGGTCATCAAAAATCCTCATGAACCAGATTAAACTCCTTTTATTCACAACATACAAATCTATTTATTTTATGCAAAAAAAATAACCATAACCCTAGTTGTACCTCAATTTTTAATACGTGTTTTCCAACATTTATGTAAAGTATATATATATATATATAAACATGTTAGAATTAAGAGTTAGACTAATTAAAGCCAAAAGTTATTTTTTTCCAACTCACTTTAAGACAAATATAAAATGATTTTAATTTCTGCCTTTGTTCAAACTCTACATAATTTTTTTTTTTTTTAAAAACATTGTAATTAGCCAAACTGTGAAAAGGTGATCAAACAGCACTACTAATAATTAGTATAATTAACCAAAACATGTGGAGTTGGTTTCTCAATACTACATAATTAAATTATTAATTAGCACCATAATTATTAATTAAGCACTTGTTGTTTAAGAGGAATTAAACGTCATGACAGCATGAGACTGATGTCATAATTATTAATCCCCACAAATAAAGCAATATAATTTATTTTATTTTTTTCTAAATTTTATTGTTTGCTAGTGCTACTAGCTATCATCAAATCTTTGAATTAGGAAATACTTAAATTACAAATAAAATAAAAAAAGTACAAGAAAAAAGGTACCTAAGCTAAAAAGGTTAAAACAATGGGGACCAAAGTAGCCATGCGTGTGACCACCATATATATGGTTCCTAAAAATTCTCATCCCATCACATTACTAAAGAAATGGCATGATTTTACGATATCGTCAGAAAATTCTACTGTTGATACGATATTCGACAAAATAAGTAGTATTATATTCGAAAACTAGTTGAACGTAAAGTAATGACTTTTATACCATATCAAAAAAGTATTCTTTTGTATTTGCTTATAGACAATATTTAGATTAATGCAAGGATCAAGAGTTTGAGCAAAAATTTGCATGCAAGAACTTGATTCAACTCCCTCAACTTCCCTCATAAAACAAAAAGGAAATTAAGGTTTGTTTGGTAGGAAAGAAAATATTTTTTATTATAATTTCCTTTCATATTTAGTGCCTCTTTCAGAACCTCCTATATGCCACCAGGGGCGGAGCTATTATTGTCTAAAGGGAGTCAACTGACCTTGTGTCTTTTCGTAAAAAAAAAAAAACATTGTATAGATCGATTTAAAAAATTCAACATATATACACTTTATTGTCAATTCTTTGGACTTCTTCACATGTTTACTTCCCGACCTTGCGACTATGCCATCCTCCCACCTCCATCCCCACTCACGACAGTTATTTGTCACGTTAAACTTTTTGAATATCATTTTCTATTTATCTATCAAACATCAAAAATACGAAAGCAAGAAAGATTACTTCTTTACGCCAAATACAACAACAAAATCAATGTAATTCAACATGTAAAATCTAAAAAAGTCAAAGTACTATGTAAACCTTATTCCTACCTCGTATTCCAGATAAACCCTAAAGCATATATATGAGGGCAGTGACAAATCAGTGCATTAGAGTGACCTGACAATGGTGTAAAGAAGAAATAAGGTCAATTAATATATCCGTACTAAAAATAGACTAGGAAAGAGCACTAACAAGAGACATTGGAAATCAACATGTTTTATTTTTACTTCTTCTTCATGTGCATAGTGTTTTTATTCCTACTCTAAATGTTTGTTCATAGGGTCTTATTCCTACATAAAGTGTTTGTTCAAATTTGTCACACACACACACACACACATATATATAATTAGGAGATTCTCTTAATTACTCAATTTGATTATGGAAAAAAAGTTACATATCCATATCCATGTATTATTTAAAATGACGCTATGTTGTGTCTGCATTGACGTGACCTGTAAATAACATTAACATTATAGGCGCAATTCTTCTGGACAAGATTATGTTCAATTACTAGATATTCATGTTGCACCTTCACTGATGTGGCCTGTAAATAACGCTAACGTTGTATAACTATATAGGCAACGCACAAACTTTTTTATTTTCTAAAATTACGAATAAAGCTCTAATTTTATTATTCCAAGATATTATAGGGGTTGATGATATTTGTATTAACTTTACTCAGCCAAAATTTCTTATGGACAGTGTAATTAGTCAGATCATGTTGGTCAAGACATATCAGGAGGAGTTAAAAGCAGTTTTTTTTTCTCCTCATGTTACTCTTAGTCAGTCATTTTCTTTATGTATAGTAGTATTATAATCATTTCATAAAAACAGCTTTGGAGCTTTATGCATATTTGACTAAACTAAAGAGACTTTTAGGAACCAAAAAAAAAAAAAAAACAACAATATTGATCGGTGTAATTTTATAAGTCGGATCTGAGAAGAGTGATGTGTATGCAGACCTTGCCTTTACCTCAAAAAGGTAGAAAGATTGTTTTCGAAAGACCCTCGATTTTAACAAACTAGAAAGCCATGATCTCTTGATCACTAGGTATATATTATGTCACATTGTCACATTTGAAAACATCAATCATTTTCAGCAATATTTCGGTCTTTTGGGGAACTAATTAAGTAAAATATAAGCAAGAAGTTTTTTTCCTTTCTTTCTAGCATTAGATAATAATTGTTCTTCACATAATGTTGTTTTAGTTTCAATGACTTTATTCGAGTTCTTATTAATCTGAATTCATATCAAATAAGATGGGGAAAGCGAAGAGGTCATAAGTGTCTACGCAATGCAAATTTAAATTAATCAATACCTCAATATGAATACTAGAAAAAACTGCTCACACATGAGTATATATTATTTTCTTTAAATTTTACTTATTAGATTACACTAGTATATATATATGTTGTTGTTATTGAATTCAATCCATCTAAAGTGTTGATCTTCCCATTTATCAAGAAAAACACAAAAGAAAATTTTGCTTAATTAATACCCTAGGAAAAACTGTTGGTGGAATTAGATGATATAAATAATTGATTAAGTTAATTAATTAATCTTTTGAATATTAGAAACCCAAACATAATGCAACATGATGTCAGTGTAGAATCACACCAAACCTCACAAAGTTAATAGAGACAACATTTTAGAACTTACAACTTATGTCAGCAACAACTTGACAATTTAAATACTTCATAATTAAATTATAAATAATTAAGTTTGTGGTAGCCTAATATAGTACTATTGCTATAACTATAGTGGAAAATCTGTTGCTAATTCCCAACCAATAGATTAGAGAAAAAAAAGTATCCTTGAGTTAATCTAGAAGTTTGGTAAATTTTAAAATTGCTTATAAATAAAATTAATTAAAAATAATAAACTAATCACTTTTAACTTATGATGTTACATCTTATAATTATTCATATTTAGCGGGAGGTGAACCAATATACAAATTTCTTGGCAAATGAAAGGATGCAAGTATGAGGAAGAATAATCGAAAATATCAAGATATATTATCTCCTGCTTCGATATTAATTCAATAAACACCGCTCAAAGAAATTTAAGTTCTTTCTCCTCGTTGATAATTTTAAGTAATTTTTTTTTTCACTATACGAAAAGAAAAAGATAAAATATTAATCAATACCTTTTATCAAACATACTAACTACTTATTATCAATTTTAACACTCTATTGAACCACTCCTTCTATTCCAATTCATACGTCATAGTTGAAATTTTGAGATTCAAATTAATCTTCAAAATTTTAATAATGAACTCAGACATAAAACTTCAAACTTATATCTGAAAATTACATAAAAATTATTATAAATTACAATAAATAACTAAAAATCATAAAAAAAAAAAAAAAAGTTTCGATATTCAACTGTATCACATGAATCAAAATGGAAAAAAGTTAATCAATTATGATAAAGACTAATTAGCCTCCCCCACTCCTCTCCCCCCCCCCCCCCCCCCAAACCAATGAATAAAATGTAAATATTAACAATGAATAGATGCAACTGAAACCGAGGAGGAATAGATACATAATATCATATGAAGACAAACTCATCAATATGTAGTTTGCAAAAATGACCAATTATATTACACTACCCCTACCCAACCAACCCGCCCACCCACTATGAGGGGTGGGGGCGTGGAGTGTATTCCAAGACACAATGATTACAAGGGTCTTGGGGAAGCAGAAAGGTGTGGCGTGGAATATAGCTACTCAATGTATGCGGAGGCGAATTTAAGATTTCAAGAAGATGGATGCATCATTGTCATGGACCGCTTTGCTCCTTTAAGAAAAAAACAATTACTTTAGGCTTTCAAATTTGAAAGACCTCAATTATTTTAGCAATAACAGATATAGCTTTTTCATAACAAAAATATTAAATACGATTTGTAAAAAAAAAAATTATATTAAGAGAAAAAGTTATTAGAAGAAATTTGATATACCTAGAGTACTATGTCGCAAGAAAGATTAAATGCATTGGTTATATAAATTATTGATTGAAAAATAATTATTAAAATAATACGATTATTAAAAAATATACAATTTTGCATCTCAAGAAATTTAAAAAGTAGACTTTATAAAAAGAATATTGATTTTTCTCAAAAGTTTAAGGCCTCAGTTTGAACTTTTCTCAGACCACTTGTGCGTTTGAGCCGCCGCTGATCATTGCACGGAAGATAAGATCTAAAATATTATAATTGATTTTGCTAGTTTGCTTACTAAGAATGGTGATTTCAGTTGAAAGAACGAAAAAAAAGGAAAAAAAATGGGTTTTTCAGCTGGAAAGTTTGAGCGCTACTTTGTATTTTTTTTCGTGAAATAAAATGCTTGCAATGAAACCTACTTTTAGATTATTTTTTTGTAAAAATAAAAAGTAAAAAACCATGCTGCATTTTTTATTTAAGACTGCAGTGCTTTTAAATTTTTTAAAAAATGAATGTTGCAATGGAGAATTGCAACATCAACCTCCCAGTGGAAAACAACCACCCAAACCAGTGTGTCATCTAGCCATTTGTGATCATGGGTTCCTTCCGTTACTATTTGTTATATTTTATGGATTATATAAATAGATATATCGAATTTTGCCGGATGACCATGGGTTCTGGTGATCCACTTTTTTAACTTAAATTCGCCCATGTATGTATGTATGAGAGATTAAGAAGTACTCCCTCTGTCCCTAATTACTTGTCCACTTTTGACTTGGCAAATATATTAAGAAAATAATTAATGACATAATGAGTGTACCATTTTATCCTTATTAATTATGAAGTGGATGAAAAGTTCTACATTTTTCAAAGTAATTAGTTATTTAATTGAGGGTATAATAGGTAAAAAAAAATTATCTTTTCTTGATTTGTCAAAATGGACAAGTAATTAGGGACAACTATAAAAAAAAAAGTGGACAAGTAACTAGGGTCAGGAAGTAATGTATATGGAGCTCTTCAATCTTGACCTAACTAACCCTAAAAATACCCTAACTTTTTATATGCCTCTCTCATCATCCATTACACACTAACTTAGAACCAAAAAGTAAATACATGTTTGACCGTAAATTTTGAAAATTCGATTTATAGATCAATTTTTGAAATTTCAAACTTCTATAATCACATAATTTTAAATTTTAAATTTTGAATTTGCATGTGATTGTAATAATTTTGATGTATAACAAGATCAATATACTACATACAAAATCAACTCCTAAAATATGACGGATGGTATATATACCGCGTCATGTTGATACATAATTACTAATGATTTCGATTTCATATTTCCGACTTGCATCGTATTAACTTGAAAAAAGAGGATAGTATAACATATCAATTAAAAATTAAATTGATGATGTATAGTGTAAAAAAGTACGTAATTTACTTTTGTGATGAATAAGCTAAACTTCTAATTATTAAAATTGTGTTTTGCCGGTCGACAATCCGTGTGTTTTGCCTTCACTGTGTTTCTTTTTGTTGCAAGTAACATACACTCTAATAATTATATTACTTTGAACCATGTAGTAAATAATAATTATATTGCTCATGTGTTTTCTATAGGGAAAATAAAGAATAATTTTACTACTATTTTTATAAAAATACATTATATTAAATGATGAATATAATTCTCACCTTTTGAACTAGCTTCTAGAGCTAAGTTAAACTCATGGTATTAGAGTAGAGCCTATTCAAATTCTCATTTTCGATGTTGAGTCCTCATGTTAAATTGTCCATATATTAAATGTCTAACTCTGGACGTGAGGGTGTGTGTGAAGATTCTCATTTCTCACATCGATCCTTCAAAAGGATGGGTGGTTTGAATACGATCTGGACGTACAATCCTCACTTCTTGATCTCACACAACATTATCTAACTTTTTATGATTTAATCATTATTAATATTATATATCCAATCAAATAGGATCACATAAATTGAGACGAACAGAGTTATACATAATAATTGTTGATGTGTTTATATAGGGAAAATAAATAAAACAAAAATCCAAAGTGAACAAATAGATATATAAATAGTGTGTGTGTGATAGGTAGTTGAAAGAGAAAAAAAGAATGCCGTAAAGAGAAAGGAAACAACACGGCCAGTACTTTTGCATACCCCTTCTATATATAAAAAAAAATTAAAAAAATTGTCAGAAGTGGACATGAAAGTATAAAAAATAAATAAAAAGTTGGGTCCATTTTTATTTTATTTTTTTTAAAAAAATAATAAAAACAAAAAGATACCAACAAAGCCACAAAAGAGATTTGAAAAAAGCTAGTTGATGCTAGGGATAAAAAGGGTCACTTTCATTGCCATTCAATACAAGTTGAAATTTCACAAAAAAAAAAAAAAATTTTCTTTCTCTCTCGAAACAACAAAAAAAAGAAATCTTAGTTCATCACTATTCTACATCAAAGCAAAGCAAAGGTCTGTCTTTTACTTACTTATTATTCCCCTTTTTGTGTTTTATTCCTTGTGAAAAAATTCCTTTTGTCACACAAAATCCAACTTTGTAATATATATATTCATTCAACATATATACTTATACATGATTATCAAACATACTATTGTTTTACTCTTACAAACATATTCAGTGTATGATCTATATATCTCGATCAAAAAAAGTAAATAGTAAATCTGACAAACTATTTGTATATAAACAAGCCTAAACTTCTTCAAACATACTTACTATTGTTTCACTCTTATAATCTATGTATATTGACCAGAAAAAGTAAATAGTATAATGATCCTTATATAAACAAGCCTAAACTTGTTCAAAATCAAACTTATTATTATATACACATATATTATATGTCTAATTATTATCAAGATCAAGAAAATAGTTCTGAATTTAGTATACATAATGTTGAACAGGGTATTGAAGAACAAGTACTACTCCATCAAGTACAACAAACAATGCATCCACAAAGTTTCATGAACCCGGTTCACTTCCAAAGCAACTCAGAAATGTTACCATGGTCAATTCCACCGGTTCAACCTTTTTTGAACCCGGTTCACCACCATGATCAGTCATTTCTCCTCCCTCCTTCACCATCGGCTTACGGTTTATTCAATCGTAACACTACAATGGACCAACAACACCTCCGGTTCATCTCAGATAGTTTAGTAGGTCAAGTGGTTCATCATCATAATCAACCCGGTTCAATAGCACCATTTGGTTTACAAGCTGAGTTACAAAAAATGAGTGCTCAAGAAATAATGGATGCTAAGGCATTGGCTGCATCTAAAAGTCATAGTGAAGCTGAAAGAAGACGTAGAGAAAGAATCAATAATCATCTTGCTAAATTGAGAAGCCTTCTTCCTAATACTACTAAAGTAAGTCAACTTATATTATATTATATATATGCTTATATATAAGAGTTTATGTTATGTGCGCTGAGAATGATAATACATTATATAGATCCATCCCCTATTATATGACGATGAAATTATACTGGATATGTTGGTATTGTTGTTGTTGATGATCACCTATAATAAGATTCTATATACTTTTAATTTATAGACCTGACTGATGAAATTGTACTGAATATGATGTTATGGTTGATGGTGATCACTTATAATAATTATATTAAGAGGTAACTCTTCATAGCAAGACCGATATGATAATCTGAATATGTAATTTTTTTTTAAAGATTTTTTTGTGTATATAAACCTAAACTCTTAATGTGATGTGTTGCTTTTTTCATTTTTGGTGTATTTAGGTATCTTTGGTATGAGTATATTGTGAGTATAAGGAATTTTTCATATTATTAAGTTATTTAAAATGATATTTATCGATGAGTTTTCTTGAAATAAAAAGAATTATTTATAATTTTAAAATTAAGAGAAGTTATTTGTTAGTGATATAAAAACTCATTATACGGACGATTTATATAACTTGAAATTCTGTTGGTTTTAGTCTTTTGAAGACGATGAAACCAAACTATGTAATATGTAACCTTTAAAGATCGGTTTACCTCTTATAACCAAGAAAGATAATTTAACAATGATGTATATAACTTGTACTCTTTGGTTTTAGATCTTCAAAAGATTTTATTTTGGATTCTTTCATCACTAGAAAGTAAAAAGTATACGTAGATAATACAAAACTTAGTAACACCAAATGAGTATAAAGTGTGTAATACTTAGGTAGGAGTACAAAAAAAAGTGAACACACTTTTTCATTTTTCTTCAATTAATTAGTATTTGTTCGTTTCAAGTTGTTTGTCCTATATATATTTTTAGTCTGTTTAAAAAAATATGATTTTTTTATCATTTTTTCACACGACACACATGTTAAAAAATTACAAGATTAAATAATATTTTAATTTATTATACATTATTTTTTTTATTTTTTTAAATTTCGTGTCGAATTAAACCAGACAAATAGATTAAGATGTTTAGTGTTAGTTCCAAGGAAAGTTGGAACAAAGCGTTGATATCGCAAATTTGACATGAAAAAGAGAAACCACCAAGCAGTTCAAAAGCTTCCATAGAAAATTCTTGCCGGTTATTTAATTTACATTACCAAAAAAAATAAAGTAGTTGTAAAAGTTTTTAAAAAAAAAAAAAATCAACAAGGAAAGAAAATATTTTTTTTTTTAAAAAAAGAGACAAACAAGCATTTTTGTCAGTCATGTGTACCTTTTTTTTTATAGAAAAAACAACTCTATGTACTTCATGCCTAGCCCTCAAAAAACCACACCCTAAAAATCCTCAATTTAATGATCAATCATATCAAGTTTACAAACCCCAAAAAATATTAATATTAATATATTTAATATAATTTTATTGATGGAGTTTAAGGAGAGTGATATAAAAATAGAGAGATTCTTTCTAAATGATTCCTGACTTAAATAAGAGTATCAATAGTTCAATATATAAAATAAATGCAGTAGCAAAGAAATTATGTTGAAAACAATTAAGAAAAGAATAAGTAGCAACAGAAATAATACGATAACTTAAAGCAAAAGAAAATGAGTTTACAAACCCCATTTTCTTATTTTTCAACTTATACATTCGTGTGTGGTAATTCTCTGAACATTTACGTGTAGTTATCGCTTAGGTGATCTGATAATCTTTTTTTTTTTTTTTTTTACATTATACATTGAGACTTATATATCAATTATATGTTCGTATGTGATAATATGTCTAATTCTTCATATCCTTGATATCAACTTTAATATTTTATGAACAAACAATTATTTGTATTTATCATTTAGATGACGATCATTGCTAGCATTATATTGTATAATTCTTCATATCATTGGTCTTAACTTAGATATTTTATGAACGAATGATTATCTCTAGTTATCATTCAGATGACCAGATAGCTAGTGTTATATATGAACGAAGTTATCATTTAGATGACCTGATAGCTAACGTTACGTTTATTTATTTTTTCTTTTGTTGTTATGTTAATAGACAGACAAAGCTTCATTGCTAGCAGAAGTGATACAACATGTGAAAGAGTTAAAAAGACAAACATCCTTAATATCAGAGACAAGTCTTGTCCCAACTGAAATTGATGAATTAACAGTTGACAATGCAACATCTGATGAAGATGGTAAGTTTTTAATAAAGGCCTCTTTGTGCTGTGAAGACAGATCTGACCTTTTACCTGATTTAATCAAGACATTGAAAGCATTAAGGTTAAAAACATTAAAAGCTGAAATTACAACACTTGGTGGACGTGTTAGAAATGTGTTGTTTATAACCGGGGACGATTATTATTGTAATGATAGCAATAATAATCGAGAAGTAGATCCGTGTACAAATGGAGACGATGAAGATACTCAGATGATGCAACAACAACCACAGTATTGTATAAGTTCAATACAAGAAGCACTTAAAGCTGTGATGGAGAAATCAAGTGGTGATGATTCTGCTTCAACAAGTGTTAAGAGACAAAGAACTAACAATATCAACATCCTTTCTTAAATTACTTCTTTTCCTTTTATGTGTGTTTTTGTTTTGTTTTTGTTTTTTGGGGGGGTGTGGTTTTTGTTTTTTGTCCATCTTATTAAGACAACATAATGTAGAGAGTTGGTGGTGTCTAGCTAGGGTTTTGGGTTAATGGTAAAAGTGTAACTTGTCATGATGTGTGAGTTGCATATTGGAAAACCCTACCACAGACAAAACTCAGAGGTCGGGTATTTAAGTGGAGAAGTACTATAGAGGGTCAAATTCAGTATTGGTGGATTTTGATACCATGTGTGCTATTGACTCTTGGAGGTTTAATTTCTCGATTATTACAAAAAAATATGTTTAGGGTTGGTGCATAGTGGGTTTTTTTTGTGTGTGTCCAAAAGTGTTTGTTTTCCTCATGTCATGTTCATCAAAAGTCTGATATTTGAATGGAGAAATATCAAGGGTGAATTATGTCTATCATTTCTGAATTATAAAAAAAATGTAGAGGATTGTTTGTTTTTTTGGTGGTGATGGTGGTGGTGGGTGGATAGGGGGGGGGGGGGTCCAAAAGTGTCTCAATCAATTGGCTCATGTCTATGTCATGTCCATCAAGAGTTGATCAACTCAAACAAGAAAACCCTTGAGAAAGAAAAATTGAAGAGAAGGATCTTTTTAGTGAAGAGAGAAACATTATAAGAATAGAAATATGGTGAAGTATTTTGATTACATGCTCTTTGTCTCTCTTTTGTTTTCTAGTGTGAAATTTCCTTGTCAACTTCTCTTTCTTTGTCACAGTTTATGCATGCTGACAATATGCTTATTTTATCATTTTATGGAATAATAAATAAATTATGGGGTGTTTCTTTTTTCTTTTTTCTTTTTTCTTGTGGGAATGAGTAAAATTATTGTAAATATGTTTATTTACTAGTGTTTGTTGTGGCTCATATATGTATTTGCCTTGTACTTTTCTTCTCAAGGCATAATACTATATTATATCACTTTGCTTTTTTTTTTTTTTTTTAAGGCTAAGTATGTTGTGGGTGATGATATTTTGTTTTTATTTTACTTTTCATTTTGGGGTGTTTATTTCAATATTCTATGTAACAAGGGGATGGCAAGATTATCAATGAAATTATTATATATATATCTTATATATATGTTTCTTATGTCTAAGTTGAAACAACATTATGATATGTCATTGAACAATTGTACACGACTATAAAACTTTTGAAATTTATTGCAATGTTAAACATATCATAATGTTTATGTTGCTATAAGATATCCTCATAAGTGAATAGAGAAGTGTATTAAAGGAATACCAAGGAATTAGTCTAAACAAAGTGATATCAATAATATTTTTAGTTATTGTATCAAGTTCAAGTTATTATATGAAAACATATTACTTTTACTATATATTAATTTTACTTGATAGTGTAAAAAAATCTAGATGTGCAAAAGCCAATTTTTTTTTCTGAATGTTAGCATAATGAGAAACAATTTTTCATTATAATATTAGGAATAGCTATTGAACAATTTTCTTTTTACTGATTCGATCAAAATATTTGCGAGAATCGTCAGTCCACATTTGTGGATCTTTTAAGTTGGTAGTACCAACAATTTGTCAATCTTTTTGTTATCTTAAAGTCATAGTCAAGTGACAGAACTAATAGACATGGAGGACAACTGAGATTTCATAAGATATTCCAATGTTTTATGTCCTATGGGCCACCCAATATATGATTATGAAATTTTGCATATAGACACATGTAACATATAAAGATGTTGGTCAGGGTTTGACTCAATATTCTTGTGTGTATTTTTAATTTGTTCACTAATCTTCTAACCTTTAACGTAATCCTTCAACTGCTCCATCAGTTTTTTGTTGACTTTATAAACACACTTATTGCAACAAAGCGCTACAAGAGAGTGCATAGAAGATATGGAGGAGATTTGATCGATTCAGAAATCTTTAAGTTTTATATATATAATACCTAAAAATAATGAATTCTTTCGACAAAGTTTTTCAGACGTAAGGTATTTGAAGTAACCACGTATCGAGCTGTCTGTATCGTTTCTAAATACACCTTATCGTCTTTCTTTTAGAGAGATATTATCGTAAGCACTATCGACGTTAAGCTTGATAATATATAGATCAATTTCCATTGAAACTTTCAAGTGGGCCTAATAGATCAAGGCCCAGGTAAATGGGCCATTTCTATCTTATCCAAAGTAATTTTCTCACTGGGCCTCACTTGTAGCAGTCAACTAAAAAATTTGCAGGCCCAGTATAATAACTATTAAAGCCCATCAAACAAAATCTTCATGTTTTAATGCTTACCTAACTCGCGTCGGAAAAATTCACAAATAGCCATTTTTCGGCCCTAGTAATTGAAAAAAAATTGTGTTGTGAAATTTCTGATTTTACGGGTGAGGCTCCATTTTGGCCCCTAATATTTGAAACTCCATGATAATAACTATTTTTCAAGACATGATCGAAAAGTGACCAACAACGTGATTTTGTCTATTATAGCTTCCTTGGAATCCCCATCCCTTCCTTAAGAATAACCTATTTACTTTGTATAAATGGAAGGAAAAGAGATTAGGATAAGCTATTTCCGTCACACCTCTTGAAGTCTGGCCCTTCTCTGAACTCTACTAATACGGTATGCTTTATGCATCAGACCCTCCTAAATTTAGGGTACTACTATATAGGATTAAACTTTTGTATAAAAAATAGGAATTAACTATAAAAGATTTGTCACTAAATAATATGTAATTAACAAGAAATTTTAATAATCCATTGCTAAATTAGAATTAGTGACAAATTATTACTATTAAATATATAAATGATTTCTAAATTTATCCAACCACGACCACCCTAGCTAGGTAGCCTCGTGACCTCTCAGTTTGGATAGTACTTTTTTTTTCATCCTCTCTGTGTATGCGTTGAATTATACACCAGATTCAAATGTCACAGCTTACACACAATAAACATGTTGGCCTTAAAAGAGTTTTTCATTTTTTGGGTTTTCAATCGATGTCTGATATTTATATTCGGGTTTGATCTAATTCAGATTTACGCATTACAATGTTCATTTATAAGGGCGACGCTGACCTAAACAATAATGATCTCTCTCTCTATATATAACGATCAATTTCTATCATCAAACAATAAAGGCATTCAGTAACTCCATTAGCAAAGAATTATCATATAGTCCTATAAGCGATATGATCTATTTAGCGATGAAATTCATAGTTAATTCTTTTCCCCAATATTTCTTTTCTCATTTCCTCTCATGCCCTGATTCGATTTTTATCTATAAGTAGACTTTTTTGTGCAAAAAAAAAAAAAATGATATGCACTAATGAGGATATATATTTTTGGTTTCTCATTCGATATTTGTCTTAGGGTCCAACTAATCTAGATTCACAAAGAGAAGCATCCCATTTTGGAGGTAAAATGCTCCTAGTCAAACGTGTGACTTACATATTGGAGTCAAATTCAAAATCTCTAATTAAGAGCGAAATAATACTTACCGTTGTGCCAAATTAAATAAATGGGGAATATATGTCATTTCACGAGTCATAAATTTGTACACGTTGGGTAGTAGAAAGACCCCCAACTTCCATCTACACAAAGATGAAAATGTAAATGGTACTATTTGTTGTAAAGTGTAAATAAGGGTTGGCTCATTAAATATTTAGATGACCATAAAAAGACAAAAAAAAAAAAATTTCCCTATCACACAGTTAATGATAAATAGAATTCTAAGAAGAATAATTGTACTTGTTATTGGTGTATACTCAGTGTATAATTAATATATATAATGTATATACACTATGATTATATGCTGAAATTTGTAAAAATAAAATAAAAAAATTATTAGGATTATTTTTATTGTTACTTTTGTTGAAGTGTGTAATTTTTATTTTTATTTTTGGTATAACCATCCAATATAAAAAGTCATTAATCTGATTAATCCAAAATCGCATCGGATATGCCTAGTTAGGGAGGATAAATTGCTTTTTATCAATAAATTTAGGTAAAACACCTTCTATCAATAAGAAAATTATTCATAAAACTCGATTACGAGATTTTTAATTATAAGTAAAGGAATTTGAATCATCTCCATACACCCTTTGAATTTGAGTTTCAGGTTTTTCGACTCCAAAGGAAAAGTGTGTAAAGCCTAATGAATAGACACAGAATGAATAGATCTTGTAGCCATACCACCAAGAAGAAGACCAAGGAAATCTCAACCATCAGACTTTGAACTTCATGATTAAAAAAATACCCCTTTCATCTCAAAAAATTATTTTGATTCGAAATATGAGGGTCAAATTAATTAATATTCGATTTAAAATAAAATTGAGATCCTTTATTGTTGCAAGTGTACACCATTCCTAGTGCAATAACTCACAATTCTGACAGAAACCCACTAAAAGAAAGCAAATTGGTTGTTCAAACTTATAATTGCAATAGCAAAGAGTACACCAAACAATCATTCACTCTTGTGGACCTTTTATTGACCAAACCAACATTTTAACATTTTAATTTTTCTTCATCATCATTAGATTCTCTTCTTTTATGTGAAAAAAAAAATCTAACACTAAGCTTGTGTTTGGATACACTATATGAAGTCATAATTTTAAAATTATGATTTTAAATCGATGTTTAAATATGTAAATTGAGATAATGATTTTAAAAATATGAAATTTGTCTTATAAGTTTCTATTTTGTAAAAAAATAAAGATTCATGCTCGGCGTGAATAGAATATTTGTATCATGTAAAAGGATTATATTAAAGAATAATTAGTTCTACTATTGTTAACTAGTGGATTATACGAATCACAAGGTAATTATATGTTACATGAAGACTTTACTAAAAAAAAACTCGAGAAAATCAAGAAATTCAAAAAAATTGAGACTGAAATACCCAACTTTATAAACTTAGTTTGATTTATAGATTTAAAAAACTTGACAAAATAAATTTAACTTGATATTTGGGAAAATCGAACAAATTGGTTTCATGCACTCTCTTAGAGGCATCTACGGAGGGTAATTAAAATAAATTTCTTTTACATCAAATATAATTTTAATAAGATTTCAAAAATTAAGATTCAATTGAAGTCTAGATTTTATGCATTTGTCAATCAATTCAAAATATCAGTCAGACATTATTCCAATAAAACAACTAAAAAATCAGACAATTATTTGAATCGGACTGTGTTGTATTAAATGAGAAAATAGCTATTAAAAAGACAGTTCGTTACACAAATTATCTGATATTATCAGGCTTCCAATAAGAGCCGCATCATAAGAGATGTAATATAGATAATTTGTCTTAATGTGAAAATATTAATAATTACTTTCACCACTCAAATTATAATCTATAGATCAGACGGAGACAATTTTATTATATTCCATATCTCCAAAGGAGTATTACTATTGACAATTTGACATAAATATTAAATAATTTCATTTTCAACGTATATATACACACACACTTATTATGTCTTAATTATTGCTAAATAAAGTTGGTGATCATGATTCTTCTAAAATCTTCAATTAAATAATCAATTTTCTATTAAAGATTATTTAAAAAAAAAAAAACTAAATATGCACCATGTGACTTTTTTATTATTTTCAAATGTGTTTTGTCGATACATAGAGAATTAATATTGTTGAAAAAGCTAAAGTCCTTTGCGATCTTATATTATATTTTTAATACAGTACATCATTTTGAACGACTCACTTTTTTCTTTTTCCTTTTTAATCTCTTTTTTTATTGCATATAGTCCAATTATTAAGCGGTTAAACTTTACTTTTTCTTGAAAGTTCTTAGAAGAAACTTTTTGGAGGAATATCTTGCATAAACTAGGTCATGGTTCGAGTCTTTAAATTAGTTATAAATATTTATAAATATTTATGTTAAAATAAATCGTTTAAGTTATAGTACATTAATATATGGTCTTTTCTAAATACAAAATATTTCGTGTATCGAGCTATTGAGAATTGTTTTGAATGAAATTGTTTTCTATAATGTGATTTTGTTCTTTTCATTGACCTGAATACACTAATGATTGCTTAATATAAAAGAATTTTACCATTTAAAGTAGTGCTTGAATGGTATATTAGCACAAAAAATGGACACAACTCATGACTCGGATACAATGTTAAGAAATTAAAAGAGATCTTAAGACTGACTTAACTCTAAAAATTGACTCGTAATGTGAGATTGTTCAAGATCATATAAGTACACGTACACAAAAATCATATTAATATGTTTTTTTGTGAAATTAATTAAAATAAAGGCAAGTTTGTTCAAACATCACAAATTCACAATTATGAAAGCAAAAGTTTTTATTATATAGATATGCCATTAATTACAATGCTTGATCTAATTATTACTTGGATTAACATTACGTGACAATATGAAATTTTTTACGCGGCACAAATTATTATTATAAACTTCACCAACTCCATCATCTAGAAGGGAAACAAATTAATACACCTGCGGTTTTAATTTATTTATCTTACTTTTCTTTTTAATTAGTTGTGAAAAAAATTACTTTTTTTTTTACAATTCTTTAATTTTAATTTTTCACATGACATGTTTAAGACCAGACATTTTGATAGTATATCTTTAGTTTAACATCATAAAATTCAAAATCTTCAATCAAATTAAAACAAACGGAGCGGTAGATAATAAATCTTTTACCAATAAGGATTGTGGTAAAGTGGTAAGTACTCATTCATTCTTAACTAGATGTCTTGAATTTGAGTCTCCTTAGGTACGAATTGCACTTTATCCTCAATGTAAAATTTTCTAATGCAAATCTAGATTTAGTCGATTTCTGAATATCGAATACTAGATGGAGAAAATAATAAATTCATTTTCTAAAAATGAATCCAATGTCCTAAAAGAGAAGTTATGCATGGACCTAGTCTATAATGGCTATAATATAATGGGGACGAATAGAAAGTAAAGTCCCTTTTGTAGTACAAAGCAAGCCCCTCTTTTGGGGTCCAATAAAAATGTAGGATTAATATTAGGGATATGTGACTTATAGAGCTGGCAAATATTTTAAAAAAAATGTTTTTCTTCTATATGACAATCAGACAAGAAATTGACAGGAATATCCTTCAAGATTTCCACCCCCAAACATAACCTTACAATGACAATTAGGACGTAGGGATACCATAGGAGGTTCTCATGGAACGGATATGATCCCTTCATTTTTTATTAGAGGTTTTTGGATAAGTCGTAATTGAAATGGAGCCAAAATTTGATATTTGTGTGTTTTAAAGTAGCGAATAGAGTAGAGTTTTTTCCCATAGAAAGAAGGCCCTTGCTGGGTTACAAAGATTACTGAGTCATCTACCTTTATATTTGATATTTTAGTATGAATATAGAGTGTACACAAAAGCTATTTAATTCGTCTGAACACCCGTGTAATATAGTAGCTCCGCCCCGAGTTGTAAGTATGAAAAAAATTCCTGACAGAAAGTGATTCTTTCTCTGATTGATCTTATGTGATGTGAATTTCGAAAGAAGAAGCTCATCTATTCTTTATGATAATCGCGCTTTTACCCAACAAAATCTTTCATATTTGATCGATCGGTGAAAGGATAGCCGAGCTCGATTTAGCTTCTTCTTTTTTTAGTTGTTATATCTTTATTTTGAAGAAAGATGGAAGTCTCGCCCCCTTATTGATCAAGCAAGGTTGCACTGAAACGGAAAATTCACCTATAACCCTTTACTTTATTGGGGATTTTCAGGGTTAGAGCTCCAAAACAAATACCAAAACGAATAGTATAAGAGGATAAACAATGGAAAGGTTATTTACCCTTTTGTTTGAAATAGTTGTCACTTATTAGGGATATTTATTAAAACCAACTTCTGTCATAGGTGATAGAGACTTTATTACAATATTACTTTATAGGGCTAATTACTACACGAATTATTGAATTAAATGACAATACAACCTACACTTCATGATGAAAATTACACTTAATTAAAACTTCTTTTCTTTTTTATTTTTTTGGTTTTTATTTTTGTCCAAGTATATATCACTCTTTCTTTTTCACCTTTGCTCATAGCTGTCCATTCAATACCTCACTTAACATTAGAAATGATAATCCCATGAAAAACATAGAGTCGTAGTGAAATGAATAAGATCAGGTCAACTATAACCAAAAATTTCGATAAAGAATGTTTTCCTAACCCTTTTACTAGGCCTTATCTTGATTTAGTCAAAACTCCAAATACAAATATTAGATACCAAGTGACGAAAGTAATCTCAATAGGTAAAGGGTGAATTTATAGCACCAAATCATAAGATTTGATATAAATATCGAATACGAGTAATCCAAGATTTGTTTGCATAATAATTACCTAAATAATTGATTTAGTTATTTTCCATTTTTCACAAACGTTGACATGTTCATATGGTACAGTCATACAGTTGAATTTATGTTCATCAAATTATATTATATGAAAAATATCATATTATATAACACCCCACACCCCCTCCCCTCCCCCCCAAAGGATTCCATAATTCATTAAGAATTTCACGTGAAAGCATCAAACACAAGTCAGACAGACAGCAAGAAAAGCAACAAAAACATATCCCGTATTATTTTTTTCCTCTCTCCAACATATTTTTTTGGTTGTTTCCTATAAAAATCATTCGAAACAAAAAACGACAACAATATAATTAATATTTATAAAACTAAATTCACAAACAACAAATCCATTTATATTAATTTCCACAAGAAAAAAAAAATGTACCCCCAACCCTCCAACAAAAAATGAAAAAAAGGTTCACACTTGGTGAGTCGAGTAGACTCACCACTCGACTCACCAAGTCATTATGGTTTACCACAACCATGCCGGGAAAAACCAATTCTCGATCGATCTCTATCGAATTCAAACATAAACCCTTGTTGCATTAGGTTTCCAATAACCGAAAATCCTGAAGGCGCTGTCAACGGTTGCAATGCGAGACACTTAACGTTCTCTGCGGTGTCGATAAAGTAGTTCCCGGATGGTGGGGAAAGGACCGAGTTTCCACTGAGTTTGAAACTCATTTTCGGGAAACTCGGTCGCGACTCCCCCGACACGTTGACGCATAAGTCAAACCCGACAGTCGGCTCATCGGCTTCCGGTAGCGTAACGAGCCGTTTAAACGCTTGGACTATACGCCGATAAGCCGGCTCGGCGAGAAATGTCAATGTTGTCCCTGAATCCATAACAGTCCCTCCATTTCCTAGCTCATCAATTGCCCAAACGGAAGGGCGTATTGGTAACTTCACATTTTCAATATAAACACTTTCAATCCCAATATAGTAAAACGTTGAAGTAAATGGGTTACTTATCATCGGCGTGTAATTCATTTTCTTCGGATCGTTGACCGCCTTTGATCGGCCGATTAATAAATAACTCGTCGGAGTCGGCGATAATGTGTAATCCATTAAACAGTAAGAAAATTTGTTACCGAACCGGCGGCCGAGTTGACTCGATAACGAAATCGAACCGCGGCCTAAACCCATTACTCCCTGAGCTCCGTTGAAACTCGGACCGGCAATGCTTGGACCGGAAGCTTCAAAACTACAACCAAAAGCCAAATTCCTAAACTTCACCGGTCGACCGGAGCTGGCATTAAGCGTCGTCGTTTCAGTAGAGAAAAACCCTTTAGTTTCCGATCCATCGGAGTAAGAGTATTCGTATCTGCAGGGGCTATGGAGGCGCGTGTGGTTACACGCGACGCCTGTAGGGTTAGGAACGAGCCTACATTTCTTATCGTAGCAATGGTAAGGGAAATAAGTTGAAGAATGCCGGGCGAGGAATGCGGAGTTTGGAGGGCGGGATGAGCAATTCCTGCAGGCGGAGCAACTGACCCAGACTAAATCACTACCAGTGTCGGCGACGAGGAGGAGGCGTTGCGGCGGAGTACCCAATCTGAGATCTACGAAGTACTGCCCACTGCCGGTAGTTGCACCGGAAGTTAATGGGAGTTTGGCGGAACGAGTAGTGCTGCGGTGGCTGAGGGAGGAGTAAAGGGTGTTTAAACGGCGGATATCGGAAGAGAGTGACTGTGAAGGAGTTGGGGGGAATGTGTCTTTGTGGAGTAATGGGAGTTTTAGGTATTCGAATTTTGTACGGCGGTTGACGGTGGAGGCGGCGGAGGAGATGAGGAGGAAGAAGAAGATTACTCCGGCGGCCCTTTCTGCCATTGAAGAAGATACAATTAAGATTTGAGAAAAGAAAGAGAAATATGGAGCTGTGGGGTTGGTTACATTTATACGTACGTGTTACTCTCTCTATTGATTAGTATAAGATTCCATCACCAAGAAAACATAACATGCCTCGACTTGCTCCTCATGTCTCATATTCAAGCCTCTAAACATGAAAAAATCGTTGGTAGAGAGTGCTTCTCCCTAAATGAGATTTATGTGATGCGAATCTAAAATAGTTGAGCTTCACTACAAAAATCTAACATCGAGTGAGATTCCAAAAAACCAACATAAATGCCTATTTTATATAGACGTATGGTCTCAATTTATTTATCGAAGTTTGACTTCAGATAAAATTTAAGAAAGTAAAAGTAAAAAAAAAAGAATTATTTGATCATAAATTTTGAAATTTTTATCATATATTTTAATGTTCTTTGTTTTTTTTATGTGGGTGGGAAAGGGGGGGGGGGTTGGATGTGGTGCGATAAAGCATCATCTTCTTGTGCTAGAAACCAACTTCGATATGTTAGTTTAGATATCCTCATCAACTTGATGTCTAGTTTCTCAACTGGTAGAACGTAAGTTGATTCTTCCAAAGAACTAGAAGTGAAGCGCTATATTGATTTTAAGTCATTCACAAAAATTTTAAAAAAATAAAATCAAATGTTTAAATGGAATTTCAGATTTCAAAAATCACAACTTAAAAAATTTAAATTTTCAAATTTTAACTTTAAAATCTATAGCTATGAGCTAAAAATTAAAAGAACAGAGAATATATATATCTTACATTAAACCATATTTCTAACTAATATCTCATATGTAAATTATTCCAAATTATCATTTTATTATAAATGGTAAATTATGATCGAGTTAATATATATGATGTTTGAATAAAGTTTTACCTCATACAGTCAAACACCCTATAATAAAGGTGTTTACTTCGATATTTATTATTTGCTTAACAAAATATTGTTATAGAGAATAAATTCAATAATTTAACATAAAATGAAACATCATCTCTACCTAAAATATTATTGTTATAGAGGAGAATGAAATGTATTTGTTTATAGAGAATGGTTATTAAAAACACATTTGACTATACTATAAGCAATTCATAAAATTTGAAATTAAATTAGAAGTATGAACACATTACTAAAAACAAGAGATGTCTATAGACACATTAATTTAGTTAGTCGTTACCCAAAAGCCCAAAACAAACTAAAGCTGTCAAGGGAACAAAGCTAGGTCCTAACTATCGTACATATTATACACGGTATCGAAGATTGAAATTGTTAATCAACGATTTCGGATTGGAGAAGTCTTAAGAATAAAAGCAAAATCTAGTAAGAAACACTTTTTGTTATTATAAATTTAATGTAATACAAATTTAAATTAGTTGAATTCAATATGAATGTGAAGCTATTGAAGTAGTCTCTTATAGGAAACTAGGGTAAGACTCAGGGGCGGATCTATTAAGGGGTCGGGGGTGACCGCCACCCCCCGACTTCGACGGAAACTCTACATATACATAGGTATATATATATAATATTTATATAAATATAAAGCGTGGCACCCAGTGAATAAAATTGGCTTGTGGTGCCATGGTTGGAGGTCAACTTTAGATGGTTAATGTTGCAGGTTCGAATCCCATTTGTACCTATTCTTTTTGAGAAATTTGCTGCAAATATTTTTTTAAGGAAAAAAAAAAAGGCTCCAAGCACCTTCTTTTAAGGAAAAAAGTTGGCACATTATTTATTTTTTTTATAATTATTTTTGGCTTAAATTAAATTAATTATACTATTACTCCTTTGACTTTTCTTTTATTTGATTAAATACAAATAAAAAGTTCTCTTTCTCTTCAACTATTTCCAAACCCTTCTTCCTCCAAGTTTCAACTTTCCCAAAATTTTCATTGCCCCATTCCAAACCCAAATCACTTGTTGTCGTTGCCTCCCGCCTCCCGTCGCCCGTCTTAGCATTCCGTACAACGGCTAAGCCTCATTTGGGTGCTATTGTTTTCACTTTTGTCCATCCATCCACAACCTTCTACATATTGTAAGTTTGTAACTCTATTTTTGTAATATTTTTTTATTTCTATTTCTTGAGTTCTTTCAAGTTTAAATGAGTGATGATTGATTTTATATTAGACAAGAGTTTTGATTTTACTTTGATATTCTAAATTTCTAATGAACATTGTAAGACATTATTGGTTAAAAATTGTGTGATATGAAGCATGTTAATTTGAATTAACTATGACTTATCCTATTAAATTTGAATTAATTGTGAATTAAATTAAATTTTAATTTTTGTAGGAAAGTGTTCAGTGTTCTAGTTTTGTGAATTGAGATGGAGAAGTTTCTTGCGAAATTTAATCATTCTCAAGCAAGTTCTAGTACGAATGACAATCCTTCTAGTCTTATAGATGACCTTAATTTAGATTCACTTGAAGCTGATCCAAGAAAAAGAGTACCAATTGCTCACTATAATAACCCTCGAATAAAGGATGAAGTGAGGAAACATTATATTCAAAAAGGGCTTTGTCAACCTAAAATGGATTCATATCCTCCAACTAAAATTGGAAAAAGAGTGCGTCAATTTTGTAAAATTTGGTTTGAAGGTTCATATTCTAAATGGTTGGGGTATAGTGTGGAGAAAGATTCTGTGTATTGTCTATGTTGTTATTTATTCAAAGATGATTTTTTCCATGGAAGTACAAGGGAGTTTTACACAAAAATGGGTTTTAGGAGTTGGAATAGGGCACTTGAAAGATTCCGTAAACATGTTGGTGATGTTAATAGTATTCATAACAAATGTTTCAACAAGATGCTAGATTTGTCAAATCATCATCAATCAATTCAAGTTGTTATTGATAAGCATTCTCAAAAGGTTAATCATAGAGCGTGATGTATTTATAAATGTTAGTAATGATGTCATTATCGATCGTTTTCAGAATATGAAAACTCGTCGAGGACAATTGTAAATGAATGATGAATATTTATAATATTAGTAATATTATTGAAAGTTTTAAATTTGTTAACTTCATGCTTTTAGTGTAAAGTGTGGATTTGTAATATCTTATTATTTATATTTTATTGATTGATTAATGATATTTATCGAAAAGACGAATAATTTAATCAAATATAAAATTAATTTAATCGATAAGTCTATTTGGCACCCACGGACTCTAAATCCTGGATCCGCCTCTGGTAAGACTACTACATATAGTAAAGGGAAAAATGACAAATATACCCCCGAACTATCATAAATGGTATGCAGATATTCTCCGTCATACTTTTCAGACATTGGTGCCTCTGCCGTCCAAAAACTAGAGCATATGTACCCTTTATAGTAACAGTCAGATCAACGAATAAGATTGCGCCACGTGTCCCTATTTAGTCTTTCGTTAGATTGAAGGGCATATATGCTCTAGCTTTGGGATGATAGGGGCACCAATGTCCCAAAAATATGACGGAGGGTACTACATACCATTTACGATAGTTCGGGGGTATATTTGTCCTTTTTCCCTATAATAAATCTTTGTGCACAACTATAAGTTCAATGATGTTATGTATATTGTTTATGCATGATCAAAATTATAATTTTTTACGTATATAGTGTAGATATTGAATTTTCATGTATTTACTATTTATATTATGATTTTTCTTAACGAAAATTCTGACTCCGTAACGGGACTAATATGACATGTAAAACAAATGACCCCACATTTACCGGCGTCTACTATTTGTCTGCCCTCTTACCCAGCTGTCACTCCCCGCATTTCATGGCTATATCTTCTCTGACGTTTGTGGTGTGTTAGGTTTCATATTATTACACTTTCAATTTCCAAAATAATTAAGAGAGAATTATTATTATTATTTGTTTATTTACTTATTATTTTTAATATATTTTTGAAAAGGTAAAGTAGTCGACAGTCATATCAAATTTGTCACTTCTAACGTATTAAGAAAATATAAAATAGTCAATGATCTACTAAGTATAAATATGTCAAGTAAAAGTGAATCCATTCAAACTACTCCCTCTGAAGGTTCTTCGTTTCATTGTAACTGGTGTTTTAACTCCAAAAAAAATTATAATAACAACAATATATTTAATATAATTCTATGTCCTTTATATTTTTGTAATTTTTTTTTTATATTGTTTTGATATGTTATGATACTTTATTAGTTAGGGGTTTTTCGTAAACAACTTTTCTATCTTCTTTACGTAGGAATGAGATTCACGTACATTTTATTTTTCTCAGACCTCACTTGTAAATATTTGTATGTTTTTATAATAATATATGTACTATATATATAGTTAAGTTGAATAATAACAAAGAAAATATTAATATAATCACCGTTGTGTAACACATCATAATGAGTGTTGATTCAAATTTATAAACTTGGATTACAAGATTTCATTTTATACTTTAGTCTAAAGTAAGAGTTGTGTATGAGTGAATATGACATGAACTTGTATTTACATCTTATCTTATAATTTTATACTTTAGTCTAAAGTCACTGATTAATTGGACATTTAATTTGTTCTCTCATTCACGTTACATTTCTTTATCTATTTTTTCCATCTCCTTTCCCATATCTCCCCTTATTTTGTCTAATCAAGGAGATCAGATAAAGTTAATACACAATAATAATTGAATTAGAGATCAAATGTTTATAGAAATTTGATAAATTTTTAAATATTTATAGAATATGTTCACGTAAACTTCTAGATTATACTGAAGATCCGTCTCAAAATAATTATGCCCTCACAGATAATTGCTCTATTTGAAAAGTCAAATGGTTTTGGTATTTTCTTAACTACTAATTAATATAAATAATGTAAAATTGTTTTCATAATTCTTTAGCCATATCTTTCTTGATTTGCATTATCTAGGAGACACATTCTCATGTTCTACTGCACTAATTATGCACTCAATCAGCTACTCAATTTCAAAAGTCAATTGTTTTTGGTATTTATTAACTTATAATATAATACTCTAACAAATAATTTAAAGTGGATACTTAGTGCTACATTTGGCCTCATGCATGTTATGTATCATTATTTCATGAATTGTCAATTTTAATTTTGATCATTGTATTATATAACCAAGTGCATTTTAAGTTTTTAACCTCTTTTTATATATAAAATATGTTATATTTAGATTATGTTTAAAATTATATTACTCTCATATATGAAGTAACGATGCTGCTTAACATAATACATAAGTAATTAATGTAATGTATTACTAATTTATTGAATTTGTGATGATTCACATCACATATTTCAATTAAATAAATATTAAATATAATTAGTTAGATATTGCTAAAAGCTCAAATTCTCCCTTATTTCATGGCCTATTCATGTGTGAAGGAGAAATAATCTCTTTTAAATATACAATAAGTTTACATGTGCTCCTTGAATTAATAAATCCAATGGGCCTAATGCATACACATCGATATTACAAGATAAACATTTAAAGTGATAGTTGATTTATTACACCCATTATTATACAATAATAATAAAAAAAAAGACATTTGAATAATCGACTTGATTTTATCTCTTTTCATTTTGTTTGACTTATGAATCAAATACCATCATGACATGCGTATGCAATATCTATTTCTACTTGAAAATATTTAAGGGAAAAAGGACAAATATTTAAGGGCATATATGCTCTAGTTTTGGGCGTTAGGGGCGCCAATGTCCCAAAAGTATGACGGAGGGTATCTGCATATCATTTACGATAGTTTAAGGGTATATTTGTCCTTTTTCCAATATAGTATCTGACTTTAACTATATGTGTTATGTGTTTTTAAAGCAGCATTTGAATGTATATGAACGAGTGAAGAGGTTAATTGTATCATATGTATTATGTCTAACTGGATTCAATATATGTGTTTCAAACCACAAAGTAACTTCACTACATATATGAAGAATATGTAAAGTGTATGAGAAATTAAAATTAATACCTAAAAATATATGTTGTAAATATGTTATACGTGTATATCAAATATTTCTTGTTGTCTCTATTGAGTGTGTTCAGTACTAAGATTTTTTGATACACAAAATATATGTGCCTTATGGCTTATTGTTTAACCAATAGTGATCCAACGTTTCTTAATCCAAATAACCTTTACAACCCTTTATTAAGTAAACTTAGTTTAATCTGTTCAAATTCAATCTAATTCATTTATTTGACATCCCTTATATACTAATTCATGATCTCATTAGTTTTCCTACCTTTAGATAGTATGAAATATCAAATATTCATATATGTAAATGTTACGATCCGAATATGAATATGATGACACTCTTCTTATCCCACCAAGATAAGTCAGTCTGAATCCAATCATTACGATAAAGTATGGAAATAAAATAAAAATAAAAATTTAATACTCCACAATTAATAATCGACGGATATTATGATTCGAAGGACTTGTCAAGCAAAAAATAATACCTATACACAAGTTATTTTCTCCAACAAAGATCTAAACCTAATTTTGGAAATATAAAGTTAATTTTGGACCCACTTATTTGTAAGCAATCACATTGAACTAAGACAAGAGTGATTTTGGGATTTTGGTATACATGAATTAATTAAAGTACACACTACTTGGCATTAATTATGAGTCTTATACCTAAAAAGAAAAGGACAATAATAGTACTTTATATATCTATTTTAGCTAACTATTTACATGAACATGTGATTGGGGAGGCAAGTTAGCACATGCACAAAGATTTAAGTTATATATAGTCAAATCATTTTATAACGACGTTATTTGTTTAGATTTATAACATAAAAATTGATTGTTATAATAAGTGTTATTATATATAAAAAGTGATTGTTATAGAAAAGTCTAAGTATCATGACAATCTGATTTGCATAACTTGTATATAATAATTTACCTATCAATTATTGTGCATTACAAATCAATATTTTTCTAAATAGATTTACCTGTCAGTATAGAACAATAACAAGAACTATATTTCAATTTCAAATAAAATGAGTCGATATATGCATCCTTATGTTTCTTCATTTAAGTTCATCTCATCAATATATTATACAAAACAACAAAATAAGTAGATCAATACATTCGAATAATTAAAAAAATTATATTTAAGAAACTAAATTTATTATAACCTGAATTTTCCAACAAACTCAACAATATCGTAGTGATAATGCATGAGAAAATTCACATGGGCCAACTGCTTATATTAATCTTGTTTGTAGTGGCAAATGATTGGTGAATTGTTGGCCCTTTCTGATTTTTAAAATTAAATATTTCAAATTTTATAATTTGAACTTTTCTGTGGGCTCAACTTTTCATGATCTCATCTTTTTGGCCACATAAATTATGTTCATGGAATAATATTTATTGATCTAACAATCAATTGCATAGTCATTCTATAAATTAATATTTTTATTCAATGGCCCCATGAAATTGATCTAATTATTAGTGAGGAAAATCTAGATATGAATATGTAGGAAATAATACTCCGTCTCAAATGATATGTTGTAATCAGTTTTACACGTCCCTTAATGTTTTATTAAATAAAAGAGATTTTCTTTAACTATATTATCAATATTCGAACTATCATAACATCAACTCTAGACAATTATTTTTAAAAATCACTATAGATAATTTGATAATAAAAAATATACCGACAAATTAGGTTTATTTTGGTCATGCAAATATGTAAAGACTATTTTCTTAATGGAGAAAAATTTAAATAGCATAAAGTAGGTAAACGGATGGAACATTGATTACTTGATCTTTGAATTTTATGGAATTAAATTCATGTCTCCTTATTTATTATTAAATTCTGATAAGTCTATTCCTATCATATAAATAATGGTCACAGAGTTTCCTAATAATTATAATTGAAGCATCATCCTTCTGTTTAATATATGAAAGTACATAATCTATTCACTCTTTGAGATGATTTAATTTTGCCAAATTCATGTAATTAACATCTTAAGTTTTACATGAAACATGAATTAGGCAATCTTTAATGATAAAATTTACACCTAAATAAACACAAGATGAGGGAATGAAATTATGAATTCTAATAATTTTTACCTAACTTAAACTTTAACTAAGTTTTCTGATAAAATATTCATATTAATCACATGGTAATTTCACAATAAATTATGTCTCAATTGCTAAGTAGTAGATGCTCTTGAATATTTGTCTCTGCTTACCTCATAGGCAAACCAGAACTTTTAAGTTTAACAAGGCAAGCGAGAGTCAAAGGGTGAACCCCTCTCCAGATAAGAAGCAATACGCACCATCACCTACAATTTTTTCTCTATCGGATACTTCCATGAAACAAAAACAGACGACATCGTTGTATGCTTCACTTTTGTTTCCCCACGCGTGAATAAATATGTTATAGTAACCTCATTAGCTCGTATATCTTTCTTGGTATATCCATATAATAGGTAGGAGCATAAACTGAAAAATTCTCAAATTGAACATATAGTTATTAAATCGTTAGCACCACATAAAACCATTCCCGACAGACCGCCATATATTGCTGCAACTTTTTGCTATTCAAAATGGACTTGTGATCAATTCTCCAAAGTTAATTTTGGGCCTCAAGTAATTTGCAATATCCTACGTGGGCTTGTAGTGTACTGGGCCATGTGGGCCTTCATGATTATGAGCCTGTTTTTTATTCGCAACCCATCTTTGTTATTATGGGCCATAACAAAATGTCCTTAGTGGACTACCAATTTGATTCTTAATGGATCAAAGTATTGATTTGTGGTTTTTTTTTCTGGAAAATTACATATATACATTTTGCAGAGACGAAAATGTTTGTTTGATAGTTAAGAGACATTGATGCTTATTAAATGAAAAAAAAAAAAAATGAAGGGACCACATGAAAATATTATTAATTTTTTTTAATATAAGTTGTTTATAACGACATATTATTATATATTATATATTTTTTCTCTGCTCTTCAATGCAGCAATAATACTCTTTTAATTTGGACCGACCATAAAGTTCCTTTAACCATACTGTTTCAAATTATACCCACGGAAATAAATCATCAATTACTAAAAATATTTTGGGTAGAAAATGGTTGGAAAAATTAAAGATTTTATTTTTTTATTGAAATAGATAAATATAATATAAATAAATAAGATAGATTACTTTTATTTTATGATAGATAAATATAACAACAATTCGACCTTAGAGGGAGTTGGAGAGAAGCTTTTTTAATTCGTTCAAAGATACTAAAAACGAATTATTATAAATTGTCTGATATTTCTCGAGTTTGCTCATATTAAATTGTCCAAAAATTCATCGAAAAATCTTTGATAGAGAGTGCTTTCCACTAGGAGCTCTACGCGGCGCAAATCTAGAATAGTCGAACTTCAATATAGGTACCGAATTGGGTAGAAAATCAAAAAAAGGGAAACTTACAAAAATCTCATACATTTGGGGCTAATTACATCCTATCCCGAAAGTTTCCCCAATTACGAAAATATCAGATTTTTCATTGCTCTATGATACATTCCTTGGTTGTCCGATACATTGCAAATGACACATTACTTAATGGGAGGGATGTATCCTAGAGAGAATATAGATGTATCTAACAGGGAATTTTTGTAAAAAAATAATTATGATAAGAAATTTTAGAGATTACGATATCTTAAGTTTTACCAATTAGGGAGATTCTTAGGTCCCATATAATTTTTGGAAATATATTTATATATTAAATCAAATCACATAATAAGAATTGTTTATCCCACATTCAAATTTGCTTGGTATAATTTGACTTAGCACAAAATTCTGAAAAAACAAAAAACTTCCAATACATAGTATACGTGTCACAAACAAAAAAATAATTCGATACCACAAAGTATTATGTAAATCACGATTTAAGGAAGAACGAGATATAACGTAGGCAACTAATTACTCTAACTTATGAAACATCGACAATTATTGATTCAATGCTTCAAACTCATGACTCATAAATCATACAAAAATCATAATGCCACCGTTACTTCAAAGTTGATAAAAGAAGCTATTGATAATATACTTATTAGGGGCAGATTAGAAGCTTAATAAGTATCTTGGATTCATTTACGTATATACACGTTCCTAGAAATAAAATTTTATTTCGTTTGTCTAACAATTAAAGTAATTGTTTGTCAATGAGTATTAGAAATGTATATGTTACTTCCTCTCTCTCAAATTATTTATCGTCACAAATTTAAAATAAAAATTATTTATTTTCCTTAATTTATCCTTAGTAGATTGTTCATGAACACTACCATCATGACCTCATTAGAGAAAATGTTTAATGATGAAAAATATATAATCTTAAGCATAAATTAAGATAAAATGATAAAAAAAAAAAATCCTCCGAATTAATATTTTCTTAAAAGGTATTTGTAAAAAGAAATAACAGATAATTTGAGATGGACGCAATAAAAAAAGAAAGGAAAAAAAGTTAAAATTAAATTATGTCGACACAAGAATACATTCATTGTACTTACACACAAATCAAGTCAAACGCGAATCATTGACAAAAGAGAGTTGCTTGGATGATAAGCACCCCTCACTTTCAACCTGAAGGTTGCGAGTTCGAGTCACAAATGGAGCAAAACGGATGAAAGCTCCTAGGAAGGGTAAAACAAAAAAAAAAAAAAAAAAAAAAAGTCAAACGTGAATCATATACTTTCTTGAGAAGTAATTGATATGCATACTTTTTAGGTCCTACACATTAAAAAGAATATAAATTCCATATATTTTTGGGTCCTACACTAAAAATATTTAAGTTCAATATTTAATAAAGTTTGACAAGGAGAAAACGAATTCTTATATATGAGGACAAATTCTTCAGTCTAACTGTCACAAACATTATTTATTGTTTCTGAATATATATAATAAAATAAAATATAATGAGGCAATTCAATAATGACCAATAAATTTCTAAGAAATGTCTTCTTTTTTACACAAAAATTAAAACCCCAAACTTATCATCAATCTCACGTATATCTATAGTACAAAGGCTAGGTGTACACAAAATGTTATAATATTAAAAATATTTAAGAAGACAACTATAATAAATTATCCATAAAAAGCAGGATTATAATTGAAAAAATAAGACACATTTAGTATTTTAACTGGTTAAAAAATATGGGAAAACTGTACTATATTGTATAATATACCTAGAATATATACTGTTAGTATATATATTAAATTCATTTTCAAATACTATTGTTGTTGTTATTTGCTCATTTGATGGCACATGTAACATGTTGTTCCTAGTAATTGAATCTATGGTCTTATCTCTGATATGTTAGGATCAAATACTTACTATCATGATTGTACGAGGACGACACCATTTGATTTCTTACTTATATCCGATAAGCATATACCATGTTTGACTATGACTCCCATGCATCCGAACCATCTCCCCACTTGAATTAATATCATGTACACTAAGTTTCTGCTATAACAAGTTTGATTATAGAAAATTATTTACTGCTTGTCATTCCCTTGTGGTTGTGGATGCAATTAGTTACATTGCAATTTGCATGTCCATCAGTCCATAAGAAACAGATAAGATGTAATATTTGGGAAAGTGACATATTAATAGACAGCCAGTCAAAGGTGTATGACTTTCAAACATATTTGCTATAAAGCTAAACAAGTTTGATGTTGCTTGAAATAATTGGTCCTCCTTTTTAGCTTGCATAGCCACAATAGGTTTGGGCAATATCTTACTTTTCTTCTCTGTAATTTTAACTTTTCAGATATCACGTTCAAGATCACAAAATTAAATTATATTTTAATATAATTAATATATTTTTAATTTAAGATGATAAAATTTTAAAAAAAAATTTCCTTTTAAAATTTAAAATCAGTTCAGAACAAAACAAACAAATGAAAACGATTAAAATATTTTTTAATATTTTAATTAGACCTCTACCAAAGCCCCACAAAGAAAAAAAATTTCAACGTATCTTTCTTGCTCCCTTTACTCACCCCATGACATGACCTATAAACTAGGTCCAGTTACTATCTATCTCTCACCTTCTTCCACGTGGTAGTGTCACATACACATATTCTATGTGAAATGTTTTTTACTATCCAGTCATCTAAAAAGATAAATCATAAATAAATGTTCGTAAAAGTAGATTAGTAATTTGAAAAACAAGACGAGATTCAAATTTCATTAGTTCTACTTTGAGATATTTTACCATGCCTTATTTGATTTATTGAGTTTGAAATATTCAATTATTTACACTTATTTAATAAGTTTTTAACACATATACTGTATGTCGGGTTAAAACTATTGAATTAATCCAAATCCATACATGATCACCTTCTACATTCGCTCAAGTATATATACGTACGTACTGATATTGTAAAAATTATTTATACTATCCATATTTATAAGTTAGACACAAATTTAATTTCTTGACACATTTTTTAGATATAAATAGGGGTACAATTTTTTTAATTGCATCGATATTTCCCATTCTAGGATTCCACCATCATATAGTTTTTTCTTCTACTTCTTCTTCTTCTTTCTCAATGCTTTTATTCATTCAAATATATTAGTCAAGCCCTAGTCTCTACCCTAGCATACCCACTCCCAAAGCTTCATCTTTTCTTTTTCTTTATTCCTCTCATCAAAGATATGTTCTTTATGGAATAAAGCAACACCTAAGGTTCTTGATATCTTGAAAGATTAATAACCAAAACCCTATCTTGATTGGCCAACTTTTGGAGATTTGTCTTTTTTATTCTTACAAAACCCTATATATGTTTCCTAAAAGCAACATCATCCATGACCCTTTTACCTACACCTCACAAGAATTGCTTAAACAATCTTATAATACACATGATCATAATCATCATCAAAACCCTAATTCACCTTCAAAAGTAGTAGAAGATGAAGATCATCCATTTTTCTTGAACAACCTCTTCCCATCACCATTTCTTGATGACCATGAACTCCCACTAAGCCAAATATTTTCTCAAAAGCATCATCAAAAGCAAGAGGTTAGTGATAACCATGACATTAATCAAGCTGATCCAGACAACACCATCAAAGATAATCATAGTGTTGACAATTCAAGATCTACACTACTCAACATGAAAATCATGGGAGATCAGAGTTCAAATCCGGCCATATTATCATCACCATCATTAAAGAAGAGAAAACTAAGTGCAAAACCACGAAGGAGAACAGGAAAAAAGGATAGACATAGCAAGATTTGCACAGCTCAGGGTGTGAGAGACAGGAGGATGAGATTATCCCTTCAAATAGCACGTAAGTTCTTCGATCTCCAAGACATGTTAGGGTTTGATAAAGCAAGTAATACCATAGAATGGTTGTTTTCCAAGTCCAAGAATGCCATCAAAGAGCTCTCAAGAAACATCCCACAAGAGAATAATAGTAGTGATCAAAACAATTATGATGATCATAGAAAATTGAGAAAAATTGGTTCAAGTGACAAGCCAATAAGAGCAAAGACAAGGGAGAAAATGATGATCAAATTAGGTCACAACAAAAAGTGCAATCAAGAATTGGATGAAACAAACCCTATAAGTACTATTGATAATAAATTAGGGTCAAATTCAAAATCTCTTGAACATCAATTTCCTAATGTTGGGATCATGGAAAGGTACTTAGGTGGAGCAAGTTATTCCTCAATAACTTCTATATTTGATTATGACAACAATGGAGTAATCAAAGGAGACATAGATATTTCTGACAATTGCTTCAATATGGGGATTCTTGAAAATTGTTCGATGACAAATGAGGTTCAAATCCCATTTTCAGGTAATAACCCTAGCTCCATTTATTTGGATAATTCAAGGTTTCATCAATTTTAGATTTGGACCAAGAAAATCATTTCATCTGCAGGTGTTAAAGACTAAAAAGGATAACTCGATGCACTAAGCTTTAGCTATGTGTGAGATTTCGAGAAGGGCCGGACCACAAGGATATTAAGACTTGTATTTTTTTTTGGTTGTTGATTTATGGAATATGGCAAAGTTTGGTATTTTTGAACTTTGCTACTTGATTGTAGAAAGGTTGAGAATTAATAACAAAATTATCTTTGTATTACTATTTGGTTTTTTGTTGATTTGAGATTTCTTTTATTATTGGATTTGGGATATAGGTAAGTAAGTAATTACTTGAACTTTTCAAAAATATTGTGGTACTTGAGTAGGATCTTCCTGAAATGCATTGTTTTTGAAAGATCCGACACATATCACACATCAATTACGATATTTTTGAAGATCTTGAGCAACCTTATACTATAGGGTTGTTTATGCTTCCTTAGAACTACTTCCAGAATCCATATATAATATTAAGTAGTTAGTCAAATTTTTATAGCGTCATTTATGCATTGATTTTGTGAAATGATAAATATTAAAAACCATCTATTTTTAATAAGGACGACAAATAAATAAGAACGGAGGAAGTATTATTTTTTTAACTTGTGAAAGTTATTACCAAAAAGAAATAAAGAACTTGTGAAAGTTATTTTTGTTTTTGTATTTTTGGATTTTGTCAGAAGAGGATATTGTAACTGAGCTGCAGAAAATTATTGTAGACTTTAAACTAGTTGAGCTCAATCATATGAATATTCCATTTTATGTTTAAGGCAATTTATTATTTAGAAGAATTATTAATGATAGACTATAATTACATTAGTTGTCAACTTAATGCAACCCTCATCTTCTATCTAGATTTAGAATCTATGGCATAGCCACATGTATGATAAAGGTGATCTTGAACACTTTTTATCGAAAAATTATCCATATAATAAAAAAAAAAAGTCACTTATCTTCCATTCTTACGCCGGGATTAGGTCATGAGATATCAGTTTTCAAAAGTTAAATTAAGTTATGGATAACTTTTTATGAACGCACAACACTTAAAAAGATATATAATATGTTGGATTTCTTTTTCCTCTCTCCATTTTTACTTGTGTAGGTTTCCTCACAACATAATTGGAATATCTACGAGAACTTTTATCAATATCCCTTCATATAGTACAATGGAAATGTCCAGTAAGCGATGCTTCAATAATTCAATTTTTGTTTGATCTTTAATTTTCCAAAACTAACACAAAGCTATCTCAACAAAAAAAGTGTTTTTATACATGGCTTATTATTTCATAATCACTTCTTAGTTACTTAATTAACTTGTTAATACTTAATAGAATTAATTGAAACAAAAAAATGTTTTTTTATGCATGACTTATTATTTCAACAGGTCAAATGAATTTTTTTTTTCTACCTATAAATTTAAGAGACATTAATTTCCTTGTGGTATAGTTATTGTAAGTGTCAGATTCCCCACATTATTTAACATTGACTTTTTTTTCTGTATCCTCAAATTCATAGTCGTTAAATAATATAGTCAAAGTAAAAGAAAAGTCACGTTCAAAACAATAAATATCAGCACATACATTTGAATGAAACATAAATTTGCGGACAATATTCATTTGTTAGTTTTTACGGTATCAATATAATTTAACATGCATAACAAATTATTCGTCATATCAATTTGTTATAAACAGTTATATTTGTTATTATAGGTAAAAAGTAACCTGATATGTAAAAATATTATATTATCTGTCAATGTATATAATTTAATTTGAATTTTAAATATCAACCACAGATGCAACTTTCCAATTTGTACATAAAATTTTAGCAGTCAAAAACAATAAATTGCAAATAATTAATGGTGCATTAAGTGAGATATAGAGGAAAAATAGTCGAATCCAATTTCCATCTTATTCTATTCTGTCTAAATTATTCTCATTTTCTGCTATTCTAGTTATTATACCTCTGAATAATATAAACTGTTCGAATTTTATGTTAAATCTTCCAAAAATTCATAGCTTTTAAAGCATTCGATAGTTACTAGGGATGCAAACGGGGTGGGGGTGGGTTTGAAATATTTTTTAGGCAAGGCGGGGCGGATTGTAAGCAAATTTTGAAATCTTCACGAGTTTACGTGGATTTGCCTTGCAATCAATCAACCCTCCTAGCACCATTTGCCATCCCTACATAGATTTTGCCTTGGTATCCGCAGTGTGATTTTTTTTTCTTTTCTACCTCGATATAAAGGATCCGATTAAATTTAAGTTTGAATCGAAAAGTTTTTTATTGAAGGTGAAGAATGTTTCTGAATAAATACAACTCCATATCTAGAAATCAAATTCGAAATCTCCGGCATAAACTTGAATGTGTGCTAAAGTTCCTCAATAGTACTAAATTATTGGCAGTTATGTACAATAAAGAAAAAAGACAATAATATTTCATGGAGCCAACTACATTTGTTGCAATATTTTTTTTAAATTGTACTATAGAAAAGAATAAAAAGAATTTACATACTACAAGTCAATCTTTTGGGTTGACTATAGTAAATTCATGGGGTAACCAACTCAATAAATTCATTAAATTAGAGTCAAAGATATATATCATTTAAGTTATTTCTACATGACTTTCACAATCAAATATCATGTCACCTATTATTAGCTTTGACTCAATAAATCTCATAAATCTATTTCATGAGCTATATATACTATATATTATCGACCTAAAAGTGTGCATACTAACCTAGATAAGTCTATCAATTATTCTTTATGATTCACTCTCATCGACCCGCCCTCTGTCATGGACATTCCAATGAACCAAACCAATATGTCACCTAATTATATCAACAATTGATTCAATAGGTAATATTTGAAATTTTGCACAATGGCAAATAATTGGATTCTGTTTTATCGATATCACATTTACTATGACTAGAATATATACACACATTATTTTAGGTTTAATACATCAATAATTAACTCCTTAAATTTGTAAGTTGATATTCCATTTAAAATATTTCAAATTATGACTTGTTTCAATTGAGCACCTGAATACACGATAAAATATTTTAATAGTTAAGTTAACCACATAAAATACGTCACATCTTTTATAATAGACGGAAATCATTTGTATGGACCACGAAAAGAAATATCTCTTCCAAACTTTACCTACCATTAATTTCACTTTCATTTTAATTCAACTTCATGAAAATTTGTGCCTCTTTTCTTCAATTTTTTTTTTCACTATTCTGACACTTTGGACTCAGATCAGTAGTACTATATAACAAGAAAAAAGTGAAACCAATAATTTATGCTTTGATATATAGTATTAAAAAAAATATCACACAGTTAGATCACTTATAAAATAATTAAGGATAAAACTCTTGATTATAAGCATTATTATTGGTAAACTAGTTACCTTTAATTTTATATTCTAATTTATGTGATATATTTTCATTTTTAATTAGCACACTCCAAAAAGAAATGTTCACTTCTATATATGACATGTTCTAAAACAAAATATTTTAAATGAATTTACTTTTTTCTTAAATTCCGTACTGATTCAAATGGTAAAAAATGATAACTAACCAACTACCATAAGTTATTTATAGATGGTCCCTTTATATATATATCGATGTGTAAAAAATCTTTATACTGTCAGTGTACTTTTGATAGAATTATTAAGCATTTATTGCCTTTTTCACCAATTTGGTTTCTGCTAGAAAAAGCACTATTCTATTCTTAAAATTGATTTTTGGAAGAAATCAGAAGCAGAACACTGATAGATGCAACATGTTATGTCAAAGGTTGTTACTTCAGTTGGAGAGACAAAAGTCTGTTTTTGTGTGTGTTTTAATATAGAATACTCCTTAAGTTCCATAATATTGTGTCACATACTGATTCTTCATGTTCTTTTAAGTAATCCGCGGATCCGACTATATTCAAATTCATATAAAGTAATTTTCATTACAAGGTAAAGTGCTCTTTAATAAAAGCAATTTCTCTACTCCAAGAAAACTCGAATATGAGAGTTTTGATTAAGGATGAAAGCTTATTTACTACTAGTGACTCTTAATGGTTGAATCACATATTGATTCTTTGTGTTTTTTTCCTTGGTTTCCGACCCATCTTGTGTTTAGTTTTTATATTAGAGTCTAACTAAATTTAGATTCAAGTCATACACGGGGGTAAAATGCTTCTTAACAAAAACAATTTTGTTACGCTATATGACTCAAACCTAAAACCTCTGATTAAAATAACAAAGTACTTACACCTCTACCACGACTCAGATGAATAGTGTCACTTATTGGTTCTAAATGTGTCTTTTTTTTTTAAAGGAAAGTAGCTTTCTATTTTTATCTTTACCCTTGTGACACTGTCAGAATTGAGGAAGCATTATTATTGATGGGGCCAGATAATTATCTACTCCATGCACATGATTTCTTTTCTTCTTTTTTTTGAGGAAAAAAATAATTGAACAACTTTTCGAGTGTCTTTTTTTCCTGAAGATGAATTTTGACAAGCTTTGAAGTGAATTTTCTTTCCACTCATACATTTTTACTTTTGCATATTTTGAACACAACTTCAACATTTAAATATCTTTTTTTCCCTTCAAATGTCATGTTTTAAAATAATTTAATTGATGATATTGAAACTAATCTGAAAATAAACAGTTACGTTTTTAGATAAAAGCATGCAATCATTCTAATACACATTATATTTTGTAAAAGATTTAACTGTTGCGTGGTGAATTTGAAGTGTCAGGTGGCTTAGACTTTTTAGGTTAAATTTTGGAATTTAGTATAGGGTAATAGTAAGAATATAATAGGTTAATACACAATCAACACGAGATTTTTTTTAGAGTTGTAGAGGGTAGAATTGGGTAGAAAGCTAAGCTGTTTGAACTCAGGTGAGAGTGTCTGATATGAGTGTAGATTTAGAGGTCGGATTCAAAGGTACGTATCCTACACCCACATCGTGTCCACTGAAGAGTCCGAGCTACGTAGGAAGAAAGTAACTTCTTGCACCTTCCACAGCTACACAATTTATCTGGCACTTACCTAAACGAGTACATTTCTTTCAATCAACATATACTTTGTACTGTTCTAACTTTGCTGTGATGGATACAAACTCTTCTATTCAAAGATAATACAAACACAGTTGAAAACCGGAACAAAATCACTGGAAAAACATAAAATCTGTACAAGTAAACTCAACTGCCTACCCGAACGATTAATAAGTAGGGAGTCAACAAATTTCCAACTCAATTTTCGACTGGTAGGTTAACAAATCTATCAGCAGGAATGGATCATATTGTTAAATTCTCCTTTGTTTCTTCGATGGAACAGTAGCTTCAGACCATGACGAGGGCTTAAATCCTCCAACCAACAGCTTTGATGCAGCAGAAGCGTTGATTTTTCTCCTCTTAGATTCCAGCTCTGAATGCTTAGAAGAGCCAGACGATCCAAAGATTGAACCAGAGTAAATGATGGCTCGTTTATCTCTTCTGTTCTTATCGAACTTATGAGCAAATTTAACAGTTGCAGCAGTAGCAGCATCCTCTGTAGAAGGTGGTAGTAACCTAATACCAAGTCCTATTTTTTTAGCAGCAGCCTCTTCTTCGGCAACTCTTTTCTTTTGACCCTGTGTACATGCCAGAGGATGATAAGGACTCTTTTTAGGTGTCGGGTATAAAGGAATAAAGGAGAGAGTGCAGAAAACCAGTAATAAATAAAAAACATACCCTAAGCGTGGCTCGAAGAGCCTTGTTCATCGCATAATCATCTGAATGTCTAGTATCAGATACTCGTTGAAGACGAACAAGTAAAGGCTCAGCTTTTTTCTTCTTCTTCAAGTCCTCCTCCTGGTGCTCAAGGCGATAAAAAGGATCCACCAACTTACATTTATCTGGATAGAAAAGTAGATCACTTATTAACAAAGTGTAATCCTCCTAATAATTACAGTTCATTACGATAAATACTGTATGGTAAACTGCAGAGAGACTTCTATGCATCTGTAAATACAATAACTTCTCTAAGTGTAATAGCAATATGAATTCATCTAGAAATGCACCAAATAATTCTTCAATACAACTCTAGTACTTACCTTCATCTACTGGGAGTACCAAGGTTTCAGCATCTTCAGCGTCATAGTCTTCAGTCTTCTTTTGAGCTCCACTAATAATAACATACGCACAGTTTTTTGGATCTGTTTGAATGACAATCTCATGCTTGCAGCATGCAGATTTCATAGAAAAGCTCCATATCTAACACAAGTAAGGAATTATAATTAGCAAACAAAAAACAAAGAGTCATTTGTGTTGGCAAATTTTGGTGTACAAGTGAGAATTTTCTGTTTCATTAACTGCATCATGAAAAAAACTAACCTTTGTGGAGTAATAATTTCCTACTTGCTTTTTCTCAGCATTGAACCTCACACCCTTGGCAATCATCGACTCACATCCCCCACACCAGATATTGAATGGCATCTCAAACCTATAACAAAAGGATATCGGGTAGTGAGTAACGATGCTCATAACAGCACAGATAGAAAATAAATAATGCATGAGACTACTAAGTAAAAAAAATGATGCATGAGCAAGACACTTTATTTACCTTCTTCTGCATAGATTCCTACCATCATCATTTCCAAGATACTAAACTTAGTTTACTAACAGTGTTGTCAAGCAGGATAATTTCAAAAGGTTGTGTGTTTCAAGTATGCATTTCAAATCATCATATGCTTACCGATGTCAATTGAGGCGCACACGGCATCAAAGCTAAAGTTCCAATGTGTTAGGAGATTCATAATATTTAACTCGGTTAAAAAATAAAATCATGTAATAAATTCTACTCCAGGTTAAGCAATTATAAGTCCAAGGAAGCAACTTCGACTAAGCCTCTCTTTTTCTTCCATTCTTTCTATTTAAGTAATATGCATTACAATGTTTTAAGACGTACATGAAGGCTTTCCTGAAAAATAAGGAAGGTTTCATGAGATGTTCATTGAAGTTGAAGTTAAGAGCAAGAAAAAAATTTAGGCATCTTAAGGGTCCATTTAGACACCAAGGCAACAGGTGTCAGATGCAATGCAATGGTAAACATCACTTCAAATTCTTCTACCCAAAAATACACGTCTGTTTTGTTTTTCTCCTCATCCAGATTATTGGTTACTGTTCAAAATGTTTGCTTGGTCTCGGCATCCCAATGGACAAGTAAAAATACAGAATTTCATAGTTCAGTACCTTATGATTAAAATGCCTTGATCTATCTTTCTTGCTCTCTCTCGGAGAGCATGTTGACCATGGAACTTGTTCAATGAACCCTGAAAAGAAACATAAATTAGTAACTAGAACACTTTTCTGAATCCAATATTCCACGAGATACAGAAATGTAAGAATTAAATAAAAAAGAGGTTTATATCTGTTTACCTTCTTGGGAGACCATTCTGGAGGATAGTAGAAGTTGTCTGCCCTAGCAGCTGCAAGTGAAGACTGCAAAACACAAAAAAATAACAAACAACAGTTTAGCACCAGTATTTCGAGAGTTAAAGAGAAAAAACAAGAAATGAAAACTCAAGCCAAAAGTTTATTAGGTGCTTAGGCAGAGTTGCGCTGTAAATTGTGTTACTGCACCTACCATACAGGTAGTTAAAGTTAAGTCTTTCGCACACTTATTTAACACACAACAACTGCTAAGATAGACAAGAATACAAGAAAATATACAGAGCTCACTGGTGAATTATAAAGCATTTCACAATGTTGATGGGTGAAAAAAAGAAAAAGATAACTAAAAAGGTAAGAAGGGCAATAAAAAAAAACGGAGAGATACATGTCATATCCGCTAGGAAGAAATGACTGGAACGCCATACACATATAAGCTTTCTCAACCTCTCAAAAAAAGGACCAAAAAATAGAAGAGTACAACTTCCCCACACCTTTTATAATCTTAGAAAAAAAAAATTAGACGCAATAAAATAGTTCTCAAGAGGATCAAATGCAGGCCTTACATGAACCGAATATATAGTAGAAGGAAGGGATCACAATTTTCGACAGTCTCATATAATGAAACATATTAACTAAATACTACTGCCTAAATTAGTAATCAATTGGAAGATAGAAACCATAATCAAATAAATCAAGCATGAAGCAACAACTAACCGCATCTCAATCTCCAACTAGTTGCAGGAATCCCATCTATACAACTCCATTAGACCCTTTAACAAACGCAGACGATTCATTAAAATTTAACTATTTCTATGCCGACTGTTAATAAACCATAACCCTCATCCTTTTATCTAGATTTGAGGCCAGCTATGCATTGAGTAACTTACATAGCCAGAGCTAGATACCCTATTCAATGGTCAAATCAAACATCACCAGCGAAGAAATTATGTTTAATTAGATCTGTAAGGCAACTTTTGTGAAAAAAATCTTAACTTTTAATATATAGTATATATTTTTTGATCACTGTGCTGTCCGGGCAAACTTGCGGACACCTAGACTAATTCCACGGATACCTCCCACCAACCCCCGGTAACAGGTAAATTTGATTAATACCCAAACTGGAACCATTAATCATATATCAGCTCAAAAACTCTTTTTAAGGTGAATTCATAACAGCGTAATTCAAAATCTTCCCACACAACACCTTCTATCATATTCAATTATAGATAATTCTCAACAAATAACAACTCAAAATCAAAAAAATAACAATCAAACATTGATATAAACCCTAGATGTTGAACAAAAACTGGAAAAATCACGAATTAATCATAATTAACCAAACATATCATGATCTACGTACCATTTTTTGATCTTCAAAGCTTCGTTTCTCTGATCGATCGTTTGGATCCTTGAAGATTCAGTTTAGGGATTTCGCGTTTTGATTGCAGTTTGGGGATTGTTTGATGATTTTATATGTGAACAAAACGACACCGTTTAGTTAATGGATTTAGGCGGCTAAAAGCCCGTAGGCGGCGGTGCAGTTTTATTGATGGGCCTGGACCAACATTGGGCCGTAATTGATGTATTGCACAAATAGCCGACATAGAGGTTGATTTACGTAAATGTCCTTTTTATAACGTTATTATTTAAATTTGTCCCTTTTTAAAAAAAGTTGTGCGAATATAATCTTTGAGAAATAATCATTGCGTACAATATTAGACTAGGGGTGTTAAATGAGCGGGTTGAAATAGAAATCGGGTTGGGTCTTAACTCGCCCAAGTTTACTTTGGGCTCATATGGGTTGGGCTCAAATGGGCTAAAAAACGGGTTGGATCTTGACCCGCTTAATCTCAATAATTTTAACATAGTGATATTTAATTTTTATAATCACAATTTGAATTTCAACTCAATTTTTTTTTTTAAAAAAAGTAACAAATATATAGATAAATCCTAAAAGATATTAAATAGATAATAATTCATACCCTCAATATAGGAACATATCTTAAAAAAGAGTTTTAAAACAGGTTTAAATGGGAGATTGAATTGGGCTCAATTGAGGATTCTCTTAAAATGAGTTAGGCTTGAATGGGTTGAGATTGAACCCAATTCAAATTATCTTGAGCCCAACCCTTAAAATTTTGGACAGATTACCTATGTTTGGGTTCATTTTTGACACCCCTATATTAGACTATTGTTCTCATGTATTGCTTAATTTTACAGATAAAATATTAAATTGTCGTATAACATTCATGACAAGATATAAATTTTCTGATAGTAATATTTTCTTAGGTTTTCGGTTTTCTCTGAATAAATCTTTAGATTGTTGTCTAAAAGGTTCTTAGATTGCAAGAAAAATAAAACAGAGGTTACAAATAGGGATGGGTGATAAGATTTTATGGTTTTCATTTTTTCAAGACTCATGTTAAGGCATAATCGTAGTATATAAATTTTTGTAAGTTTAATCAATCTGAAATCAACTTTAGAGTTTCGACGTACATGATCAAAGTTGCAAAAATTCGTGTGCTAGCTTATAAATTATTTCCGAAGTTTGGCACGTTACTTGTCCAAACAAAACTTTGAGTATTTTTGTCTGGAGTTTAATAAATACGTTAAAAAATTGACTCGTCAAAACCTAACTTCAATCGATTGGAACATATGTAAAACTTAATTTTATTTTGAATTTGGCTTGATAGTCTCAAAATTTCACACATGCACTTCTTGGTTGATCTTCTTTTGTCATAGTCACATAACAAATATTTCTTTTTTCTTTTCTTTTCTTCAATATCATAATGAAGATTTGGGTGGCATAGAAATGTGAAAACTATTTTAGATAAATCCCACAAAAATAGCACTTATATTATTGCTCATTATTTGTTTCCCATAGATATTATACCCCTATGTGACACCATCAATACATTATAACTAGCTTCACTTTTTCCAAATAGTGTGTAGAAGATTGCTTGGTAGAATGATAATATGGAGTACACTTGTTCCCCCACCATAGAGCAAAAGGACTTAGCAATTTAGTAGAACCATATAGATGCATGTTCTCCATATAGAAAGAGAAAAGAGAGAGTTGACTTTTATAAAATATTATTATTGCGAGTGGTCGGTCCTCTTATATTTCTTTAGTTCGAGCAATAATTATTGAAAAAATAGATACAAGTAAAACTGATTTTTAATATGAGACAGTTGGTGTTCATATCGATCTATATATTATACACCTCATACAATAATACCTCTTGATTTCAAAATCTATTATGGTATAATTCAGGGGATTTTGAATTTTACATAATGACCACTTTTATTATTCCTTGAAATCTAAGTAACATTTATTGGGAAAAAGGGTCTACCTCTCCCATTTCCTTTAATTTCCACCCAACCACTCACACAATATCTCCACCTTTCCTTATTATACACAACATTAAATTTTTAGCTTATTCACAAGTCTCACATGTAAGCAAAAATCCATTAGATTCAAGCTGTCAATCTTCAAAGTTTCTCAATCTCCAAGGAGTGAAAAAAATAAAAATAAATTGATCCTTTATTATTTCGTTGATGATCAATATTATTATCCATGTTTCCTCTTGTGATCACTATTTTCTTTCAACATGGGCTTAAAGGTTCCTCATGTAATATGTTTTGTTCTTTGGTTTTCTATACTTGTTTTCTTATTTCAAGAATTCAAATTCTTGAAAAACAACAATAAAGTCATTATATATAATGATCATCATCACCACTTTTTGTTTGGTCAAAGAAAAACACTTATAGCAAGTAATTTTGACTTCACACCTTTTGTGAAACATGTTCAACACCACCACCACCATCACCATCACAATCACCATCACCATCATCGGGACGATGTCTACGAGCAACCGGAGGCTGAGCCAGCCGGAAGTCATGAGATTGATCAACGATATGGTGTCGAAAAACGACTCGTCCCGACCGGGCCGAACCCTTTGCATCATTAGGGTTTTGGAGGAGGGTTTTATACAAAAAATAACGAAATCAAGCGTCTTATTGTTTTATTCTTGATCAAGAACATGGCGTATGATCTAGTAAGTCTTTTTTTTTTTTTTTTGGTGTTTTGTGTACATGTACTAAAGAAAATGCTTCGATATTATAACATTTAGCTTATTTATTAGTTATATTTATTGTTAGCTTGAAAACATATATATGAGAATGTCATGATCATTTAAATATTAATCTTATACAACTATGATGTATAATAAAACTCTTGCTTGAACAATAAATAAATTGCTTGAAAATCATATAAAAAAATAGGTTTTCTTTTGTTTTCTATCTGGTGTCTAGTACCCGCTTTAAAACCTGAATATGAAAGTTTCATTTTAGAAATAATAACTTTCTATCAAAGGCGACTCTATTAATCTCAAAATTTGAATCTGAAATCTCTGATTAAGGGGACGCGGAGGGTGGGGGCAAAATTAGGTTTGGTGAATGTTGTTGCATGGGTGAGTTGTGAAAGAAAATTGTCAAGAGAGCACATGAGTAGTTGTAACGGCACGGCAAATAGAGAGGAATATTAAACTACTTATTAGCTATCATAATAAATATTATGAAATTAATTAATGTTGTTTGTTAGTATAGTTGAAGGCTAAATGTGTTATGCACGTGAAAAGTTGGGTAATTGAATATATACTAGCAAAATTAAAGTCCCATGACTATACCTAAATGTTTGTCTCCAAATACGACCGAACATTAGCACTAGATTTTAATTCGAGGCGAAATTAAGATTTTGAATTTATTATAAGTTCTGAAAGTGAATTGAATATAGCTATAAAATATCTATGCTAAAGTTATATCTCACTATTTTTTATTTTATAATTGTTTAACACTTGCGAATATCATATATCAAACACATAAACATTCATTGCAAAGACTTACATAAATTAAAACATTTGATAAGAGCTAGCGGTGCTTTTTTTTTTTTTTCTTTTTCTATTTGATATTTCATATATATGTATTGAGATTCGATTAAATTTAAATTCACTCATTGCATGATTCGTTTCAGAACGCAACACTCTCAAACTAGCGGTGCTTTAATTTCTCTTAAACAAATCTCATGATAGTAATATTTCTGAATGTAAAAAGAACAGGAAAAAGTTATAACATGATGAAAATTAATTGCTTGAGAATGCATAAACCATCAATTGCAAAAAAAAATATATGCAATTATGCTGAATCTTATAAAAGTTAGAAATGTGACTTTGAAGTTTAGACAACAATTTACTTTTGTGCTAGTAATTTTTTATTATTCATGATGGCGATGTTTGTCCAGAAAAACTTACTTTCCTGCGTGAAAATATTAAATGATTAGTGGCACGTAATATTATACTACTTCCTCCGTTCATTTTAAATTATCCTTTTCGAAAGTCAATTTAACTAATTTTCAAAGTGAAATAGATTAAATTAATTTGATATTTTAAACAAAAAATTTAGATAATAAAAAACTATACTAAAGGCGGAGATAATAGTTGCTTTCTGTTTTTTTTTTAAAAAAAAAAGTTAGAAAGGACAGTCACAAAATATATCGTGTTCACGTAGGGTTACGCCTTCAAGGAAGGGTCGCATTTAAAAGTGTGTGACGTAGACAACGTATTTATTCTAATGTACGTAAGCATTAGACGTGGTTGCTTTCACCATTCAAACTCGTGACTTATAAAATTTAGTTACCCTTCCCTCGTCCCAAATTAACAGTTACTTTAGTTCAAAAAATTATTTAATAAGGCGAGAATAATCATGATTAAGTCATAAAAAGTTATACACATGTAAAAACATACACATATGTATTCATTGGATTGAGATGGGATAGTATATATAGTTGAGAATTTTTCTACTCTTATCAAACACGTCTTGAACTTGAGTCCTTATAATAATTTTTTTATTGAAAATATCGCTCTCGAAAATAGACTCTACAATATTGCATCTAATCTTAGATCTTATCATTCAATATACTTAAAGCAAAAGCACCAAACATACTCTTTGCATTTAATTCTTACGTAGCGTTTAATTTATACCTCATTTAATTTTTTCTCTCCCATTTACAAGACAAAATAATTGGGTTTTTTTTTTCGAGCCACTTTATCGCCCCTCAATTAATTTTACGAAATATTGTCATATTTCATCCGCACAGATATGAAGTAAACAAAAGATATTTATAAGTGTCATTTTAATTTGTTAGATAAAAGAAGGTATAATAAACTATATATTATAAAGGAACAAAAAGAAGTTTGATGTCTTTCTGTCCCACCTTTCATCCTCATGGTGGTTAAGGTAGAAAGTTAATTAATTGATTCTTAATTAACCTTCTCATTGGTGGAACAAATTAATTAAAGTGAAATGTCATTTTCTGTGTGTTGTTAATTACCCGACAAATTATACTCTCTAGAAGATGCAGACCATTTTATTTTTTTTTACTTTTTTTTTGTTTTGTTTCTCCTATCGAATGTTGTATTAAGATTTCATTAAATTTGAATTTATATTGAAAAGTCTCAAAAACAAAAAAGTATTGAAAAAGTCTCCTATTTAAAAGTAAAAAGCTTCCTAGCTAACAAAGGTGCCTCTAGTACATGAGGTTTCGGGTTCAAATCCGATCCCCTGAGTACAAGGTCACCTATGTTAGAAAGCGCTTTATCCTCTAATGTGAGACTTCCTCGCACAAATCTAAATTTATTCTAGCTTCAACGTGAGTATTAGAAAACGGACGAAAAAAAAACTACTAGTACTACCATAAAAACTTTCCAATTTCTTATCATGGAAAGCACGTAGAATCACATGAAATTTGTATCAACTATTATATACATGCATCATGATTAGCAAAACAAAAGTCCACTAAGACTAGTGTCTATATATATATATATATATATATATATATATATATATATATATTATTCTTAAGTTAGAGCTTTTTAAGAAATGAAAATAAAATATGATTGAGAGTTTGCATTAAGAGATTTTATAATGTGCAAATTTATATTTAATTAGATTTTAATACGAGTATCAAACACCAAACAAAAAACTAATATATAAGGATTTCTTGGTGACATCACAATTATATTAAATTGATCTTATTATATATTAGAGGAATTAGAAAAGTATACGAGCAATATTGTTTTTTGGTTTGGAAATCATGAACTCCGGATATACTTAAGAAAATTTCACATTTTAACAAATGCAACCTCATATCCAAGATTTGAATTTAGAACCTCTCCACGGGATACAAATTGTTATACCAATAGTATTTATTTGCAATGCAATTTTTTTTCCTTTATACGGCGGATTTTATTGATTAAGTTAAAAAATGTTTGATTACATTAATATAAAAACTTAATCAAGAAGAAATTATAATAAGTGGTTCCTTTTTGCGAGCTGTGGTCAACCATAATAAGATGATACTTGTTAATTATTTAGTAATCACATTATAAGATTTAATTTAAGTAACATATTTAAATAACTTTTATACTATTAGATTATTTATTTACCTATGCAAGTAAAGTATCATATTTTAGGAAGGTTTTATACAAGTAAAATATCATATATATTCTAAGAAAGTTACTCTGAATATCATTTGAATGATTTGTCAAATTAATAGATTATTTACCTTGATTTGACTAATTAAAGGATTATTTACCTTAACGGTGCATAAATATTAAACTCATTAAATTCTAGAATATTTTTTTCATAAGAGTAGGTGATTTTTAATTTAATGTATTTGGAATATTGTTCACTTAATAATGAACAAACCTATCATATAATTAATATTGACCTAATCCAAACTTAAATAATTGATACACACGTCTTCAATGATTTCAAAAATGAAAAAAGTGCTTGAATTAGTCAAAGCATAAATTTGCAATTAAATATAATACATTAATAAAGCATGAGTTAGTAAAGACTTGGTAAAATTCAGTAGTTGTTAAACTTTACTAGTAAAAGTCTTCAAAGAAACAAACCATGAAATAATTTCTTAAACAAAAGCGATTTTTCTTTTCGTTTTGTAATTTTGTTAATTGACTTTCTTAATTATAAAATATGAAAACAATATATAAAACTCATAAGTTTAATGATTGAATCATTTAAATAATTCCAACGCAAAATTTAAAGTTGAAATTTCTTTCCTACCTTGCAACTACTACAATTATAGTGTTGAAATCACTACACTATGGAATAAAATATCGTTTAAGTTATATGCAAAAGGTCAATTATACTATCAATATATCTCAACCTATTATAAAAAGATTGCTTTCCATTAATTAATTAACGTTTGTATCAAAGACTTACCTACAATTATTTTTAAGTGATCTGTAAATATTTATACGTAAAATTTATATCGACCTAAACAAAAACCCCTACCCCCACCCCCACCCCCACCCCTATTTATATACTCTTTACTCTTCAGACTTTAACCATTTCTTTGATTAATTTCTTCTTCATCTCTTAGCTTCTTCTTCCAACTAGAAATATTTCCAAATACCCTAATTTTATTTAAAATGGTTCGTTCAATTTTATTACCAAGAATTAATGGTGATAATTTATATACTTCTATGCCATTAGCAATTGGTTTGTTTTTTTCAATAATAGCCATTGTAGCACTATGTGCTAAACATGCAAAAAAATCATCAAAAAAATCCAAAACTAATATTATTAGTGAATCCAAAATTGTTCCAAGGTTTTCATCACCACAACAATTAAGCCCTAACATGACCAAAAAAGGCGGTGAAGTTTCCGATGAAGTTTCCGGTGAAGTGGCCGGAGATAAAAAAGGTTTATGGCAAAAAACAATTATTATGGGTGAAAAATGCAAACCACCACAATTTTCAGGTGTGATATATTATGATTGTTCTGGAAATAGGGTTTCTCAACTTCCAAGATCACCAAGAGCTAGTCCATTACTAAAATATGCTTGTTAATTATTTTAGATTTAATCTATATAAAATTTTGTTTTATATAATATGATGTTCTCTCTATTTGAATTATTGCAAAATGTATGGTACACTCGTGGTTTTATGAGATAGTGATAGAATGTGCGTATATAATATCCTTTTCAATATTCATTTGTAGAATTATACTGAGTATGATTGTATATGATGCACCTCTATCATTTTTCCTTCTTCAGATTTCATGTGTGGCCGTTGAACTTTTGCAACATTAGAATAATTGAATTTTACACTATGATAATAGAACTCCAAAACAATAATCTAATGCTAAAATGCTATTGCAACGTAAATGGTCAAACTTCATATTATCAACAAAAAAAAACTTGTACTTTCATGAGATATGGGATTAAGTCTGTGTACATTATATTTTTGTCAATATTCATTTGTAGAATTAAACCAAGTATCTTAGTATATGTTGCCTTACTCGTTATAATTTTTACGCTATAATAATGGTATTTCAAAACTATATTATCGTCTTAAGGTAACTAAATTTTATCAATTATTAGAGTTATTTAATGTGGTTATGGATAATTTTTTGATTTTATTGTTATCATGATGGGTAAAACTCAATAACGATATATGCAATTAACTTGGGATTCTCTCTCTCAAGTTTGTTTGCTTGTTATTTTATTTAGGTTCTAAAAATTAATTAATTCATTTAATTTATTATTCACTTTTGAGAAAAGCAAAGTGGAGTTTAATATAACTTTTCATACAATAAAAAATGAAATTAGACTCAATCCCTTTTCTTCTAGTATAAATAAAATAAAAAAGATGACACCTTTTTGGGAATTGATTAGGAGCATTATAACTTTTTTTATCACAAATTCCAACAATTATAAGAATATAAAAAGCTAAATGCCTTTTCATTCAATCACGTTTGAAAAAAAATATGAAGACGTAATACATAAATATAAGTATCGAAATTAATTTTGATATCAAGAAGAGAGTGTTATATTATATCTTGACGATTTTGATGAATTTAGCTTCAATATTTTTAAGAATCAGTTTGATAATTATATTATTGACGCATGTGATACTGATAACGAATTCTCCAATTTAGTTAATTGTTCTCTTGATATTTTGATTTGTGAAAGACTTGTTTGGCAATAAGGTATATTAAAAAAAGACTTGCGAAGTCGATGATAAATTATTCGATGATTACATAGTGTTTGATGCAGGAAGAAAAATATTTCATATTAATTCTAATGAGTTATGTGAGACCAAATAATTCATGTGACTTGTGAGTAATATTATTTAGATTCTAAAGCTCATTGTATTATAATTTATATGATGAATGTGTAATTATACAAGGATAAATAAGATTAGAAATGAATTCTTAATAATGTTCGCAAATATAACACATATCCTTTTCTTTTTCTTTCATGCACCAATCTTATATGTAAGAAATGGTAATTAGTTATTACAAATATTATATATATTTAGAAAACTTCTAATTCTAAATAATCTCTAATTTACCTTGAAAACATATTAATTGTTATTATAAGTGATAAAGTGAAATAAGTCTAACAAAAACATCCATAAAGGTGATCACATAGTTAACTCCATCTAGTCAATTGAGGAAAGTTATTTGATTAATTACTAGTAACTAATAATTTTTTTAACTAATCAAATTCAAATGCTACTATATATCTTTCTTGTTGACATTTATTTGAAAGGAAAAAAATAAGTGGGGTAATGTTAAATTTTACTTGAAGGAGCAAAGTAAACAATTTGACTTTTTTACTCGATCCATGTTTAGAATCAGTCAAATCCATTTAAATTTTTGTTCATAGAGATCTCGGATTTGATTCCTAAAAATAAGTAAGTGATATTTTTTCTTTAATAAATTTTATGTTATGTATATACAAATAAATCAATGTTTCAAATTATAGTTTACGTAAATAAAAAAGAAAAATATATAAATAACTATAATACAAAGTTACTAGAAATTTATTATGGTAATATAAGGACAAATCTATGAAATTCAAAGAGAAAAGTTTGATTAAACACCTTATATTTTAAAATAAGTATTTTTTTACACATTTGGCCTCCTAAATTTTTTGCCAAAAATTGTTTATGCACATACTTAAAAGGGATTATTTTGCACCTAATCTCAAATAGTAAACTATTTTTGTTATTATTTCTCTCTCAATTTACATCACACTATTTCTATTTTAATTTTTTATATTTAAAACAATTTACTTTTATGAGAGCATTTCTAATCATATAAAAATTTATTTATTTTGAATTTCTTCTTAAATTTTATATTTAGTCAAACATAACACATCAATTAGCACATAATGACTAGCAGCCGAAAAATAACAATATAGTACAGTAGATGGAACTGCTAATCTCTTAACCAGATATCTCTATTCGAATCATGAATATGGAAAAATCCGAAAGCCTTACTCTAGGCCTATCCTAGCGAATTCGAATTAATGGGATTTCGGTTAAAAAAAAAAAAAAAAGAAGCCTAATCACTATCTCCTTCAGCTTTCAAAACTCTCAGTTCAATTGCCATCTGCAACTGTCTGATTAAACATCTTTCGCCCATAGAAAAAAATGTGGAGTTCCAGTATACAAATCTTAACAGCATCTTCATTATTCTCCACCAAGAAGAACCAATTTTCTGAATTTTTCAACCAGCCAGTGAAAAAGATAGAATCTCCAGCTAAAACTAGAAGAAGAAGGGGAGAAAGAATGGAGATTTTGGGCATGTCTAGTGATGATTCTGCTAAAAATGAAAAACCCACTAAGCTAATTACCTTTTTGGGTAAAGGGGGTTCTGGGAAAACCACTGCTGCCATTTTTGCTGCTCAGGTTTGTCAATTAAGGGGTCAATTTTGCTGTAAAGATTCTCACTTTATGTTCTGTTCAGTCTTTTATAGGCAGTTGATGGATGTTTTTGTTGTTTTGGTTGGAAACTTGGGGTTGTGTTATTTGGGGGTGTGTTGATGATTCTTTAGTCATTTTTGGATTTCCCACTGATGTCCGGAACCTGCATTGGAGTCGATTGAGTTTAGATTTGGGCTGGAAAGTTGACATTGGGGTAAAACGTTCCCTAACAAAGGTGATTCCGTAACCAGTGAGACTCGAACATGAGACTCTAGTTAAGGATGAATGAGTACTTCTAGTCCACAACAACCTTTGTTGGTGCTTCTTTAATCATTTAGGACTGAATTGAAGTTGAACTTTTTTCTATCCCTGGTTTCTGTGAGAGGATAAGAACTGTTTGTTTGTTGGATATGTAAAAAAAAATATATTGCTTTCATTTGTTCTACGTAGAACTTGTATATTAGTATTGAATTTTGCTTGTAGAAGGCATATGGGTTATATTGAGGAAGGTTAGATGAGAACAGAAGATTCCCAATCTGTATGGTGTACTCGACGTAGAAAAGTAGTTGAGTGAACTGTAAACTTGAATTTTAAGGTCCAGATTCATACACTTAAATTCTGAGTATAGAAATCAAGAAAAGATGATAACTTTCTGTTGGTAAGAAATAAAATTGTTAAATGCCTTATAGTCTCACTGTTAAAAGAGTGTTCAGCTTTGGAGTTGAATAATTTTGTCCATTTCTTGTTTTAAAGAGCGAGGCAATTGAATTTTAACCAAAACTAAGCAAAGATTGAGGTTTTTTCTGTTGACTGGAATATTTCTTTTAAACTGTGTCAAGCTATGATTTATGAGGTTTATGACAAGATAAATTATATTCAACAAAACTCAGAATAGAAGAATGTCGTGATATTTCATCGCAGTTACTTTCATGATCTTTAGTTCATTTGTCTTCAACTGTCTTTTCTTTTCAAATTGTTGACTTCAAGGAGGTATACCGATTTTAGTTACATACTCAAAATCAAAAGAGCATAGTTTCCAACTTTGATATTTTATTCATGAAACTGCAAGGAAAGCACGAGCAAAACAATGTTTTCTCTTGTCACCAGCTCATTCTCTTGTTTATCAGAAGGAAAACTCGTTACACTAGGTCTTCCCTTTTCTTTTCCTTCAACACTGTGGGTAGTGGAATAAAGAATTGAAAAAACATCCGGGAGTGCAAGGGAGGGGGTAGGAAATGAACAAACCTCATGATTTGTTTAGAAGTTTGTTTCTGAGGGATAAGGTTGTTGTCTTAGGTGACCTTTTTTCTATAGATTTTGACAAAAGCTGTGTTCTGTATGTGATGATGACAATTTAATTTAGTGCTCACGCAAAATATTAACACAATATTCATTGATCACTGCGTCTCTGGCTTCATTTTCCCCTATCAATTTTTGAAGCACGTTCTTCTATTTAGTGGTTTATTATCTTGGCACTTTCACCACATTTCTGTTGTTTTTCCCTTTCATTTTTCAGTGTATGTCTCTGATATTACTACATGTTCATCTAGTATTTGCACATAAAAATAAACTGACATTCTGCATCGACCTTGAATCTGCTTGTCTTTTCCCTTTTAAACCTTAACTAATACTGTATCATATCAGGAATTACAGTCTATCCTGCATATGATAAAGTTAGGTAGACTAACTAGCAAATTTCTTTTCTTACCAGCATTATGCAATGGCAGGGCTCAAAACCTGTTTGGTGATACATTCTCAAGATCCGACAGCTGAATATCTTTTGAATTGTAAGATTGGGACGTCGCCAATAACATGCAACGACAACCTCTCAGCTGTTAGATTGGAAACTACAAAAGTCTGTTCTTGTTTAATTACTTCATCTGTCTCCCTGCAATATTGAGATTATACATTTGGTTGCGAATCATTTGGGCTGAACAATCATCAGTAATTGCAGATGCTCCTCGATCCTCTCAATAAACTGAAGCAAGCAGATGCTCGTCTTAATATGACTCAAGGAGTTCTTGAAGGGGTGGGTATGTCACTTAGTGGTGCGCTATCTGGCATTCTTTCGCTAGAAAATGGATGAGTCATTCTTTGATTAACTTTTTTCGACATGTAGTAGGTGGTTGGAGAAGAGCTTGGAGTACTTCCTGGAATGGACTCCATATTTTCATCCCTAGCACTCGAGCGGCTTGTAGGATTTTTTGAAAATGTGGTTCAACAGAACAGCAAAAAAGAGAAATTTGACATTATTATATATGATGGCATGAGTACTGAAGAAACGATTAGGTTGATTGGTGCAACCAGCAAAGCAAGGTTAGATCTTCTCCAAGACTTGTCAAATGTCTTATGTCTCTATGCCAAAACTAATGTGGAGTATCATATCACTATTTCCATCTGCAGATTATACTTAAAATATCTCCGCAATTTTGCTGAAAAAACTGATTTAGGAAGGCTGGCAAGTCCCTCACTTTTGAGACTTGCTGAAGAAGCCATGACTCTAAGCGGTAGAAATCCTAATCTGAATGAGAAAATGAGTTCAGAAATTTGGGACCTTCTAGAACAAGTATTGGAGGTACGCCAGCTACTAATCTGTTTTCAAGATACCGTCTATTTTGAACTAAAGGTTCTAATGATTTTGCATGCTGCAGAGAGGGTCTACAATATTTGCAGAACCAAAAAGGTTTGGTTGCTATATTGTGGTGGATAGAAACAGCCCTGTGTCTATTGCTTCTGCTTTACGTTACTGGGGTTGCATAATCCAGGCTGGTGCACAGGTTTCTGGTGCATTTGCTCTTGCAACGCCGAATTCGAGTGGAGAAGTAGGGGCAACGATTGAGGACTTTTCACCTTTACCTTCTGCGTATGTTCCGCATATCTCAGTCGGAGCCCATTTAGATTGGGACAAAATTATGCAGGATAGTCATAGCGAGAGTGCACGGAATCTTCTGACTGTAACAGCTCATAAGGCCAGCATTCCTCCGGTTATCTTTGATCCAACCAACAAAATCGTCACACTTCTCATGCCCGGTTTTGACAAATCAGAAATCAAGCTATATCAAGTATGTAGTATGGTTTGTTTCATCTTTCTGCATTATGTGTCTGCCATGATGCCAAAAAATCGATCCTTTTGTGAACTTCAATGCAATCAAATTCTTAACTAGATAATAGATATTATTTTGGTAATAGACAGAATAAGCATTTACTAATCGATAATTTCTCTAAGCATTTGCCATAGAAATTATCAAAAAGTGGTCGGCTTCTTCAGGTGTAAGACTCTCTTAACTGCAATGAACACTGACTATGAAACATTAAACAAATTACATTTACATGAAGCATTATAATATGTAGTTGAGTGATTAATAACATTCTTAGCTTGCTGTTCTAGGATGTGATAAGATTTTTGCTGTTAATATAGCACATGAAAAGTTCTACTGACATCTAACTTGCTTTGGTTATCCAAGTTGAGAGCGTTTGACATCTAACGATGACCAAAGGCTCGTTATTGTTGTTTTTCTCACCATGTTCTTACAATGCATGCTACTGAAAACCAAATCATATGGTGAAATTAATTAGAATTTCTGGCTATTTGCAGTTTAGAGGAGGGTCTGAGTTGTTGGTGGATGCTGGTGATCAGAGACGTGTAATTCGTTTACCATCTCAACTTCAAGGGAAGGTTGGAGGTGCTAAATTTACAGATAGAAGTCTTGTCATCACAATGCGATAGCAGATGAAATCAAGAAACCTCACCCACATATTTAGCTACAAGCATGCAGAAAGAGTCACTTCACATCAAATGTTGTAACGTCATTGATTGTATGAGTTTTTACATGAACAAGTATTGGAGGTTGTCCATGCCCATGTGATGATTGAGTCACCACAGATTAAATTCTCAAGTTTCTTGTAGACCATTTGTATGGTCATATTCACAAGTCGTCATTGGGGATGACATTCTTCCCCAACATTCTTCAAGTTTGAAGTTAATTCGAATAAATTCTCAAATTGCTTTATATTCAATTGTTATATATATCAACTAGAAACCTTGCAGGACTAGAATGAATAAGGAATCCAAGTGTTTGACACTCATTGTTGCCAGGGTAATATACTCAAATTTCACAGAAATGAGGATTTTTGCCTTGTGCCTCTGAAGGAGAACGCGTTTCCGCTTTTGTTTCTGAAGCAGAACAAAGAACATAACATCTTGGAAACTTACTGCATTTTATTTCCTTCTCATGAATTGATAAAAATGGAGGTCCAAATTTCACTTATTGTTTGGTGAAGTTTTCAAAGTGTTTTACCCTACAATGTTTATTCCTGCAGCTTCTTTTAAACTAATCTGTGTTATCTGATATTCTCCTTGAGTTGAACCTTTTGAATTGTACAAATGTCCAAGATAGAATATGTTTTGCTATACTTGGAGAAAATGATGAAATATACAATGACCAAAACCAAAATACAAATATTCTCATGGTTCTTGTGTATTCTCTCCTCCTGTTTGTGACTGAACACGACTCCTTAGTTCTTCAAACGCCTTCATGCTTTCAGCATCAAATCCTCCAGCAAACTGAAAAGGGGTAAAAAAAGACGGAAAAAGAAGGATTTTCAAAGTCAAGCTCGTCAATACTTCAATCTGTACCTATTACTAGAACAAGTGAACAAAATGCAAGTGTGGTGTATATATACCTGATGAACTCTGAAAGCAAAACGAACTCCTTGTAGAATCAAAAATTCTCTGTTTGGTTCCTTCTCGGGTCCATCCATGGCATCAAGCTCTGATGCTACACGTTTCATGTACTTCCTCGCCAACTGTACTGATGAAAGCTTGATCTGCAGAAGAGAAAACATAATGGATCATTTCTCTGCATACTTAGTTTTTGTTTCTTTTGGACGTACCATGAGTGAAATCGTATTGTATGTTAGTTACTGAGGTTCTTGATATTTGTGAAAAATATGTTAAAGTGGAAACTTCACATTAAGGTTTTCTTGCAGCATGGTTCTTGGTGAAAAAGTTCACGCTTTTATGTTAAAAAGCCTCAAGGACACCACACTGACGTTTCTAGATGAGAACGTACCTTGCCAACAACACCTGAATCTTGCAACCAATCAGTAGGAATACCAAATTCTCTGTATCGTGATGCAGCCATATCACGAGTACGCAATAGTGCATAAACACTCTGTTCCACCCTGGCATCCAGAATAAAAAACTGAGTTAGCTATAGATAAATCTAAAATGAAAAAACAAAAAAGAACAACTGCACATGAAAGGATACTACTTCCAATTAAGTTGAAGTTTCAATATGGTCTGGAATAACTTGTTTAAAATCTCAACCATTTTCACATCCTACCGGTGGTGGAGTTAGGATTTTCACTAAGGGGGTTCAAAATACGAAGAAGCCATAGGGGGTTCAACATTTACTATATATACATAAAAATAATTTTAAGCATTTATAAAAAGTGTAATTTCCGCCGAAGGTGGATCAGATGAACTCCTCGTCCCTACCTGGATCCGCCGCCCCTGCATCCTACCAAACCTAAATTCTCTAGTTTAAAGACAAGAGACATAGATATCATTGGAGACTTACTTTTCAAGCAACCTGTACATCTTTTTCAAAGCCGCATCACATTGAAGATTTGGGTCATCCACAAAGGTGGTTACTTGCTTTTCTAGTTTCATTAGATCTTGATATTCGAAAGCAGCTTCTCTCAACGCATCCGCTTTTCCCTCAGGCCAGTCAAAGTGCTTGAGGACAGCTCGTTCGTCAACCTTGAAAAGAATCAGCGAGATACACTGTTAACAGATGCTGCAGGTACATAATGCAGAAAGTGCATGGTCCTTGTCGCTTGAGAGAGATTAATTAACCAATATTTTTCATATCGACCATACAAAAGTATGATTAATAAGTCTTATTTAAGGAATAGGGAATTTGAAGGTATAATGTCAAGAGGAAATACCAAGAAGGAGAGTTCTTCATCTAGCCAGTTCACAAATGCCACTAGATCCTCAATATTGGTAAAAGAAGCAGCACGAACTTCAGTTGCCAATGACTCGACAAATTCACCTTGACTTTCCACATCAGCTTTCACCTGGTTTTGCACAATTATCGTTTGAGTCAGAATGGGGTAATAGGAACATGCATTTCATTCAAAGAAGTAAAAGAGAAGTTCTACATACAGCTAAGAGGAATGTGGATCTGTTCTCTATCTCCCCGATCATGTTGTTTCTTGCATCTGATGTGTTTGAAGTAGCAGTTATCAAAGCTGATGCTGTGTCCTTCTTTGACTCGCGTTTCATTAATGATTGGTAGAATTCAACTAATTCAGGAGCACGATGGACCTTGTCACCTCCAGCTCCTCCTTTCATTAAAGATCCAGGAGGAGGTGGTGGTCTAGGAGGTCCTCCGCCAGGTGGAGGTGGCGGTGGTGGAGCACCAGGTGGAGGAGGTGGTGGGGGTGGACCTCCAGGTGCTCCACCTGTAACAGTATTACCAGCTGGAGCTGGACCACTTCCTGATCGTTTAGGAGGTGGACGAGGAGTCCTGGTAGGTCTTTTCTCAATATTAACAAGTTTCATTTTGCTCACGGCTTGAGAGTCGGTTTTGCTATCACCGGACTGCTCTGCTGAGTCACCAGAGGCGGAGACCACCGGCAAAACTGGTACTGACCCTGGCAGTGATACCGGCTTCTCTTTCAATTGAGCAAGTTTTGGAGGCAAGGACTTCTCAAACCTTGCTGCTCTTGCCTGCTCAGCTTTAACCTTAATTGTCTTCTCTCGTTCTACTGCCAGCTTATGCCTGTCTTTGAATGCCGGATACTTCTCATCTAGAACTCCTTCCACTGATTTTGACATTAGAGTAAACGATGATGCAACTGAATTCAGTGTCTCAGCAGAAGATTCTTGTGTCCTAATCGGTGGAAGCTTTGGTGTTTCTGGGGAACCATATTCCTCAGCTGTTCCAAAACTAGTGATGGCTACACCGTCACCCGCGTTCCTAAGCATTAGAGATTCCAGAGGACCCCTTGGTCTTACACTCATACTCATCCTACCAGGAGATGCTCCTCCAAGAGATCTTGCTGGTGAAGACATAACACTAGAATCGTCTTTACCACCTCTGCTGCCCCATTTCTTTAACTTCTGGATTAAGTTGGGCTTTTTACTGAAACTACTAAATCTGCTAGTGGAACTGTCTATAGAAGCATTATCAAAGTCTTCACTACCGGGGGAAGATGGCTGAGAAAAATTGCTTTCGAGATCTGTATCTCCTTGGCCTCGTTCGGATCCTGCATATTCTAACATCAACTGTTTGGCCTTCTGCTGAGATTTTGGGCTCAGATTTTTACTGAGATCACGAGCGGAGACTTTTCCTTGAGGTGTTTGGTAGTTCCGAAGTTCAAATCTTAAGCATGCGTTGACCCAACGAAGATACACTAGCTCTTCAACTTCACTGAATCTGTTCATTTGAAGTCCTTCTACTTGTTTTAGAAGATCATCATTTGTATGCTTCAAATTAGTTACTTCTTCCCTCACCTGGGCAACCATTTCATTCTGCAGAAGCATGCCAAAAACAAGTCAGGAATTGTCAAAAACATCACACAATCTTTCTCATTAGAAGCTGAGAATCTCCAATAATTCAGTGGTGGGAGCGAACCACAATTGTCAAAATTAGGGCCGGAGCTACAAGCCCGTCTAAAGGTTTAGCAGAACCTAACTTTGGTTCAAGACATTGTATTTGTGCTTCACAATTTACTTAATATATATAAATAATTTATCCAGAACCAGTAAGCTAATCTTTTCTAGAAATCAGAACGCATAAAGTCAAAATCTTAGCTCCGTCTCTGGTCAAAATAGAAGAAACTAAAGAGCATGAGAAACAGCAAAAGAATTCTGATAATTACAAGAAATCAGAATATGACTATAGTTCCAAAATATTTTTACAAACTTGAGAATAGAAAGTAAATGCATAAAGAAAGAAAGAGTTATAAGCTATAAACACACAGAGATTGTCCTAAACTTGATCAGTGACATGAAAATACCGGTATCAGGAATTAAAATTTACCTCCGTCATATTAGACAACTTTGCTATTTTAGATTCAGCAGCATCCAATTTAATAACCAACTCTCTCTTTTCGTGCTGAAGTTCTTTGTTCTTCCTCTTAAGCTCCATAACCTCCACTTCCAACTCCTTCACAAGTTTAAGCTTCTTGTCAACCTCGGAATCTCTCTTGAAAGCTTCCTCTTCCTTTTCTTGAAGTCCAGTAACATGTTGTTTTAGCAACAACAACTGAGCTTTCGTTTGGTTAGCTTCGAGTTGCATCTGCCTTTGCAGCTCCTTAATCTTGCTTCTAGCAGCTTCTAGATCTTTCCTAGCAGTAGTTCCATGAAAAACCTCCTCTTGAAGCTTTTGTTTCTCAGCCTGTAACGTATTTATCGTGATGTTGAGCATGTCAATCTCAACAGACTTAATCTTGAGCTGCTTTTGTAACTCGAGAATATCCGATTCTTGTTCCTTCAAACCATAATACTCGAGCAACTCCCCTTCAAGCTTCACCTCCCTTTCCTCAAGTTCCTTAACAAGGTTTCGCAATCTTTCAAGTTCGTTCGCGTTGTAGGCCATCTCCGTTTGGTAAACCCTCTCTCTCTCTTCTCTTCCTGTATCATACTTGTCACTTGGTAACGGAAATTCAATCTCCCCGGATAAAAGATCTTCAAATTCAGGGAAAAGATCATCATCAAGATCAATCTGGTTACCCTGTGCTGGATTTATAATTCCATTGATTAATTTAACTTCTTCTTTCTCTTCTTCCTCATCCTACAATTCGCCAAACGAAAAAACAAAAGACAAATTTCCAAACACAATCAGACCTCTTCATAACAACATTTCACTATAACAATCACATTTTCTGTTGAACCAATCTTTCATGTTATGTTATATTATATGTTCTCTATAACACCATTTCACTATAACATCCAAAAAATGTTCGAAACAAACATTGTTAACTCAAATCAAATTGTTCCTAAAGAAGATATCAACACTATTAAGCAACAAAAGAGTACACAAATTTCTCTATACTTACAACCACTTCTTTGAGGCCATCCGTCGAATACAACAGCTGCTCCTTTTCATCCCCTTCGTCACCTCGTTGTTCAAGCAATGGTTCACCATTTTCTATTCACCAAGTTCATAAAACAACAACATCAACACAAATTAGCCTCAAAAAAAAACTCTAATCACCCATTTAGATGAATTTTCCCATTAAAAATTGAATCTTTACAACAACTGTTCTATCAATATATAAAACCAAATAGTACTTATTCGCAACTAATCAAGAAAATTACCTAATGATGGCTTTGAGGGTTTTACATTTATCTGCTTAACTGCATAAGCAGCTATAGAAGCAGCAACCAAGAAACCTACCCTAACTATCATGTGAGTATTTTCAATGGAAAAAATTGAAGCTTCAACTCATTTAATAATAAAAAATAATCCCCACCCATTTTTTATGAAACCCCATAGCTCAAGAATCAATCCACGGCCTCATCAAAAATGAAAAAAAAAAATGAGAACCCCACAATTGGAAATTAGTCTAATGGTGCAGTTCTTGAAGGGGAAGTGTTGTAATCTTATCAAGAAAGAAAAAAGATTGGATTTTTTTTTGTGCAGAACTGTCAAAAACAAACACATAGAGCTACAGGGAACCACCAATTTCTTGAGTGGCCAATGTTTGGCCAAAGAAGATTGACAATTTCTGGATATAGGTTCTAAAACTAGTTGATATGTAGAGAAATATTTAAGAAGAAAGGGACTTGAGTACAGTAAAAATATGAACTTGGGAACAGGTGACACCCTAGATTTCTGCATTCTCACTCTAAGGGGTGAAGTAATTCGTTTTATCCTACGTTCAAATTTGAATAGGGATATGAAATCGTCAATATTAAATGTTGGAACCTGAATATAGAGTTCGTTTGTTAGAGGGTTTATCCTTAATTAAGTGTCTTAGATTTGAATTTGGATATAAAATTATTTTTATTAGAGGTTATAACCTGAACATGAAGTCGCGTTTGTTAGAGAATATTTTTACCAATTACGAATATGAATAGAAACCAAATGATGTGTGACTTTCAAATTAATTTGATGTTTAAGTATAGAAGAATATAAAGACATTATTCATCGAGTCTCAGATTTGAACATGGTTATGAACTCATTTTTATTAGAGGTTAAAATTGGATGAAGTTACATTTGCTAGAGAGTTTATTCTTAATCTGAACATGGATATAAAGTCACATTTGTTAGAGGTTAGAACTTGAATATGAAATTGTATTTATTAGAGAGTATTTTACCGTTGCAAATACAAACAGAAACCAAATGATGTGTGATTTTCAAATTAATTTGATATTTAATTAAGTATAGAAAAATATAAAGACTCATTATTCATCGAGAATTAAATCGTGTACCACTAGATAAACCTTCTAGGATTTCTTGATTATAAAAAATAAAAATGAAATTTATTAGTTAAAAGCTTTTAAGGTAAAGAATTGGAGTAAAAATTTGTCTTTTAATGCATAAATGTTGTCCAATTACTCTTTGTCACTGTGCAGCTAATAAGATGTGCCTTTTTGTCCATTTGTGGGTTCTCTAATTATGGCATCTCCAACTCAAACATCAAATTTTACACTAAATTTAGTGTCAATGTTATTTTTGATATAATCAATTCTAATCTACTGTACCAACTTTTACATCGAAAATGAATATTTTTTCCTCTTTTCATTATTATATTATTATTTCTTATTTCTTAAATTTTCTTATTTTATAAAACAAATTCTTTCTAAAACATTCACCATATATAATTCATATTATTTCCTTTTATAATCGTTTAATATAAAATTATTTTATGCCATAATTTTTTAAATAATAGAAATTGCTAGCAAATATTATACATTATACATAATAATGGATGATACAAATAAAAGTGAAATCATTAATGAAATACAATTATATAAACATTACTTAATTGAAAAAATTATTTTAAATTCTACATAAATATTCATAAAAGTTTATACGATTAAATAAAAAGTAATATAAAAGTTCATAAAAGTTTATTCAATTAAATAAAAAGTCATATATAGAAAAATTAATTTATAAAAAAGCAAAATTTTATATCTAAAATTAATATTATAAAATATTACATAAAAAACAATTAAATATATAAGAGATTTAATTAAAACATACAATTTCTATAATGTTTAATTAAAAGTTTGTATAATGAAATATTATTAAAATATTCAAAAAGTGAATTGGTGTAATGAATAGTGTTACACCAAATTTGGTGTAAAAACTGGTGTGGGTTGGAGCTCAAAACACCAAATTTTACACCAAATTTAGGATTTGGTGTAAAATTTGGTGTTGGCTTAGAGATGGTCTTATGCAGGTGGAACTTAGATTACTACCACAAGAGTCAATTTTTAACTATCTTCTTTTTTCCCTCGGATTCACGTTGAAAAGTTTCACATTAGAGGTAAAGTGATTTTATAATTGAGACTCACATTGAGACACGTTATTTAAAAATGAATGAATACTTACTACTCCATCGCAACCTTTGATATCCAAATTTTAACTATCAGAATGAAGGAACTTAATATATTAGTACCTAATTCATCTAGTCCCTAATTAATTTTCAGAGTAACTTAATTATATGTAACTAAAGTTTTTTTACGTATTTATTAATGTTCTATATGGCACGACTGAAATAAAAAAAAAAAAGAATTCGGTCAAGGGTGCAAACATACCTCAATTAGGATCGATTATATGAATTTTCATTATTCATATAGCTTTCATTTAAAATCTGTTTATATCTAATATTATTACTCAAATGTACCAACTAGAACTTTGATTAGGTCAATTATATGTACCTGATTAGTGTATCTTGCTTGATATGTCCAATAATTAGTTCATTGTAGCCAACTAATCAAGACACTAAGATTTCCTTTTTTTTAATACTAGAGATTATTCTCAGAATTAAAAGATATTAATTTGAATAAATAAAGATCAAGAAAATATTGTAATGTTAAAGGTGGGGTCCAAAATTTGGCTGTTGGCATAACAATAAAGAAAAAGAGCAAAATTGACATTTAATTTGTGCCTTAGCTTGTATGGATTTTTATGTATGGACTATATTAGTCTACACATAAAGCAGATAAGTGATAACTTTACACAATTTTGACAAATATTAACCAAAACACAAGTCCCTTTTTGGCATAACTTGTGTATTCTTGTCTCTTTTGTTATATTGGATAGGTATGGATTTATCAATAAAAATTGTGATGGGATAGATGAGATTTATTTGTTGGTAACAATAATATATAAAGTGTAATCTCATAAACTTTAATCTGAGAAGGGTAAGATGTATAGAGATTTACCCTTATCTCAAAGACTGAGAGATTGTTTCCGATAGATCATCGGCTCAAGAAAAAAGGACCAAGAAGTCCAAAAAAAATATTAATGGAAGTATGAAAAAAGAACATGCCAGGATGTGCTGCATATCAGAATTAGTCGAGACTCCAATACAGATAACAACAAACACCGAATAGAAAACCGAAAAAAAAAAGTTTGGATGTAAAGCTATTAGGTCCCTGCAATTAGATTGGAACTCAAGAGATTCACTTTCTTAATAAAGCAATTCATTCTTCAAAATACAACAAAAAAGTTACTCTTCAATTGCTTTCAGCTAATGACAGAGATCAACAGCTCTTATATAGTGTACAAGATGCTACCAAGAAAATATTTTAAGAAGAAAATTGATCAGGACAATGACAAAATGTACATCAAAACAGATGGATTATTTAACTTATAGGAAAACTTTTTTCCTATTGCTCCTCCCATTTCCACCTTCGTTCAACCTCCTCGAGAACTTTAGCGCGAGCTTGACTTCTCCTCGCTTCATCCTCTATCCATGATCTGTTTCAACAAAACATGGCATTGTCAACTACCTAAACATTATCTGGAGTCAAAATTTCTACAGTTCCAGGATGCTTAAGTTCCTTCTACTAATTTAAGTGTAAATTGAAACAGAAACTGCAACCATCAGATCAATAGAATATTAGAAGTAGTTCCCATCACCAAACATATCCTGGAGTTAACAATTTCAGGCTTCACAAAAGAGTTGTAACCGAGAAATCAATGGAAGTTCTATGTGAAGACATGGAAACTAGTGTAAACTATGTATGCAGTATTCATCAGTCCTCAGCAGAATGTTTAACGGTTTGCATCTTAGTCATTCTTGCCATTATCCTCATCTCTACATACCCAAGATTGGCATATTCGTAGTTCAGACTATAGAATTCGGTGAAGTGCCCTTCTGTTCTGTAATTAATCTGCATCCAAGGGATAAGTTTGTCTAGCAAGGGGAACATTACGATCCCCTATCATGAGATGCATATTATAATATTCTTTCCCATTTTTTACAGTGCCACCCCAACCTTAATGCTGCACCAATTCCCTCCCAGGCAACCTCACCAAAAGAAAAAAGTATATTTTCGGTTGCATAATTTCATGCCAATTACAGACTACGAGTGTTAATAAATTATCAACCTCTCTGGTAATACCATCCTTAATACAGATATCATGTTTGTTTGATTGTTATCGAGATTAGTCAAACTTCCTAAAGCTATGTAACATTCACTGAACTTCTACGTGGTTCAAACTCCATAAAGCTATTAGAGGGCACAATAAGACAAATTAAACAACAGTCGCCATTTCAGAAAAAGACAAAGAAGTAAACAAAAGCTACAATTAAGTGATTAACAATTTAACACACATTTGTACCTCAGTTTTCGCAAAGCTTCAATCTCAGCTTCCAACATAGATTTTTTGTCGAGCAAAGCTTCATGCTTAACCTGCAAATCATGAATCGTACCACTTAAATCACACTGCTCATCCACATGCTTAAACTTCTCACGTGCAAGCTTTTCGGACATCTCATCGACCTCTTCCTTGAGACTAGAAAGTAGCTGCTTCTGACAGTGTAGAGCTGCCTTCTGCCTTCGAAGCTCAGCTTGAGCATTCTCATGTACAATTTTTTCCTGTTCTAAATCTCCAATAGAAGCCAGATAAGCACTCTCTACCTCTAAACCACAACTTCTTTCTACTTCCATTTTACCCTCCCAAATCCTTTGTATTTCTCCTCTATCAAGTAGGTCAGACTTTATTTCTTCCATTGTCATTAGTCTCGATAAATTTTCTGCTTCAAGTTTTGCCAGCTCACTTTGTATATATTCTTCCATTCTCCCACTTGTCAGCGAAACAGCTGCCTGAGCCTTCGTGGATGGTTTATCAGGCTGGAATCGTTTCGCCTGTCCTGTAAATGATACATAGGCGATCAACAAACTTCTCAATCCAAAGCTTCGGTGTACTTAACTGTCTTGCATGCTCTAAATTTCTCCTATATCTTTTAATCCCAAATGATTTGAGTGAATTAAGTAATTTACTAAGATGTTTGTACATGTCAAAGAATGCATGGGTGCCATGCAAGTATTTTTTGCATAGAAGCAGTGACATTTTTGCCGCGGGGATCTCATAAATCTAATTCTTTGTGCATTAATGCAAAACAGAGAAAGAAAGAGACCAAAAACTCTCCGAAGAATGCTCTGTTCACCAGCCCGTAAATCCACAAAAAGTTCCACCAAAGCTTCAGAATTGATGTCCCTTACATCCAGAAAGCCTATGTTCTTCCTTGATATCTGAACTGTACACAGAGTCAGATATTCAGGCAGATAAAGGGCATCAAAATCTCATTAAAGTTGGAACAAGCGCTGGAGCGCAGTTTTTCCCCTACCTCTTTGTCTATCCCTGGCATGACTTCATACTCTATTTTGGCTTTCCAACTAATTAGATCTTGGCGAGACAAAAATCTGAAACAACAAAACAAACATTAACTTAAGTAGAAGCATAGACGAAGGTAACAAAGGGATAAATGAAATGAAGTGGCAAAAACAACAAAAGGGATAGGAAAGGAGGGAGATATAAACATCATAGTACCTATCGGGGAAGAAACAGACACCCTGATCTTCTGAAACATTTGGAGTGGAAGCTAACTCCTTAGCTGACAGCTTGCTAGGAATAATACCAGCCTCAGCTAGGGCTGGATAACATTTTTTAAGCAAGAACTGAAAATATTAGCTCCTTCGATAATGACATATATTATGTTTGGGTAACGTGTCAAGCTTACATTGAATGGTCGCAAAATCAGGGTCTTCAACACTCACATCATCAAAGGCGGCAATTGTAGAACCAGAAAGCACAACTGATGGAACTATCCGATGCTTTCTATTCCTAGAAGTCAAAAAAGAAAATGGTTAGAAAAACTACTCAGTGGTACTAACATTTTCGTCTTCTTCCAACAAAAGAACTGACCAAGCAAATGTTGTTGACCAAAAGTACCTTTCCAGTTGTGTATTTTCTTTAACTAACCATCTTGCATATTCCCTCCTTGAACATAGTTCATCTGCTTTAACATCATCTTCAATGATCTGTATACTTTAGATTATAATGGTGAAACTATGCTTGGAACCAAATCTAAACGATCGAGTGAAGTCAGAGTGGCACAGATAGTGCTACAAGTGTAACATCACAATAGTTGATGATAAAACTATAATATGGTAGTCTAATTTCCAATTATACCTCACAGCATAATGCCAAAGCCATGCTTAGAACCAAACCTAAATAATTGAGTGAAGGTTGAAAGAGGAGCAAATAACATTATCAAGTAAAATCACAATAAACAATAAAGACTATAAAATGTAACAGGCAAGGTTTCAAAGGAAAAAAACACATTATCCATAGTCATATACTAAAAAGGAGAGATAAGGAAGGAACCACAGTCTAGTTTGAATGTGCAACCTACTAGCTTAACTACATTTCGTTTTTCTAACAGAAGTATCTAGCTAACGTCACTTCTCTGGGCTGCCTTCCCAAGGATGTTACTGTACTTCCCAAAGCCTCCCATCTCACAGTCATCACAAAGAAACATGAAATACTCATGATTCCACACGCACAGCAAAAGGTTCTCTCTGAAGCTGGCCATTAAAGTTTTGACCAAAAATAACTTTAAAACATCAGAGCCATCCAATAACTAAGCTACACCACATATCTTGGAAAATATGCTGCTTTTGGTTTGATTTACTAGTTCAATACAAAGTTCTATAGCTATCCTGCTGTTCAAACTAAGTCAAACACTACAACTAAGTCCATAATATAACATATCTCTGAAAGGAAAGTGTGCAAGTACAGCAGGAAAACTTATTTCTCTCAAATGGAATAAAGGTCAGGCAACTATACCTTGAGTTTCTTCAACATAAAAAGAGCTTCTTCTTGAGTAGAATCTACAGCAAAGGGAATTGTAATACGTCCAAGTACTCCTCTAGTTACTCCTTTAGTTGAAACATGGCTTGTCTCTTCAAAATGACAATGAACCGGAAGTTTTGGCCAGTGAAGAATAAAACTAAAATCAGAGCTAATGAACAGAACTGCTATCATTCTAAAGTAATTCAAAGAAAGAGAAAATGGTACAAACTATTACTGCAAGTACATTTTTTTTTAAAAAAAAAATACTACTATTAGCACCAAATCAAGCTCAAAATAAAATGAGATAACATGTGTGAATACTGACAAGCATTGAATGAGGATTCAATTGTCTTCACATATCATTACTATGTCAACTTTCAGATGAAAATAAAATGAAAAATGAAATTTGTAAACTTAAACTTGCATGTTATAACTAGCCATACAAGTTTCCTTTACTGAAATGAAGAAAAGAACAGAAGAAATCTGAATATTGTTGGTGTACACTTCCCAGGTGAATTAGGAGTTATTACTGACTTGTCTATCTGTTCTCAATTGTTTCAGGGGTTCTTTTATTTATCAGCTTCCTGGAAAATGCACCAAGCCTAACAAAGTAGGAGCATATGGAAAAAATAAAAAGAGAAGAATGGAATCAGAGAACAAGCTTCTGAACAAGAATTACAAGCTTGACCGCAAAAATGAAAAGGCTAAATAGCTTCTTTTTTAATGGATGATGGTGATGTTGCACCTCGACTATTTCATCAAGTGCCAGCACAGAAGCCAGGTAATTCTGCAAACCAATGCTAGAGCAGATGGGACTCTAGTGATTTTTCCTTCCCTGAGATTTGAACCTGAGACCTCGTGATTTTCCACCCATATAATTGACACCTAGCCCACACCCTTGGGTGCTAAACAACTTAAATTAGCACATTGGTAAACAATCATACATCAAGGATGGAAATGGAGCAGGCAAACCATATTTTCCAAGGAAGAAAGAGACTCTAAAGAGGTACCATAACATAATAAACAAATTACTCAGATAGGTAAGTTACATGATTCAGATATTTTATGCAAATATTAGCATTTCTCATGAGACTACACCAAAGGAAGAAAGAAACAAGAGAATTCCCTTTACAAGCATTTTATCTAGACTATTGTATGCACAACTTATTTAAACAATCAAACAGCATAACAAAGTTTAGTTAAGCTCTAAAACCTTACCCAAGACAAGATTTTTATCATCGAAATCAGAACCTCCCTCCACCATTTCAGAAATCTGAGCACTTTCCATTGACAAATCAACCGTTTCGCCATCTTCTCCCTTATTAGCAGCCTCATTAGATACTAAACTATCATGTGACACATGGAATGGCCCAGTAAATTGAAATTTGAATCCTATAAGAAGCACAAAGTACACCAATAATTGAATTACTACTTCTACAAAGCACAGCAGCACTATAAACTACCCAATTAACAAAAGCAATCCCAAAAATCTCACCTTTCTGGTATAGTGAAAAGTAGGAAGCAACACCAAGTCCAGCAGCAAGAGACACTGACATACCAATAACCAAAAATTTCGACAAACCTACAAAAAAAACAATCTTTAAATTCCCACAATTCTCAAAAAAACTCAAGATTAATTTTTTATACACACCACCAACAACAACTACAAAGCAGAGTCTGCGAACAATAGAGTTACACAAACCTTACCCCTACCTCATGGAGCTAAAGAGACCATTTCCGAAAGACTCTCAGCTCAAGGGAAGCAAAACATAGCAACTAATAGGAAAGTAGTGCAAAGCATACAGGCAAGGAGCAGTAACAATCAACAACAACAGAAACTAACAGATAACAAAAGCAATAAACTACATCCTCAAAAAGTCAATCAATCAGCTTAAAACTTAATCTCAAATTAGTTGAGGTGGACAATAAAAATACCCTTTTTCTTCTTCTTTTCAACTGGAGGTTCAACAAAGTCCCAACCATTATACTCATCAAATGCATTTGGATCAGAAATACCCCAAGAAACTTCTGCAACTTTTTCTGAAACTGAAGCAGACAGGGAAAACTTAGGAATTCTAGTCCTAAGGTGAAATGGGTATGAGGAAAAAACCAAATCTTGACTGTAGATGAAAGGGGATTTAGGTGAAAAGGTAAGAGAAGATGGGATTATAGAAGAACACATTTCTTGATTATTTTATTTAGGGTTTTAGGGTTGTAATTGTAATATATTGTAGGGTTTAAGATTCAAAGGGGTAATGGAAAAAGGGAAATTTTGGAGTTGAAGTTCATCTTCATCCTTTGAGCATCAATGGAAAACCTAACTTTTGATGCTGTTATTATCAATGGACTCTCAAAAGAGTGCATCCATTAAATTGGGTATTTCTTTTTTTGTTTACACAACTTTAAAAATGGTTTTTATGCAAATTTAAATTACTGATTTTTTAATAGTTTTGGTGTTCGGGTTAGTTTGCACAATTTAGTTAATTTTATGAAGATTGAAAAAATTGTTTGTATTTACATCAAATCATATAAATTTATTGTTGTTAATTAACTATAGTCTAGAATCTAAATGATAAATTGTTGTCCTGTGTGTGAGAGATTACGAGTTTAAGTTGTGAAAATATTTTTTTACATTATAGGGGATAATATTGCGAACAATAAATCTTTGTGGTTTGATTCCTCCTCGAATCATGAACATAGAGGAAGTTTGATGCACTTAACTACTATTTTTGGTTCAATAACAAAATTACATTTCAAGACATGTATAGTGTGAACATAAAATGTGGGGATAAATTTTTACCTTTTGGAGATTATCTTTCATCAACACATGTAATGTTCTGACGGATAATTCTATCCATCCAAAACTTACATAGATGAAAGAAATCAACTACGAAATATTTATAAAATTTGAACTTAAAATTTCATGATTGGATTAGTGTATTTTGATATTAGATGATTAAATGAAAAAAAAAAAAGAGCTTTGAAAATAAAACTTGTTGACATGCTTTAATTGTCTATTCAATGCAAATTAATTGTCCAATAATTTAAATGGTGTATACTAGTCTATATTGTAGTCACAACACAAAACTTCTCCATTGTGAATCTATCACATGATGAAAGGTACCACGTATCAATTAGTTGAGGTGCGTAAAAATGACCCCGACACATATATATATAACGCAAATTGACTCACACATCATGTCACAGTTATCAAGAAGTGTGCCCAAGAACACTGAAGATGAACCAGCAAGATTGGCATACCAAATTGCAACAAAGATTTTGAAAAAAAAAAAAAAGGAACTTGTTGGACCTTCTTCATTTTATAAACACCTCCGATAAATAGCGTATTTACATGAGAATTATCGCGGTATAGTCATGTATGAAAAACTTAAGAATGTAGCTTATTGCTAGAGTAAACACTCTTCGAATGTGGTGTTTGATGCTTTGGTAACACAGCAGCAAATATCACCATGCCACCGAGGAGAGCTAAACTTAGTCCCATACCATTTACGATCATGGACTCTGTGCAACGTTTCTGTACAGCTCCGTTTGTTTGCAAGAAGGTTAGCTTCTCGAGAAGTCCTGTTTCTGCTGTTGCAACTGCCAGGCCATATGTGTAAAGACCGAGGAATACATGCCATGGGAGAATACGTATTCTAGTCATTCGGACTTCTCCTCTGTGCCAAAAGCTTAAGAAGCCCATCAGCCACTGCATTAACATGAAGCATCATTAGAAGCAATTAAACTTCTTTTCCGGTTACAAAAGGTGCCTTATAAATCAATCTAAATAAACAAGTTGAGATGCAAACAGAAACATTGTGCTCGACTTTTTCACTAGTTCTTGAATGATTTGATAGACAGTGGGGACGAGTTGGAGTGTTTAGTTGCCGGTTGAGGTGTCTTTATGTGCATACTCTAAGTTGGAGTGTTTACTTGACAGCTGAGGCCAAGTTTGAGTGTCTGTTTTCGACTACTTTAGTGCAAAGCCACTCAACTTCTACTTTACTTCATGGTGGACATTTTTACTTGATAATCTCCTTGAGCAAAAAATGTAGTTTGTCGGAGTTGGATTTTGGCTAGGTGAAGGAGCAACACGAACAAGTATAATAGCAATTATAACCAATTGTTGTGTCAAGAATTTAAGTGTGCAATGCCTAATGAAAGATGACACTATTAACCCCCTCCCACTCTCACAATGCAGGTATATATAGTCTACAATATCTTTTCCCCTGCACATAGTGTAAAGTGTGTGATTCCGCGATACATGTATGGGAACCATTTCTTTTAAAAGCTGATTGATGTACCTCATGACTCATGAGTTTACTCCGTGATCCATTATTGCACTCTTTTTCAACTCTAGAGCAGAAGAAAGTTGTGCATCCCAGTAAGGTATGTGCTAAATTTGTTGTTGTCTTGACTAGTCAAAAAGGTTCTCAGTACTCTTAACCTGAAGCATGTCCTCATGACCTATGTTGCTCGACCTCCAAAAATACTACCACCCTCTTGTCGGATCCTTCAAAATTGCAATACTTTCGGAGGATCTGACCCACCTGGCAACATTCTCGAAGAATCCAAGCATCATAGCTCATGAATGCTCTAACCTGAAGCGTGTGTAGTGCATTGAAATCTCAAACCTCGACCAAATATATTTATTGGCACTACCAAGTTATAGAAGACACATATAAACATATCCCAAAAGCAATGGTGCTCGGACTCACCAAAATTGTTACCGCACTTGTGTCGTATCATCCAAAGATGCACTATTTTTGGAGGATCCAACACACACCTAACGGTTCCTTTTCCGCTTGATCGATAGAGAGGCTTATAGATCACTTTCTTTTTATGTATATCCTCTAGTAACCCTTCCTTTCACTGTCCATTCCAACACAATAATATCAATTTTTCAAGACCCCATTTCATTTTTATGGCAACAAGCTTGTATTAAATTCACGGAAAGTCTATGAAGCTACATTTACAGGTAAAAATGAAGCGAAAAATTGCTAGGCTAGAAAAATATCTACTGGAAAAAACTATACTCTTGTACTCCAATTTTTCAAGACCCCATTTGTAGGACCATTTCTACATCACCTTAAACATCTCCTTGCTCAAATAAACACGTAGTACATCTATCAAATCTCTAGGCCACATTGAAGCTTCTCTATGCACAAATCACAATTATTGCACTAATAAGTGATTTTATCCTAATTTCAAAGATGGGACATGCTACCAAACTACTCCCACCCTCTGTTTCAATACGTCGGTCTTACTTTCCTTTTTAGTCCGTTTAAAAGAGAACATGTCTTTCCTTTTATTCCAACTCTTTATTTCCACATTTTAGCACATTCCATGCATCTTCGGTTTAAGACAACAAGATTCAAAAGTCTTATTTACTTTCGTAAACTTCGTGTCAAGTCAAAACCAAACAAACAATTGAAACGGAGGGATTACTATAACAGGAAGTGAAAACAGACTACATGATAAGATACTCTATACTTTAAAGGAATAAACAGTACTAATGGATGATAAATTTACATTCTGATCAAAAGACAAGACAACTTTCAGAATGATACTTGGAACTTTATGCAGAATCAAATTTAATGTCATTTTTCCTTTAATTCAACTTTTTTTTTACCAAAAATAGTTGAGGGAACAAAATGTGCAGAAGAAATACCTGAGCTCCAAATAGGGAAACACAAATGATACCCATCCAAGAATGCAAACTATAGAAATTAGCCACAATTCCATCTCTACTTTGAAATTTTGTCCATATCCCAAAAATCCCACAAGCCAAAGCCAGTCCTTGCAGACACAAATGCACTGATTTCTTCAAATTTCTTGAACCTGGCAACCATCTATGCACTAAAATGGCTACAATACCCAAAAAAAAAAAAAAGATTAGATCTTTAACAAGATATAGCAATTAGCAAGAAAGACTAAACCCCACTTACCAAAATCACTTCCTACATAAGAAAAAAGACTGGATTTTTAACAAGATACAGTAAGAAAGAAAAAGCCCCACTTACTAAAATCACTTCCAAGATAAGCAAAAAGACTGGATTTTTAACAAGATATAGCAAGAAAGAAAAACCCCACTTCCCAAAATCAGTGATCACTTCCAAGAAAACAAAAAAGAATGAATTTTTAACAAAATTAAGAAAAAAAAACACTTTCCAAAATCACTTCCAAGAAAAGAAAAAGAATGGATTTTTAACAAAATCAAGAAGAAAAAAAACACTTCCCAAAATCACTTCAAGAAAAATAGAAGTTGAGCTCACCTTCTCCACTTATAAGAATGAACCCAATCACCATCAATAATGGATGAAGCACCTACAAAACCAAAAAAAAAAAAAAAACAAGGACTTCAACTCAAAACCCCCAATTTTTTTTTAGCTGAAATGAAGTACATTGAAGGTTAAAGAATGTAACTTTACAGCATAAATAAGGTCTTCTTCTTGTGGAAAAGAAGAATGAGAGTAAAAGCTAGTTTTAAAGTAAAGAGCCCAAGTAAGAACAAGAAAAGCAACAATGGAAGCTGAAAGTCTTGCTAAGACAAGAAGTGAAAATGGTGAAAATGAGTGTGCAGCAGCCATGGCTAGTGAGTATAATGGCTCAGTGGTAGTGTTCTAAGTATTATTTGAAACTGTGACACCGACACCTACAATTGATCATCAAAAAAGGACTCTTTAATTACACTTTGTTTATATGTTTATATATTCGATATATTTATTTTCTATCGACAACATATATATATATATATATAAAAGAGAGAATTAAGGTATGAAACTTGCTAAATAGTAATACTCATTTAAATAGGTGTTGAGTATCTCACATCACCTAGAGATGGAAGATTAAATTAAAACCACGCTATCTTCTTTTTACTTTTTTCATGAGTATTATTATAATGCATGTGGTCACCTTCTTCTTTTATATGAGATATATACTTTTGATGATTGTTTCTTAGTAGGCGTTTGGTCATGCAATACTATATTACGATATTGTAACGTGAGATGAAATTAGCGTTTGAACAAGTGATTTTACGCTGATTTCATCTCATGATTTCCTATCATTAGATGTGATTCCATATTCTTCAAAAACCATGATATGGAATTATGTGAAATTTCATATCATGATTTGAGATATTTTAATATAAAAATTGATCCATTAGTTTATATTTTGTTAAAACAATCCTACATTTATATCTACTAACCATTTATTTCATATGTAAATAAACTTTATAATCACATCATTACTTTTTAAAATTTATTATTCTCACTAATATAAAATTTATTATTCTCACCAACATATAGTCACTTTAACTCACACCAATCAATTGTTAAAGTGATGAAATATTTATGGTCTATGAGCATGAAAATATAGTTGTGGATGATATTGACCAACAAATGACTCAAAGTAATAATGTTGGTTCGTCTTCTCGATCACATGATCAAAAAATGCAAGTTCAACGTGAGGAAATTGTCTATACTATGTGGAAAGATTATATTAAAGACTAGTACACTACAATTTATGTTCCATTTTTTTTAATTAAATTAAAGTTAGATGAAACAATTACTTAAGTGGAGAACAAATAGCTTTGTAATAATTTATTATGCGATTTTATAATTTTTTGTTTATTTGATAAGATTGAATAAACAATTGGGACTATTTTAATAATTTTACAACTTATGAGATTTTTATGTTTATGACAAAAATATACAACACAAAATTTCATATTGCATGTCCAAATAAAACTTTAATTTCATCTCATGATTCCATATTATGATACCATATCATGATTCAATATCATACTATCATATCGCATGGCAAAACGGGCCTTAGTATGTTGTTAGAAAGAAGTTGATATTACTTTGATTTTGATTCGAGCCCAAAGAAATATAATATTTTTTAAATATACAATTTATGTATATGAAGTTAAACTAATTTGGATACTTTTTTTTTTTTTTGAAAGGTAAGAAATACGTAATAGGCGAAAAAACTACAATTAAACATTGAACAGTATTTTGCGGAGTAATTTAATTTGCATTAATGAAGATATTAACTTCTTGCACATTAATGTCACTTCTTATTTACGTTTTCTGTGCCAAAAAACCAAATTGAGTTTTTATAGTAATTCCCAATTGCCATTATTACTTCCCTCTGTCTCATTCTCATTTTATATGTTATCATTTTCTATAAATAGCTGGATCATAATATTTATTATTTTATAAAATTTATACATAAATTATCATATTTTACCTGTTATACCTTTGATAGAATAGTTAATTAATCTTATCAATTATTAATAAAGTTGACTTAAAAAAATATTAAATAAGGGTAGAAGGATAAAGTTACATCATTTCTTAATGCAAGTGCAAAGTAAAAAGGTGACATATAAAATGGGACGGAGGGAGTATTAATTATAGTTATTTCACTATTATATTTTTAAAGACACTGTATTTATTATATTCAAATGGTTATATAGTAAAGTTATCCCTCTATTTATAGTTTCTTAAGAAATGTGTAAAATCAATAATGGACAACTATTGTTGAACAAAGAGAGTAATTATAAGGATAAAATAGGAAAAATACAATTTATAATTTTATCTTGATTTTGTAAATTGACACAATTATTTTTAATACTGTAGATAACTAATACGAGATGGAGGAACTTTTTTTTATGTGTCCCTTGTTAAATTGAGAAGATGAATAGTAAATAGTTAGGGGTGGAGCTATAAATTTATCATCATTTCTCAAGAATTTGGTAATTTAAATTTTATATTTGTATTTAAAAAAATATTTAATATGTATAAATAATTTAAATAAAATTGCATTTTCTAAATTTTAGAATTTATAAACTTAAAATTCTAACTCCGTCTGAACTCGTATATAAAGTGATAGTCTAAGTTGTCGATGCCCCCAATTTTGCAGCATATGCACCCCACTCTCACCCCACTTAGTAGTTGGCCGATTGATTTTTTTTTCCTTCACGATATTAAAGATAAAATGAAAACATTAAAATTAATAGATTTATCGATAAAAATAGAAAAGTGTGTCAATTCTTTTCGAAATGAAATAAAATGTTAAGAGTATATAAATCCCAAGGTATAATTCTCTTAATACATCATACTTGTTATTATTCATAATCACAATTTTCTTGTAGGTCCCTTATTAAACAACATATAATATTAGGATTAAGTAGTAGCACTTTAATTCATAAGTTAATTAATTAATTAAACACATAGATTTCCTTGTTACAGTTTGATCATGCCAACAATGTTACTGAATTTTCAGGTAAAAATTATAGCTAAGTACATGGACAAGATATGAAGCCAAATTGGACCTCAGTTTCTTATGTATTATATTCTACTAAATTATCTAGACTCTCTTTAACATAATATATCATTCTTGTCACGGAGTTCGATCCGTAAAGGAGTTGTGAATACTGTTGTACGAACATCAAACTCTGAATATCTTATTTGCAGACTTGAACACATTGTTGTACATCAAATGGATTGTAGAATCGCCTAAGATATTTTTGTGAATCCTCGAAATGAGATACTATTGAAAAGAATTAGATGAATAATAATTGGCACTAGTAAAATTCTAAGTTTGATTATTAGTGTACTCCAATTAATATTAGGTTGGAAAATTGTACAAGGGAAAGGATATATAGAGTATTAAGAATATATAATTAGCAAGATTACCTCTTTTGATTTCCCCCCTTTTTGTCATTAATTAACCTTGTAGTTGTTTACCAAGCAAAACAAGAAAACTTAATTATATTAATAAAAACAAAATGACACAAGCAAATACACCAACCCATAGTTTAAAAATAACTAATCACACAAAGACAAATGAAGAACCCAAAGACCAACATTGTCCATCATTATTTGGATTCCCTTTTTTCTTCTATAAATACCATAAAACCCTTCAATTCCAATTCAACAATCCATAGCCAAAAAAAAAACATTTTTTTGTATCAATTTACAAAAAGAAAAAAAATGGAATACAATTGCAAGGATTTTAAAGTGGGAAAATGTGAAGGAGAAAAAATTGTTGATGGTGAAACTATGCCATTAGTTCTAAATCCAATTGAACCAAATAACAAGAATGATATCAATTCATTACTTGAATATTTGGAAAATAATAAGGATTGGTTTGATAATATGATTACAAAAAATAGTGCTGTTCTTTTAAGAGGATTTGATGTGAAAAATGCACAAAATTTTAATGATATTGTTGAAGTATTTGGTTGGGAAGATATTAGATATGTTGGACCAGCACCAAGAACACATATTTACAAGAGAGTTTGGACTGCTAATGAAGGACCCCTTTCTGAATTTATATATTATCATCATGAAATGGTCCTTGTAAGTATTTTTGAATTTTTTTCCTCAATTTTTCACTACTGATCATATATCGTATTATCTGTCTTTTAAGATTTTTGCATATTCTTTACTGAAAAGTCACTATTTTTTCCATTGAAATATTCCAATGAAATATGTTCAGTGACTATTTTTATAAATATTTTGATTTAATTAGTGAGAAAAAAAATTAGTAATGTTTTCACACTGAAAAATTAGAAAGTTTTTCAATATTTCAATCAATATTGTCACTTAGCTTGGGCATGGTCTTCAATTTTATTTTAATTTTATATGAAGATGGCCAGACGGCCTAAAAGGTAATTATATTATACTAAACTTGATTAATGATTGGAGGAATACTAAATGAATAATATTTGTCTTGTTAGGTTTCGCATGACACATAATTATTTCGGTTCAAACAGGACAAACCATAAAACTTGACAAACTTTTTCGCAACTAAACATTTCAACTGTTCTCACTGTGTCTCATGGACATTCGACGTTGTTGTGACGCATAAATTCTGATAAGTGTTTAGATAATCATTTTATAAGTTGAAATGTTCAACTGACACTGTAAATACGAATTGATGTATCTAGATGTTCATTTTGTAAGTTTGAGAGTTCAACTGACACAGTAAAGACGAGTTGATGTGTGTGAATGATCATTTTTTCTATGACATACTTATTTGTTATATATGTAGATAAAGGAATTTCCAAAGAAAGTGATATTGTATTGTGAAATACCACCACCAGAAGGAGGGGAAACACCATTTGTTCCAAGTTTTAGAGTAACAGAAAGAATGATAGAGGAATTCCCAGAAGTTGTTGAAGAAATTGAGAAAAAAGGACTTAAATACACATTTAGTGCTCCAAGTAAGAATGATCAAGGTTCAATGAGAGGTAGAGGATGGGAAGATGCTTTTGGTACTTCTGATCCTATTGAAGCTGAAAAAAGGTAATTTAATTATTTATTATTACAACTTTTTTGGTTGTCATACGGTGTTCGATATCTGCTTTGAAGCTCAATAATTTGAATTTGTGTCTAGAAGTTTCACTTTTGAAGGAGAAAGGGATAAAGCGCTAGCTCCTTATCAAAAGAAATCACTTTGTGATACTCAAGGCTCAAACCTGAAATTATTGTTTATGACAAGTTACTTTACCCAATATTAGTAAACCTATTATATTGAGTATATACAATCATAAAAGTTTGTGAAATAGCCTAAGGTTTGGGCAAAGAGTTGTTTGATATTTGTGTTAGTGGAAGGCAATAAATATCTGATAGAATGATTGACATGTTTGGGATGGAAACACTACTATAATCCAAAAAAAAGACGTTTAACCTTTTGGTTATTCTGTATTTTCTAACTATTATATAAGTTAGTTGGTCTCTAATGTTACGACAAGTAGCTCTATGACTTTACTTTATAGTGTAAATATGTGAAATTAATTATCCTTCGAAATAACTACCCTATTCAAAAAAATTCTTGATTATAGGGCAAAAGCACTTGGAATGGAAATGGAGTGGCTACCAAATGGTGGTGTAAAGACAATCTTAGGACCAAGATGTTTAACAAAAGTGTTTGATGGAAGAAAAGGAAGAAGAATGTGGTTCAACACATTGGTTGGAATGTATGGCAAAGACATAAGCTCAGCCATGATGTTTGATGGAACAGAAATACCACAAAACATAGTAAAAAGATGTGAAGAAATAATTGAAGAAGAAAGCATACAATTCAAATGGCAAAAGGGTGATGTTCTTTTCCTTGATAATTTGGCTACACTTCATGGTAGAAGGCCTTCTCTTCCACCTAGGAAGGTCCTTGTTGCTACTTGCAAGTAAATTAAATTTTCCGAGCTGAGCTGAGAATTTTCACATGTTCAATCCATGAAAAGTAATAAGATCGTCTGATGAAGGCGTGTCGAAAAATGAATTGATCATTTCAAGTTGATATTATTAGAATATCAAAATAAGGAATGTAAAAGACTTTGGAGATGTATCATTATTCTTCAAGAGTTTATGTATTACAAAGCTTTTGTTTGTGAGTTTGAAATAAAATGTACTACTAAAATTTTATGTTAAATGAAATATACTTTGCAGATGTGTCATTTTGTTATCTCAACCAATATGCACACCTACTTTTAATTAACTAGTATAAAATCCATTTACATTTAAAGACTTGTACTAGGATGATGCATTTTTTGGCAATCTACTATCAAAGTAGTCAACCAATTAATTTGTACAAGTGATCTTATGTAAGGCAATTCTTCCCTCTGAAGTTTCGAATTTGAGTTCTGAAAATTGAAAAAAATTTAAAGAAAAGCGGGTACCACTTATTATTTCTTAAACAATACAAATTTGAATTATTCATGTTAGTATAGTTAGAACACCATATTATATAACAAAAATATAGAAAAATGGAATATAATTTACAACTGAATTGAAGATTTAGAGATAAACAAAACAAATAAATAAAAAAAAATAAGCAACAAAGAGTTGTATTCTATAGATATCCAAATTTGAATTAATCATATTAGTGAATTTGAATACGAGATGATTAAAAAATATATATAAGAAAATAACATAACCATAAATCATAATTAACTTGAAGATTTAGAGATTACCAAAAACAAAAAGAAATAAAAAACTTTTATGTTAAAAAAAAAAAAAAGTTGTACCCTATAAATATCCAAACGCAGCCTTAATATTTTGGCGCTTTAAATCTTTCAATTCAGTTAATACAGTTTTTTCAACAGAGAAATGCAAAACGAACTTTCAATTTCTGTTGATTCTCACTTAGCCATGCTCCGCCTCAGCTCCGCCGCTGACGCCACCACCGGAAAATTCTCCGGCGACCAATCTCCTCATCAGCAATGCCATTCTTGTCGTTCCGTCAAGAAAATCCCACATTTCTCACCTGAAATTTCCACCACCACCGTCGCCGCCGCCGGAGTCACCGTTGTTACAGCAGAGACACCTGCCACGTCATGTAATAAAACTACCCTTTACGGCGGCGCCACCACCACTACCAAGGCAAAGAGACACTCAAACTGTCGTTTCTCTTCTTCTCTGGAAGAGCCATTTCCTAAAAGAACTGCCACCGTTCTACCACCCATTTCCACCGCCGCATACGGCGGCGCCGGCGTTTCCGGTGACACCTACAACAACAATAACAGTAACCATTTCCAAGGTTTCATCAAAATTCCACTTCAAAATATCCAAAAACCTCCGGTTACTCCATCGCCTTCACCATCTCCGGCGAAACCACCATTAGCGCCGCCATTTCCTCGACCCCTTTATCGGACTACCTCAGATCCCACTGGAAAATCCCCTAAACCCCCATCTCACCGTACCCTCACAAGAACAGTTAGCTGGTCACCAAATGAGCTCAATTTCAACAATGGAGAATCTCCTACTACAATGGTTTGTTTGTTTCTAAATCTCGATTATTTTTCGATTTCGTTTAAGTTTTCTTTCAATTTGTTCCTAAATTTCAACAATTTCTGTTTCTTCATTTTGATTTTCCAGAAATCCCCAACTCACTCTGCTGTTGCAAGAACAGCTAGCCGGTCACCAAATGTTCAAGAATTAGGTGGTTCAGTTAACAATGGAGAATCTCCTACTACAATGGTAATACTCCTAAATCTTGGCTTTTCAGATTCAGTTTCTTTTTCTCAATGTTGGGTGTTTTTTATTGAAAAAAAAAAGTCGAGGGTCTTTTGAAAACAGTTAAGGTAGTGGTAAGGCGCGTACACTCTACCCTCTCCATACCCAACTTTGTGGGGTTTCACGGAGTTTGTTGTTGTTGTTGTTGTTGATTTCAATGGAGATCTTACGTTTTGTTTGTTGTAATATGCAGAGGTTGAAGAGAATGAAAGATGGAATGAGAGAAATGAGACAATGGTGGGACCTTATGATTCAAGAAGAAGAAGAAACTTCCCATGAAGAAAACAAGATTGTAAAGGTATATTGAATTTTTCATTTTCTATGTTTACTGGTGTTCTTGATCATCTGTTTAATGTAATAGAGCAAAAAAAATTGACCTTTTAATCACTTAGAATAGGTTGTGTTTACTGTTATTAGGGGGCTCTTGCTGTTTTGGTTAATGTTGATTTAGAACTAGTCTTGTTTACTATGATGGGGGTTCTGCACTTGAGTCTAGGGTCTTTCGGAAACATGTCTCTCTACCTCCTTGAGGTAGTGGTAACGTCTATGTGCACTCTACCCTCTCCAGACCCCACTTTTTTGTTTACTAATGGATGTTTTTTTCTTGGTTTCGACTAGGATGATGAGACAGATAGTGGTGGAGGAGAAGCATTGTGTGAGGAGGCTGTGTGGGTGGAAAGAATGGGGAACTGTCTGATTCTTCATTTCAAGTGTCCTTGTGGTAATGGATATCAGATTCTGCTATGTGGAAATAACTGCTACTATAAACTCACCAATTTCTGAAACTTTGTTTCACTAAAGAAAGGGACTAATTGGGATCAGATTCACTAAATGATCATACAAGTCTACTTTAGCTGCATATCATTTTAGTCAATGTGTAAACTTTGTTTCATTCCTTTTGGATTTGTGTATATGTATGCATATAATGAAGGAAATGAAGTAAACTTTGGAACCACAAGAATATCAAAAAACTTGTTCAAAGCTGGAGTTGTACAAGAAAATTACTGAAGAAAAAATGGGAAATATGTCAAATTTTCACATTGCACTTGACAAGCAAATTACATCCAATGACTATAGCCATTGTGATTGTGAAATTTGCAGCTAGAAAAATGAGCTCTATAGCCCAAGGAAAGAAAACTGAACATACGTTTACAGCCTGAATTTATTCTTCGGAAACGCAGACAAAAGATGCACAAAAGTTACAGGATTAGATAGTACTAACAATATCCTTGCCTAAAAGAGGCAGATATTTGCTTCTAGTTCAACCTTGATAATACACCTATGCTTTTATAAAGTACGGGATGGCATACCACGGCCTCTGCCCCTACCACCACCATAACCATAACCATAACCATATCCATTTCCGTTTCCATTTCCATTTCCATTTCCATTTCCGCTTCCATATCCATATCCACCTCCTCTTCCATAATATGAACCTCGAGAACGTCCACCTCGTCCAGGACCACGACCACCCCGGCCACCCCTGTATCTTGAGAAATCTCCAAATGTCTGCACCCATCAAACAAATTAGTTTCTTGAAGAAGAACCATACTCGGGAAACTAGAGCATAAGAATCAGATATACCTCAACATCTATCTTCCTTTGCTCGGCGAACCTGGTCCTTCCATGATTTGAGTCATGGTCAAGAGCATTACTTGACAAAGAGTCGAAAAAGTCGTCCTTATTGTAAACAGGCTGCAGGAAAGAAAAGGTAGATTAAACATAACACACAAAACTAGTACCAAAATTCATGGTCAAGGGTATGCATTAGAATTGAGGTCGAAGAGAATTTAAGTAAATACCTGGACATCAATCTTAGGAAGATCATCCTCATATTCGTTGTAAGAGATATCCTCATCACTGCCATTTCCATCTCCTTCTCTGTTACTTTTGCCAAGATGACCCCATACTTCATCTTTCTTGAACTTCTCATTCATGGCCATAAAATCAAAATCTTCTTCAAACTTTGTTACTGGTCTAGAAACCTGGCAAGGAAGATAATCAACCTATCTCATTAACTACACCAAGCAAAGGCCAAATCCACTATAAATCACAAGCCCGACCAAAGCAATTCAAAAGTCAATTAACTAAAGGACTGCTCTAATGCATTAAGATTAACCTTAGTAAATCCATTTAAGCAGCGAGTCAAATGATGGTATGCACAAATTATGGACTTAAGATTCATTCTTCAATGTAAGACTACATGAAAATATTGCAGGGCAGAATCAAAATACTGATAGCAAATCCTAGAAAGAAGAGAATATATAAATATATATATCACTAGCTGTCATGTTCATATAGCAGAAACCCGAACAAACATACTAGTTTAGCCAGTATAACAGCTATCACAACTGCAAAATAGGGTAAACAACAATGAAACTCGAGCGATCAGACAAAAGTGGGGATCATGTACCAGTCTTCTAATTGTAATCAAACCTACCCACACAACTTGTATGGCCATGCACACTCAAATGCTTGGTGATGCCACCAGAACTAACAACAAATACTAGCAAATCAGTGTTCTAAGAAATACTCCGCTTACAGAGTTCCCTACAATGCATGCATATATTGTATTAGTGTTTGAACTAACTCAACTAGTTTAAATTGAATGCAAGAATCTTGGACTAATCCCCCTTTGGCCATTCATCAAAGAAAATGTTTTCTCATTGAAAGGGGCATATTTGAAATTTGTGACCTCCATTAAAGGACTTGTAACTCCAGACTGAAACTATTTACAAAGAACAAAATAGATTAAAATACAAGACACCAGATGCACTTATGACTACAATGCCATAAAAATGTATTTGCTGATAATGGCTTAAATATGCACATAATCCATTACCCCCATTCCTCTTCCACCACGCCCTCTGTAGTTGACATAACGCGGCTGATATGGAGCTCCATTTGTCTAGAAGAAAAGAAAATGAAAGAAGATTATTAGCTTCCCAAACAATATCATATGATTTTGCCACCACTCATTGTGAAGAACATCACCAGTCTTTCCCTTTTTATTCTGGAGTCATGGGTCTAATTTTATTGCTAATGATCCTTGATGAAGAAATGGAAGCAATAAAGGGAAAGGAATAGAGGCATTCAGAGCAGTGCAATGTTAAGAATGATTAGAAAATTGGTCACTAAAAGTATTTTTCATAACCAAGCAGCTCCTAAATATTCAACACGCTCCTGCATAAGTGTAAGCATCAAATATAGTCAAGGTAGACAAGAATTATTACTATTGTCACTCAAGTGAATCCTCACCAGAATTCTTTCTCCTAATGAACTTCCTTCATGAGTCTAATTTTATTCTTTAAAATAGATTCTTGATAAAGAGATAGCAGCAATAAAACTGAAGTAGAAGTAAATGTACCAAGAGGACTACAAGTAATGATTGACAGGAAACTGGACACCTTAAAGTATTTTCATAACCAAGAAGGCTTGGAATATTATCAAGTCATAACATAAGCATCAAATACACATAAAGGTAGTAGATAGTGTGACTTAATTAAATTGACACCAATCATCCTTTTCATAACAAACTTTTTATCATCCCTTTCACTGTTAATAGCCATCATGTATCAAAGTATGGAACACAGGACACCATATTATATACAATAACCATGATTATTGTCTAGAGCAGACTGCATAACAACCTTATAGAGGCATCTAGCCAAATTCACCCGATTTTTGATAGAATTATCTCCTTCTCTCACTATGATAAATAAACAAACTATCAAATCAAAAGACTTCATTAATATTTGCCAAAAAACACAGTTAAAAATTATGCTAACTAAGTACTTAATCAAGTATTCCAACTTCATTATAGATAGCCCCCTTAAGTCGCAAGCATCCGCTGTTGATTTTTTTCAAATTAAAAGTTCAAAAAAGATAACAATACCTTGGGAAATAGGAATTGATTAGCCTAATATTGTCCACACAGGGAAGATCAAGAATGTAAAATAAATGAATTAAGTAGATAAAATTTTCAAACACTCGGTAATAGAATGAATAATCATAAAAGAGCACCTTCTGCACACGTGTCTGGGATGGTAATGGTAATATTGGTGGCTGAGCTTCTGTTTTAGCAGGGGCTGGAGGTTCTGAAGATGGTGCAGGCAATACTTGAACCACTTCTACATCTCTTTGAGCTGTCTGCATAGATTGAGTTGATGGAACATCAATTGGTCCAGACTGCAGAAGCTGCCCTGGAGTTATCAGCGACGGTGTGGGTGTCTCCACAATAGTAGATACCGATTGAGACAACGCTGGGCTAGGTACTGGATTAGGTTTATTAGATACTGGCAGAACAACGGGATTTACATCAGGACTTGTTGACAAAGGAGGCAAAGTTGGTAAACTAGCACTTAATGTCGAGGTGGGGATAGCAGAAACAGAAGCCTTCTTTGAAATTGCGCTGGATATTGTTTCAGTCACAGGTACCACAGGTTGCAGGGATGGCACAGTTGAAGGCAAAGTAGCAGCAGGTAAAGAACTAGAGGTTAAACTAGTAGTTGTTGGCATCAATGAAGAAGGGTATTCTGGGAAGTTTGGCGCCTGTAGGCTTGATCCTCCAGTTGGCAAAGACGAATTGAAACCAGAAAACTGCATCTGTGGCATGGAAGGAGGCATGGCAAGTCCAGGAGGAGGACGAAGCAAAGATTGTTGCTGTATTTGTGGTAATCCATTGGGTGCACCATAAAAACCTTGCCAATACATTGGCATAGCAAGTCCACCAGCACCGGCATTTGGAGGAGGAGGAGATGGACCCCAAGATCCCATATTACCTCCAGGTTGATACAAAGGCAGGCCACTTTGGAATGTTGAGCCAGGATGTCCCGGCTGTGCAGAATTGGAACTTAGATCAGTCAAAGATCCACCAACAGCAGGTAAACTTGCCGATGTGGTAGGTGGTCGAGGATAGTGAGACTGAAAGGTTGGTTAAGAGGAATTAGAATTCAATCAAAGCATAATAATAAGATTTGTGCAATTTCTTTTTACTTACCTGTATAATAGCTGGGTCGTTATTTATAAGTGGTGTAGGTTGAAGAGGTGGCGAAGACTTAACTTGTAAATCCTGCAACAAGCAAAACATTTTATTGAAAAGCTGGGCCAATGCAACTCATCTATGAAACACTAATTGTGCAAATATCACGGCCTGACATATGTCAAGTTTAGGAAAACATAAAGTCTGCATTTAAAGATACTGACCTGACATGCAAATATATCCAATATGATGCACGGTATCATTAATAATTTTCCTCTCAGCCTCTCACCCTTTTTGATAAAACTAAAACTTTTTCTCACCCTTTCCTTGAGTATTCTTACTTTCATCCACGAAATCCTCTGCCTACCTCTCATGTTTCGCAATTATTAGGTACCACTTTAAGTAGGGAGACTGAGTTTTATACTTTAAATTCTCAGGTTGCTGAACAAGTATATCTAGCTCTACATTTCAACCAACAAGATTCCTCAACTAATGTCAACTCAAAATGCTACAGAGGAAATGACTTATAATGAATATCAGTGCATGTGGCCTCTTCTTCACTTCTCCATAGAATTGCTAATCCGATGATCACATCAAAAGGATATCGGCACTATCATATTACCTAAGGACCGCACTAAAAACAAAGACTCAGACTTAAGGGTCATTTAACCAAATGTAGCGGCTACATAGTGTAACGAACTTGTGTCTTGACCACAAAGATCAAAAGAAAGGTAAGAGCTAAGCAGAAAAACAAGTCCAGGCTTTTATTTAATGCCTTTTGTCTTTCAACATCAACCCCGAAGTTAGGTTCTTCATATAATGGAGAAAATTGCATATCTCAGAGTACCATAAAACTAAAGAGAAGCTTGCTCCAACTTCTGAAATAAGCTTTTGAACAATTAAAACACTAGAAACTCTTTGAAGATATAAATGGACTTAAAACATCTACAGACTATTAACTAATAAATAAAAGGAGAGAGATCTCACAGAACCAACAAAACAATGCCAGGAACTACATGAAGGCATTTCAGTATAACAAGCAACCAAAAAACATAATCCCATAGCAGACTAAGGTCAGAGCATATTACCTTGATATCACTTCCACGAAAAAGTATGTATTCATAAGTCTTGTCACTTGGAGGTACTTGAGGCCCATCCTTTTTTCTTCCCTCTGTTCCAAATGATCTTACTGCAATGACAAATCATAACCAATTGCCAATCCTGTAAGTCACTTTATACTTTCATTGAACACATTGTTAATAACAAAAGTTCAACCTAGAAAACACCATCATGGAATAAGTGCAATAAAACTCAAATTTGCTAAATTTTCCAATCTTTCTCCTCCTTTAGTTAAGAGTGTTGGACAAAGCTTAACCTTTTTGCTTGACTTTCAAAATAGCTTTACCCCATCGTCATATCAATATCATGATAGTTCAGAAAGTAGGGCTATAGACATGATTCAATGTAGGGATCGATTTCACAATGCCGCTTTGAATTTGTAAAACAATAAATACACATAAAAATTAAATTAGTTCCAATTTTTCTCTGCAATAAATTATCTTTAACTCACCATCACAAGTTCAATTTTGTTACAAAGAAAGCAACCGCCTCCTTGATACCACTTTGCAGCAATATTCTGTCATGTTAATTCTTACTAACATCCCAACTTTATATGCTATCAATTCTACATGCATGAGCACATCCTTACACGAATACACTCAAAAAATACAAGATACAAATTCTCAAAAACTCATCAAAACACCTAATTTAGATCATTTTTGCTCTGAGAACAATAAAAATCTCAGCTTCGTATGATCTTTAAGTGATTCATATAATCAGTTAAAATATCGAAATCACAAAAACAAATAAAATTAAGAGATGAACCAACTAATATACTAATTTAGTACAATAACCCAACAAAACACATCGAAGCGCATAATTCAATTCAACCTTCCTATTAAACAGAAAAAAACTAAAAAGGAAAAATCTCAATTTTCAATATGCTTTGAACAAAGCACATAATTTAACTCAATTTTTCTCCTAAAACAGAAACGGAGAAAAAGCTTTAAAACTTCATTTTTCAACCAGCTTAGAGGTAAGCAAGTAACATCACCTAAAAACACAAAATCAGCTAGATAAATCAATCATCAATCAGATCAACAAGGATCTATCTTCAAAAAAAAACGATAAATCACCAAAATTAATAGGAAAAATCTCATTTTTTTCAAATAGTTTTGAACAATGCACATAATTCAACTCATTTCTTCTCTTAAAAGCTGAAAATTCTCAATTTTCAACCAACTTTGCCCTTAGCAAGCAACATCACCTAACAACACAAAAAACAAATAGATAAATCAATCTCAAATCAACAACCATCTAACTCCATAAAAATCACCAAAATTACACTAAAATCAACAGATAATTCAAAAAAATCCGGAAAACAAATAAACAAATGAAATACCGTTGCGTAGACCGATACTGGACTCATCAGTGTTGATGTTGTAGAGAATGCCTTCATACCGGATCTCACTCTTCGAAGTCAAGCTAATCAAACTACCGATATACGAATCCGCCGACGATCCACTAGATCTGGCCGATGAACTCTCCGCCGCCATAACTGTTACTAAATTTCCACTGAAAAGCTCATATACCTGGAAAAAATCTAGAGAGAGAAAGAGAACGGAGGATGAGAGAGAAAGAGTTGACTAGTTGAAGATGATTATTGTGTGTAGGGTTTTTTCGCATTTCTAATTTTCTACGGCGTTTTATATTTCTTTTTTTTTCATGTAATTATCGATTTTTTCTAAAAGAGCTATCAAGTCTTGTACATTGTGTAAGGTGGATTGTACCTTCCACTGCGTTTAAAATTGGATTTTTCTTTTTTGGGAGTAAAAATATGATATGATCATAGGTGAATTAAGAACCGATACATGGAAGAAAGAATAGATCAAAAATGACTCAATCATGATATATGGATGAATCATGAATCGATTCGTGGCAGAAAGAATAAATTGTAAAGACTCAATTAGGTTACATGAATCACAGACCGATACGTGGTAGAAAGAATAAATCGAAAAAATTCAATCATGAGCATGGATAAATTACGAATCGGTACGTGGCAGAAAGGATTAAATTGCAAAAAGCTCAATCGTGATATATGAATGAATCACCAACCGATACGTGGCAAAAAAAATAGAAAACTCAACCACGATACATTAATGAATCACGAACTAATACGTGGTAGGAAGAATAATAAAAAAAAGGCAAAACAAAGATGGTGTCAAATATTATTATCAAAATGTAATCGAAAAGGGTAGATAGTGTCGTCTCAAGAAAAATTGTCTAACTTCAAAAGTATGCGGATCGAACATTAGATTGTGATTGATTAAAGCAAGGTCAAAAGTCCTAATCAGATATCATATTCGAGTGAATCAGGAAATGATACGTAGCAGAAAGAACAAATTAAAAGTGAAATAATAAAGATAATATCCAATAGTATTCTCAAAACGTGATTCAGAAGGATAATATATTCATCAAGAGATCTGAAGTCGAGACAATATTAATCATGATTAATGTTATTTCAATAAAACTCGTATGACTCTTAAAGAACCGGTTCAAACATCATATTGTGATCGATCAAGATAAGATAAAAGATCCAGTCATTAGTGTGAGATCTTCGCCGCTAGCATTAATATATCTGAAGTAAACGTGCAGATAATTGAGTTTATAAGAGCACAATCTGTATATGATGCTCCCTATGATTTAGCTATAAATAGTCTTTTATATTTTACTTGCAACATCTAATTTTTATTCATTAACTAGCAATATATTTATAAATTATTATCTCAAACTACATCAAAATTCTGAGTGCTTCATTTACTTTATTTCTTTAGTTATTATTCAAGTTTTAACATAAAATATATTTTATTTATAAGTAAGGTAATTTAAATCAATCTAATTATTTGGTCATTTCGATTCATTATCTTTAAATATACTACAAATTAAACTATATTACTTGTACATAAGAAAAATAATATTATTTTATGTTTATATAAAAATAAACAAAAATTTCAAATGTACTATCACTTTCTTGTCAACTATTCTAAAAGGTTATAACTATTACAAATAAAAAATTCACATTCAAATATTATCGATTTTTGTTTAAACCATCTCAACCAAAACAAAACAATGACTACTTACAAATCTCTCTTTTAATCTTATGAATGACAATACATCATATACTATATGCATTTGTGCATACCATTGCGAGAGCATTTTGTTGATAATTCTATGAAAATATGGCTTAATTGGGGAATTTGTGTTTATACTCAACTTTAATTTGCACATAACAAACTTTTATATTTTGATAAAAATAATAATTTTAGAAGGCAACATATTGTGATTGAAATACATGGGGCAATGGAATCATTTAATAATTCAACATTATCACATAATATTTATTTAGTTATTTATCTACTATTCAATTTCAGTGTAATCATTTAACTTATGTGTTACAATGTTAAAAGAGACAAATAATGTTTAATAAGTAATTTCTTTTCATTCGTTCAAGTCTTTGTGAACATAATTATTTAGTACATGGTATTAGCAAAAGATGACAAATGTCTTATGAAGCTAGTTGAGATACGTCCAATGAGACCCCAAATACCATGATTATCAAAACAAAACACTTGTGATTTTTTCATGTTTCAATTGATAAAAGACAATATTTTACTAATATAGGTGCTATTTAGTGTCTGCCTTTTGCGATATATATTGAAATTTTCCCCTTAAAATATATTGTATTTGCACGCATGCAATATCTGATCCTAATTGAAATCATACGAATACAATATTTGATTTTAATGATATGTGTGTATATATTTTCAAAGCAATAGTTGGATGTATACGTATGTATATGATCAAGACATCAATTGTATGTGTGGTAATTGGATGCATGCTCTTTAGAAGGAGCACTGTTCTGGGCCACATAAAGATTTCTTAATGGGCCACAATATCAGGCCCTTGCATATATTCATGAACCCAATGAATGATAATTTGAAAACAAAAGCCCAAGAATGGTGACAAAAGCCTCATTCTGTTCAAAAGAAGGTATTATGGGATAAAATTCATAGAATAGTCATGATATCTCGCTGTCGATAAAAAAATTAAAACCTATTGCGATAAAAATTTCACTAGTCTAGTAATAATATTTTTGAGCTATCCCCTCTAGAATACAAAGCTACCACGTTATACCACGATAAAAAGATTAAAACATAGGTTTTAAGCTATCCCCTCTAGAATAAATTGTGTAATTAAGTAGTGTAAATTCCATTGATTGGAGTGCTTAGGTTTCTATATGGTAAATACATTTTACACACATGCGACTCGATGTTGATACCAATAACCATGTTTACTCACCATGGTTAACAAGATGATAATATGTATGAACTAATCATAATTGAAGTGATGGAATTTTATGTACAGACACATATCATAACATCAATTGATTTAATATAAACATAGACACCGCGCAGAGAAGTTTTAACCTTAGGGAGGTAGTTGAGGGTTTTTTTAATTGATTTTTGTAAAAAGTGAAGGATTTGGAATCCTGACTAAATTTGAATTCGCGCCAAGAAGTCCCACATTGAGGGTAAAAACGCTCTCTAATAAAGGTGATTCCATACCCAAGGAGATTCAGACTCGAAACCTCCGATTAAGTACTTACCACTTCACTGCAACATAACGCTAACGACATTCATGTCTACAATGTGAGGCCAAAAATGGTGAAAAATGAGAGGGGGGGAAAGAGAGAAAATGACTTATCAACTAAATAGGCCTGCCTTGCAAAAATTAGTGTGGGCTACTCCCCTTTGTATAGCCATTAGCCTGTCCCTCTTCACAATATTTGTGGTCCTAACCATACAAGTTCCTTTCCTACATTAATATATCACCCTTCATCTATAAAGACATAATAACCCCTAAAAAAATATAAATAAAAATTCAAGTTTGTAATATCTAATTAATAGTAGTAGATGTTTTTTTTTCTCCCCTCTAGATAATAATTTCTAAAGTATTGTGATTATTGTCATTAGGATTTGACTAGATGATGTATGGTTAGTAGATAAGAATTGAATTTTTAGCTAGATATTATTACACAAGCTTTAGTGGCTTATGATTCTAGATTACGTTCGATTTTCTGAAAGAATGACTTTTCCTCTCCACCTAGAGAAATTATGAGATCGCCTCACACCTGTAGAAACTTGATCAGTTGTGTTTTGGGTGAAGTAATTTTTCAATTTTAACGAAACATATATACATTTTAAATTATTTTTTTCAAATTACAAGTAAAGAAAAATCTATGTTAAAGAAAATATTTGGGTTTCTAGGTTTTTAATCACTATAATTAGTGTCCTTTCTAGAGTCCATGCTCAAAGTAAAAAGTGTTGACCAACTTTAAAAAGATTAAGAGGAAAGAAATGAAAACAAGAAAATTATTGGGGACTATACTGTAAATAGTACTGGTTCCATGTAGTCAAAATTATAAGTACTCTATGTTCATACTACTTCCCTACTCTTACATAATGCTAGTAATATAATGAAATGAATTTATACTCATTAATTCATATATTTATCTTCATTTTTTTTTTCATATGATGATAAGTATACGTATTGAGTCTTCGATTAAATTCATATTCATTCATTGTATAATTCATTTTTGAGATTGATACTTCCAATAAGATTTTTTTTTTTTGTTTTTGAAAATTTGAATTTAAAATTCTTAATTAAAGATAGAGGAATATTAGCTACCGCACCAACCACCACAAGCCATGTTGGTACATCTATTTTCTTGAATAATTGAAGATCATTATTTATCCTCTTGCCCTACTTTCATTTATAGAAGGAAAATGAATACTCATAGGTCATAAAAAGGATTTTATTGCAATCATTGCATCAACTTTAAATATATACAAAGTTTTATACACGAAAAAAATAAGTGGAAATGTAAAAATCATTAGTATTTGTAAATATAATTCTACTATATGGTAATAAATATTGGTTTGATTATAGTTATCCCCTTAAGAGTAAATAAAAACTTTAAAATTATTTAGAGTGTATCATTTTATTTTATTTTTAAAAAAACAGTAAGAAAAATCACTCTTAAACTTGATGCGAATTATTAATTTTATTTCCAAAGTATTGATTGCTTTAAAATACCCATTACTTGATTAACTGAATTAAATACACCCTCAATTTTACAACATGAGTGAAATACACCTTAAATTCTCACCTAGTTTAAGAGTGTTTTCAACACTTTTCACTGCTTTTTATTGAGGGTCACATGCTTATACGTACAAGAGTTTGAGAACACTTGCTATTTATGTAGCAGATTGGTGGTGTATCGAAGTTTAGTTTGTCAAGTAGAGGAATATTTTTTAAACTATCAATAGTTTGCCAAATTCTTGAGTGTTTTCAATACTTCACTTTTAAAGAAAATGTCACACAAACTAAAACTAAGAGAGTAATAAAAAAGATGTCAACTTTTAACTGTATTTTTTAGTTAAAATAAAATTGAAGTTTTTAGACTTGGGAAAGTAATGTAAAATATTAAATTAGTCTGAATATTTTGGAATATATTTTTACTAAATCTAAAGCTATGTCAACGCTAGATCAAGTTCCAAAAAAAGTAATGAAGCACTTTCTAAAGATTATTGAATTATGTATTGTCTTTTCAATCTGTTAAAAATGTAAATCCAACAACACAAAGGTATTCGCCCAAAGACAAAAACTACCTTTGTCTTTCATGCATTTACATGCACCTTCCCTAACATCATGGTCCCCCAAACCTCCAACAAAATCAAGAAAGGTAAAAAAAAAAAAAAAAAAGAAGAGTGAAATCCTATCTACTAACTACGTTAGGTAAATTCCGAGACGGATTTATAATTTAAATTTTATTTGTTTGGGTTTCAAGTTTGACGAGAGAAGAGGGTTGTCGAGAGGCAATCAATAAGGATAAGATTGTGTATGTTTACCTTCCTAAGACATCACTTATAAAATTGCACTGAATTACATGTTGAATTTTTTGAAGAAGTATATGATCATCTTATCAAAATGTTTAAGTTGTTAGAGAAAATACATTTTTATTAGTTAATTATATTCTCAACACGCCCCTCACATTCAAGTTTGATTCTCTTTCATGGGCCAAACACGTAAATATTCTTTTTAATATGCATGGTTGTGTGATTCAATCTCAGAAACTCTGTCAGTTTTGATATCATGTTGAAGTGTGTGACCATCTCATTTAAAAGTTTAAGTCAGAATTAAAAAGCACATTTTTATGAGTTAATTATATTCTCTACATTCTTTTGATCTTTTCATACGTTTACTGCTTTATAGTTTAACCATTACTTTCAAATCACTAGTATAGTAGTACTACTAGTTACTAATGCCACACTTCAAAAGTTCAAATATGACACACTTGAAATAGATACGATTTTTTCACTAAGACACCTTAATTAAACCCTATTTGATGTGAAAATCACGCAAATTGCTAAGTCAGTAAAAAGGTACAATTCAACGAAATCTTACAATTTTTTATTCTGCTATGTTCAATTCTATGCATTCCGTTATCCGTAGAGTACATTGAAGGAACAACTACTCTATGAGAAATATTTTTATGCGATGCTAATGACTTACGACTTAATTAAAGTGTCTAAGTATAAATTCGTGTCAATTTTTGTGGCTCTCACCACATATACTCAATCATAAATTTTTGTTTTATGAACTTTAAAAAATCACAACTGTTTTAGTTGAGACTACCTTAATTGCTTTTAATGAGGAGCATTGAGAATTGTGCAATAATAGGCTTTTTTAGGTGCAAAGACATCCTAGACTTATGTGTTATGTCCTCTGTGTTTCCCTTCTGGCTTTCTGCCACTCTACTCTTCTCTTTTTCTACCTTAGCTTTCTATAAACATTTTTAACAAGCACCTTCCTTCTTTACTTCTTTGTTCCCTCCATTTCCCTGTTTGATTCGATACTTTTACCATTTTCCACCACTGCCCAAAAAAACAAAAAAAGTACACATTTTTTTTTATATTTATGAAATGAAAGCATTTTAAGATACCCCCTCTTGGAGTTTCTTCAATGTTATAAGTTCTATTTGGATTTAATTGACAAAGTTTATTACGGAGTACTTTCAAGATTTTGTCAACTTAACTCATCTTCAAGCTTTTTTTGGCTTCAAAGAGTGATGGGGGTCTTCAAGAACTTGTTTGTGTGAAAAAGTTGTTTTCTTTGAACACTTTGTGAACTCATTGTGTGATAAAGTGTTATCTTTGAACACTTTGTGTACTCATTTTCAAGAAAATTTAGCTTCAAAAGAATGATGGGGTTCTTCAAGAATTGGTTTTTGTGACAAAGTTGTTTTCTTTTAACACTTTGTGAACTCATTGTGTGATAAAGTTGTTATCTTTGAGTACTTTGTGTACTCATTTTCAAGAAAATTTAGCTTCAAAAGAATGATGGGGTTCTTCAAGAATTCTAACTAGTTTGTTTATGTGACAAAGTTCTAAACTTTCAAGATTTTGTCAACTCATTTTCAAGAAACTTTTGTCTACAAAAAGTGATGAAGGGTTTCAAGAATTGCAGATTTTGTGTGTTAGTTATCTTCTTTCTCCTCCATTTTGGTGTTTGGTGCAATGGTGATACTGAAAACATGGGAGCTCAAATGGAGAAAAATGAGATAAATTCACTTTACTCAACCATTCAAGGCTTTGTTGGTAATTGGTGGAATGGTTCAGATCTTTATCCAGATCCTTGTGGTTGGACTCCTATACAGGTAACACAAAAAATATACATAAAATTTTCACTTTTTTAGTTATGTTTCTGCCTTACGGATTCTGTTTAGTAAAAGGTTAAAAAAAAGAACTAACTTTTTTGTGCATATGGTTCTAATTGTCCTTTTTAATATTTTGTGGTATACATGACAAGAAATGACTTCTCATTGTATATATATTGTTTTAAAGCTTTAAGTGGTAATTTTATACTATGACAGATAATCAAAGAAATTGATAAGTTCTATCTTTTTTCGGATTTAGTATATTTGGAATGATAGCTAATTAACCATAGAAGTTTGATGAACCAAACTTCAACAATGAACGTCAGTACATTCTTGGCTGTTTTGTTTGGCAGTTTTGACAGACCAACAAAGACAGAATATGTTTTAAAACACAATGATAATACAGGACAGGACAGAGCTTATACTAAATATACTCCGTTCGTTTCAATTTGTTTGTCTGATTTTGACTTGACACGTAGTTAAAGAATGTACCATAGTTTTCTTTAATCTTGTTGCTTTTAACATATCATGTAGAAACTAAGACGAACATATTGAAACAGAAAGTAGTATAGTTGATGCATTATACTCATTTCTGATTTGTTTTGTTTCTTTTTCCTCTGTCCAGGGTGTATCTTGTGACCTGTTTGATGGTTTTTGGTATGTTACTGACTTAAACATTGGACCTATACATGATAATTCTCTAAGTTGTGCACCAAATGTGGAATTCAGCTCCAATCTATTCACATTAAAGCACCTAAAATCTCTCTCATTTTTCAATTGTTTCGTGTCGCCTCGCCATCATCCAACTTCAATCCCAACAGAGAGGTGGGAGTTTCTTGCTAGTAGTTTGGAGTCACTCGAGTTTCGATCAAATCCCGGTCTCATTGGCCAAATCCCAAATACATTTGGTAGACTCATAAAGCTCCAATCTTTAGTACTAGTAGAAAATGGACTCTCTGGTAAAGTGCCACAAAATCTTGGGAATTTAGTGAACTTGAAAAGACTAGTTCTTGCTGGAAACAAACTCAACGGCGAAATCCCGGATACTTTTGGAAGGTTCACTCAACTTTTGATATGTGATTTAAGCAGAAACAAACTATCTGGTGTCTTGCCTAGACCATTATTTGGAGGGTTGATCTCACTTTTGAAACTTGATTTGAGTTGCAACAACTTACAAGGCAAAATCCCACAAGAGATTTCACAATTGAAGAATTTAACACTTTTGGACCTTAGTAACAACAAGTTATCAAGTGGATTACCTAAGTCAATTCAAGAAATGACATGTTTGGAGGAGTTAGTCTTGTCAAACAACCCAATGGGTGGATTCTTGGATGTTCTTGATTGGTATAACATGAGAAACTTAACAACTTTGGATTTGTCAAACATGAATTTGACAGGTGAGATACCTAAGTCTATAGTAGAGTTAAAAAAGTTAAGATTTTTGGGACTTAATGACAATAAACTCATTGGAAAAATCCCAAAAAATCTTGAAATGTTGCCTAATGTAAGTGCTATTTACCTATATGGTAACAATCTGACAGGTGAACTTCAATTCTCTCAATGGTTTTATAGGAAAATGGGAAGAAGATTTGGGGCATGGGGGAATCAAAATTTATGTTACACTTTTGGTTTGGTGTCAAGTGATGTTCCATTTGGGGTAAAACAATGTAAACAAGAACTCAAGTTTGTTATTGATGTTGAGATGAACTCAAGTTTTGTGGATTTTCAATCTTCAATGGGATATTTGAATGATTGTGGGATTTGGAGATGTTTTGTAGTTGAACTATTTATGGTTATTCTACTATTGTTGAAATGAAAGGAGGAATTTGACAATAGTGGTTTACCTTTTTTTTTTTTTTTTTTTTATATATATTTTGTTGTTGTTTTACTTGAAATGTACCACACATTTTGGTATTTGTCTTTTAACATATGAATGAATGTATGTACATATTTTACCCTAGTTGGACTTGGAAGACATTTCATTGAATTGTGATGGATTTTTCAATAAGGGAAGGACAATAGAGGTATACTACCTCCTCAAATTATATGTCGTGATTAAGGGTGTTCACGGGTTGGTTATTGGTCAAAATCAAATCAAATCAATTTAATCGATTGTTAAATTATTGAAAAAAAATCAAATCATAGATAATATACATTTATCAATTTGGTTGTTATTGATTTTGGTTTTGAATTGGTTTGGTTATTCGATTATTAACGATACACGAAAATTTAAAAAATGCATGTTATGTAATGAGGTTGTTATAGTGAAATGCCGTTATAATGAATGTTATATGATTTTGCTCAAGGTGGAGGTCAATTAGCTTAGTATTGTCAGTTGCTGATAAATGCATAATATATATTTGCATATTAACAGTAGTAAATTGAATTAATTTGATCTAACATGTAAGTATTTGAGAAAATGGCCAAATGACCCCCTAACCTATTAACCAATTCTCAACTACACACTAATACTTTACGGGGGGTCCTATTACCCCCCTGAGCCTTTTATTTTTTATATTTTATAACCCTCAAATGCTGATCTTTTGTCATTAACCAGATATATACACATGTTTGTATACACGCGCGGGGCCCACTTCTATCACTTTTATTTTTCTTCATATTTCAGATCCAGTGAGCCCACTTCTTTTACTTTTCCCTTTTAAGTTAGAATGAAATTTCTAATTTCAAACTAACCAATGATATGTATGATTCAATTGTGTATAAATCTTTCTTATACAACTCCAATGACAAGTAATTTTTGTATATCCAGAAATGATTTTTCTTAGTACTTCACTTTTTACCATTCCAAGAATTAATTTTTCAAAAATTCATTTTTGCTTAGCTTATTCTATTAGCAGAAGAACACGTAGTTATAGTGACCCAAGTAAGTAAAAATTGACAATTTTTTAAATCTTGAGGGGCAGATCTAGTGATGGAGTTTGTGAGTTGAAGAGGGAAATAACTTATATTATGGACATCGACAAGGTGAAGAAATTTCAAACCTTATCGATGAATCTCGGTACCCAAAAATTTTATAATTTTGATAGGCGAGAAAAATTTCGAACACTAAATTTGAAATCGGAGAGCATTAGAGAGGATTATGAACCCCACAACATCAAACTTTCAAATGTAAGATACCCATTGGAAGCTTTGAAATGAAAGATGATAAAACTCAAGCTTTGAAAATGGCAGAAAAAAGGAAGAAGAAAGAAGATTTTTTCGAGAAAATGACAAAAAAATGCAAGATACAGCTGGCAGCCTTAATCGTCTTACACGTGGATTTAAAATGCAGATTATATGCTTTAGATAAGTATCTACGCGCCTAAGGAAAGTGTATTCACTTTCTTGGACATGTCAGCGTTTAAGGGCTACAAAATATCAAAAATAAAAGGTCCAGGGGGTAATAGAACCACCGTAAAGTATTGGTGTGTAATTAAGAATTGACTAATAGGTTAGGGGGTTATTTGACCATTTTCTCTAAGTATTTTCCTCCCTTACACCTCTATTATTATATAGTGTTAGAAATGAATTCAACTAATATTATAAAAGATGTGAAAAATTATATATTTCCAATTGCTTCTTAATATTTAATCTTCCTTTATTTCTTACTTATCTTTAATTTTATACTCTCTCCGTCTCAAATTATATATCGTGGTTTCGAAATATAGTTTTTGTTAGTATGGTAAATTAAAACATAACGAACCAAGGTAACTAGTAACTGTTCATTTTTCTTACTCTAGGAACTATATAGTTTTTTACTTTTTAAAACATAACGAACCATGGTCAAGTCCTCTTGTAACTTTCTTCCTGATTTATAACACCCCAGGAAAAACTTACACCAACAAAAAAGAAGTTTAAACTATCAATCTTCATTTCTATCGATATTTTCAAGATTTTTCAACAATATCTACTTATTTCATACTCAATTTTCACATTCGAAATTCAAAACTCACTACTTCAACCTATAGCAACAACAATTTTATCTATAGCTACACAATATGAATCTGAATTAATCAAGATCAATAGATTTTCGAACCTTAAATACTAGTAGCTAGAAGATGCTATATAAGTTAGATGTGGCAGTACATTTTGTGGTGTTTAGCAAATGCAAATCATTCTTGTTTATATTGAGTAGATTTTCAACAGTCTGCACACACACACACTATACAATATAATGCATGCTGTATATATGGTACAATTTTTTTTTGAGTTGTGGTCCTAACTAGATGATGATGATGAAAGGGAAGGACTATATGTACACTTTTTTCAAGATTAGATGAATTTAAAGATGTGTCAGCTTAGCTACCACACTGCTTTTTATCCAGGCTTATCTTGTTCTAGTTTGGTTAGTGTTTGGTTGTATTTATTTCGGATTTCGATTGATTTGAATTTGTATCATATAAGTTTTCATTAAAGAAATAAGTGCTCTTTATTATGTCTCTTTCATTTTCATAGTTTGAATTTGATATTTTTGATTGAAGGTAGAGTGATTTGATTACTCATTTCTCCACGACTTGAATTTGATCATATGCAAATTGATTGAATTTAATAAATAACCGGAGATATTGATTTGTCCAAAAGTTATATGAGCTAAAATGAATTTAAAATTTGGTTATAACCCAATACGTCCAATTCTTACTAAGTTTTAAATTCCTTATTTGCTTTCTTATAATTTGTTTGAGTACCCAATAATACTTATTTTCTTATATTATACAATATATAGCAGATCAAATAAAAAAAAAAGATTTTTAAAAAATGTGTAGATAAAATTTCTTGTATGTCAACCCTATTTTTTATATATAAAAAAATAAATTGAATTAAGTGGATCAAATGGAGCTGAGCTAGTAAAATAAGTAGGTCATTAGCTAATTCAAACTTAAACAAATTAGACGAACCATGATTTCATATGCTGATTTTTCCACCCCTAATTTTAAGCTACATTTCACACCCTACTTTGAATGTTTTAATATGTGTTTGAGTTTGACTATGAACATTTAATGTTTAATATGTGTGTTTTATTGGGTAAGATATAATATAATTTCATTCAAAGGAAATAATCTAAAGCTAAAACGGATGAAATGAAGCTCCAACCTCTCAATAGAAGTATTGAAAATATTTTTAAATTTGACGTAATTATTAGTTTCATCCATGAATACTATTGACAGTTTTAAAAATATCTATCTACTTGACTAACTAAACTTAATATAGCAAGTGGTCTCAAACTCTTGTAGGAGCATGAGACTCTTAATAAAAAATCGATAGAAGTGTTGAAAACACCACTAAATTTGGCGAGAATTTAGAGGTGTATTTCACTGATATTGCAAGATCAGGGATGTATTTAAGTCCAGTTCTAAGTAAAAGAATGTTTTTAAGTCTGTCAATAGTTCGAAAATGAAATTAATAATTCGTACCAAATTTAGAAGTGTTTTCGAAAAATACACTAGCACGACATGCCAAGATATTTTTGAGGCTGTCTAGTTTGAATTGACCATAAATATATACTATGGTCTGACTAATATTATGATTACCATTGAATTGCTCCGTTGATACATTCAAATTTTGGTTTGGGTGTAGAATTCCTACGACCAAAAAAAAAAAAATTGCATTTATATTAAGACTAGGTAAAAAGCGATAATATAATTCCAACGATTTCTTTATTTTTAACACCTTCTAATCTACTTTGCGGTCGAAATATTTTCGGGGTTGAAATTAATGGTGGAGCTACCTAGATCGAAGGGTACAAGGTCAGTTAAATAAATTTGAAATCAATGATGAAGTCGCATAGATCAATTACAGGGCATAGGATCAATTGAACATCGTCTTTCGTTTAAAAATATTATATATATATCCTACGTGACACACATACTTGACTAGAATTGATGTGCATGGTATGTTAAGGCATACACATAAATTGACTAAGTAGCCTTAATTTTTTGTTTAATAATATTTTTTAATGAAAACTTTGACAAACAAAGGTGTTAATTAAGTAGTAGTTTAGAAGTCTAACTCATTTTAATTCTTAATTAATTAAAATATTTAGTGGAGTAGTTAATTAAGTAATTGACTTACGGTCATTATATTGAAGAATTGTCCAAAATTAGGAAGCAAATATATGGTCGGTCTTAAGGGACCACCATCAACCTCTTTGAATTCTTCTAATTATTCCTTTTCAATTTTACCTTCTTTTTTTGTTTTCTAAAGTTTAAGTCCATGTGAATGGATTTTCCTCTTCTATTGGTCAGGATAATGATGTTCGACTAAATTTAGACGAGTTAAAATGAAGAGTTAAAATAAATGTTGGACCTAACTGAATTCGAAAAGTTAACTTATAATAAGAGGTGGAGGCATCTTAAAATAAACAACTTCATCTAATAACACTTCATCGATTTTTTTAAAACTAAATTGTCATTATAAGAATTTGAAATCATAAAAGTATAAAATGAAGAAAAAATAAGTATAAATGATATACACGCATTTCATCATGTATGGATGAAACAATTGACTAAGTTTTTTGTAATTTTTTTTTTTCTTGGGTTGGTAGAGCTTGATGAACTTTTGTATATGACCAAGAGAAATAATGAAGCTTCTAAATTAAATTGCCAAGCAATATCTTCATTCAATTAATGAATTAAAAAGAATTAAAAAGATTTATCAGATATAATTGTTTTCTTGAGTTTAACGATCTGATATCTATAGACTCCACAAATTCCAAGTTCTATCTCATTTAAGGTCACTAACAAGGTGAATCAAGAAGGGTCGAAGAGCTCATTCGAATCAATGAATCTCGATAATCTAAATATCTTTTTATGTATTTAATCCAATCTCTTTGAAACATTATCATTTGTTCAGTTACTTTTGGTTGCTATAGCAAAATATTGTTATAGAAAACAAATTATCTAAAATAACATGAAAGTTTATTCTAAAAAGAACTTATCTGTTATAATGAAATGTTGTTGTAGAAAGGATGATTGTTTCAAGAATGTTTACGGTATATAGTAAATGTTAAAATTTTATGGATGAGAATCTTATCTTCGCCATTATCCACTAAAGGGTACTTCTTTCCTTCTTTTACTAAAAAAACGAATTCGAGATTTCTAATCCCGATCATCCGACCACATCGTTCAGTGCTACTGGATATGAAATTTCCCATAAATCATAATCAAGAAAGACCATAATAGGTTTTATTATAGTCCAAAGTTTACTATTTTATTAAACATCATTATCCAATGTCGGTCTAATTCCGTTCAACTCTTAATTAACGGTCCAGATTTTAAACAAAAGCGTTGACTTTTGACTTCTTAACACCTATCATAACCCCACAAACCTACTTATCAAATTCATGACGTGGCACATTATTTAAATTATTTTTTTCCTTTTTTTTTCTTTCCAAATTTCTACTTTTCTACTAAATAAATTTTTTTTTTCTATACAGATCACAATATTTTTTACTTAATAAAGACCGTTTTGATTAATTTATTAAATTATTTTGTTATTATAGAGTTTTGTATTGATACTCTATTGAAGACTTGTCCTATTTTTATTTTTCAATATTGTATGGCATCAACTGAGTTGGGAGAGTTGAACATATTTTATTAATTAAAAAATATTGGTGAATAATATAAAGATTACGTTCTAAATACAAATGTCAATCATTGACGTAATGTTTGAAAAAGTAATTAAAGATTAATGGAACACTGACTGGTTTTCTTAGTGTAGTTTCCCACGCAAAAGATACACAATATATATTAGCTTTAGTAGAAAAATTATTGGTGATATATAATTATCTTGATTAGGCCATTAATAATTGATCACATTAGTTATTAAAAATAAAGTGTTGATAATAACAAGCATAATTTCAGCCGGTAAGTACTTTTAATTCTTAACGAGAGGTCTTAGGTTTGATCTCGTTATATGAAGTTACTTTTTAAAGGAAGTGCTTTACCTCGCGCCCAAGGTGAGACTTTTCGGTAAAAATTCAAATTAATCAGACTACAAAACAAGTACTGAACGCCAAAGGTAAGACTCATGTTTTTTAAAATTATTATTTATAATTGTTGTCCGATATTAGTAGCAGGATCCGACTAAAATGATTGTTATTTTGAGTTTTCATTCGATGTTTGATATCTGCATTAGAACCCGACTAAATTTATATTTTCAAATCGCAAAGTCTATTTCTGAGAGCAGTGCTACCAACCAAAGTTTTTTCATTTCGAAAAACTCAAATATGAAACCTCCAATTAAAGGTTGAGGGAGCGTCGAAGCGATACAAACCATCCACTATAATGAATGTTGGTGATTTTACTCTGTTAATTTTTTATTTTCTGTAACTAACTTAGAATTTTTGTTAACAAACTAATATCCAAATTGGAATATTAAATTTTGCAGACCTCAATGTATATATTTCAACATCAAGTTCACCGAACACAATTAAACATGGTATTCTCCATGTTAGTTCATTTTTTTTTATTTTTTTTACTTATTGGACAAGAATTGAAGGTGCAATTTTCTAATATTTGACAAATTCTAAGTACACCATGTGGCATCATATATATAAATAATAACTACTAATTAATGCTTGCAAATTCTGATTTCCTCTATTTTTTCAAACCAAACCACACACACAGACAAATTTCTAACGTAAGGGAAACTCATGAGAAAATCCCTTTCATTGACTTGAAAAAGAAGTGAAAAGAACAATATTCAAACAAGAGATATAACTAATCTAACCTACACTCACTCACTCGATGTTTACATCAAATTATATCATTTTACCACGACTAATGAATTCAGAATTTAAGGTTTATTTCTTACATCACGATCTCAAGTTAATAAATTCAGAATCGATACTCTAGGGCTCTAGGCTAGCCAAATCGTAATCAATACCTAAAGGCTAAAGGCATTTAGATCCTCCCCTTTAGGTGATGATATATATTAGTTAACTACGATTAAGCAATAAATAAAATTTATACCAAAACATATATACATCATATATTATCAATATAAATATCTGTGAATAATTTCCGGCCATATTATTTATAAAAACATAAAAGAAACAAACTTTTCTCTGCCGGCACTTTCAATTTTTTTTTTTTTTTAATTTACCAGTTGACATTTTATTTTAAAAATAATTTAATTTTAGTCAATTGCCGTGTATATCACTTAATACCCCACCCAACCCTACTCCCTCTTTCTCAACATTTTACAAAATCCCCATTTGTCAAACTCTCTCATTTCCCCATGCATATATAAATAAACCTACTAACATATACTAAAAATTATAAAACCCAACTTCAAGAATCCCTTTAGAAAATTCAAGAAAATATAATCATTTCATCAATGGCTTTCTCTTTTTCTTCTTCAAAAACCCTTTATTTATCAAGAAAATTAATTTGTTTGATACTTGTTATTTCTCTACTTGTTGGTTATGGTCATATTGTTGAAGCATCAAGATTTGGGAGAATGATGATTATGGAGGAAAATCAAGAAAATTCAAGAATATTTTCATCACAACATATGAAGGAATACAAAAAAGAAAATGCATACAAAGTTGATAATTTATTATTTACTATGTTACCAAAAGGGGTTCCAATTCCTCCTTCTGCTCCATCAAAGAGACATAATGCTATTGAGAACTCTACACCTCAAAATTGAAAGAAATTTATATATTGGTATACTTTTTTTTTTTTTCTTTTCAAATATTGATCTAAAAGGGTTTTGCAAAAGATAGTTTTTTTTTTTTACATTAGTATAGGTTGTTTGGTTTGTGATTTTTTGGTTTGAAATGTATATAGACATTGATTTATTGATATATATATATAATATGTTACTATAAAGAATGGTGATTCATGGAGCATGATGTGGAAGTTTTTTTTTCTTTTGTATTTGGTTGTGGGGTTTGATTATGTTCAATCATAACTAGCCCTTTGATCGAACCATCTTTCCCAATAGGCAAATGAAGATCGATCTACTAGTACTGGTTTAAGTGAATTCAGTAATTTTTGTTTGAATTCTGTATATCTTTTAAGAAATTTACAATATATATATATTTGATTGCGAACTCAGTTATTAGTGTATATAAACTTAAGGTGATTGGCAGTAGGAATCCATATTATACTTCAAATTCTGAATTCGTCTAGTCGATGATGGAGATTCACTTAATCTTCTTGATTTAGAGTACTATTGTGTGCGTGTTGACTTTTTCATGTCATTGTTGAGTGTAAAAGGTCCTATATAATATGGTTCATCATTTTTCTTTTTGATGAAAGAGACATGAAAAAAGCAACCAAAAGACCTACTCCTTTCCTCTCAATTTATGCTACATATAGTTTGATTTGTCATGTTTCAAACATCTTTTTTTTGTTAAATTTTGTGTCAAATCAAATTACATCACAAATTAAAATAGAATAAATAATAATTTAATAACAAGTCATAAAAAATGCCTTAGTTTGTGGTCAAGCTTGGCTTGAGATAAAGGCAATTAGGCATTGACTCTGACTACTAAAAATCAATCTTTTGGCTGTGTCTTCTTTACTTGCAAGATTTTTCTACTTTCCAAATTCCTAACTTTTTTAGAACTATTTTTATATATACACATTTTATTAGTGGGAACTTTTAATTTTGTTGCCCAAGTTCAAAGGCGCTAGCGTCTTAAAACAAAACGATCGAAAAATCGGAAAAATGATTCATTCGCCCTTTTAAGAAAGGAAGATCTTTGGTTGACTGTCGTTTTCCCTCTTTTCTTCATAGATTATTAGCCTCAAAATTAATATCAAAAGCTTAATATGTAATTCACACAAACATTATTCATTTTTCAACTTTTTAAATCTATCTTTAAATATCAATTTAACAATTGAAGTTTAACTAGATTCAAATATTTTCAAGTTCTCAAAACCTGACTCAGGCATTATTATCACATTGTCATAATATGTGAAATTGTAAAGAAGTCAAGCTTTTGGTGTCTTTTTATTTGTGATTAAAAGTTAAAGGTGACTGAATATGCATGTCACACTACTAGAAATAACGTATTTTTCCACCATAAATTAATGAAATAATTGTGTTATAAAATATAATTTTTCTATTGAACCAGTTTACTAGGAAGGCGTATGGTGAAAAACAGTTTGTCATTGAAATACTCGGAAGCCTCCTAATTTCTCCATGTGAAAACACCCTATTTTTTCTTTACTCGCTGATTCAATCAAAATATATGTGGAATTAGCTACTAGACATATTATAAGAATTTTTTTAGTAGTGCCATATGCGAAAAATGATAAAATTATCGGTCCCTTATGTTTTGGAATTTGTTCAAAATGATACTTTAAATATATTTTTGAGAAGTTTATAAATATCAACATCTTATTCAAATATTCTATAAAACTAATATTGTTCAAAATGATACTTTAAATATATCTCTGAAAAGTTAATAAATATCAACATCTTATTCAAATATTCTATAAAACTAATATGCAAGAATTGAGTGAACATTTTTGCCAAGAGGATAAATAAATTGAAACTTCTGATACTATGGTTCGAATTATGACAAATTACATTAACAATATTATCCTATTAATCAAGAATTGCCCACAATTACATAGTGTTATTTTTCTCATAAAGAAAATTAAAAGAATTAATAACACCAAACTATTGGAAAGTAGAAAAGACTTCTTGCTAATTAAGTGGTTCAAGAAAATGGAAAAAGAAAAGGTACCTATATACCATGTTACTAAAATAATAAGGAATATCAATATTAAGTAAGATTAATTAGCTTACTTAGTTTAGTCCCAACTTTCTTAAGGTCACTCAATACATAAATGTCGTTGTACCATGAATTTAGATGAATGCACGCGTCGTAGGATAAATGTGTCTATTTATTTAATTTTATGATAGTTTAAATATTTATTTATACATATTCAAAATTTGATGGAAAAATGTGAATCACACGGTCCACAACAGGCACGGATGATCGCAAAGGGCATGTTGAAAAGCTAAATTGAAACGAAAGAGAGTAAGACTATACAAACCATAGTACATTAGCTCCTTATTAAATCGATGTGGGAATCAAATACCATATACAGTTATTTGCTTCAAATATAGTTTATAAATTTTTTAATTAATCCCCCAATGTGAAAACCTACCACATGCTTTTGCAGGATTTGGTTTTTCCATGTTTTCCACATAATTGGTCAAATATTCCTTGAATTTACAGATATTTGCTTGAAATATAGTTTATGATATATATTATTTTTTCTTGTTAAGAATATAAATAAAATTATTGAATCACGAGTGTCGGCAAATATTTAAAGAGCATGTTGATGGAAAATGTCAACCTTAAATCTAGGAATTTGTCCATAAATTATGTACTCACTTCAACCTGAAAAAAGATACACATGCAATTTAATTTTCTTGAAAAAAAAAATTGTTTGAAAATTACTTGTAATTTTGAGAAAGTCAATGTGTAAGAAAAAAAAAAAAGGAATTAAGAATTTCTATTTCCAAACACACCAATAAAATCATCCATTATTGCACGGTATATGAGATACCGGTTACATAGGAGAGTGGCAAGCAACATTGGAAGGAGATGAGCGAAATTTGTCTATGTATACATATGAATCCACTTGGATAGAAGAAGCCAATGTCAGCCCCGAGCATACACCCTGGGCGGGACTGACACTCGAGAACCATTGTTGGCCCCAAGCGAACCCTTGGCCTGGCTTAGCTCTTAGCGGAAGACTAAACTCAACATAACTAAACCTTTAAAAGTAAACTGAAAGCCCAAAATATAACTTAGAATGTATTAAGATAACATTCACCGGCCAAAGTGGCAACTCAAGTCTCAAAACATAAGCCAATAACAAGATAATGACAAATGAACTAACTGACTGTCTATCTATGAAGCCTCTAAAACTGAGATGGATGTTGGGACAAGACCCCAACATCCTAATGAACTAAAATGATCAAATAATGAAAAAGTGGATCCTCCGGAAGCAAGGAGGCTCACTAACAATTCTGAAACTCAATTGGATCAACGATGCGCTGGATGCTGATCCTGATTACCTAAATCTGCATCATAATAAGATGCAGGCCAACTAGCATCAGTACATTGAATGTACGAGCATGCGAGGGAAATTCTAAAACAAGACATAAGCTTGAAAGGAACTGAAAGAATATACCTGGGCTCAACTCAACTCAACTTAACTTAACTCATTTTAATGTAAAACAATAAAATAAATGCAATATAAAGAAAAACTTTTAAAACATGGATAACAACTCTGTGTATTTAGAAATACGATAGTAACTCTGTGTGTATGCAAAGATACAATATAAACTCTGGATGTATATAAAAATACAATTAACTCTGTGTATATAAAAATACAAAATACTGTTGTGGGAGTTTCTCTAACCGACAACCATCACATAAGAGTTATTGTGATGATACAATGTTTTGCCTCACGCTGCAGGGTCGTCCTATACCTTGCCAAGAGTATAGAACCTGACTACTAAGTGGATCCACTAGTCTATGCTAAAAAGCACTAAGGAATCATCTAAAAAGTAGAGAAAATGGTCTAGAACCCCCCAAACCTATATCCAAAATTTCAACTACACACTCCAACTTTACGGGTGTCCTATTACATCTCTAAACTGCATATTTCTCTATTTTCTACACACTTAAAAGGTCACACCCAGATTTGTGGTAAGTGGTGGGCTGCACGTGCGATGCCACGTAAATATATATATTTTTTTTATTAAAATATTATTATTCTACTTTTTTATTCTATTTCTCTTTTATATTTGTTTTCTTTTCTATTTCAGCCCATTCTTCTTTTCTTTTTCCTTTTCTTTTCTTTGACTACAAATTTTCTGCCATTAAAGTTGAAATTCCAAGTTCCATTTCTAAAACCTCAAAAATTTTAGTTTCTTAATCTTTGTTTGAATTATTTTCAGAGAAGTTCTCAATTTTCTTATACAAGCCAATCTTGAATTTAGAGAAAATTCAAAATTCAAATTAGAGACCTAAATAAGAAATTAGAGTAGATTACAAACCCTAAATTCAAAATTTGAAGTAGAAATGAACATTAACAACTAAACCCTACTTAATATTGAGAGGAAATTGTGAATTTTTTTATAAAAGGAACAAGGGTTAATGGGAGGGAAGAAGAAATAATGGTTTATTTAAAGGTCGAGAAGATGGAAGGAGGAATTTTTCATCAAAATTAACCTTCTAACGCGCCTAGAGGAGGTGAGAACACCTCCTATGACAGGTTAGCACTTAAGGTGTGTATAAAATACAGAAAAATAAAGTTCAGATGGGTAATAGGACACCCGTAAAATTGGAGTGTGTAGTTGAAATTTCGGGTATAGGTTGGAGAGGTTTTAGACCATTTTCTCTAAAAAGTATGACCCTTTTCTACCCATGGTGGCTACATGGTTTATGGGGGCTGGGAGGTGTTTGAAGTCTCCCTCATATTGGTGCTCAATACTACTCCCAAAATATAATACTAGCTCTTATGTTTAAAAACATACTTCATTCTGTAAACTTAGCTAAAAGGCTCATCTTGAAAATCAAAGTTTCCTCTCTTGCTTAATTGTAAAAGCATTTACTCTTTACTGAAAATTAGCACAAAGACTCTTTTGGAAATCAAAGTTTTCTTTCTCGTTTAATTATGAAAATATTTTACTCTTTGGGAATACATAGTCCCGATATACTCTTTTGAAGAAATGAACTTCAAACTTTACTCTTTATTCAACTCAAAACTCAAGTCTTAAAACAAGGTTAAAACATTTGTAAAAGACTTTTGGAAAACTATATGAACTTCTCTTGACTTGACTCTTAATTTTTTTTTAATTGACTCTTAGCTGATCCTTGAATTGAATTATGGATTGAAGGATTGTGATTTGTGATAGGAAATATCTCATGATGTTTAGGAGTGTTTTTAAATAGTTAAGCATGAGAAAAGATCAAGAAATCACTGTCTGGAAGTAAGTTCGCGATGCGAAGATGCATTTAATTATTTGATCACGAAATAAAATTTGAGGCAGAACGGTTAGTGACCACTTCTTGACGCGGAGAAAATTTGGTCAATCCTGAGGAATAGGTCCGCGACGCAGACCTGGTACCAAGATTTGCTCGACTTGTTCCTTCTTCATTTTCTAACTCCAATTTGCTTAAACTTGGTTCTTTTTCTCAATTTCTCTTTAAATTCAGATACCCAGCATATGTACACAAGAATCTAATCAAACATAACTCTAAAATCGACCTTAAACTCTCAAGAACTCCTTAATCTCATCTCAAATTCAAGAACGGAAGCAATTCAAGAATACAACTCAATAACATCAAAGTCTCAATCTTTTATGATGAAAATCATACTGAAATAAACATGTTTGGCACGTGAGTGAACGAACCCAACACTATGTGAACTCACATACCTCGTAGGATTGAATCCTTGGCAAAATCCACACTCAATTCCTTAAGATATTGACAAATCCTTGCTTCTTCTCCTCTTTTCTCCTCTTCTTTTCTCTTATCTCAAAACCCTAACTCTTTTTGATAAAGTGTAAACTGAACCAAATCAGTTTAGACCCCAACTTAATTACCAAAAATGAAATTAGTTAATAGGATAGTTAAAGGCCAAAGTACCCTACTAAAATCTAGTTTTGACTTTTTTTTATCTAGACAACCCAACGTCAAATGGGTAGATCTCCCTCATACAAACTCGAAATCGCTCAAACTTGGCGGAGTTGGAAAGATAATTCAAAGATCTTTCCTACGGTATCTTGTAGCATACCTAACTCATCATGAGCTAGGAGTTATGGTTGTTTGAAGTTGACTCAAAACTCATACTTAGCTTAATTTTGTCAATTTTTTCAAATTTAAATATTTCCAAAAATGGTTTCTTTCTAATTCCAAGTCTTTCTAGTAGCGGGGTGTTACAGCAGAATTGTTGAGAAAGATCACCAGGACCTTCTTCGGCGGATGTTCTTGAAACTCTTAGTATCAAAATGTACTTGGTCAGAATACAAGAGTGATGTACAACTCTGATGCAAGTAATTTCATTTCAACTTGTGACTAGTATGACAAGTTTTATTTTACAAAAGAAATACAACAAAATGATTCGGTACAGCTTATCATAAGGACCAGTGTTTGGTCTAAAATCTAATATTCCTTTTTACATTTGCATATTGTGAAAGCAAAATTAGATCGAAGTTTCATCAATCACTAAAACTCATCTAAAATTTACTTAACTGTACAGCTCTAAAATCCAACCATATCTTAACCTTGTGTCTTCATTGATCTTTGATTTTCAGGTTTAGCATCATGTCCCCCTGACTTCTATTGCGATGGTACCTCATTGTCATTTGCATCACATGGCATTTTGCCTCTTTCCACAGAAATTTAACCCTAAAATCAACATCGGTAAGCTGAGGGTCTATTCTGGGAAGTTTTCCCATAAATTGATGAGCACCTTATTCCTCTTTTCTACGAATTTTTCCATATCCTCTATGTCAGAAAGAAGCTTGTGAAGTCTGACTTCACTGGTTGGTTGGATTTGTATGTCATGCGGATGTATGGATGGGAGCCAGTTGCTTAGCTACCCGCAAAAACCAGTATTAAACTTAGAAACTGAATAATGTAAAGAATAAGATGGTGAAGAAGCAACAACATACTAAATCACAACAACACAAGTCAACCCTCATACACAAGAGGCTACTACCAGTGGTACTAAGGACAAAGAAGGCCAAGTAGTCCCTCCAACACAGGAGAACCAAGAGGTAGGCTAGCAAACTGCGAAATACTCAACATAGAAGGCCTAAGCCGTTTAAATTTTTCAACTACCTAGCTGGCCATCCGGAGTTCCAGCACACCATAAGGCAAACTTGGAATATAGGAAATACAAGGACATCACTGTACATGGTTTGGAGGGAACTTCACAAGCTAACGGGAACATTGATATACAAATTCACCAAGAAGCTAAATGGAACTTCATTGGACACTACTTAGGATCAATCACCAACTTGACAATCTAAATTTATCTCATGACTTGGCAGGAAAGGGTAACAGATTCACCAAGAAGTTAACATTACTAAGAAGTAAACTGAGGATCCAAGTCAATTAACTAAAGGCCAAGACATCATAGAAGAAATGATGAGCAAATTTTAGAAAAGGGGCATGATGTAGCAGATTCCTCAAATTTTAGAGACTTATCTAGTAGTTTAATAACACAAATTCATTCCAATGATACATTCAAAAATCACTCCAGCAAAGAGAGATTGTAAAAAGAAAATGATTTAATTTTACCACAATAGACAACCAGTAACACCAAGTTAGCAGAAAACTAATCTCAAACCCCAAAACAAATAGTAATCTATTTCAAATGAAATTACTAGGCAGGAAAATAGCAGAGGTTTGAGAAAAAGGTCATACTAAACGGTGAAATAACAAACCTCGAAGAACAAGGAAGAGGTGGAAGAGGGTGGGGGGTGGCAGCCAAATGTCGTTAAATCGAAAGTAACTTAGATACCAACATTAGACTCAGCTTCGGCATGCTTCAATATTAAGACGAAAATGACATACAAGCAAACTTTATAAGATGCAGGCTAAATTTAACAGAAAAAAACCAATGCCGAACAAATACTTCAATAATCTTAAATAGTTAGCTCAATGTTGGACAACAATGAAAAAATGATACACAGACTTCCAAAGTACACAAAATATTGAAAGTTAAGAACTTTGTCACAAAAACAAATTCTTGAAGACCCCATCATTCTTTTGAAGCCAAAATTTACATAAAGTGTTAAAAGATAAAAATTTTATCACATAGACAAAATTGGGGAAATTTTTTAAAGATTACCTATTTGTTTGTGTTGCTGCTGAATTATATGTTCCAATTTTTGAAACTTTCTTGTGATGCCTCCCTTCCCAAATAACTCTGTATTAACAAAGCATTTTCTTATATCATGTCAAAATGGTTATTCTTACTTCAACAACCGTTTTATCGAATTCATGTTTAAGACGCACCATTCTGCACACTTTTTTGAAGAGGCTCCCACCATTCTTGAATGTAGCTCCACACTTTTTTGAAGAGGTTATCGCCTTTCTTGAATTTTTTAAATGAGAATCACAAAGAAGAAGAAGAAAGAATGACAGTTCTATATGGGGGTAGTATATGAGCTTATCCTTTTTACATATGTACATGAAAAAATGTCATGTTCTACCCAGGTTAGTACAAAAGACATTTGGCTATATGTAGTTGAATGGTGTAATTTATATTGTTATTATAATAAAAAAAGCAAACAACAAAACCAACCAGTATATTATTAAAAATAACTAGTCAGTAGTATGTGCTTATTGTTTATAATATATAACTTAGAATAAGTTCTTTCAAGTTAATAAAATACTAGTCATTTGTTACAATTTCATACATTGATTTTTGTTGTTAAAAATCTTATTAATATATATGAAGATTCAAATAGTTTAATTCAAAATTCTAAAATATTGGACAAAGTTCATGACTCTATAAGGAAAAAATATTTTTTTTCTAAATATTAAATATTATTTTGTGATACATATAATAATTTTTTGCTAGTGATTATAAGAAAATTTTTGTTGAAGAATTAAATTTGTTGTAACTTGAAATATTGAAATTAAAATGTGTTAATATTGAAATAAAATTTAATTTATTACTGGTGATACCCAGTTTTGGACCTCCACATATAAATTAACTTTTGAGCTTCTTTAATTTCGAACGATTTGAAATAATTAGCTTTATAAAATTCAAAATATTTTTCAAGTTATTTTAAAGTAATTTTAGTTGCTTTTTATAATTTTTAAATAATAAATATGTTTCCTTATATAATTTTATATATAATTAGTACATTTTATAAATATTCGAAAATCGCCTCAAAAAGGATTTTAGTTTTAATTAAATATTGGGTTAATTAGTTTAGTTATATAGTAGTTTATATATTTTTTTGAAATAATTAATTTATAATCAAGTTAATTATTTTATTTCGTTAAAATTAAGAAGCTTGTTAACTAATTAATATCAAATCGTCTTATTTAATTACTAGCCGAATCTATCTTAACTAACTCAAATTGGCTAAGTTTTTAATCTCCTTTCGACCCGACCCCGCTTCTTATTCCACAGCAAGAACATCGAAACTCAAAGAAGAATACAACCAAAGAACCCGCAACCGACCTAGCAAGCAGCCCAAATAATCGCGACCTGCACTGAGCCCAACTCACGCGTCTGTCTCCCTCTCTCCCTTATCCTCTCAGTACGGGAATAATCCAGGTGTCTCAATCGTGTATCTTGATCGCCATGCTCTCAAGATCAAGCGGCTGTGATTTTCTTACCGTTTGAATTGATACAATTGATATCTGGCCGACCCTATTTTGAAAAGGATTCGAATTTCGAATTTGAAAAGTCCATCCAAATTATTTCCGTTTTCCCCCTCATTTTCAGCCCTATTTTCCTCTTATAAATAGCCCATGTTCATCTGCATTATTGGGGTTCGGAATGAACGGTCATTAGGGGGGAGAAAAACTTAGAAAATATAAGATTGACTAGAAATATCTGATAAAAAAAAATGAAAAGAATTATTAACGGGAACATACGAGATAGGTAGAACGATTTAGAGTCTTAGTTTTATTCTTTGGTTTGTTCATTAGAACCTGTGGTAGCTCTCGTGTGGTGGAGGAAACATCGTCTCAAGTTTGTTTGTTCCAGTCATTGCTCCGAGGAAGGTTAATTCTCTTCAAATCTTGATTTGCTTCAGTTAAAATTGTTGTTTACTTTATTTGCTGGATGAGCTTAGTATTCTCTTCTTTTAGTAATTTCATTTCCTCTAAATTTAGTTCTCCTAAGTGCCCTATATTATTTCCATTGTTTTAAGTTTATTATGAACTTTGTTAGTCAGTTTTTGTTGTTGCTGTAAATAAGAATGCCTCATTATGTGGATAATTTGATGCCATAGCTGTTAAATGTGTTGTTACAAATTTTGCATGGAGAAATTGTGAGTTTGATAATTTCATTTTGATATCTCAGTTGTCTTTGGCAGTTCTACGTTTCAGAACTAAGTGCCCTATGATGTTTTGGCCTGATCTATTTTTTTTTCCGACATGTTGTAGCTATATTTATTCCCTAATATGATATTGTATTCTTTGTGGAAGTGATTATATTGTTCTAGCTCCTGCTTATCTATTATGTGACATTGGAATATTTCATTTGGCATTATTTGAAATAGATAAGTTATTACCTATTCAAGTTGATGTTAACAGTAGCCTGTTAGGTTATGCTACTATCATATTGCACTTCTCCTATCAAATTATTATGAGCCTTGCTTATATTTCTTTCTTTTGTGATGCATGTGATGCTTCGCCGAGTCTATTTGGACTCTTCCTATTGCCTCCTTGCATTTTTGAGTATCGAGTCAGCCCTCCGGTATTCAAGAGCGAAGTGGAATTGACGTACAGGTGTTTGGAGATGATTTACGGGATTGCATACACCTAGCGTATACGAAAAATGGGAAAATGGGCTTAAAGGCCCCGAAATTCAATTTTGTATTTTGTTGTTGGGCCTAAGCCTTGTTATTTTAATTATTATCTTGTTAGTATAGAACATGTGGAAGAATTGGGGCTTTACAAAAGAAAAACATTTCTTTTATGTTAGACTAGGACATGTACTAGTTATTTAAATGGCTCAAAGGCCCAAAACAAAATTAGGCCCAAGTGCTGGTCCAGGCGAACAGAAACCAGACTTGGGCCTGAACCCTCTCTCCCTCTTTATTTTATTTGTTTTTGTATTTGTTAATTGTTTATTTGCTAGTCAATTCTAAGTTTTTTTCTGTAATTCAATTCCCCAAAAGACGAAACAACCATATCTTTAAAATCAAGCAAGTATATTTTATTTGACTTTAGAACATCTAGTACTTGAATAATATCCTTATTCTATCTCCTTTTCCCTTAAAAAACAATTTCAAAGTCCTAAGTTGTTATTTCTTTAAATTAAATATGCATATTTCTTAAAATACTTAGCCGAATAGTTAATTACCGGATAACCGCATGTTAGAGGGCATTTCGGGGGTTTTCAAACCCTTCTCGAAATGCTAATATGAACCCCGCACCCCTTTTAAATATTTTTCATTAGATTTACTGTTTTAATCTTTTGAAGAAATAGTTATCTTAATTTTACTTTAAAAATTAAGTGGCAACTCTTAAAACCAGTCTTATTTCTTTTTTAAATAAAACAATTACTATATCACTATACAATAAAATTGTAGGAAAAAAAGTGATTTTTCATTGGTGTGCGGTACCCGTATTGACATTTGACTAATCCGAATTTGTGCCGCGTAAGGCCCCTTTCGGGTTAAATACTCCCTACTAAGGATTTTTCTATACACTTGAATTTGAGACCTCTGGTTAATGGAGGAACAACCTCATCTAGTGCATCATATCTTTTACACTCTGTTTGGATCATTGTTACCCATTGTTTCATAATGTATTGTATTGTATTGTACTCTATTGTATTGTATTGTATTGTATGGTTGATACAATGTTTGGTTAGACTATATTGTTTGTTGTTGTTTACTAACATTTTTATTGTTTGGTTTGACTGTATCGTATTGTATTGTAATTTATAAATTTACTAAAATATCATTAATTATCTAGGGTAGGAGGTTTGACTAGAATTAAATAATATAAGGTAAAGGGTAAAATAGTATTATGAAATATTATGTAAAGATATAATTGGAAAAAGAAATTAAGTAACAATAGAAACAACACCAAATTGGTTGTTCCATAAAATGGGGTTTTTTCATTGTTACGTAACAACGGAATTTAACAATACAATACAATACATTTTAAGTAACAGTCAAAACAAGCATTGTAGGTATAGTAACATACAATGCAATACAATGGGTAACAATGATCCAAACAGAGTGTAAGTGGTAATAATTTTTTTGGTATGACAAAGACTTGAAAATAATATTTAATTCTATACAATTTAATTTTTTTCTTATTATCTTAAACAAGAGGTATATAGCACCAGTAATGACATGCATAAACAAACTTTAGATTAAGCTAGCATTTGATAGAAATCTTATCTTCATTTTCAGAGGCATAGTTAATAACACAAAACAACAGAGTATGTGTCTACTACATACCATGTGACTGTATAAATCTACGTTATAATTAGGGTTACTGTTATTTGAACTTTTTGACCTTTCATTAAAAGTATCTCCGTCTTTTCACACTTTCTTAAAAATTATTACTACTTTAATTATAAAATTTAATCGGTTTTTAAATTTCTAAAACCAAATCAAACCAAATCAAAAAAATAATCGTCGGTTTGGTTTAATTTTTTCAATTTTTTTGGTTCAAAAGTAATAAGTTTGTTTAGGACATACACATTTCGATAGACACAAACACCTAGTACATGAATAATTTACAAAAAAGTTATTACACGAACAAAGTGATTCATCCAATGTACCAAGTTTTAGAAACTAAAAAAACTCAATATTGTCAATAGCATAAAGTTGGTTCAATATTCTGGAGATCTCAATATCTTATTAATAGACTTTTCAATAAAATTACACCTTAAAATATTGAGAAATTACTTCTAAAAAAAACCAATATTTCATAGTCAAAACTAATCAATTATCATTTCTTTAGCAGGAGCTTTAAAATATCCAATGCTGCGTTAGAAAAAGTTTATAAAGAATAGAGAAAGTGTGATCTTAAAAGTAATGAATATTAAGGGATTTAGACTTAAAGTTTTAATAGTTAGGCTAAAATTTAAGTGTTGGGCTTAGAAAGTAGTAAAATTAAAGAATTAAGTTAATTAAAATTTACCAAAATACTTATATTTTATTTATAAATAATTACACAATTTTTATATATAACTTCTCAGTTCGGTTTGGTTATTTTTGCGGTTAATGTTTAGTAAAACCAAAACCAAGCCAAATAGTATCGATTTTTCAAAATTTAAAACCAAACCTAATCAAATCAAACCAAATATCGATTTTTTTAATCGGTTTGGTTAGGATTGTGGTTTGGTTTTATTTTATAACCATAACCATAAACATCCCTATTGTTAAGTACTAAATTAGATTTTAAAACTAAAATTTATAGGGAAAATTAGCAAACTAGTCACAATCTTTAAAATAATTACTAAAAATGTTAATATGTCAATATTTTAGATTATAAATTGAATCCTAATATAATTAATCTTCTTTCCTTTTATTTCTCAAATTAGGCCATTATTTATTTCACTATCTCGTTCAAAAAATAAAAATTCATCACCACTTACCCCTTTTTTCTAGGTTTTGCCCCAAGTCACTCTTTTCTCTCTCTTCTTTTTTTCACCATTGTTATCTCATTTCTTTGTTCAAGAAAATCAACTCTTCGAATTTCCTACACTTTATATAAAAAATCTCACAATTAATTCAAAAGATTATTCACCCATTGATAAAGTAAATTCGAAGTCAACAAGTATTTTGTGAAGTTTCTTGTGATTTTGTTTTCATATTCACCAAGTATTTTGTATTTCGGATTTTCCGTGTTTTAATCCGTATTGTTTGATTTTTTTTTGAGAGTTTGTTTTCATATTTATCAAGTATTTTGTGAGATTTTTCTCTTTTATATATTTCAGATTTTTCGTCTTTTAAGCAATATTGTTCGATATTTTTGTAATTTTGTTTTCATATTTGAGATTTAGTAGATTGTAGAAATCTACATTGGCATTCATACATCACATATTGTTTAATTTTTTATACATAGAGGAGGAGGAGGAGGTTGCAAAAATTGTATTCATAGTAATTTTTTTTGTCAATTATCTTTCTTTTACTCAGCATTTGTATTTGTATTAAGAACATTATATTTCTTTTTTAGTTTGTAGTCATTCCAATATGTATGTCAAATGGATTTGTGTTTTTTAAGCATGTATCCTATTTTTTTCATAGTTAATTTGTATTTTTTTTTTAGAATATTGTATCCTTCCTCAACGGATTGTATTATTTTCGCTATGTATGCTACTCTATTTTTTTTTATCAGAATCTTGTATCCCTATTTCTTTCATAGTTAATTTGTGTTTTTTTTAAAAAAATAATACTGCATCCTTCCTCAACAGATTTTATTATTTCCACCGTGTATGCTGTTTTTTTTCCAGAATCTTGTATCCTTTCGTAAATCATATTCATATGTAATGATTGGATTATATTGGGATACAATCATGTAATACAATTTCAGTGGAATACAATTTTAGTTTTCATTACTAAAGTAATATACTAATTTTAATTTGAATGGTAAATTAAATACATAAAACGTAAAAATTATTGGTATACAATTATGAAGAAAACATAATAAAATTTTTCTATTTTCTGTTATTAAATAATTGTATTCTTTTAAATCAAACAAATAAAAGAATACATAAATCAGATACATAACAAATTAAAATATTGACATTTTAAATAAATATTAAAAGTGTGGCTAAGAGGCCCTATTAAATGTCAAAATATTGACATTTTGAAAATTTTCCCTTTATTTATATATTCAAAAGATCCAAATATATATACAAAAATATTTTAAGTTAGTAATTTTTGGGCCCATTTGGGCCCTTCTTTACATTGGTTGTAGCTTTGGGCCTTATAAGTGGTTGGGCTACAGCCTTAATGGGCTGCAAGCCCACTACCCTTACAAACCTTTTATCCTTTCTGAAAGTTATTGCTCTACTAGTAGTAATATTTTGGGAAAATTTCATAAGTAGCGCTATTAGTACTTATTTTGGCAAAAACGTAGCGTAATATATTGTATCCACGCGCATATAATCTAGTTCTAACGGATGTAGTATATCATTTTATTTTTTGTATATATATGTGGCCAATTGTATATGCATATAACCATTTCGAAAGCAAATTTCAGATGTTGTGATCAACTATATATGTATGTATGTGTTTTCAAAGCATATTTGTTGTCAAAAATAGAAGAACGTGAATGTACGTGAAGACATCATGGTATGTGTGGCCAACTGGATCAATATATGTGTTTTCTAGTAACCTTCAAAAATAGTCACTTCGATGAAGCATATCGATTTTCCAACAGCTAATTGAACATCGATATTATTATTTTTAGAAACCGCGACAAATAATTTGAAAAGGAGAGATTAATTTATTGTTTTCTCCAATTTGTGGTTATGTACTTATCATTATGTCTAATCTTGCTTCCAGCTAGCTGATTTCTCATTAATTATTGAGATTATGGAATTCAAGCGTGATTATTACAAGGAAAAGCTTCCCATCAATCAAGGTCACAATAAGACATGCACAAGAAACAATAAACAATCATTTTACCCATGCATTTGGTAGAAATGTTATAGCTTTACATGAAAAAATTGTACTTCCTCCGTTTTAAATAGAATGACCTAATTTGACTTGAAACGGAGTTAAAAAAAAAAAAGATTTTTTATCTTGTGGTTCTAAATTAAAGTTATGTCAAATGTACCAGAATACCCTTTAATTTTGTGGCCTTAAACATGTCACGTGGAAAATTGAAGTTAATGTGTTGCCAAAAAAGGAAATGGATCATTCTTTTTTAAACACACTAAAAAAGGAAATTAGGTTTTTTTTTTTTGAAACAGAGGAAGTAGAATAAAGTTAATAATCAGTTTGGTACGGTTCAATTTTACCTCATCCTTGCTTGGTTATGTATTGAAAGGACATTAGTTGGATATTTTTCCATAGTGAGAAAGAGAGTAATTAAAGAGAAGCAACAAAAATAGAGAGACAATGACAAATAAGAAAGCTAAACAAAACAAGATCCAGTGGTATATCCTAAGTTGAACCCTATAAAGGAGACCAATTGATTGTGAGTATTCATTTACTTTTTCCCACTCATAAAACTATGTTTCCATTGTGTATATTAACACTGACATGATGTTTACTTGATATAAATTTGGCATTTCATTAGTTAAACTATAATTATATTTTATAAAAAAAAAGTAGTATGCCAATGAATAGAGGACAGAAAAACAAATAGCAGTTAAAAGTCATTTACAACCACTAACATATTTATCGAGCAGAAAAGTTATTTTCAATAGACAATCGATTTTAAAAAAATCACCAACAATTCAAGTTGGTAATTTCAAGTAGTTTCTTTGTATAACTAACCCGGTATCTAGCTTGATTATTAATCTGGATTTATGTTGTGTAAAGTTTATTTAAGAAGAAAGTATTTTCTATTGGAAATTTGTTCATTTAGATCTCAAATATTTCAAATAGTTACATACATTTGAAAGTTGGTTCATTTATTGTTTTGAAATATGTATAATAAGGATTTGATTGATACGATCATAACAATCGACATAACACGATACAAAAGTCTTTTGAGAATAGTCTATTTATTCTATCTCTTATAATCGATTGATTAGTTGCCCATTTAATTTTTCCTATAGCAAAGTTGAAATATTCTATGCTTAACAATAAATAGTTAAGTTATAAACTTAAATTAGAAAAAAAAAAGGGAGGACAAAAGTGAGATAAATAGAAATAACCTTCTAAGTTTGTAAGACTAACTTTTGAAATCTAACAAACGTGAACATATTATATTGAAATCAAATGACACCAATTATAAAGTGAACAATAAAAGTAAAAAATGAAAAAAGTGAAAAGAGAAATCATGAATTGTAATGCAATGGTGGGACTATTTCAGCTTTAACCAAAGACTTCAGGTTCGAGCCCAAGGTATAAAGAAATTCTTATTGGAAGCGTCATTTCAAATAGACTCTGCAAGCTGCAGTACACGATCCAAATTTAATCGGTTTTGGACACTAGGTGAAAAAAAAGAGGCACTTATCAACTATAGGCTTCTAATTCAAGAAAAGCACACATCAACACACGTGTTGGAGATAATTGGAAGTGAATTATTTGGTTCATATAATCATGTTGCTATATTTGTTTTTACCAAAATCCATGGCACTATCAGATCTAATGGAGTAATCAAATATGGTTCTCCTTTTAGCAAGAAATTAATTACTTTATCTCCATCACTTTCCTTTTAATAATTGTAATTAGAGTCTTCTAGTTTTCTTAATTCCCTTTCAAACAAGTTATTAGTAGTTTATTATATCTTATCTGGATTTGTTACTTTGTAATTGTCTTGTTGGTGAAAGGAGATGGTTGTATTAATCACTAGAAGGCTCTAGTTTAGATATTTGTTCTTGTAAATCTTTTTTTCTTAGCGGAAGCGTATAGACGATACTCAATTTTGAAATACCATTTAAACTATATTTGTACTGTATATAAATTTTTAAGTCTATTTGTTTCATGCATGTAATATCTGAAGTTTCACATTACTAAAGTTCAAGCACATATGATTAAGTGATTTTAGTTTATAAAGATGTTTAAGCATATCTAAATTAGACAAAATAACACTAATTGACTAGGCTTGATACCACCACTATTTTTTGTGTTTAATTTGAGCTACGCTCCCAAATGACATATATCTTTTGATCATGGTAACTAAGCTAGTGATGAGAAGTTAGCATTAATTTAAATAGTTGCCCACTCAAAAAATAGCTGAAAGTATATTAGCTAGTGATTATAAATATTTTTGATCAAGCGGCGAATTAGTGTTACCTCTCCAAAGAAAAATAAGGCAACAAGGAAATTCATCACCTACATAATATAGATTCCATAATTAGATAAAACACACCAAACTAATATCTTTCCTAGATTTACTTCATTGGTGTAATCTTGTAGAAAAAAGTTCCAACTCTACCTTATCTTATAAATATAAAAAATATAAACAATAGACTAGATCAAAATGAAAAAAAAGTTACAACTCATTCAACAAAATCTAAATGAAAGTAAGATTCATAAAAGTCTTATAGAAAAAAGAGAGTACAAAGTTTACTGCATGATCTTTCACTTCAACAAAACTAGAAATACATAATCTATACATATATAGTTCACCCCCATCCATATCTTTAATTTGTCTTCCCCATACCCCAATAGTACATTAAAACAAACCAAAAATACATAATTATACCCATATTTCCTCCTTCCAAACTCATCATAAAAAACTAACTTCTTATGTCTTCATAAGAACTTATGATCATATACTAATGCATATATAATTCAACCGGAACATAACAGGTACTCAGTGAAATAGTCGAGACAGCACAAGTTGATCAGGATGCCACGGTTTAAACCCTAAGCAAATAAAGGCTAAGTTCAGGACCACCATGACCATCAGGATTCATCATGTAAAAGGCCTCAGAATCTTTTGACCCAACAACTCTTTCAAATTTAGCTCTCATATACATTAATTCACCTTCTAACCCAATTCCATCACCATCACTTGGTAAAACTCCAGCACCCATTGAAACAGGCCCAATAGAGTTCAAAATCTTCCATTCATCAGGCCCACATTCTCTTTTCATTGCATAGCCACATTTTTTACCATTACAATATGTCCTCCAAATTGGCTCTTCTAGCAATTTCACCCCTTTTTTCCCAGTCCTCTTATCTGATTCTAATGCAATTCTAACCAATCCTGAAGCCATTTCTCTAACTAAATGACTTGTAGGAGTGGCCATTTCTACAAAGAATGCTGGGCCCAATTTTGGATCTTCTTGAAATGCAAAATGAACATGTCCTCTTCTATAACCAAATAAAGTACCAACAACTTTACTTCCAAGCCCTATTTGTGCTCGGCTCTTACCAAAAGTAAGAGCCGAACGAAGCTTAGAAACTGTCGTGTTCGACAGTTTCTTGCTTACTGTAGATGCATTCGCTGTCCTCAAGGACAGCGAATGCATCCCAAAATACTCTTCCTCGCCTCTGAGGGAGGAAGAGTGGAAATCATTTAAGTAAACTTCATCATCATACTCTTCATCTTCAACTTTTTTCTTGAAATTGAAGTACCTTCTTGAAAAAGAGAAGGACTCATGGTGGTTTTTAGCCATTATTGTTCTCATTTGTTTTGAAATTTGAAGTAAAACAAAAGAGACAAAGAGAAGTTGAGGAAGTTGGGAAAATATGAGAAGTTGTTTTTGACTCTTTTATGTTTTTTTGGGGTCTAATATTGTGGTTTTTATGGGGTTTGAAAGTGATTTTTTTTTTTTTTAAAAAATATATATATTTTTTGAATCAATTTGTTGGACTTTGGGAAATAAAGGAATTTTAGTAGCAGAGAGAATCCTGACAAAAGAAGGTGAGCAGCCCTACCTAACTGTATCAAGAAAAAATGGAGCACAGAGAACAAGAGAATGTGAAATTGGGAAAACATATAAGTAGTAGTGTTGGATGGTAAAGATTGAGGGAAAAGGATCTAGTTCCGTCATTTTAATTTATTTGTCTTATTCTGACTTGATACGGAATCTAAGAAAACATAAAGAAGGTCATCATAAACTAAAACTTATGCCAAATGTATACATATTCGATAATCTGGTGGTTTTAAACATGTCATGAAATTGAAATTAAAGAGTTGACAAATAAAAGAGACATTCTCTTTAATACAAACTAAAAAGGAAAGTATGATAAATAAATTGATACGAAGAGAGTATAAGACAAGATCTTTTTTGATTTTTCATTCGGTTCATATTGAAGCTCGACTAATCTAAATTCATGTCGTGTAGAACCTATTAGAGAGAAATGCTTACTAAAAAAGATATTCATATTCAAGACTCTAATCCGAAATCTCTGATTAAAGAAGGATGAGTGTTATCTATTGCACCACATCTTGGTGGTGTTATCTTTTGTTTTTATCAAATGGTGTTGTAGGTTGTATTAATGGTGGTGTTTAAATTAGTTTGTATGCACCTGGTCTATTCGATTTTGAACCGCCCTATGTAGTACACTCATAAGGAATGTTTGTTAATTAGACACTTCATTACTTAGTGTAATTCTGAAACTTAATGGTGTCTATAAATATACCATTATGAATATTGAAAAACATGTACTAAAAACCTAAAAGCAGCTAAATTTACGATTAAATATGAAGGATTTTTAGATTGTGAATAAAGAAAATTAATTTATTTTATGTGAATTTCTGATTATCGATAATATGTATTATATTTACAATACGAGAACTTAGTACATCGAAACGAACGTTATAAGTGACATATATATTGAAAACAACTAAAGGACAGGTGAAAGGCCAAAACCAAACACACACCCACTAGGGACTTTTGCAATTCAAGATTTAGTAATTAAAATTCAAAGATAGAAAAAGAAAAACTCAAATAATGTTTGCACATAAATCTATGAAATTATATAGGGACCATTTAGCCACCATTGTGTTGTGTAATTTTCTTTGCTTGAATTTTATCAGAATTATTAAATTATATTATTTGAATTTAATTCTATATACATGTACTGTGTACTACTACTATATATGCAGTAACAGAACCAGTAGGCGTGGTCTAGGAGCCACAGTATAGTACTACTAAATTGACAATAGAGTATTTGAACCGGATTTAGAATTTAAATTTAACAGGAATAAATTCACTATACTATTAAATTTTTTAGTTCATATTTAATATTTATTAAAATTTTAATAATTTTTTACATAATATAACATTTATGAGCCATAACAATTTTTGTTTCAATTTACGTGGCATATTTATCTTTTAGTTTGTTTCAAGAAAATGTCATTTTTTAATAATTAGAAAAATTTTACTTTAAAATTCCTTATTTATTTTTACTGAAATGATTTATAGTCTTATAAATGTCCAAAATTTATATATATTATAACTTTCAAAAGATATTTTTTTAAAAAAACTTTTTCTTATGTCAAAGCAAATGGTATTACATAAACTAATATGGAGACTGCTCCACTCTTAATCAAATATCTTAGATTTGAAACCTGAATATGGAAAAAAAAAAACCTATTGCAAACGTCATCCTCAAATAGATTTTACAGTGCACGATTTAAATTTAACGAGTCTCAAATATGAACTCCAAACGCGGAACGGAAAAAAAAGCACTAATAGGAGCACTCAAAAAATATATATCAAGTCATGTCAATCAGAATGGTAGGTATTATCAAATGTGAAATTGCCACATACATAACAAGATAGCCATTAATAAGATGAAACAATAGTGTCAGCAGTGTTCTCAAAAAGAAGCAAACAATGTCAAAAAGTGATGTAGTAATCATGCTTGTTAACATTGAGCCAATAAAATCTTGGAAATGGCTTATCAATTAGAGACTATGGTAGACAGTTTATAATGGTTAATACAAAGTCTTCCCTATTGTTGAAAACATATAAATAATAAATATAACATATGGTTTAAAAGTCAATAAGATTCTTGAAATATTTTCCTCCACCGACTGTTCAATTTGCACCACATGTGAGGTAGCCAGTAAATAAACATATATATATATAGGGTCAAAAACTTTGTTGAATTTAATTCTAGTTACACCACTAATAAATCAACAAGTGGTTAGTTATAATGTTTAATTTTTTAAAATATATAACGATGGTGTTCAGGTTAACTTGTGTGTATTTTAATTCGGTCTACAAAGTTTTTGCTACCTTCCACCCGTATAGACATCAACTGAAGTGGAGCAACGATTTGAACTTTCACAACAAAAAGAACAAGAATTAGCCACAAACAATTTTATGTGGCTAAACAATATAGTCGCTAATTTTATTTAGCGACAAATTTTCAAAAAAATATGTTAGCTACGAGCAATATCAGCAACATAATAGTAATGAAATTTATAGCTAATTTCGATTTTCTATAGTATTTATGAATTATATATTTGAGGATAGCTACATCAGATATTAGTGACTTGATTCTACATTTAATTATTGTAAATAGTGAATTTCTATATACAAATATAGGGGATTGTAATATAGCTCGATCGAACCCATATGTCGGCTTCTACCTCCATTTCTTGTACCGCATAACTTTATCCGTCAAAACTTGAACATATAAAAAGAAATTACTAGTGGTTTTTTTAAATAAATTTATTATTAGGGGGAGAGGGGTGTGATTATGGTACCTAAATGTCACGGACCAACTAATTTTCATCTACAATCAACAACTAGGAGATTAATTAAGGACAAAAGTATATATTATGTTGAATAAGCTAGACATGTCAAAATCAAGACCTAAAACCAAAGAGCTCAAAATCCAATTAACAATCTTGAAAATATCTTATAATTGATAATAGTTAGGTGATGAGTAAGCATGATATTGCTTTATATGGAGGATTAAGAACTAATTTTTGAAAGATGGCGTGTTTAAGATATAACTACTTTTTAAATATTATTAAGAGTAATAACCTAAAAGTCTCCCCTTGATGATGTACAAACTAATATTGATCCAAATTGGAAAAGTTACATAATTGTTGCAAATATTTAGATTGTATTTATGATATACAATTACAATTTCCAAAAAAATATGATACGTAGTGATGTTTTGAGTGTAGTAAAAATGCAATACACATTTGCACCGATACCATGTTAATACAACTCTTTCACGCATTTTCAGCGGATAAATCTGATATTTGCTGCCTGAATACAACTCTTTTGTTGATACAACTGATAACGGTTGCTTGAATACAACTCTTTCGGTGATACAACTATACCCGTCTGATATAGCTCTTCCACATGATACGGAACTTGTCGCCTGAATATAACTTTTTCGCTGATTGATATAAATGATACTCGTTTGATATAGCTCTTCCGCCTAATACAATAATTGTAACTAAGTTTTATATTTACGCTATAACCTAAAGCTATTTATGAATTTTTTTCTTCTTTCTTGAATTTGACAAGTATTTTAAAAGTTGAGTTTCAATAACTTTCTTAGTATAGTCGAGAGCAAATAAATAGAATTGGGAAGTCTTGTCCTTCTTTAGGATGACTTGGATCAATTGTTTGTTAGAAATAATATATAGCAATACATTCTAAATTTTGCAAAGTTCTCCTAATACAATACAATTTTTATCTAATAGAAGTTTCATAATGAATCTTCCTTACATTTTAGGGACTCAGCGTCTTCGTTGAGATTTTGCCTTGCTACACTCTTTCACAGTCCAAGCTCAATTACAAGGTATTGTCTGCTTTAGCCCGACTTTTCTAAGCAACCCTCAAGGCCTTTGAACCTCGCAATCTTGGAATTTTAATCGACTCAAGACACCTCATGTTATCAGAAATTTACACACCAAAGGATGCTGCAGAGGTGCATAACAACAGAATTCATCAACATTTCATATTAAATAGAGCTATTATATTACTACAAATAACATAGCATATTCAAGAATCACTTGCCATTACAAAACCAAAACACTAGTGTTGGGACAGTCCGGTGCTCAAAGCATTCCACTATTATGTAGAGTCTGTGGAAGGACTATACCACTAGAGGGAGTAATGTAGACAAACTACCCTAACACAAACATCAAGGATTGATTCCACAGCTCGAACTCGTGATCAGTCCTAGCAACATCGAATCCTAAATACTTAGCAAAACAGTTAACTATCAAGTAGTTGGAAAAGGATTGAAGCCACTTTGGACCATATCTTCTAAAGGACCAAAGAGTGGTTTAGGTAGATTGTTCCATTCATACCAATCCCAACCAGCACATTTCTCAGGTTCAAGTGTTTCAGGCTTCTGGTTAACATCAGCAGGGACTGCTCTGATGAATACGCAAACGGTGTGAACTTTCTCTGAGATGACATTGTTAGTCACCGTTAGATACTCGGTTTTATCAATTATCAATCCTGTTTCCTCCTTCACCTCCCTCGTTGCGCACTCTTCAAAACTTTCCCCTGTAACAAATACATGATCAACGTAAATGAACGTGTTCAACATGTTTTGAGCCTCGCTTCAGAGCTTAAGCGCACTTCAAGCGTGCCTTTAACAACACTGGACAACTATTTCTCAGAACCATGAGGCTTCTATCAAATCAAAGTTCCAGCAGCATCAGTTAGGCTAGGCTATGAACATGATTACTTATATACATATTATGTTTTCAAATATGTCTTGAATTAAACAGAACCGAGTAATCCTTCCGTTTCAATTTGTTTGACTGGCTTTCCTTTTAGTTAGTTTAAAAAAGGATGTCTTTTTTCTTTTCAGACAACTCTTTAGTTCTAACTTTCTACGTAGCATGTTTAAGACAACCCAATTAAATGACGTTTTGGTACATTCTACATTTCTTTAATTAAACACCATAAGATTCAAAAGTCTTCTTTACTATCTTAATCTTCGTTTCAAGTCAAAATCAAAAAAACAAACTTCTACCGCTTGTGATAAGCAACAACTAGAGGACATTCAACTCATGCATACTTTCTAGGTGAAATGGGCAGCTATTACTCCCTTGGTCCCAATTTACATGGCACAACTGAAATTTTGAAATTCAAACTGCTAAACTTAGATTGTGAATTCAAACATAGAAGTTTTAAGTTTTTTGAAATAAAATATAGTATATATTTAGAAACAAGGTAAAAAGTACTATAAATCACACTAATTAACTACGAAACTATATTGCAATCAGGCAAGATATTTTTCCAAATAAAGGTGATTGTTTTAGTTTTTGCAAAAAACTAAGTTTTTTCATACTCCAATTTTTCTTCTTTTCAGTTTAATAATCTAGCAAAAAATCACTTAAAAATTTAGATCATCTAGCAAATAAATCATAACTAATATATGAATTTAAGCTTCGATAAACAACAGGAATATATTTTAAGGTACTCACCGAACTCCAGGTGGCCGCCGGGAAGTGCAAAGGTGTTATGGCCGACGGCGGAGAGGCGTTTCCCCAACAGAACTTTACTTCCTTTCAAAAGGAACACCGCTACGCAAACTTTTGGAATCGGAGGTGATGGTGGCGTTGTGGTGGCCGGTGTTTGCTGAACGCCGTTTTCCATTTCTCCGGCACCGGAATAAATTTAACGGGAAGGCGGATATTGCGTGTGGAGTAATTCTATATTTGAAAATTTTGTAATTGGGTCCCGCCACTAGTAAAGTAGGCCCAATAATAAGAAGCTCTTGGGCTTTTTTAGACAGACCAGCCCATTCAAACTTGTGTGGATGGGAGGTTTGCACAAATAGACTATTTTGTGTCATTATTTAAATTGTAACCTCATTTAAATTATCCGTATAATCTAAATACACAACATATTTTACCATATTCTTAAAAATTTCCTATCATTTGAAAAAATGACAAAAATTTCTACTCTCTCCTATTCTCGGATTCATCACTTTTTGCGATGTATCGGTCGAATACATCACTTTACGCAATGTTATCGAGATGTTGACGAAATTGATACGCAATGTATCGAGATGTTGAGCGATGTATCCAAAATCGAGACTGAATGTATCGGGACGATTTGAGATGTACCTGGATTCCATCAAATATAAGGGATTTTTGTAATTTGGAAAAGAGTCGAGATAGTATACAATTAGCTCTTAACGCTACGAGATTTGTGTAAAATTCCCAAAAAAGAAACTTTTGGATCATCTTACGAGTCTTAACGGATCGTCATAAGTTCTAATGGATACAACTAAAATAAAGAAAAAGATGTTCGATGGCACGTGCATGCCTTTGAGCACGATATTTGTTAAGTATTTTCTTGCCTCTTTAAAATCTATTGACTCAGTTAAAACAAATTGTAATTAGGATATCGTCTAAATATAATTTACTAACAAATTTAAGAAACAATCGATGAATGTACTTAACCATTTAGGAAATTTACATTCTTTATTCCTCATAATTTGGGAACTTTAAGTAGTGTAAAAATAAAATAAAAAGGGATAAGGAAAAAGGGGATGGAGGAAGAAGATTTAAAATGGCCTTGATATAAATATATACCATTCAATATTATTACATGAACTTGCACTGAATAATGAAGTTTGTTGTTTATAATTAAAAACAATCCAGTAACTAATTAAATGTGTTATAAAATTCAGCAATACATTCAGAATTCATAAATTTTAAATTCTAACTGCGACTTGCTCTGCTGTTATAACTTCAAGTTAGGGTACTATGGTGCGTTTACATCTTTCATAATTTTTGCAGCGTGTGACTGTTGGAGGAGAGCTTATACAATTGCCATACACCTTCTCGTTGCATACAGTCACTGATCTTTGTGCTGAACGAAAGGCTAAATGTTGTGGTGCTGCTATTTTAATTAAAAAAAAAACATTGATTATTATTTTTCGAAATCAAACAGAACAACACTTTTCTATTTCTAAAAATAAATTATAAATTTCTCATTAGACGTTTAATGACAAGTTTTTATAATCATAATTCGCAAATATCTCACTGTGTGATTCATGCTCACGACCACAAAGTATTTGATATCGTTTAAAAAAATTCTTTAAAAATTGTGTCTAATCAAATATCGTTGCGTAAATTAAAAAGGGTCATTTGCATTTTTCCCTATATTTTGTGCCGGTCTTTAATCGATGTCCCTCAAGGTAAAAAAAATAAAAATCGCAAGATATAAATTCATATTTGTACATAATAATAGTTTATAAGTTATGTTTCGCGCTCTTAAATAACTTTTATCATGTTATAAATGCAAAAATTAAAATTCGACTTATTCAAATGATAAAAATTAAAAATGGACTCGTTTGAAAGTAAAATGATGCAATTAAATGAAAACAACACTACACATATGCCACACATATTAATATTTAATAGTAGTTCGCATTAGGGGGTGCGAATTTTTAAAAATTAAAATTAAAATATTTGATTCTCGAATTTTGAATTGTGACACGTAAATTGAGAAAGGGTTCAAGCAAAAATTTACCAGGCGGTTGTTGAATAGTTGCTGATGGACCTGGTTTAGGTCGATGAGGTTGTGTTGGCATTTTACTATTTCCCGGACCTATTATTCAAATAGAGTTTATATATATTATGCTATCATAATAATCAATTTTTCTCAAATATAAATAATTTGATCGTAGAAATACATAGAATTTAAATTCAATTCAAACGTAGAATTTTTTTTTTTGGGGCCACGGAGGGGGGGGGGGGGTGGATAAGGGGTACGAATTTTCTTCCCATTTGGTCAAATTGATAAATAAAAAATAATTTTTTTAATCTGTCCAAATTTTGGCATCCACTTTATTTTCAATAGCCTAATTATTTATAGTATGTTTGATCAAGTTTGAAAAATTATTTATTTTAAAAAGTATTTTTATTGAAAGTGTTTGTTAATATATATATATATAAAGCAATTTGTATTAGACTAATTAATTTAAAAGACTAGTTGATTTATACTTTAGAGTGATAGCTTATGCTTGACTATAATTTGAAAAATGTTTTCGGAAAAAAAATTGAATTTTTGTCGTACATGACTTATTTAAGGAAAAAAATGCTTTCCAAAGACATTTTTTGCATATTGAAAATTGAAACACGATACCTCAAATTAAAAGTAAAACCCGTCACAATAAACAGAATAAGAAAACAAGAATAAAGCAAAAAAGTAAATGAAAAGAAAAACTGTTTATTAGTCCAAATTAAATGCCATCGTACTAATGAATTTATTTACTTCCTTCAACTGAAAATTTAGGGGAATTTTTTTTTTAAATACATTAATGTGAAGGGATAAATATAATTTTTAAAAAGAGTTTTATTTATGCAAATATGTCGATTGGAAGTTGGAACAATCAAACTCTCCTCCTTATAATACAAATGATCTTTATGTTTTATCTAACATAAAAAATTGTTATTCAGTAAATAATGAACAGTTTTTTTAAATTTTCATACTTTATATATCAATCAGAAAAGCGAAAAGATAAAACCTGATAATATTCTTCGAGAAGCCATTGTTGATGATAGACAAAAAATTAATACAAACAATATCAAAGTGAATGCTTTGTAATTCATGGTTTCAAAAAGCTATGGAGGAAGAGAGGAATAATATGTTGGTGTTTTTTTGGTTTAATCAATAATATTCTTATATAAAATTTTCCTCAAGAGAAAAATAAATAATTCAAACGTGTGGACTAAATCCTTTAGGATATTAGAAAACTCTCACTTCGTTTATTACCCATTTTATGGTTCTTCACTTTTGAAGTCTTCCCTGGACTAAACATTTATGACACTTTAGTTTTTGTTTTTTCATTCTCAGTATCTGTATTGAAGTTCGACTAATTTAAGTTCGTATTGTGTAGGCCGGCTCATTCAGGAAAAATGCTTTTTATCAAAAAAAATTTTATATTGATAATTCAAAATCAAAATCATTAATTAAAAAAAAAAAAAAGCAATTTCATCCGCTACACCGCAGCCTTTTTTGATTCATGAGTCTACTCTTACGTCTTCTGATACTGATATGTTGAACGATTCATTACTCAATTAGCCTTTTTTTTGCAAGAACATGTAGAATATATTAAGGTAAAGTGATTTTATATTTTGTAGAAATTAACAATGTTTTTTACTTTCAAATTCTTTTTTTTTACTTAGTTTAGAGAGTTGAGTTTTTTCGCTAAAAATAATTTTTAAACAGCAGCAAAAATATATTTTTCAGAAGCAGAGCAAATTATTTTTTTGGATTTGTGGTCTTAAATTAAAGATTATCAAATGTATCAAAATGTCCTTTAATCTTATTGTCTTAAACATATTGCGTGAAAAAATTGAAATAAAGAATTTCCGTAAAAGGAAAAAGACATTTTAAAAAAAATGAAAATTAAGAGTTGTAAAAAAAAGAATTCTTTTTTAAATGGAATAAAAAGGAAAGTATGACAAATAAATTTAAACATAGGAAGTAATTAATAGGGGTTATATAAGAAATTACATTTTTGAATTATTTCTTAAGAGATTCGCCAAGTCAAACATGAAAAAATAAAAATGTTCAGATGAAGTAGCTCCTACTTATCTAGTTTGAAAAATAAAAAAATAACAGATTACTTAATTTCTAATTTATTATATCATTAATTATAATTATTTTTCAATGCGTTGATCAAAATATCACATATATCATATTTAAAAAAAAAAAATATAATAGAATTATTATTTTATTTATTATTTGTCAAAAATATGTTAAATTAATGTGGACAAATAAAAAAAATAATACTATGGAGTCTTCATGGCCGTTGACCAAGTCAACTGATAGCGTCTCCTCAAGTGATGTAGTTTTGCTCCAATTATATTACAATTGGGTCCACCCACGGAAAATAATCTATCGGAGACTTTAAAATAGCAAAGTTTGATGTTTTTATCTTCATCTATTCAATCAAGATTTCATTAATGTGCTCGTCTCGAGCTATACTAATTCTATAGATTAATAGCTCGCATGAGCATGTCTTATACTTCTTCGAATATATGACATGTTTCAGATTTCAAATTGTAAATAAGTTTTATTTATCATATGTTTTTTTAAAAAATTTAAAAAGTATTTTGAATTATCAATTATTTTAATTTATAATACTTTTTACATAATTCTCAAAAATATAAAATTTATTAAAATTTTTAAAAAATTTCATATCCAAATTCACATAATTTGAAACAAAGGGATTTTTTCTTTGCATTTTAGTTCCTTTTTTTTTCTTTCATATTTGATACTACTAAAATTCCTACTCTCTGTCGTTATTTTATTTATATAATTTTTTTTTTGGTAAAATTATATTTATATAGTTAAATTAAATATGTATATTAAAACTAATAATAAAGTAGATGAGGTACAATAGTATGAATATATTGAATTGATTATTCTACTATTCAGTAGATATACGATATTATCAAAAGTTCAACATGTTCAATGAAAAGAACTTAAAAATTGAATTCGTCAAGTTATTATTATTAATTTTTTTTGTTATTAACTCAACTTCACCATCAAAATACATTCTCCAAAGGTAAATGGATGTTTGGCTTGAAATCAAACACGTCTCGTAGAGTCTTATAAAATTTCGATATCTACGAAATGTTTTGAAATACTCACTATGTCATCAAAAACATTATGATATTTTTTTTATTTGCAAGTCTCTTAAAGTAAAACATCAATTAAGCGAGTGTTTGACTTATTTATTCTTATTATATTTTAGATATAATCTTTCTTCATTGAACATATTCACTTTATTTATATGTCATAATTTATGTGTTTATAGTCTTTAAGAACAATTACAATTAAAAACAATTAACCTGAGAAAAAAAATATTAATTTTATCTTACATTTCTAAAATTTTAAGAGAAATTTTTTTAACCAGTACAACATGTATTTTGAGACAGAAGGAGTATAAAAAGGACCATTCACAATAGAAAAAATTGAATTATTTTGTGTTGCATCCTCTTTTGGGAGATAATTAATGAAATAAAATGTACCCATCCAGTACAAAGTGGAGTTCTAAAGTTTATAAACCATCTAATTAATTATCTAAAACATTGGTAATAATAATACTACATAATTTATTGATCATTTTAACATATGTTATAATTCTTGCAGAGATCCCTATTTACTTGACGACGTATACAATTTTCTAATTCTTGTCGATCCATTCCACTGCATGCCGTTGGGGTTGCTGCAAAATAACAAGTTAACAATAATAATAATAAAAATAATAATAATAATAACAATAATAACAATAATAATAATAATAATAATAATAATAATAATAATAATAATAATAATAATAATAATAAGAACAAGAACAAGAACAAGAACAACAACAACAACAACAACAACAACAACAACAACAACAACAACAACAACAACAACAACAACAACAACAATAATAATAATAATAATAATAATTAATAATAATAATAATAATAATAATAATAATAATAATAATAATTAATAATAATAATAATAATAATAATAATAATAATAATAATAATAATAATAATAATAATAATAATAACAATAAGAACAAGAACAAGAACAACAACAACAACAACAACAACAACAACAACAACAACAACAACAACAACAACAACAACAATAATAATAATAATAATAATAATTAATAATAATAATAATAATAATAATAATAATAATAATAATAATAATTAATAATAATAATAATAATAATAATAATAATAATAATTAATAATAATAATAATAATAATAATAATAATAATAATAATAATAATAGTTTTTGCCGCCTGAATACAACTCTTTTGTTGATACAACTGATAACTGTTGCTTGAATACAACTCTTTCGGTGATACAACGATACCCGTCTGATATAGCTCTTCCACATGATACGGAACTTGTCACCTGAATATAACTTTTTCGCTGATATAAATGATACTCGTTTGATATAGCTCTTCCGCCTAATACAATAATTGTAACTAAGTTTTATATTTACGCTATAACCTAAAGCTATTTCTGAATTTTTTTTCTTCTTCTTGAATTTGACAAGTATTTTAAATGTTGAGTTTCAATAACTTTCTTAGTATAGTCGAGAGCAAATAAATAGAATTGGGAAGTCTTTGTCCTTCTTTAGGATGACTTGGATCAATTGTTTGTTAGAAATAATAGCCCCTATTTAGAAAATAATTGGACTAGCACAAACAGAAATTTAGGTAAAAACAGAGAGAAAATATATAGCAATACATTCTAAATTTTGCAAAGTTCTCCTAATACAATACAATTTTTATCTAATAGAAGTTTCATAATAAATCTCCCTTACATTTTAGGGACTCAGCGTCTTCGTTGAGATTTTGCCTCGCTACACTCTTGCACGGTCCAAGCTCAATTACAAGGTATTGTCTGCTTCAGCCTGACTTTTCTAAGCAACCCTCAAGGCCTTTGAACCTCGCAATCTTGGAGTTTTAATTGGCCCTTGAGTCCTCATGTTATCAGAAATTTACACACCAAGAATGTTACAGAGGTGCATAACATCAGAATTCATAAACATTTCATATTAAACAGCTATTATATTACTACAAATAACATAGCATATTCAAGAATCACTTGCCATTACAAAACCAAAACACCAGTGTTGGGGTGGTCTGATGCCCAAAGCATTCCGCTATTATGTAGGGTCCCGTGGAAGGACTGTACCACTAGGGAGTGTAATGTAGACAAACTATCCTAACACAAACATCAAGGATTGATTCCACAGCTCAAACTCGTGATCAATCCTAGCAACATCGAATCCTAAATACTTAGCAAAACAGTTAACTATCAAGTAGTTGGAAAAGGATTGAAGCCACTTTGGACCATATCTTCTAAAGGACCAAAGAGTGGTTTAGGGAGATTGTTCCATTCATACCAATCCCAACCAGCACATTTCTCAGGTTCAAGTGTTTCAGGCTTCTGGTTAACATCAGCAGGGACTGCTCTGATGAATACGCAAACGATGTGAACTTTCTCTGAGATGACATTGTTAGTCACCGTTAGATACTCGGTTTTATCAATTATCAATCCTGTTTCCTCCTTCACCTCCCTTGTTGCGCACTCTTCAAAACTTTCCCCTGTAACAAATACATGATCAATGTAAATGAATGTGTTCAACATGTTTTGAGCCTTGCTTCAGAGCTTAAGCGCACTTCAAGCGTGCCTTTAACAACACTGGACAACTATTGTCTCAGAACCATGAGGCTTCTATCAAATCAAAGTTCCACCAGCATATTTATCTGAACATGATTACTTATACACATATTATGTTTTCAAATATGTCTTGAATTAAACAGAACCAAGTAATCTTTCCGTTTCAATTTGTTTGTCTGATTTTCCTTTTAGTTAGTTTAAAAAGGATGTCTTTTTTCTTTTCAGACAACTCTTTAGTTCTAACTTTCTACGTAGCATGTTTAAGACAACACGATTAAATGACGTTTTGGTACATTCTACATTTCTTTAATTAAACACCACAAGATTCAAAAGTCTTCTTCGTTTCAAGTCAAAATCAGAAAAACAAACTTCTACCGCTTGTGATAAGCAACAACTAGAGGACATTCAACTTATGCATACTTTCTAGGTGAAATGGGCAGCTATTACTCCCTCGGTCCCAATTTACATGGCACAACTGAAATTTTGAAATTCAAACAGATTGTGAATTCAAACATAGAAGTTTTAAGTTTTTTGAAATAAAATCTAGTATCTATTTCGAAACAATGTAAAAAGTACTATAAATCACACTAATTAACTACGAAACTATAGTGCAATCAGGCAATATATTTTTCCAAATAAAGGTGATTGTTTAATTTTTTTCAAAAAAATAAGTTTTTTCATACTCCAATTTTTCTTCTTTTCAGTTTAATAATCTAGCAAAAAATCACTTAAAAATTTAGATCATCTAGCAAATAAATCATATCATAAATCATAACTAATATATGAATTTAAGCTTCGATAAACAACAGGAATATATTTTAAGGTACTCACCGAACTCCAGGTGGCCACCGGGAAGTGCAAAGGTGCTATGGCCGACAGCGGAGAGGCGTTTCCCCAACAGAACTTTACTTCCTTTCAAAAGGAACACCGCTACGCCAACTTTTGGCATCGGAGGTGATGGTGGCGTTGTGGTGGCCGGTGTTTGCTGAACGCCGTTTTCCATTTCTCCGGCACTGGAATAAATTTAACGGGAAGGCGGAGATTGCGTGTGGAGTATTTCTATATTTGAAAAATTTTGTAATTGGGTCCCGCCACTAGTAAAGTAGGCCCAATGGTAAGAAGCTCTTCGGTTTTTTTAGACAGACCAGTCCATTCAAACTTGTGTGGATGGGAGGTTTGCACAAATTAGACTATCTTGTGTCATTATTTAAATTGTAACCTCATTTAAATTATTCGTATAATCTAAATACACAACTTATTTTACCATATTCTTAAAAATTTCCTATCATTTGAAAAAATGACAAAAATCTGTACTCTCTCCTATTCTCGGATTCATCACTTTCCGTGATGTATCGGTCGAATACATCACTTTATGCGATGTTATCGAGATGTTGACGAAACCGATACACGATGTATCGAGACGTTGAGTGATGTATCCGAAATCGAGACTGAATGTATCGGGATGGTTTGAGATGTATTCGGATTCCATCAAATATAAGGGATTTTTGTAATTTGGAAAAGAGTAGAGATAGAATATAATTAGCTCTTAACACTATGAGATTTGTGTAAAATTCCCAAAAAAGAAACTTTTGGATCATCTTATGAGTCTTAACAGATCGTCATAAGTTCGAATGGATACAACTAAAATAAAGAAAAAGATGTTCGATGGCACGTGCACGCCTTTGAGCACGATAGTTGTTAAGTATTTTCTTGCCTCTTTAAAATCTATTGACTCAATTAAAACAAATCGTAATTAGGATATCGTCTAAATATAATTTACTAACAAATTTAAGAAACAATCGATGAATGTACTTAACCATTTAGGAAATTTTCATTCTTTATTCCTCATAATTTGGGAACTTTAAGTAGTGCAAAAATAAAATAAAAAGGGATAGCAAAAAGGGGATGGAGGAAGAAGATTTTAAATGGCCTTGATATAAATATATACCATTCAATATTATTACATGAACTTGCATTGAATAATGAAGTTTATTGTTTACAATTAACCGTCAATCCAGTAACTAATTAAACGTGTTATAAAATTCAGTAATACATTCATAATTCATAAATTTCAAATTCTAACTACGACTTGCTCTGTTGTTATAACTTCAAGTTAGGGTAAAGTTCTTTTACATCTGTTACCTAAATTGCAGTGTCCGACTGTTGGAGGAGAGCTTATACACTTGCCATACACCTTCTCGTTGCATACCGCTGATTTTTGTAGTGCATGAAAGGTTAAATGTTGCAAAAATAAAACATTGATTATTATTTTTCGAAATCAAACAAAACAACACTTTTCTATTTCTAAAAATAAATTATAAGTTTCTCATTAGACGTTTAATGACAAATTTTTATAGTCATAATTCGCAAACATCTCACCGTGTGATTCATGCTCACGACCACAAAGTATTTGATATCATTTAAAAAAATTCTTTAACAATTGTGTCTAATCAAATATCGTTACGTAAATTAAAAAGGGTCATTTGCATTTTTCCCTGTATTTTATACCGGTCTTTAATGGTTGTCCCTCGAGGTAAAAAAATAAATAAATCGGACGATATAAATTTATATTTTTACATAGTAATAATTTATAAGTTATGTTTCGCGCTCTTAAATAACTTTTATTATGTTATAAATACAAAAATTAAAATTCGACTTATTCAAATGATAAAAATTAAAAATGGACTCCTTTGAAAGTAAAATGATGCAATTAAATGAAAACAACACTACACATATTAATATTTAATAGTAGTTCGCATTAGGGGGTGCGAATTTTTTAAAATTAAAATTAAAATATTTGATTCTCGAATTTTGAATTGTGACACGTAAATTGAGAAAGGGTTCAAGCAAAAATTTACCAGGCGGTGGTTGAATAGTTGCTGATGAATCTTGTTTAGGTCGATGAGGTTGTGTTGGCATTTTACTATTTCCCGGACCTGTTATTCAAATAGAGTTTATATATATTATGCTATCATAATAATCAATTTATCTCGAATATAAATAATTTGATCGTATAACTACATAGAATTTAAATTCAATTCAAACAAAGAAACACTTTTGGGTAGAATTTTTTTTTGGGGGAGAGGGGGGGGGGGGTTGTGGATAAGGGGTACGAATTTTCTTCCCATTTGGTCAAATTGATAAATAAAAAATATTTTTTTTAATCTGTCCAAATTTTGGCATCCACTTTGCTTTCAATAGCCTAATTATTTATAGTATGTTTGATCAAGTTTGAAAAATTATTTATTTTAAAAAGTATTTTTATTGAAAGTGTTTGTTAATATATATATATATATATATATATATATATATATAAAAGACTAGTTGATTTAGACTTTAGAGTGATAGCTTATGCTTGACTATAATTTCAAAAATGTTTTCGGAAAAAAAATTGAATTTGTGTCGTACATGACTTATTTAAGGAAAAAAATGCTTTCCAAAGACATTTTTTGCATATTGAAAATTGAAACACGATACCTCAAATTAAAAGTAAAACCCGTCACAATAAACAGAATAAGAAAACAAGAATAAAGCAAAAAAGAAAATGAAAAGAAAAACTGTTTATTAGTCCAAATTAAATGCCATCGTACTAATGAATTTATTTACTTCCTTCAACTGAAAATTTAGGGGAATTTTTTTTTTAAATACATTAATGTGAAGGGATAAATATAATTTTTAAAAAGAGTTTTATTTATGCAAATATGTCGATTGGAAGTTGGAACAATCAAACTCTCCTCCTTATAATACAAATGATCTTCATGTTTTATCTAACATAAAAAAAATTGTTATTCAGTAAATAATGAACAGTTTTTTTAAATTTTCATACTTTATATATCAATCAGAAAAGCGAAAAGATAAAACCTGATAATATTCTTCGAGAAGCCATTGTTGATGATAGACAAAAAATTAATACAAACAATATCAAAGTGAATGCTTTGTAATTCATGGTTTCAAAAAGCTAGGGAGGAAGAGAGGAATAATATGTTGTGTTTTTTTGTTTAATCAATAATACTCTTATATAAAATTTTCCTCAAGAGAAAAATAAATAATTCAAATGTGTGGACTAAATCCTTTAGGATATTAGAAACTTCTCACTTCGTTTATAACCCATTTTATGGTTCTTGACTTCTGAAGTCTTCCTTGGACCAAACATTTATGACACTTTAGTTTTTGTTTTTTCATTTTCAGTATCTGTATTGAAGTTCGACTATTTAAGTTCGTATTGTGTAGGCAAGCTCATTTAGGAAAAAACGCTTTCTATCAAAGATTTTTTTATATTGATAATTCAAAATCAAAATCATTAATTAAAAAATAAAGGAATTTCATCCACTACACCGCAGTCTTTTTTGATTCACGAGTCTACTCTTAAGTCTTCTGATACTGATATGTTGAACGAGTCATTACTCAATTAGCCTTTTTTTGCAAGAACATGTAGAATATATTAAGGTAAAGTGATTTTATATTTTGTAGAAGTTAACAATGTTTTTTACTTTCAAATTCTTTTTTTTTACTTAGTTTAGAGAGTTGAGTTTTTTCGCTAAAAATAATTTTTAAACAGCAGCAAAAAATATTTTTCAGATACAGAGCAAATTATTTTTTTGGATTTGTGATCTTAAATTAAAGATTATCAAATGTATCGAAATGTCCTTTAAATTGGGTTAAAAAATTGAAATAAAGAATTTCCGTAAAAGGAAAAAGACATTTTAAAAAAAATGAAAATTAAGAGTTGTAAAAAAAAGTATTCTTTTTTAAATGGAATAAAAAGGAAAGTATGACAAATAAATTTAAATATAGGAAGTAATTAATAGGGGTTATATAAGAAATTGCATTTTTGAATTATTTCTTAAGAGATTCACCAAGTCAAACATGAAAAAGTAAAAATGTTCGGGTAAAGTAACTTTTACTTGTCTAGTTTGAAAAATAAAAAAAATAACAGATCACTTAATTTCTAATTTATTATATCATTAATTATAATTATTTTTCAATGCATTGATCAAAATATCACATTTATCATATTAAAAAAAATAATATAATATAATTATTATTTTATTTATTATTTGTCAAAAATATGTTAAATTAATGTGGACAAATAAATAAAAGGGGAACCCATCGGTGACCCCCTACACTTGGCATAATCTTTCACTTAGACACCTCAACTGAAGCATTTTCATTTTAAACACCTAATCTAGGGTCCCCATGTGTCACTTTAACACTTTTTGCACAACTGGAGTGTTGCGTGATTTTCACTAATTCAAGGCGCGTAAATCAAAAATTCGTCTGATGTGGCGTCCCCAACGGTAATATTACTCCACATCATCTATTATATTATTTTTTCTCCAATTGTACCCTAATTAAGACCCCAATTTTTCTCTTCTTTTCCAATATCTCCCTTCTTTTCCAATTTCTCTCTTCTTCAACCTTTCTTTAGTTCTTGGACCTTAATGCTTCCATGTCGAGCTTCTCCAATTCTTCCATGGCATCTGTGGATGAAGGTCGATATTGTAGGTGTGGTAATGAAGCACTATTAAAGACTTCATGGACCCAATTAAATCCAGGGCGTAGATTTTTTACTTGTAGAATTTCAAAGGTAAAGTTCTTTGTTTCCCTTATTTTTTTAAAGTCAATTAGATGATTAATTGTTGGTGTCTAATTCTTTTTGATTGGTTTTATAGAAAAAGGGTGTTTGTGACTATTTTCTTTGGTATGAAGATTGACACCCTCCACAAGCAAACAGGGTAATGTGGGGATTGTTGAAGAAAGTCAATGCTTTTGATGAAAAATTAAAGCGAGCAAGAAATATATTTATTATTGGTGTCATTGCTACTGGGTTGCTGATGTTTGGAATATGGAAATTGAAGCCTAATTGTTAGTGTTCTTGAGGTGTTCGGTCTAGTAGTATTTTAATGTTGTATTTGGTGTTCAGTCTAGTAGTATTTGGTGTTAGATCTAGTAGTATTTTGATGTTGTTATTGCTGTAAATTTTCGATGTAAATGTGCATTTTGAATTCAATGAAATTCTATGTTATTGTTGCAGTAAAATTGATTTTTTGGCTACATACAAATCTCAAATTTGTTCTCACAATGTAACACCAAAAGCAAATAGTCAAATTACACAATTGGTCATATTCGTCACGATGTAACACCCAAATTACACAAAATCTAGACAGTTATATTGCATGCTCCATAATGAGCTCAAAGTTAGCATTATGCTACATACCATTCAAGGCTACAACCTTCAAAAAAATATACCAAAATAATGCCCCAAAATAAAGCTAGCATAACCAAAATAAAGCCCAAAATCAACCTATTCTAAGTTGGTGTTACTTCCTTTTGTTTTCCATTTGCTGCAATTGGAAAGTGGTGACAGCATCCTTGTTTTTCCATCTCAAGCCTCTAGGCTTAAAGCCAAGGTCTATACCCGTTAAACTTGCATCCTTATAACTTGAACCTGTTGGTAGAATCCTTTGACTTGAAGTCACAGGCTGTTTTTTGAAGAAAAAACTAAAATTAATATAGGTATAAACTTGCATTCATTTAAAAGACAGTTTGTGACAAACTTACGTTTAATATTTGAGTTCCACTTGCACTTGTGTAGATGCCAAATCCAACATTATTTGATCCACCATTAATTGGCCTCTTTGGTCCCCCTCTAGCAGAATCTTCTCCAGTTGCAACTCTTTCTTTTTTTTGTCCAGCAGTTTGTCTTGTCCATGGAGGTAGTTGACTGGCTATACCTCTTGTAACAAAAATACTTGTATCCACAAATGGTGGTGGTTGGCTTGTTTTTGCAGTTTCCCTTGCCCTCTTAACTCTACTGGTATCACCACAAACTGTTGTTGAAGAAACATGACTGTTTGATGTTGCTGATGCAGGTTGGTTAAATCTTGTTGATCCAGGTTGGTAGGAGCTTGTTGGTTCAGGATGGCTACTTCCTTGTGAACTTTGACCAGCAATAAATTGTGATTATGAACAGTGGCTAGTTGGTTGTGAAGTATGGACACCAACCTAAATATCAAACATAAAGTTTGTTCATTACATTCAACAAGAATTTAAAAAAGGCACAAACAAATAATAAATTATTTTACCTTGCAATATTTCTTGTTATGGCCTTGTTGTTTACACTTGGAACAAGTAATTTTCACCCCTTGTTTGGACATCTTTCCTCTTTTCCTCTCCCTTCCATCTTTTACTCTAATTAGACCAGATGTGTCTAGCACACATTCTAACTTTAGCATTTGGTAACAGTTCACCAATAGCTTCTTGAAGACCCTACAATAAAATACAATTCAAGAAATAAAATACATTTCTACATATCTACAACTATAAAAGTAATAGACAATTACCTTCTGCATATCTGACATTACAGCAAGACCTTGTCCAGTACCCAACTGCAGGTCCTCTTTCAAGTAGTTGATAAAGAAACTCCAGCTATGTTTAGTCTCCTTGTCCACAACTGCCCAAGCTATAGGAAACATCTGATTGTTTCCATTTCTTCCAACTGCTACAAGAAGTTTACCCTTACAAGCACCTTTTAAGAAACATCCATCAAATCCTATTATTCTTCTACATCTTTCATTCCACCCTTTCTTAAATGCATCCAAGCATACATAAAAGTACACAAACAAATTCTTTCTTGGTACAGTTTCTCTATCCATCCTTACCCAAACAGAACTACCAAGATTGGTCTGTTTTATGACTTCAGTATAATCACATAACCTTGTAAATTCCATATTCCAGTCACCCATGTTTTCTCTAAGAATCATCATCTTTGCCTTGTAACAAATTGTTCTACCCACATGCAGTCCTAACTCCTCCATGCACAATTCTTGTATTTCCCAAATCCTCAAAGATGGTTGTTTAGTTATTTCATCCTTGAATCTACTTGCTAGGAACATAGTTGTACACATTTTGTTTTTATTTGATGGTAAACACTTGTATATAGGATAGTAATTCCTAATCATAAAATTACTAGAATCCCTATCAATAGCACCATAGCACAACCATTTGCATTTTTCTTTGAATTTACATTTAGCTCTCACTCTATGAGCTTCATTAGGCCTTAACTTAATCTGATAATGTTTTTCAACAACATATTTTGCCAAAGCCTTTCTAAATTCCTTAGCATTCTCAAAAATCATTCTAAGTTCAAAAATAGCAACAGTACATTTATCATCATACCTGACCTTTTTACTCTTTCTTCTGCCTGGTAGATCAACACCTCCAACAGCTTTTGCATCTAGCATATCAGTGCTATCATCACTATCACATTCTGAGCTATCAATATACTTCTCATCTCCTCCCAATCTGCCAACATATCTATCCTTCTTATTTATTCCAATATCTTCAAAACCTCTATCCACACCAGCCTCACCTATTGGTACTTTTTCAGTTATTGTTTTCTTCTCCTTATCTCTTTTCTTCCTAAGATTAAGATTTCTTTTATTTTTCCTTTCAACCCTAAGGGATCTCAATTCTTCATCAACATTTGAATCATCTTAATCTGGAATAGCATCTACATCTGTGTCACTACTAGGTAGATATGATTCAACTTCATTCTGATTTGTATCACCTCCAGGCAGTTCTGTATCAACTCCATTCAAATCTGAATCATTCTTCATAGTTCCCTTAGTATTTATACCCACAGATTCATCAACAGGACCAGACCATGGTAAAAGACCATTGGAGCAGGCAATTCTTCCAACTCATCAATTTCATGGACCACATACACATGAAGCTCATCACCATCTACCAAGTCTTTCACAAATTCTAACAATTGAGTATCAGAAGTAACTTGAACTAATTTATTGTTATCTTCACAGTAAAATCCCTTCACATTTGTATACCCAAGGTCTTTAGTGTAGGAAAGAAACTCGACAAGACTAAAATGATCTTTATCTATGCCAACACCAAATACATCTACTTCTCATTGGTCAGTAGGGTTAGGGTTTCCAACAACACACCCCCCATGATGAAAACAATTTAAAATATAGCTATCCATATCTCGAAAAGAATACCCCCAATAAAAGAAAATACCCAAAAAGCCCCTTACTTTACCAACCAAAACCTATATTAAAAATGAAAATAAAGAAAGCGGAATCAACAACAATATACACCTTCAACAACAATATACAGCTTCTTGAAGAAAACAAAAACACAGGTAGAAAAGAAAATACACCATTACCTTTAATTTCTTCAATTTCTCCAATGTCGCACAACCCGATACCTCGTCAATACAACCTTAAACCTGAAGAATGGTGACATAAAATACAACAATGGTTATTACTAACAACGAATTGAAGGAAAAACAAAGAAATACATGTGAAGAGAGGGAGATTTACCTAGGGTTTTCATCAGAGAAGAGAGAGAAAGTTTAGTTTTTCTTTGTTTGAAATCAGAAGAATGGTTCCATTTTTCCTTTAGTTTGAAAGAAAACTACGTGTAAAGAGGTTTAAAAGTTGGCATCATATAATTGGTCAGTTACTCCATGTAGACCGATTGTCTTGCACATGCTTATGGTCAACAGAAGTCTGTGCAAAAAGTGTTAAAGTGACACATGGGGACCTTACGTTAGGTGTTTAAAATGAAATGCTTCAGTTGAGGTGTCTAAGTGAAAGATTGTGCCAAGTTTAGGGGGCCACCGATGGGTTCCCCCTAAAAAAAAAGTACTATGGAGTCTTCATGGCAGTTGACCAAGTCAACTGATAGCGTCTTCTCAAGTTGTGTAGTTTAGCTCCAATTATATTACAATTGGGTCCACCCACGGAAAATAATCAATCATTTTTTCGATCGGAGACTTTAAAATAGCAAAAGTTCGATGTTTCCATCTTCGTCTATTCAATCAACACTTCATTAATGTGCTCGTCTACGAGCTATACTAATTCTATAGATTAATAGCTGGCATGAGCATGTCTTATACTTCTTCGAATATGTGACATGTTTCAGATTTCAAACCGTAAATAAGTTTTTTTTATCATATTTTTAAAAAAATATGTTAAAAAGTATTTTGAATTATCAATTATTTTAATTTATAATACTTTTTACATAATTCTCAAAAATATAAAATTTATTAAAATTTTTAAAAAATTTCATATCCAAATTCACATAATTTGAAACAAAGGGATTTTTTCTTTGCATTTTAGTTCCTTTTTTTTTCTTTCATATTTGATACAACTGAAATTCCTACTCTTTGTCGTTAGTGTATTTATATAAAAAAAATTTGGTAAAATTATATTTAGATAGTTAAATTAAATATGTATATTAAAACTAATAATAAAGTAGATGAGGTACGATATTATGAATATATTGAATTGATTATTCTACTATTCAGTAGATATACGATATTATCAAAAGTTCAACATGTTCAATGAAAAGAATGAAAAGAACCTAAAAAAAGAATTCGTCAAGTTATTATTTTTTTTTTTGTTATTAACTCAACTTCACCATCAAAATGCATTCTCCAAAGGTAAATGGATGTTTGGCTTGAAATCAAACACGTCTTGTAGAGTGTTATAAAATTTCGATATCTACGAAATGTTTTGAAATACTCACTATGTCATTATGATATTTTTTTTATTTACACGTCTCTTAAAGTAAAACATCAATTAGGAGAGTGTTTGACTTATTTATTCTTATTATATTTTTAGATATAATCTTTCTTCATTGAACCTATTCACTTTATTTATATGTCATAATTTATGTGTTTATAGTCTTTAAGAACAATTACAATTAAAGACAATTAACCTGAGAAAAAGAATATTAATTTTATCTTACATTTCTAAAATTTTAAGAGAAATTTTTTTAACCAGTACAACATGTATTTTGAGACAGAAGGAGTATAAAAAGGACCATTCACAATAGAAAAAATTGAAATATTTTGTGTTGCATCCTCTTTTGGGAAATAATTAATGAAATAAAATGTACCCATCCAGTACAAAGTGGAGTTCTAAAGTTTATAAACCATCTAATTAATTATCTAAAACATTGGTAATAATAATACTACATAATTTATTGATCATTTTAACATATGTTATAATTCTTGCAGAGATCCCTATTTACTTGACGACGTATACAATTTTCTAATTCTTGTCGATCCATTCCACTGCATGCCGTTGGGGTTGCTGCAAAATAACAAGTTAACAATAATAATAATAATAATAATAATAATAATAATAATAATAATAATAATAATAATAATAATAATAATAATTTTTGATAGTGGGGTTCAAGTTCACAACTCTAGCGTGAAAATGACATAAATCGGTTCGGTTAGGTTCGGTCGATTTTTCATATTCTTTTGACACCCCAGTGAAAAGCATTTCCACATCCCTTCTTTGCCATCAAACTGTCATTCAGTTTTGTTAGGAGGTTCACAAGGTTATATATATATGTAATTTTTTAATACAAATACAGGGTCTACGAACCCCCACTTAATTCTGTCCCTGCTCATATGTGATATATCTTCTCACAAAAAATTTACTTATAAAATCTTGTGATTTTTAATTAGTAGTTTTATATTTAAATTAATATATATATATATATATATATATATTATTTTATTTTATTTATTTATTTATTTTTTTTAAAGAATATTCCACTAAGGTCCTGTCCCGCCTTGTCCGGTCCTTTCAGTTATTGGAGAGCCATATGAAAAGAATGAGACTATAAATGCGTGAATTTATATTTGGTCGGATTTTTATATAAACACAAGATATCAAGTGAAAAATCGAAAAAATTACAAAGATATTGGAGAGAATTTTACCAGGGGGTGGGTGTATAACAGCAGGTGGTGGGTGTTGATCAGTTGCTGAATGATCTGGTTTAGAGGAATGAGGTCGCATTGGAATTCCAACATACTCTGTTATCATAGAAAATTAAATTAAATTCAATCATATAAAATTAATTTATCTAACTTGATAAGTAATTTAAATTTATTATATAGATTCTCGAAATATTGAAAAGCTTCCTAAATTTTTGGTATGAAAAAATTATCAATTTTTTTCTCACTAATTCAATTAAAATATTTATAAAAATAGCACTGAACATTTCTTGGTGAGAAATTATTAAGTTGTGCAGAAATTAATATTGATATAATATGGTTATAAAATAATAATTTCAATATTTTAAATAGTTAAGGAGGATAATAAGACCCGTGTATAAAATAAATATATAGTTAATTATTCTCAATTATGAAACAAGAAAATAGATTTTATCATAACACATAGCTAATTGAATAATTCAATACTTAAGAATTTATTAAATTTATAAATATCATAATAAAAAGAATCAAAATTGTACAGCTCATTTGAATTAAAGATTAAATATGTTTAATCAGAAATCACAAACGATAAAAATAACAAAGCTTATATTTTAAACAAGCTAAAAAATTGAGATGGGAGAAGTTTACCAGGTGGTATTGCTGGTGAGCTAGCATCATTATAATCATTATTATTATTATCCTGATAATCACCATTATCATCATCAGCCATAATAGCCCTACGTGCTGTAACAAAGAAAATTTATGTTATAAATATATAATTTTTTCGTTTTAATTTATGTGACTTGATTTAAAGTATAGGAAGTCAAACTAAACATAGAAATAAAAAAATAGATATCCAATGTAAATTTAGTGTAATCTCATAAAGTAGGGTTTGATGATGGTGAAATATATAGAGAGTTTACCCCTAGTCCCCTACCATAGAGATAGAAATGTCGTTTCTGATAGACCCTCGACTCAAGGAAAAATAGTATGGAAAAACAAGTACTTAACAAAGGTAAAGAAGTACTCAAGGCAAAATACTATAAAAAATATGATAATTAATCATTTCGAACAGTAACTACAGCAAAATAATATAATAATCAAAGTACAAAAAACAACAAATAGTAATAGAAATTGGAGGACGCAAAATTACAGATGCCATGCTACAAATACTAGTATGGAAGAATAAGCAAGACTACACTCAACTATCTACTAACATTCTATCTTAATTTGTGTCCCTCAAAAAAAATAAAATTTACATGCATATCTAAACATTATATAAGAATTATGTAGTATAAATCATTATAGTTAACAATTCAAAGTATTTGAAAAAAAAAAATCATGCTTAAAACAGAGGGAGTTAGAACAACAATTAATAATAAAATGAATAGTAATAATTTAGGGGAAAAAACAATTATATTATAGATTGAAGGGATTAATAAACCTTGTGATAATCTTGTAGAGGATGTTGTTGAGGATAGACAAAAAATTAAGAAAAAAATAGCTATGAATAAAAAAGAAAATGTTTTGTGAATCATGGCTTTTAAAATCTAAAAGATTGAGGTGCTTATTTAATCAAATAATAAGCTTATTAGTTGACCCATTTATACAATTTTCTTAAAGATCACAATATTGATAAGGAATTTGGAAATGTATGGACAACCATTTATTAGAAAAATCTTATTTTCTTTGCCCAAATTGTGTGGCTTGACTTTGGAGTCTTTTGCTATAAGTTAAAATTTTAATTTATATGTTAAGTTTCCTCAAGTTGATGACTATGATGGGAACTAGTCAATATATAAATCTAAAGTATCACTATAGCAACAACGTAACGCAACAAAATTAGTTACGAGCTTCATCGCTTGTCTGTTATATATTAGATATTTCATAGCTCACAATTTTGTTTTTATTCATATTTCCAGTCTGTCGTTTAATATGATTGATAATGAATTTTTATTGCTTAGAGATAAAAGTTATTTATCGCGCTAATTTCTATTTTTATTATAGTGTATTAAGGTAAAATTCAAGTAGGACCATGAGGTTGTTTGTAAATCTACATCTTACATAAAATAATACATCATTTGGTTGGCAATATGTATAAAATAATATTTGTATTAAGTTATGGAAAAAAATTGTATTTTCTTATGCGATGGGATGTGGAATAAGAATTGTGTGTTAGCAAATGAGGGGGTTTAAATTAATATTTAAAGACAAATATAATCTTTTGATAATATTATTTTAGGTTGATAAAATAGGAACATTTTGCTGATATGATATTAGTGAGTATGACTCACTCATTAGTGGTATATAAGAAGCTTTATACATTGGGTAATTTATAAAAAGCTCTCTAGTTTAGGAGCTAATTATTTAGATTCATGCTAGTTTGCAATATTATGAGTCTTACCAAATTTTGTTCTTTGGATACATGTATATGGTGCATCCAGATGGTCAAAATTATGTGTAATTTGTTTTAGATACAGTGTATCCAAGTGACTCTCACTCGCCTCTCATATCTGGCTCGCTACTCTCCTCTCTCCTTATATCTGATATTTCAGATATATATATATATATATATATATATATATAGTGTGATTTGTATATATATGAGAATCTTACTTGCATCTCACCTTCTCTCACCCAACTCAATACATGAGCATAGGGCTTAAACTCAATAGACATTAAATATTGGTGATTGGAATTGAATGATTGTAGTTATATTACATGGAGCTAATTGTCCATTGGACATTATTTGGTTTAGCTAGTGTTCTTATTCTTGTGGGAAGGATAAGTCCGTATTTTTTTTCTTCAGTTGGGCGACTATCATAAATAGCCTTTAATTTTTTATATCTCACATATATAGGAGTAAAATTTGTGTATAACCAATCCTATTCAGATCTTACTCGTGGGATTTGACAAGATTTGTTAGCTGAAGTCGGTAATGTTATCTCCTGTATTCAAATTAACAAACCAGAAATAATAAAAGATGAAAAGAAAAACACAAAGAACTATTCGAGTCCACAGAACCCACTGTGTGTCCTGAAGAAATTTAATCCCCTCAAGTACCCGAGGTTGCAGATTAATTCCTCCCAAGATAAAACGGATTAACCATTAAAGAAGTAGCGGTACTTCAAACTTCGATAATTTCAACGAACTCAAAATGACAGCAACGAATCACACACACATACACTATTGATAGATTTTGTTTTGTAAGAAATGTATGCAAAAGAAGAGAAGAATTTGATGCAGAAAAATGAGAGAAAACCTCTCTATTTATAGCCAACAAAGGGTAAAGGTCACAACCCTTTAGAAAGAAGACAACCTTTCAGAAAGGTCATAACACTTTGGAAAATGCATAACTTTTCAAACGGTCACAACCCTTTAGAAAGGACACAACCTTTCATAAAGGTCACAATCCTTCGGCATAGTCACAACTCTTCGGAGAGTCACAACCCTTCATTTCCTGTTCACACCTTTAAAACCTAACAATCCCCCACATGAATAGGGAATGGCTATTGTTAAAACATATGCATGGAAAATTGTGTGATTCGTAAGTAAAGGTTAATCGCATCTGGATAAGTAGGTTTTCCTTTAAACTTTTCGTAGTGAACATATATCGGATATACTCGGTCAATCGGTAGATTTGATATCTTTGAACCGTCAAGCTTTGGTGTATACCTAGACAACATAAGTCACACAATCAACCCTTGAACTGTTTTTGGTTCTCATTGTTTTGTTCATTTCAGTTATGAACACATCTCGGTTAATAAGTGCTTAGAGAACTGGCCTTACCGGATTCTCCTTGAAGCGACTTACACTTCACCCTTACATAGGTGATTTCTAAATGTGTTATCCCATAGATACACTATTTGATATACCCTGTATCAAACTTAGAAACCATTAAAAAGTCCTTATGCCTTTATCCTGGTTACTGAACATTGTCTCATCATGAGAATAGACATAAATAATTTTTTTTTGACAATGTTGAACCGTCATTTATGACTTTGTTTTATCTCCTTGAACCTAGATCTTGGGATCTCCAATCTTCTAGGTAGAGTTACCGCCATGATGACTTGTTATCGACCATAGTCCCATTCCCGTCGATGATCTCTCAAATCCTTCTTTAGTTAGGCCTTTTGTAAGTGGATCTGACACATTATCCTTTGACTTTACATAGTCAATTGTGATAATTCCACTAGAGAATAGTTGTCTAACAGAGTTATGTCTTCATCTCATGTGACAAGACTTTCCGTTATACATAACGCTTCCAGCCCTTCTTATTGCAGCTTGACTATCGCAGTGTATGCATATAGGGGCCATTGGTTTGGGCCAATACGGAATATCTTCTAAGAAATTCCGAAGCCATTCAGCTTCTTCACCTGCCTTGTCTAAGGCGATGAATTCAGACTCCATTGTAGACGAGCTATACATGTTTGTTTGGATGATTTCCAAGATATTGCTCCTCCACCAATAGTGAAAACATATCCACTTGTGGATTTTTTTCAGTTGACCTAGTAATCCAATTTGCATCACTATATCCTTCAAGAACTGCTGGATATTTGTTGTAATGCAAAGCATAGTTTTGAGTGTCTTCTAAGTACCCCAAAACTCTCTTCATTGCCAACCAATGATTTTGATTGGGATTACTTGTGTATCGACTAAGTTTACTTATAGCGCAAGCTATGTCTGGTCGTGTACAATTCATGACATACATCAAACTTTCCAATACTTTGGCATAATCCAATTGAGACTGACTTTCACGTTTATTCTTTGCAAGATTAAGGTTTATATCAATTGGGGTCTTTGCCTTTTTGAAATTCAAATACTTGAACTTTTCAAGTACCTTTTGAATATAATGAGATTGAGACAATGCTAGACCGTTAAAAGTTTTGTGAATCTTAATACCCAATATTAAATCGGCTACTCCTAGATCTTTCATATCAAACTTACTAGCGAGCATACGCTTAGTAGCTTTTACATTGGCAATGTCCTTGCTCATTATCAACATGTCATCCACATATAGGCATACAATGACTTCCTGATTTGGAGTGTCTTTAATGTAAACACATTTATCACACTCATTGATCTTAAATCTATTTGCCAACATGGTTTCATCAAACTTTGCATGCCATTGTTTCGGTGCTTGTTTTAGTCCATAAAGTGACTTAATAAGTTTGCATACTTTCTTTTCTTTACCGGGAACTCCAACGCCTTCAGGCTGTTCCATGTAGATCTCTTCCTCTAGCTCTCCATTTAAGAAGGCGGTTTCACATCCATTTGATGGATTTCAAGACCGTATACTGCAGCTAGGGCAATTAACATTCGAATTGATGTAATCCTAGTTACTGGCGAGTATGTGTCAAAATAATCAAGACCTTCTTTTTGTCTAAAGCCTTTGACAACAAGTCTTGCTTTATATTTGTCAATAGTTCCATCATCTTTCATCTTCTTTTTGAAGATCCATTTTGAACCTAAGGGTTTGTTCCCTGGAGGAAGATCAACCAACTCCCAGGTATGATTGCTTAAGATTGATTCAATCTCACTATTGACAGCCTCCTTCCAAGAGGTTGAGTCGCTAGACAACATCGCTTCCTTGAATGTTTGAGGCTCACTTTCAAGTAGGAATGTTACAAAATCATATCCAAATGACGTAGCTGTCCTTTGACGTTTACTGCGCCTTGGACTCTCTTCATTGGTTTCATTATCTTTTGGTTCTTCTCGAGGTTGTTTAGACCCCCCACTAGATGACTCAAGTCTAGTTTTATACGGATAGATATGTTCAAAAAATTCAGCATTATCTGATTCCATTATCGTATTATCATGAATATCCAGATGTTCGGACCTATGAACCAAAAATCGACATGTCTTACTATTTGTGGCATATCCAATGAATACACAATCCACAGTCTTAGGCCCTATTTTCACTCTCTTAGGTATAGGAACCTGAACTTTGGCTAGACACCCCCACACTTTGAAATATTTCAAGTTGGGTTTTCTACCTTTCCATTTCTCATATGGAATAACATGTGTCTTCGTGTGAGGCACTCTATTGAGTATTCGATTTGTTGTAAGGATAGCTTCCCCCCACTAGTTTTGTGGTAAACCTGAACTTATAAGTAAGGCATTCATCATTTCCTTTAAAGTTCGGTTTTTCCATTCCGCATAGTCACAACTCTTCAGGAGAGTCACAACCCTTCATTTCCTGTTCACACCTTTAAAACCCAATAGTTAATATGTGGTTGGAATATATAAAATAGGATTAACTAAAACTTGTGTTATTAATATTTTGTCAAGCGCATTATAACTTTCAATTAACTAATTAAAATGTGTGCTGTCGGTCCCACTAATTGAATGATTCAACATTAAATAATTTGTTAAGCTCACAACCGGAGGGTTCAAAAGTGTGCAATACCATTAAATTGAAGACTAAACATACTTATACCAAAAATCACAAGGTCCTAAATCAAAATTTACCAATTAATTGAAGTACTAAAAGTGCTAAATATCCTTAATTAACATAAGTATTAATTCCTTATTAATTACAAAGTGCAAGCATAATTCAACTTAATTAACATAAGTATTCTTTAATGGGAAGAATGCACATACTGAACTATTTAGAATTACTCTAGCTGGTACAATGTATACTATATGGCAGGAAATGAGCAATCGAGTCTTTTAGATCAAAAAGAGAAATTTTACGGTTTTCTTAAGGCAAATTATTCAGATGATGGTGATGCGAGGTAATTTGAAGGTCAAGTTAGCTAGTTGCACCGCAAAACTTAATTACCACCCTTGAACTATAACTATAGTTGCTTAGTTGCTGATATGTTGAGATTATGTCCATCCAACAACCAGATACCCGGTTCATAAATTCCCTACTTTGATATATATAAAATGTCTTTATTAAAAAAAAAAAAAAAAACAGAAGTATTCTTTATTACTACCTTAAAGAGCTATCATGGAGATCAAACATACAATTGTCCAACTCAAACAACATAAATTATTAAACATAAATATAATATAAAGTTCTTGCTCAATATAACTTTTTTGTTACTCAATCTCTGTTCATCATGCTCCAGGAGCTGCAAACATGTAAAGAAGAAATGGTGTAAATAATGAATCTGTAATCTTGAAAAAAAAACATAAATTATATAAATCGTTAGTGTAAATAATGTTTAGGTATAACACGTAAATAAACATATAAAGTTGATTACAATTGTCAGTTGATAAGTAAACACTTTAAACTTTGACAGTGTACATTTGGACACCTTTGTTAGTGACTCCTTGTGCAAGGCATATTCACTCTGATAAATAAAGTATTTTATTCACCCAATGAGAAATATTTTTGAGAAAATATATAACAAAAACACCCTTTAGAAATTTGATCAAATACTAATTGGCCAAAACAGACAGCTCCTCACCAAAAATGCTTGTTCAAAAATATATTTTTTTTTTATAAAAAAAATATGTTCAAAATAAGTTTATTTTAAAAGTTAGGTCAAACAAATTAAATTATGTCTATCAAAACCAACAAAGATTACAATCTCTCATCACACCATATTCTTTGCAATTTGAAATATATAACCGTTCCAGCTCGTCCAAAATTTAATGGGTTGGGCTACTAGATGTGTCAACTATTCAATCCGTGAAGTAACATACACAATAACTTAATTTTTTTTCCTTTAACCTTTGCATATAATAAACTATACCAAATAAACTGAGACAGATAAAATAATATATTTTGCGTAAAACTTTACCAGGTGACGATATTGAATCTGGGGATTGAATTTCTAGTATCTGAGGATCGATAAAGTAGAGGGAACTACATGGTGGATACGATTCTTCTTGAGATTTATAACCATTGCAACTATAACCTACATTCAAGGAGGAATTAAGTTATACATGGCAAATTTTTACGTAGGACACATTATTTTTTAAATGTTTAGTATGTATTCAAAGTTTGAGGACATATTTGTTAGTTGATGCCAAGTTAAAGAGCATGTTAATATATTATGTCTTTCGAGAAGCTAGTAAAATCACCCAACTTGATTAATTTATCTGAAACATATAAAAGAGTAAAATCTCAAAATAGATAGTATTAGATCTTATATACGAGCTACTACATATTATTGCAAATACTTTTCACTTTATTTGAAACTTTTTAAGTTGAAGATGAAGCTATGTTTAATTTTAATTTTTATAAATAATATTTTGCTTGTTTTATTATACTTTTCCTACAAAACAAAAAATGATTTCAACATGAAATATATTTTAAATGAAGTTATTGTTATAAAAATAAAAAATTTAGTATAAAATAAGAAACTAATGGTACAATTACATTACGAATGATGAAGTCAGAATTTTTATTAATATAAAGAAATAGACACACGAAATAAGAAGTCAATGAAGGTTTAACATCTTCTATATATACGTAAAAAGTAATAAGTTAAACTATATATAAAAAAATATAATTTTCTACTAAAAAAACCCCTCGATTTTATCTAGCTCTATCCCTATACATTACAATAAAGGGATTAATACTACACCTGTCAATCTTCTAGAGGTTGCTGAGAATAGACAGAGGATTATGACAAAAAAAGCTAAGAATAATGCTTTGTGATTCATGGAGATCAAATTGGAGCAAAAAGGAATTAATTTTATTATCTTATATGAGGTGATTATATTTTAATCAATAAGCTTATATGCTAGTCCTTTTATAATATTTCTCAAGGGATCAAAATTGATAAGGAATTTATAAATGTGTGGACCCTTTATTGTTGGAAAAAAAAAATCTATGACCAAAAAAAAAGGGAAAAAAAATCACTTCCATTTTTCCTTTCTGAGGGCTTGACTCTTGGGCTAACATTTATACGAAACTTATGCATTCTTCGGCTAATTAGTTTATCAATATGATCAAAGTATATATTATTTATATATTTCTGATGTATATGTACTATATATATTATATAAATTAGATGACCGAATGATATTTGATTATAATTTTCCGAACATTTGATTTATAATATTTTAGTTGGTCAAGTCCTCTCAAGTTGATGACTATGATGTTTTCAGTCTTGAGTAAGCTTTCTTCGTTAAATTTCTAAAATTAACTTATTTTGAAAAGTATTTACTTTTGGTGAGAAGTTATATCTGTGTTTGGCTAATCATTTGCAAAAACACTTTTAAGTTGCTAATCAACCGAGCTATTAAAATCTCTGTATGTTAAGAAATGGAACTTGTGTCTGACTCAAATGATCTTTAACAGTAATAGTTTAATTGCCGCTACATATGTACTTTTAAAGGCAATTATACACTCTTTGTAAATGTCCCTAAAGCTTATAGTGAGATCTGATCCAATGGCGATTAACTTATGTCAGTAAAAGTTTTAACTTTCTTTATTAATGTGCTTATTTATTGCGCTAAAGATTATTTTTATGATTTTTGTTTTTTTTTTGTTAGGGCTTGAATGATTGACATAAATGATACTTCATATGGTCCACTTTTCATGTGCCAAGTTTTTTCCAAGTCGAGAAGTAGCTAATTTATTTTTAGTATATATAGAATAGTCTCACCGGTCCATAGATTAGTCTATACGCGCATAAAATGTTCACATCAATTTTAATAATTTTTCATAATTAAATAATAAATTAAGGTAATAATATGTATGTAATTGACTATTTGTGAAGATATATGACATATATTTATTAGATGATATAAGTAAATTTTATCTACTAATTTTTGTATGGACTTTATTTGCCATGATATTAATTAAGTGAGCTGAATTTTGCAATCTGAAAAGTTTAAAGGATAGGGCAGGATTGTAATAAAGCACGTGCTAATACGAGTCGATGATAAAAAGCAATATATTTGGATGAAAGAAAATATACCTATTTGAAATAGGAACACACACACATAGGTAATAGGAAAATACTTAGAAGTATATTACAATAAGAATAATTGAATGAAGGGTTTTTTTCCTTCCAAGAATAACCTATTTGTATGGCTACTTTTTGTTAGTAAGTCCACTTTAAATCAAAGTTAATCTAATCGAAAGCTCTGGCGATTCATCGAGCTCAAAATGATCGAATTGAACACAATGGATTATGGAATAGTAGTAGAATGATCGTTAAAAGGGGCTAACACTTCGAGCCATCTTCAACATGAACTCAGGTACAAGTCGTTTTCTTGGAGTCGAATTTGCTCTGATGGTTTCAGAGCTATCACCATGAATCAGCGTAATTAGATCATCTAACATATCATCTATTCCACCTCTCATTGGATCCTAAACGTTAGCAAAGCAAGAATCAGAAAGGAAAAAAATAAGCGCGAATAAGGGAAGGACTATAATGTGTATAAGACCTTTTCGCGATATAAGCAATTGAGGCATCAGTTACCTGAAGAAACAAATCTGTATGTGTCTTTCCTTCATAGAGGATACATTTTGCTTTGACACCGAGAGCTTTAAGAGTATCAGCAAAGCTCTTGCTGGATCAAGTGAAATACCTACATTAGCAAACTTTGCAAAACATGTTTGGATCTACACAGTTTATATACTATTTGAAAAGAATAACCGTGTTACTCTGTCAGAATAGAGCAAAACAAGCACATGGCATTTCGAAAGAAAGTCCTCCTAATTGAAGGTCAAATGTCTACTGTTCATCTCAACGATACATTATCCAACTAGTTTGGACCTTGTGGAGATCATTTTATGGACTACCTTTCCATAATACATGCAACCACTATGTTCTACGATTAATTGACCAGTTTTGCTCTGCTCCATAGTTTATGTATCTAACCTATACAGCTTATATCCTAGTGACATAGGCTGGCTACATCCAGTGGAAATGCTTCAAAATGGAGAATTTATAGCAATCGAAACCATCTATCCTCATTCTTGGTTACATTGGTTCCGCCTGTGACTTGCGTTGATGCAATAATAGGTTTTGCAACGAAAATTCTGATATATGATGGGTAGAAGGCCACAGACAAACATGAAAAGTCCCAATGAATTGGATATATAGGGTTGGCGGTGGCAGGTAACTGAGGACAACGAGATGTTCATACAAAAAGTAAGACAGATATTGGACCTCGGGGCCTGAGTTAACCTCAAAAAATTAGCTCATGACTCTGACTTCGGTACTATGGGTCTAACTCAACCTCAAAAGCTAGTAAAGGCAGCGATGATTGATATAACAACTCATTCCTCAACCAATGTAGGATTACTAATTACCATTTACTAAGGAAATCTTCAACCAGTCAAATCAGTCGAACTAAAATGAATGGCAATGGCCTGAATATCTAGTTCAGATAAACTCATTCCAACGTAGTATATCGAGCATACACTCATGGTGAGCTTGAAACTATAAAGCAAAAAAGTTACTCTCTCCGTCCCAATTTATGTGACACCCTTCCAATTTTAGTCAATCCCAAAAAGGATGACAAATTCCTATATTTAGTAACTGAATTGTACAGTAAATAAGTGCATGAAGAGGAGGTCTAGACCTGGAATCACACGGAATGGAATAATCGGCAGTACCATGGAAAAGGACCATAGGAGGAAGAAGAGAGACGGCATATTTTGTGTTTGGGTCCTGAGCCATTAATTCTGGTGAGTATTGTCTCAGACCTTGTTCCCCTTCCATTATACTGTGCAAGTACTAAAAACAATATCAGCGATACTGGAAAAATTTAATAGCAGTATGCGTTTGTAAAAGCAATCAAGTACCAGAAGTCAGTAGTATATATACCTTAGAAAAATTGAACGGTACAAACCTCGGCTATGGAAGTGATCAACAAGCTTAAGGATATTATACCTGCTCATGTGTTAAAAAATGGTGTATTAGTTCAACATTCCACTTAACAAAATCAAGAAAAGAGATACTTCATTAATCATTTTGCCCGTGACCTTATTAAGCAACTTATAGCTTCTATAGCAACAATTGCTAAGTACACGCTTTGAGCTCAAAGAGAAACAGAAATGACAGTGCTTGCAAGTTGATGGAAAATCATAAGGAAATATCATGAAATTAATTTAATGGAATCTAATGAACTTCGTATATCATTCAACAACAACAACATACCTAGTGTACACAGACCTTACCCCTACCTCATAGGTAGAGAGGTTGTTTCTGATAGACCGTCGGTTTAAATACAACAAAATCTGGACTCAGTTCAATTTAAATTCTAACTTCATCTGGGAATTTAAGGTTTTTAGAAGACCTAAAGGAAGAAGTGGCAAAGACTCTAAGCCTTGTAGTCCCAGGGACTTCAACAAGAACTTACCCTCCAGATAGACCAAAATATGTCTTTATTTGGGAGACACTCCAAGAAGCTCTCGGTTCGGCACCAGTCTCCTTGATTGCCTGCTCCAAGAGAGCACATGTAGCAATATGTGCACCAGCGGATTGTCCCATTAAGTAAATTCTAGAAGAAGAACAAACCATGATATTTCATTCTTAATTACAGGGAATTATTCATGAGAATGTAAGGAGAAAACAACTCGGCTACCTGTTCGGATCACCTCCATATTCAGCTATCTTGTTACAAACAAAGGAGATACCTTGAGAAGCATCCTTAACCATGTCACTAATTGTTCCCTGAGGAAAATTTCTGCAAACAATTAATGTAACGCCTTTAGTTATCAAAAAACAACTAGTGGCTGCATACAAGTGCAATTTAAGCGTCCATTGAGTGATCCAACATATAGTATATGCAACGTGAGAGAAACAACGGGAGAAAGTTTGACTTGGAATTTTTCTTCCTCGGTTGCACAAAGTTTACATCACATCTTGGACATCCTTCTTCTCTTAATCCTCTTCAACTTGTTAGATTAATATTTCCCAATCATATTAGCTGGCTCCTTTCAGATGAGTTGGAAGTTAAATTGTGAGAAAGATTTTTGTTTTTGGATGCAAGAAAGATTATTTTATAAGGAAAAGAAAATAAGAAAAGCTCTTTAGATGCATCATCACATATACGGTAAACCAACACTCTGCTTTCGCCTTTCTGATATTAGACCAGTTCGTTCTATTGTATCATTTCACAAAACAAGATTGTTGTAGGTTGTGAAAGTTACAAGAAAGGTATTAGCGAACTTAAAAATTATACCAAGTGTCCAAAAAGCTAATTTCAGTGAATATAAGCAAAAACATAGTAATATAGAACTCCTTTTTTTCTTTTTTCAGATAACGTATCATGTGGTAAATAAGTTGAAATGCTTAAATCTTTCCTACGTAAGCAAAAAAAACTAAAAACTAATAACTCAGAAATGCGCAAGAAATAGAGAACATGAATTACAAAACTCATACATCTAAACGATCCATCATGCAAATGTACATTAAGCCCAAAAAAGCACTGTTTTTCTCAGATGAAATAGTAATCACCTGTAATCAATGCATGCCACAATAATGTCTCTTTCTGACAATTGTTGTCCTAGAAGAGAACCCCAAGCTTTGTAGCTGTAACACAAAGAAGAAAGAATAACTAAGAACAAAATTTTATCAAACCGTCACTGACTCGCTTAAACAAGAGAAGGAGTCACTATTTTAACTATGTGTTGATTAATGATTACAATGTAAGCGTAAAAGCTTCTACGGTGTAGCCACGTAGCATAGTAAGCAGCAGGAATAATAATCCTCAAACATTCATGCTGAAAAGCTAATAGATCAGCTTTCAATGCTTATAATGTGAATGGTTTGAAGAAAATGTAACAGTTTCCACACTTAGCATACAGATAGAAGCTGGCAGCTCATATTATCTCAGACTAGATTTTACAACATAGGATATTCCTCGGTTGTAAGGATAAATGTATGTAATTGACGGAAATGACTTAATTACACACCCAATGATCCATGCTCCACCTGTTACAAATGCAACAACTGGCTTTGGCCCGTTCATATTTTTTGGCAGGTATAGATCTAGCCTGCACCATGAGACTTAACCAGGTATAAATCCATGAAGAGATACAAAAGTATGCTCAAGCATCCTATGAAAATAAGGACTGAATTCCACAAAGTATACCTATTTCTCGGTTGATCACCATAAACAATGCCTCTAAGTACTTGACTGGAATAGAAATAGTAATATCCAACTGCATCAGACAAGCATGATTTATTTATGGGCGTTATATTCTAAAATATGAAGTCAACAAGATATTTAAAATCAGGTGTTCAGATGACATATCCGATATGTTTCAGACCTTGAATAAAACCAGGTATAAGCAGCATAGCATAACAGCCAAGGGCAAGAAACCTGGCGATCCATCTGTACCCTACCCTGAACAAAGGTGGATAACCAGAAAACATTTAGAAAGTGCCTTTTATATACATTAGACATTAAGATTTGAGATATGAATATATCCCTACAGCATAGAATATTCAAAGTGACTAAGAGAGCATTGCAGTGACATTGATTGGCTAACTATAAAAGTTAATATTAAAAGAGTGCTAGGCATTCTAAAAGCTCCTCTTGAAAGGCTAGGGTGAAATGGAACATTTGGGTGATAATCAATCAAGTGGTTTCTTTATAACATGTGGAGAAGCTGAATTTTACTAGTCTACTTCAATGGCTCTACTGATATGCAACAATAAAGAATATCTAAGAAGTTGTTGTGTAGTGTAAAATTTGATAGGGCGAAACCTTCAGATAGATGAACCGACCTATTCACAGGTGAGAATATTTGGCATAAACAGCATAGAGACAAATCATAGTTTTAACTTGACCATCTAAGATGGCAGGGTCACATATATCTAGGAGGTGACTTGGACATGCTGATCTAAGACACAATAACCTGGCATGGAAAAGGTTGGAATCATCATGCATAACTCTTTTATGTAGATGGAGGAAAGAAGAAAATCAGTAGACACGTGTTCTCCCTCCTTAAGTTTGGTTAGCAGGAAAAGGAGGGAGGCCAGCAGAGAATTCATTCCTAGGAGGCCAGCAGGAAAGCTTATTCCCTCCACTTCACTTCCAACTTGTCATTGTTGGTAAGCAGCTTCTTGAATATGCAAGCTAAAAGCCAGCCCACCAAATATAATAGCATCACTAGAAACTTGTCTTCAATCATTAGAAGTGAAGGTGAACAACATACTCTTACTGCCAGTTATGGCGTTTGCTCCTGTCCCTCAAGTTAACCCATTTCTTTGTTCTGTATGACTGTATTCCATGTAAGTTCAGGTATAATCGGTTGCCTTCTCATTTCACTTTTCATTCATCTTATACTACTTCCAATAACACATTAAACTACATGAAAGGTGAAATAACAGGTGACTTACTCAATTAGTATGATTGGTCTTCACTAACACCTGAAGTATAATTGACCGTACCCTTCAGGGTGGCCTAGTGGTTTGGGCTTGAGACTTCCAGTTGGAGGTCTCAAGTTCGAAACCCCTTGCCAGCGAAAGCAAGGGGTTTGCCTTCTGGGTCGAGCTCGTTGCACAGGGCTTGCCTAGTGTGGGTTACCTCTCCTATGTGGTTTGCGAGCTATTGCATAGGAGCGGGGGTTTTACCCTGTGCGCACCCAAAGGGTAGCGGTTGCAGGTTTCCCTTGTCATAAAGAAAAAAAAGTATAATTGACCGTAAACTCTACAAGGAAACATACTCCCAACTAGTGCTGTCTCCAAAGCTGGCAAAACCATTGTAACATGTAATGCTAGAACACTTATAAATTTTGAGCTGGTATAAACTTTGTCTAATTTTACTCTCACTATTAGGAAAAAGTCTCATTATTTCCCTTGACCGTTAAACCGGTAATTGTAACCCATAGACAAAAGTTGAGGAATAAATTTGAACCTTTTTTTTTTTTCTCGAAGAGTTTAGCACGTGCATATTAGAACTCTATTAATGGTAAAGGAATAATACAAGACAAATGTGTAACTATTTTCTAATAGCCAAGGTATGAATGAACTAAAATTGTAACAAATCACAAATTTGAGCAATTCCGGATAGTATAGAGGCAAATTTGGATCTTTTCCCTTAAAACAATTTAAGTTCAAGACAATATTTTCCAGAAGACAAGCCAATACACAAACTCAAATATAAACAAATTCAAACATGTAATCAGTTAAATCATTATAACCAGAATACAACAACTACACCTCAACCCAGACAAGTTGGTCTGGCTATATGAATCTCCACTCCTTCATTTAAGCTCATTTCATATCATCATTATCATATTAAACAAACCATTATAACAAGAATTCAACAACTACACCTCAGTTCCAAACAAGTTGAGGTCCGCTATATGAATCCCCACTATTTCATTTAAGCTCACTCATATCATCATCATCATACTAAATAAAACACTATAACCAAAATACAACTACACCTCAATCCCAAACAAGTTGGGATCAACTATATGAATCCCCACTACTTCATTTAAGCTCATTCATATCATCATCATCATCATAATAAATAAAACATCCTAACCAAAATACAACAACTACGCCTCAATCCCAAACAAGTTGATGTCACCTATATGAATCTCCACTTCTTCATTTAAGCTCATTCATATCATCATCATCATACTAAATAAAACATTCTAACCAGAATACAACTACACCTCAATCCTAAACAAGTTGGAGTCACCTATATGAATCTTCAGTTCTTAATTTAAACTCATTTCATATCATTGTCATCATACTAAATAAATCATTCCAACCAAAATACAACAACTACCCTTCAATCCCAAACAAGTTGGGCTCATCTATATGAACCTCCGCTTCTTCATTTAAGCTCATTCATATCATCATCTTTATCAAAAAAATATCACCATCATCATACTAAATAAATCATTCCAACAAAAATACAACAACTACGCCTCAATACCAAACAAGTTGATGTCGCATATATGAATCTCCGCTTCTTCATTTAAGTTCATTGCATACCATCATCATCATCATACTAAACAAAACATTATAACCAAAACACAGATTTATAAAAGAGATTATTACCCGAGATATCGCAAGAGTTTAAAGCTAAGCCTAGTTACAACATAAGTATCAGAAGCAGCTCTTCCCATTTCTCTGCGACAACCCTCAACAGCTCCAGACAAAAGGGAATTTGCACTGGCAATCCGGCGCCTCCTCTGCTGCATAACTAAATTAGACGACGACGATGACGAAGAAGAAGAATAACTAAAAGCTCTAGTAAGAAGGGGTTTTGTCTCAATCTTTGAATCATCATCATCTTGAACAAGTAGTATGGTTGATGAAGAAGATGAGTGTATAATATGGGGTTCTGATCTGACTAACATTGTGTCAGCAGTAGCAGAGGATGTTGGAACCAACATTGATGGTGGTGAATTGGGGTTAGAAATAGGAAGAAGATTTGAGGGTTGCATTGAGAAAACAACAAAAAAAATTGATTTTTAACTAATAATCAAGAACAAGAAGACAAATTAATCTTTGGAAAGTAAAAAATATTTGATTTTTAAGGGGAAAAAACAAGAAAACAATGTTATCAAGAATTCAAGATTCAATTTTTATTGCTGAAAAAGTGAAAAATGAGTTGGAATTTTGTTCTGTACTGTAAAAATTAGTTTAATTGAATGGATGGGAAGATGGAGGGATCAAGATTCTCTTATCTCCATGAATTATTGATTTGAGAAATTTGTGTTATTTTTGGTTGACAGTTTGAATTTTTCCAGAGAAGAAGAGGAGGAAACCATAGTGGGGACAAAGTTAAAGGTTAGGTTCCACATGTTGTGTTATCATATGTAAGTTTTTTTGTATTTGTTTTTAGCATATGTTTTTTTCTTTTTAGGGAAAAAGGACAAATATACCGGAAGCTATCGTAAATAGTATGCAGATATCATCCGTCATAATTTTGAGACGTTAGTGTCTCTGCCGTCCAAAAACTAGATCATATATACCTTTTATATTAACGAACATACGCGTGCCATACCCTATTTAGTCTTCCGTTAGAATGAAGGGCATAGATGTTCTAGTTTTTGGATGACAGGGGCACCAATGTCTCAAAAGTATGACGGAGGGTATCTGCATAGCATTTACAATAGTTCGGAGGTATATTTGTCATTTACCCCTTCTTTTTATTAAGGAATTTGAAATTGCGGAGATAAATTTTGTTTCAAGTTTGGAAATAAGATATGAAAGATAAATTACATTAGGTAAGTTCTGAGCAAGATTGATCATAAAATGCAGGTAGGGAATTTTGAATCTGAGAGTTTGAGACTCATGAGAGATCATTGAATCCTTTACTGAAGGTAGGGTTAGAGATGGTACGGTATAATATATTGAAATTTCGTAAAGTTGAGCATTATATGGTATGATATGTTGAAATTTCAGTTATAACAGCCAAACAAGGGTGTAAAGGATAAATTTATGGGATAACACGAGTCAAACAAGGTGTAAGGATAAATTTATGAGATAATACGAGTCATGGACTTGAAATATTAGAATAATTAGTGTATTGTATTCATAATTATTAATATCACAAGCCTAGCAAGTTTTCCTCACGCAATGAATTTAATTAGGCGCAGCCAAGTATGTGTACTTATCTTGATTTGGTAGTAAATTAAGTGCAAATTTAGCTTGTCAAATTTTTTATAAAGGAACAATTAAATTCTCTTTAGGCCAATCTCAAATTATAACGTGAGACTTTATTTGCATATTAATATTTTTTTCTCTTGAATTAAGTTGTATATGATTCATGTGATATCTCATATCAACTGAGTATTTATAGCTATTAAAATTCACTTGCTTCTTTTTTATGTATATATTTCACAAGCTACTGGTAAAGATAGTAAACCGACTCTTAGACAGGCAAAGACATTAAGTTAACCTACACACTATTTCTTTCTTATTTCAGTACTTATTTTGTAGAACTATTGACTCTGATATTAGTTATTGGGCTAAAACATCCAAAAAATATTTTTGTCACGATGTGCTATTGTCAACTTTTGTACCAAACCCACACGATTATTTCCAAAAGAATAATTTGTACACCTTACATGCAACATTTTTTTCTTTTAGTTATATCAATATAGAACTTTATTTACACTCCGATTCGATATGTATTACGTTAACAATTTATCATAGGGTGATCAGCAGGGGCGGAGCCAGCCCTTTGTTAGGGGGTTCGTCCGAACCCCCTTCGGCGAAACTTTTTACCATTTATACATGGTTAAAATTATTTTTCATATATATATAATAGATGTCGAACCCCCTTCGATTAGTTCGTGTTTAGTTCTTCACATATTGAACCCCTTATTAAAAATCCTAGATCCGCCACCGGGGTGATGTTGATATGTAACAAATTAAATAACAAAGTGTTACATATAAACAGCCCAAGATTCATGCACGAATTGGGTAATTAGTTTTCCACTTGGACCTTATATATCAAAAAATAATAATAATCGAACGTAATTAAAAGTTGAATCCAATTCAAATTGGGTTTTGTTTATATTAATTTATACTATAATTAACAGTATTTGTTTTCCTAATACTATTATAATATGGTTTCAGAATTTTATTGGGATTTGGGTTTTCGATGGCTTCCTAATTATATTCTCTTTGTCAACTTTTAATTGATGCTTTTCGAAAATTAATTTAATTAATTATAAATTTAATTATTATTAATATACCAACCTAAGATTACTGTAAACCGCATAAATTTAAAATTTTGAATCTGTCTTAACGTGATATCACATATCTAATTTTCCATGAATTAGCCACTATGATAAGTCAATGAAATCCTCACTTCTTAGTAAGAAAATTCTAAGAAGGGACAAATTAAAGGAAAAAGAGACAATAATTGATTTAAATAAGGAATATCCGGACAAATTAAAGGATAAAATCCTCGATCAAGATTACATTGCGGCTCAATATGCACAATGTATATATTTAAAAAGAGATAGTGTGATATTAAAGTGGCAGAGGACGGGTTGATAAGGGCAGATAAGTAATTATCATCAAATTTTGAAGAGGAGGTACACATGATATTTTAAACAAATTTCACATCAAAATGAGAGAGAAAAGTAAAAAGCGTACTTTATAAAAATATTAAAGGTGTCCATCAATTTTGACTCTCGATTTTTTATCTGCTTTTAATAGTGCATCCATATCGACCCATACAAAGAGGGATTCTAGAAAGCATTTTTGTTTATGTGAATTAGATTCATGGACGAAGAGTTCTTCAAAGTTAGTAAAAGATCACCAAATATATGGAGACATCTTGTTTATCAAATATATATATTTGATGTCTTTTCAATTAGTTCTTCAATTGAAATTAAATATGATGGTGTTGAAGATTAAAAAAAAAAGTTTCACATCAATAGTTATAAGGTTAATGAGATGTGGCGATATTTTAAATATTGAGCAATTCTCTTCTCTTCGAACTAGTTTTTAAAATGTGAGTTAGATCTTAAGATGAACAGTACTATCTCACCCGATGTTGAGCTCCCAAATTAAATAATTGTTCACGCTCTATATGTTCAATCCTGAAAGGTGAGATGGAGATGTTGAAGAATGAAAAAAAGTCTCGTATTAATAGTTAATTTAGGCCCAAGACCTAATTTTACTAGAGGATGAAAAATAAGATTCCAAAAATGTGGTGGAATTTATTTTATGAAAAGTAATTGAATTAGATTCATGGATGAACAATTCTAGAATTATTGCCATTGGCCTAATTTTTAGTAGTGGATTTATAAAGTTAGTTTAAACTCACTAGCTAAAATTGTATCAAAATATTCCTGGCTAATTGTAGATGGGTATAAAAGAAGATCCATTTTTTGCTACTAACCTTCAAATACAAGTAATTAAAAAAGGCATAATTGTGACACTAATATTTGCTAATTTTCGACTCTAGACCCTGCATCCTTTATTTTCCATTTAAGAAAAAAATATGACAAGAAAAATAAAAGACTTAAGGCTATGTTTGTTATCGAAGGAAAATATTTTTAATTTTATCATATTTAATTGGTTAAATTTTTTGAAAAATATAACCTTTTTGATCGGAGCATGAAAAAGAAGTTCCATAAGTGAAACTCGATTGTCTCTTTTCCATACCCTTCTCCTCCACCCCACAATATTTGCATAGATTATACATAAATAGATCTGAAATAATACATTTTGTTTACCTATGTAGCACACACTAAATAAGTAAAAAAATTATTTATTTTCTAAGTATATATTTTTTTAAAAAAAAGCGGTAATAGTTCATACTAATTGTCTTCTCCGCAGCCTCCAACACATTCTATTTTACGGGCATAGTCAAAATTTGAAAATTTATGAATTCAAAATTCTAGCAAGTCATTTTAAGCAATTGAGTTCTAAATTAATAATTGTATATATTCAATGAATTTTCAAGATAAACATAGAGTCTGGATCAAAGTTATTCTCGTAATCAAACTCTCCCCCTGACACTCCCACCTCGTCCTTAATGTTTGAATAGTTATGTATAAATATTTTTGAGATAATATACTAATTAAGTAACAAAAAATCATTTATCTTTTAAAGAAATATTTTCCTTTTCATGCCAAACACACCCTTATTTCCCTTTGAAAAAAAAAAAGAAATTATATTGTAAGACAAAATAGATGAAGACAAATGGCAATGAACCCAACATCACAAATATTATAGAGAATAATATGTTCTTTTTCCTCATCCATACACTTCCAGAAGATTATGATTCTTAATTGATGCATTTCAAGAATCAGAATTTTATGACTAGAAAATAATTTATATATATATATATATATATATAAAAGATTTTATAGTACTACAATAAGATGAAATATCCTTCGACATTACAGCATTTTATTATTCCAAATTATCGGACACTAGTAATACATTTATGGTGTCGCATTTTAATTATTAGGGTCTAATTAAGTATGTATTTTAAAAAAAATATCTACATAATAATTAGGTCACTTATAAAATAAAAATAATATTTTTCATTTATACATTTTATTTTTATTTAGTATATATGTTTCAAAAAGAATATTGTTTTTAATAAATTTCTCAATTGTATATAATATGACATGTGACATGTAAAGTGTTATTTATGATAAGATTTAAAGGACATTTTGATACATTATTGTACACCTTTAATTTAAAACTACTATATTTAAACATATCATCATCATCATCATCATCATCATCATTCTTAATAAGAGAGAGTTTCGTCGGACATTCGGAGGGTAGTACTGTCATTTTATCTTGGCTCAATCATAAAATGCCACTTGGCTCAATCATAAAATGCCACCTTAATAAAATTAATTTTAAAAAATTAAACTCCTAATAAATAATTCATCATTAATTCAAAACAATCAAAAAATGCCACTTGGCTCAATCAAAAAATGCCACCTTAATAAAATTAATTTTAAAAAATTAAACTCCTAATAAATAATTCTTTAAGAAAAACGTCAAATTAATTTAAATCAGGTATATATTTATTAACTCGAAGTAAGTATTGAAATAAGATTTTACCTTTGTGAGGTGTAAATACAATTCAACAATATTTAATTATTAGAGTTTATATTATTATTTAGCTTTTATATTCAAAATAATTTTTTTTTCATTCTTAATAAGTGGTGGTTCCTTGGTCGGACCAAACCAATCAAAAAAATCCACGTAGGTAAAATCAAATTAGGACCAAACCAATCAAAAAAGGCCACGTAGGTAAAACTAAGTTATATTTTAAAAATAAAAATAAAGTGGTACTATTTCAAAAAGGGCCACGTAGGTAAAACCAAGTTATATTTTAACCAATCAAAAAAGGCCACGTAGGTAAAACCAAGTTACGACCAAACCAATCAAAAAAGGCCACGTAGGTAAAACTAAGTTATATTTTAAAAATAAAAATAAAGTGGGCTATTTAAAAAAGGGCCACGTAGGTAAAACCAAGTTATATTTTAAAAATAACCGTCCCATCAAACCAATCAAAAAAGGCCACGTAGGTAAAACCAAGTTTTAAAAAAGGGCCACGTAGGTAAAACCAAGTTATATTTTAAAAATAACCGTCGGATCAAACCAATCAAAAAAGGTCACGTAGGTAAAACCAAGTTATATTTTAAAAATATAAATAAAGTAATACTAATTAAAAAAAGGCCATGTAGGTAAAACCAAGTTATATTTTAAAAATTGTTAATAAGTCGTGGTTCCTTCGTCGGACCAAACCAATCAAAAAAGGCCACGTAGGTAAAACCAAGTTAGGACCAAACCAATCAAAAAAGGTCACGTAGGTGAAACTAAGTTGTTAGGACCAAACCAATCAAAAAAGGCCACGTAGGTAAAACTAAGTTATATTTTAAAAATAAAAATAAAGTGGTACTATTTAAAAAAGGGCCACGTAGGTAAAACCAAGTTATATTTTAAAAATAACCGTCTGACCAAACCAATCAAAAAAGGCCACATAGGTAAAACCAAGTTATATAAGTGGTGGTTCCTTCGTCGGACCAAACCAATCAAAAAAGGCCACGTAGGTAAAATCAAGTTAGGGCCAAACCAATCAAAAAAGGCCACGTAGGTAAAACCAAGTTATATTTTAAAAATAAAAATAAAGTGGTACTATTTAAAAAAGGGCCACGTAGGTGAAACCAAGTTATATTTTAAAAATAACCGTCAGACCAAACCAATCAAAACAGGCCACGTAGGTAAAATCAAGTTATATTTTAAAAATAAAAATAAAGTAGTACTATTTAAAAAAAGGCCATGTAGGTAAAACCAAGTTATATTTTAAAAATTCTTAATAAGTCGTGGTTCCTTCGTCGGACCAAACCAATCAAAAAAGGCCACGTAGGTAAAACCAAGTTAGGACCAAACCAATCAAAAAAGGCCACCTAGATAAAACTAACTTATATTTTAAAAATAAAAATAAAGTGGTACTATTTAAAAAAGGGTCACGTAGGTAAAATCAAGTTATATTTTAAAAATAACCGTCCCACCAAACCAATCAAAAAAGGCCACGTAGGTAAAACCAACTTATATTTTAAAAATAAAAATAAAGTAGTACTATTTAAAAAAAGGCCATGTAGGTAAAACCAAGTTATATTTTAAAAATAACCGTCGAACCAAACCAATCAAAAAAATAAGTGGTGGTTCCTTCGTCGGACCAAATTAATCAAAAAAGGCCACGTAGGTAAAACCAAGTTAGGACCAAACCAATCAAAAAAGGCCACGTATAAATATTTCTTCATAGCTTCGTCTAATTGCTCTCCGTTGTACTTATTTTCCATCATAAAAATTTTCAACTCATTCTTAAAGTATCTTCATTGTGCAATTTACAAATATTGTAACAACTGATTGTCTAATACAAAGAATAATAACAGTTATACGCCCGTTGCCCGTGCTTTGCACGGGCACCACATATCTAGTATCATTATATACATTAGACTTTGTAGACACATCAAATGAGATGGAAAAAAGGGAAAAGGGCCATGTACCCCTCAACTTTATCAATTAAAGCTGATATATCTCTCATTATGAAAGTGGCTCATATATGCCCCTATTGCTATACAAATGACTCACATATGCTCTTTTCCTCTAACGGAAGTGAAAAAATTAATTTTAATTTAATATTTTAATTATTATTATTTAAAAAAAAATATAATCCCATATGGGTATATTTAATCCTCCTCGCACATAATTTTTTTTTTGACATTTTTTGTTTCAACGACTAATTTAAAGTTATTATTTTGATGGTCAAATTTATTTATGTTACACTAATTTTCTTGTAAACTTTATTATATATGACCCAATTTTTTTTCAATACAAAAACTAAATAACAATACAGTCGAAAAAAATAGTTTTAAATTATAATATAGCCAAAAAAAAATTAGTTTTAAAAGTTTCTCGTTACACTAACAAACGAAAGAAAAAAATAAAATAAGAATAAGAAACTCAAAAAATGAAAATCAAAGACGTCAAAAAATAATTTATGTATAAAAAAGATTAAAATATATCTTGAAATTCGCTAGAAGGATCATATACACCCCTACATGATTTTTTTAATATTTAAAAGTCAAAAACATAAATTTAAAACTATTTTTTTCACTTTCGTTAAATTAAGGGTATATGTGAGCTCATTTTATAACGGTAGGGGTATATGTGAGCCGTTTGTATAATGGTGAGGGTATATATGAGCCACTATCATAACGAGGGGCATATCAACTCCAAATGACAAAGTTAAGGAGTATATCATACCCTTTTCCCTAGAAAAAATAACTTACCTTGCTATATTTTAAAAAAATACATATATTGATAGTACCAAAAAATAAATCTTTATATACTATAATATATATAGGATTAATACATTAGCGGTTCTTTAAATTTGTTGGTAATTTGACACTTGAACTATGCCTTGTTTCAATTGAGCAGTTAAACACATGATAAATTGTTCCTATATTAGACACTTTTAGTTCAAATTTTGAAAATTCTTCTGTGCAATTGAGAATGAAGTCTATACTATAAAAAGATAATATATTATATGTGGTTAACTTATCTACATAATATAACATGTGTTAAGTTATTACAAACCGCAGTTCGAATTTCTAGATAAAATTTAGAATCAAATTTAAAAGGATATCGATACATCGAACCATATATATATATATAATGTTTTTTTTCATGCAGACATGTAGCTGGCTAGGCACTAAAATTATCAAAGATTATTGTTCTTAAATACACGTGTATTCAAGAATCTAAATATTCTAATCCATAACCTCCCATGTTCTTTCTAAATTATGGGGTAGGCATACCAAAATTATGCAAAGATAAAAGCATATACTTAAAAAAACAAAATACATGGTAGCCATAAATTATGCTACTTTAAAAAAAAAATTAAAGTTGTCGTGGAAATACATTAATGAAAAAAGCATATGCTATAAATGAATCATTTATCCATATATATCCATTTAATTTTGAAAATGAGAAAAAGAAATCACTTTTTAAGTCGAGGGAAATATAATTAGGGATATTCTCTTTATTGATATAATATGAATGGCCTGTAATCACAATCCAAGAATCATATGCTTAAAGAATTTGGTTACTTTGAAGCTTAAATAATACATTATATATTTGTGAATTTATGAAGAATAGAAATTATTTATTTTTTGAATTCATACTCTTTTTTTAAAAAAAACACATCACGTAGCCCTTGATGTGGGTGCGTACCACATAAATTAAATTGTTGTGTTTCATGATCGTAGAATTAGTAGCATAATTTGGAACACAAACGGGCAAATCGAATGGGCTGGGGTTGCACTAAATTGAAAGACAATTTATAATGTTCCTTTAATTTCGACCTAAATGGATTCCACATAATATATATATTATGTAAAAGTAATTTATTTTTTTCATAAAGTAATAAACTCAAAAAGACAGTCAATAACCAATTGAAAACTTTCATCTAAAGGTACTGCCATCTTCTTTTTTTTTCTTTTTCTAAAAAATATTTTAGTGCACAAAATTAAATTTAACTCTCTTTACGGTATATATAAGGTCGAAATATAGCTTGAAAGACATATTTATTTATCATTCGAATACCTTAACTCGTTTAAAATTACTTTATTTTTTCCAATTAATTATCTGAAAAGTTCAAAATACAAGAGTCAAAACACTTATAATTTTAACTATATGAGTTTGGAAATATATACTCTTTAAATTTTAAAAACAAAATTTACATAATTGAAAACTACAAGAAAGGTACTACAGATCAACACAACTAATGATTCATGAATATTTTTAAAAATGTTGATCCTCTAAACAACAACACCTTTGCATATAATGAGCTAGAAGGAATAGTATTTTAAACGCCTCAAGGATCATGAGTTTCTCTATTTTTTTCTTAAGGCGTTGATGATACTGATGAAATCAATGGTGGATCTAATACGAATCATGACAATTCAATAGTTTTTGCTATATGAACTTAAGGCATTGATGATACTAATGAAATCAATGGTGGATCTAATACGACTTCATGAATCATGACAATTCAATAGCTTTTGCTATATGAACTTAAGGCGTTGATGGTACTGATGAAATCAATGGTGGATCTAATATGACTTCATAAATTATGACAATTCAATAGCTTTTGCTATACGAATCCACAAAACTTCAAAATTCTAAATCTGTTTCTAAATAAAACTTTATAAAATTGCGAATCGAAATATTAAAACGGAACTAAGTAGAAATGTCTTTTAGGTTATAAATCCTATACATATAAATTTATCTCAACTGAGAGATATGCAATGATTGCAATTTACATGCGTGGTAATTATTTGACAAGATATATAGAAAACGTACGTAAGCGGGCCTAGCAATAAACACCAAATTTAGAAATGCAATCCAACTCATGACCATGATTCTACTGGTCTGTCATTGGATTAAATTTATATTTATATTTAGTTGACGGTTGATAAATTTATATCGTCAATTAAATGTAGTATAAATTTTATTTCAGACTTAATCATGAGATATTTCATCTTATTTCATTCAATTTAAGTGATTTTTGACAATTTACTTTTATTCGTGTAGTTATTATTTCTCCGTGTTTGGCATTTGTTGTGTAATCATTTTTGGAGAACTTTTGTAATCCTCTTATTATTGTTATATTGAAGCTATTTGAAGGGTTTTCACGTTAAATTTAGTATTCTTCATGTTTTTTAATTTTCTGATTGTCTCTTTTCGTCATAACATTTTGGTACATGGGATGAAGTGAGATACAACAGAATTAAGTTTGAGATAAATTTATACGACATTTGATTAACGATATAAATTTATACTGTCAATTAAATGCGGTATGAATTTTATCTCAAACTTAATTATGAGATATCTCATCTTATTCCATTTAAATTGAAATAAATTAATATTAAGATTGTAATCTCAAAACTATAATCTCATTTTAATCTTATCCGCGTACCAAACATACACTATACATGATAATTCAACCACGTGCCTATGTTCCTTCATTTATAAACCCTTCACTTAGAATAGTATTTTATTGAACTGTTTTGTACTAATAAAGTCACAATATTTTGGAACCTCAACGTCAGCCAATATATTTTTCTACGTCGTCATATCATTTTTTTTGACAATAGAGAAATTTCTGAGGGTTAAGGTGTAAGATTCGAGACTCCTTGAATAATGAATCCATCCTTTTATTCTTTTCGATTTGTTGAAGCATATCACATATAATTATCTTATTTAAAAAAATTTAACAATTAGTTAAAAAGAAAGTATGTGTATTTACTTAAATATATTCTTAACACGACTAAATGTTATAAATAATCATGTTGTTTTTTTGGGCATGATTTAATGAGTTAAATCTTGAGGCCATTTTAATAATTGGTGCATATAGTTTTTCGAAGTTAAAAGTGAAATCGATCATATGATTAATGGATGTGCTAAATTAATCACATCATTGAAAATTGGAGAGAATAAAGCGTAACTATATTGCATGTGCTAAATGGATATATATAAGTAAAAAAGAAAAAAGTTGGTTATTAATTCTTCATATGTTTAATTTTGTGTCCTAGATTGTTGTTATAATCTATTTTTATTTTCGGTATTCGGTGTTCGTATTGGAGTCCACCTATTTTAAATTCGTATCGCGTAAGGCTCCATTTGGGGGCCAAAGCGCTCCCTCCGTTTTAATTGATTTGTCCTATTTTGACTTAGTGCGACATTTTGGAAAGTAAATAAGACTTTTGAATTTTGTGATCTTGAATTAAAGATATGTCAAATGTACCAAAATACCCTGTAATCGTGTGCTAAGATATTTTTAAAATTATTTTAATTAATCACCCTGAAAAAATTTGAATTTTTTTGTCCCTACTATAAAGTATGTCCCTAGCTCATTTAGGCTGTCGACTTTAATGTCAAGAGAATTTTCTGTCCCATTTAAAACTTGAAAAAGAAAAAACTAATTGCTTCTTACACCTAGAAGGTTAAGAATTTGGTGGAATAATTGTAACCTTCTATAAGTATAATTATTTAGTAAACATATAGTTAATTTCATGAATGAAATGATGTATTAAAGATTTTCATGAATATCATGTTTGGCTTAAAATACTTATGATTTTAAGTTTTTGTATATTTTTAATACATCAATAGTTAAGTTATTTTCCTATTCAAGTCCAATAATCCTACAAGATACAAATATTCCACATTAGATAAGCAATATTTATCAATATGGGTCATGGACTTTGTGGCAAAATGTTCAGGGTTTCTCGTCTTTAATTAATTAATTATCTCAGTTTTAAATGAAAAATGAAATTGTTGGGAGTGCCGCTATAGAAACGGGACCTAGCAATAAGTGAATTATGATTTAGTCAGACCACAATATAATTAGGAGTTGAAACATGAGATAAAATTAAATTTTAGCTACTAATTTTTTTCTTGTTAGATTGTACTACAAATACAACATGAAGTGTATTATTCCTTTTCAATCATCCAATAGTGGTATATATATTATTCTACACGTTATAATATCTACTTATTGAAATAGTTATTCTTTCTTTCACTTATAGAGAGGAACAAACTTAAGTACTTGTTCTCTTGCTAGTTGTAACAACAACTTGACTATAAGTGTATTGGTTCAATATTGTATACTTGTATACATATCAACCTCAAATTAAACTCTCAAGAGATCACGAAAATGACTCGATTGACGTTGTGTACATATATCTGGAATTCAAAATTCACTTGTCTGACTAGTTTTTACTTCACATTGTGTATGACTGTTTTAAGGAAAAATGTGTTATTTGCTAGATATTTCTTGACGATAATGAAGCTTATTTTCCGTAGCTAATAATGCAAACTCAATTATTTTGGTTCTTTTTCAGATTTTATCAAGTCTAGCACTAAATAAAATATACATAAAACCATATTCCTTTCTAGTCATCCAATGGGATATTCCATTATTTTCTACGTATTTTCGAATAGTACTTATTCTTCAGCAATAATTCTTTATTTAAACATGACAACTTTTTTTTAAAATATTTTTTAATTGTCATCTAGTATTTGAAGTTGATTATCCAATTAGTTCACATTTGGGTTAGGACGGAGAGATCTTATCCGTCCCACAATATTTTTAGGGGTCGATATGATAACTCAACATGATATCCAAACTTAATTCAATTTCAAAAACTAATTCATTGAGATTCGTCCAAAAAAAAGTACAAATAGCAGCCCTCAAAATTGGCCTAAACCTATGCCAATGGACTCATGACATCCATGCACTGAGTCGTCAGAGAGAATGATTATCCAAGTCCACATATAAGCAGACCACTGATTCATTATATAATTGATGTGAAACTTTAACCTACTCTAACATTTCTCTTCACATTTAGAGCCAAAGTAAAGTGCTGATCGGAAGCCCAAATAATATGGATTGACCCGAATCTAATACCATGTAAAGTACGACCAAATGAGCCTAACTTAACTCAAAAAACTAGTTATTGAGGTGGATTGTGTTCAAGTCGTTATAAACAGACCACTAGTTCATTACCTAACTAATATGAAACTCCAACATACTCTAACATGTGCTATATCTGAAAAATCCTAAGTAGAGGGAACAAAAATAACTCGACGTTGCATATATATCTCAAACTTTAGAGCCACAGTAGACTATACTCCATATAAGCTAATCAATCGTATAATATGATATTTGATTCATAATCGTACAACTATCTAAAATGTCACGTAAATCGAGATAGATGAAACAAATTCTTAAATCGCCACATAAGCTAATGACACTTGTGAATAAGTCGACGTAAACGCCACGTGTAATTACCCCTCCATCCGTACTAGTACATCTGTCACTACTTTTATGTGGGGCAAATATTTTTGGAATATAAAAAATAACATATCTTTGAATCACCCCACCTGAGAGATGGAGCTTTCAATTTTCCACATCGATACAATTGTCCGTTTGACCATGTATAATTTTTTAAATATTAATTTAAAAAATTCTAAATTATTTTTATATTTTTCCAAATTATAACCATGTTCAGATACAATTTTACTCTTTTTTTTTTTTTTTTTTTAATTTCACATTTTTTATGTTCAAACGTTTTATACGTTGTTATCAGTTAAAACAGCAGCAACACGGCTACGGATCTGGAATATTTTTCTTTTGTTGTAACTTAGCATATTATATCATGCTGACAATTTGGTGGGAATTTCGTGGCATGTGATATATATATAATATAATATACCACTACTTTTTGTTTCTCAACTTTTTATATATATTTTTAATAATCATGATTTTCGAATCAGTTTATTTACGCTAACTAATTTAGTAAAATGTACTACTTTCCGTCCACACAAATAAATCTTTTATGAAGGGAAAGAAATTAATATGGACCGTCTTATAACGTGTTTTTGGGTGTGTTTATTTAGCAGGGAGAAAAATGTTTTCAATTAATTTGACTAATCAATCATGAAAAACTTGAAAAATATTTTTCTTCGTAACAAATACACCTTTGTCTTTGATGATTCTCTATTTATATTTTTCTATAACCATAAAATTTGAATAGATTTTTGTGTATAACTTTGACTATTTTACTAGATATACGTTACATATATACCTTCGATCAATATGAAATTGGATAATCTTCCCCATCAAAACTTAGATGGAAAGAAATTAATCAGCTAACGCATATTTTGTCTATGTTGGGTCTCCATAACTTATTATATATTCTTTTTATAATAATGATAATTGAGTCAACTTACATAGATATTTGTTATTTTCTACTGACACAAAATTTAATAATTCTCTCCGGAATATGAAATATAAGTTACCTAACATATTTTATGTCTGCGGAATCTACGTCCCATTACATCACATATACTTTGTTTTTGGTAAATACTCCCTTCGTTTATATTATTTGTTCATGTTTGATTTATCACCTTTTAAAAATTAATAAATAAAACAATAATTATATTATATCATTTTCAATTATTATAAATTATCTAAATTTTGATAATGAATTGTTACTTAATAATGAAGATAAAAATAGATATAAAAGAATAAATTATATCTTAATTTTTTAAAATTGAACAAGTAAAAATAAACCGAAGGAGCGTATAATAGTAAAAGTTCCAGCATAATGGTTGTTTTATTTGATTCTCATGCATACTTGTATCCAACAAGATTTTATTCTTAAATATCAACATGTGTCCTTTTAATTAATTAAATAACTTATTATATGCTTGATTAAAGCTGTTAAATATAAATCGATTGCAAAAATTTCTACAGTAATCATAGAGAGCAAGGCTAATAATTTATTTTAATAAGACTACTATAAATATAGTTAGAGTATCTTTTTATCAACCAAAACTTTCTCTTTTGAATGGTTTTATCACTTTATTATTTTATATAGGGAAAAGGGTTTGAAATATATCCGAACTTTGACCGAAATTGCTGTAACAATCCCAAACTTTGAGTAGGACCTATTACTCATCTGCTCTATTTAATAGTGTATTTTAAAGGTATATATGTGTCAATGTGGACACGTTACTATTTATAATTATGCAATATTTATGATGTCCACGTGGGCACATATATACCTTTAAAATACACTATTAAATAGTGCAGGGGTAAAAGGTCATTTCCAAAGTTTGGTATTGTTACAACAATTTCGGTCAAAGTTTGAATATATTTCAGACATTTTCCCCTTTTATATAAGAAAAACTAACAAAACACAAATTAAAGAAAAAGAAAGATGACTTGAGAATCAAACCAAGAAATACAACCTAAAAAAAGCTTATGAGAAAATAATAATCAAAACTTCATTTCAAGATACAATGACAAAATTGCATTAAAAAACATAAATAGATAAGATCTTTTGGAGAAGAAAGTGGAGAGAGATTTAAGGGATTCTTTTCCTTTTTAAAATATGTTAAAAAAAATTATCTTGATTTCCTATAATGTAGTTAAATAGTTATATTAATTATAGTTATTTAAAAAGAGAGAGAGAGAAGCAGTTCCTATTTAATACAAAATAATCTTAATATGTTAGAACTTGTAATTAAATTGTTATTTTTAATAACTATTAAAGATTTGTTTGTAACTAGTAGTATAAAGTCTTAAATACATATGTGGTGTGATTTTTTTATTTTTCAAAACAAAAAATAGGACAGACAAATTTTATAGCTAAATAAAAAAAATTCATCGTTAATATTATTTAGAAATTGATTAACTATAAATTATCAAAAAAATATTATATTAGCTACGAATAATATTGCAAAAAATAAGAAATTTATAACTAATTCTTTCCGTTTCTTAGAAATGACGTACACTTGCATATCAGATCACTCCATGTCTAAATAAATAATATATACCCCAAAAAGGAAACAAAGTAAATAGTAATTTAAAGTAGTCATTGAGTGTGTGTCTATATATATATATATATATATCGGTCCTTGCTTCGTTAAAAAAATTTAGAGTATGTGTTGCATTAATTCAAATTGAACGATACATTTTTGTATCTCCTTAAAAAAATAGATGGAACTCACAATTCTTGACAGTAATTATGTATTTAGGGCAATCCTATCAAACATTTGTGAGAAATTAATAGTTGATATGTCACTTTTTCTTCCTTAGAAAATTAGATTTTTTAGTCTAAAGTATATAAAGATAAAATAGTAGTCCTACTTACATTGGCAAATTTCACTTAAAAGAAACTTTTTCCAATTTATATACCAAATTATTGGATAGAAAGTTAGTAGGTCATTAAACATATATCGTTTAGTTCTTTTAGCAGTATTGTTATTATTATTTACATAATTTCTTATTTTTATTTTCTTAATTTTATTATTATTCGTTGTTTCCTTTACCTTGATTATCATATTATTTAGACTGAGAATTTATCGAAAATGATCTCTTTGCCAACACAACATACGAGTAATTAAAATTTTGCATTCTTCCCTAGACCCTATTTGTGAAATACATCGAATATATTCTTGTTGTATCAATATGGGATGTGTTAGTCCAAATTGCATCAAATGCAACCAACATTGGTAAGTAATAAATTTGGATGGTCCATTATTAGAGGGTCAATAAAGAGGATGTCAAAAAAATAAAATGATTGATGAGAACTTATTTGAAAAAAATGGCCTAAAAAGTTCTAAACATTGAATTCCAACACTAACTTTTAATACAAAACAACAAAATCTTACATTTTTTTTTTTGTTAGTGAAAGTAGGGAAAAGAGGGTAACATTACTAAAAATAAAGTATTTTTTTAATTATCTTAGATGTAAGTGGAAATCAGTCTAGTCTAATTAGAGTTAAGCTATGTGTTTATGTTAATTTTATTTGGCCAGTAAACAACATATTCAATAAGAAACTTTTGAGATTAATTAACATAAACTTCATGTTCATGATCTTAATCTAGTTTCCTTCCTTTATCGAAGACAATTCAATCGAACATTTAGTATTATAGAAGCATAACGATTAGTGATAGAACCCCTAGTTTAACTTCTTTTTATTCTCACCTGGTGTTCGGTATCTATATTGGAGCCTGACTAAATCTAGATTCACGCCGGAAAGTTCCACATTGAGATTTAAAGCGCTTCCTAACAAAGGCGACTCCATACCCCAGTGGACTTGAACTCGAGACCTCTGGTTAAGGATAAGTAACTAACAACAAACTTTTGAATTAAAAAAAATTGTAATTCAAAGTTTGTCCACCATTTGTTGGATTTCTTTTTCTCTTTTTTTCATCTAACCATCTGATATTCGAAATTCATTGATAAAAAAAGGAAAACACTATGTTATTAGGAGAGTCAAACCAAGTCGAGACCTCTAATTAAGAGTGACGGGATCACATACATCACACCACATTCGATAACACTCATTTGATTTCTTCGTGACAAGTCAAGTGTTAATTTCGTGATGTACTTTAAACGTTATGAAAAGTTGTAAAACAAAAAAAAACTGAAATTTTACTAAAGAAAAAGAAAGAAATAAAGGGAAGTAAAGTTAGTACCACGTTTGTTTGTTTTTACATTATAATATAAATGTAAAATCATTAATATAAAATATATTATCACAAGTGGAATGAGCATAGTATAACCATTGGATATTATTTGAATTGTGCTATTTAGAATCTTGTACCATTCAAAAATAATAATAATTAAATTCCCTTTTCCCTCTCCTTAAATATTTCAATATTTTCCTTCATTCCAAACACACTTCACTTGCATTTTTTGCCATTTTCTTTGCACTTTTGTTATTAAAAAAAATGGTGAAATTTTCTAAACAATTTGAAGGACAATTAGTTCCTGAATGGAAAGAAGCTTTTGTTGATTATTGGCAATTGAAAAAAGATCTCAAGAAAATTCATCTTCTTAACAATAATGTCAATAATAACGCAAACAAAAAGAGCTCTTTTTCACGTAACATTTATACATCTCTTAGGAAATTACCTTTGTTTGGACCTCAACGTCGCGAAAATGGGATCATTCAAGTACTTGATCAACCTTTGTGCCTTTTTTGTTCTGTTTCTTAAGTTGTTAACTTGATTTTAACGTGGATTTTGATCGATTTTAGGTTCATACGAAGCTTGGACAAACGTTGAGTAAAGGAGATTTGTATGAGACCGAATTGTTGGAGCAATTTGCTGATACTGAGGCTGCTGCTGAGTTTTTCGCGCTTTTAGACCTTCAACTTAACAAGGTGAACCAGTTTTTTCGAACAAAGGAGAAGGAATTTGTCGAAAGAGGAGAGTGTTTGAAGAAGCAAATGGAGATACTTATTGAGCTCAAAGATGCATTGATCAAACAACAATATGATAAAGGAACTTCTTCAGGCCAAAATATCAAAGAGGATGAGTTAATCTCAGCCACCATTTCTTGTGGTAACAGAGCTTCCCCTGTTTTCACTCTGTTTTCATGTTTTTTTTTTTTTAATATCTCCGTCCATGTTGCTCAGACTCTTCAAAAATACAGTTGCATGTGTGTCGGGTCCTTCCAAAACCATGCATGTTTTAAAGATCTGACACTTGTGTGACAACATTTTCTGAGTGTCTGAACAACATCTTTTTTGGTTTGGAACTCACATTGGGGCCAGACTAATCACATCGTTTTCAATACTCAGGACTCGAACTGATACCTATGATTAAGAATGGTGGGATATTATTTATCTTATCGCAATCCTAGGTAGTTTGTTTACATTTTTCATAATTGAACATAGGGAGTAATACTTTTTTTCCCTTTTTCTTGAGATTTTTTTTACTTTGCATTGAAATATTCTTAGCATTTATTCATACTTTCTAAGTTGTTACATGATTGATTGATTTTATTTATCATATGTATAGAGGACATAGGAATCTAGAAATCAATTTCATGATATATAAGCTATTCCTCCAAGTTGAAGCAAAATGTTTTTCTAAGCAAATTTATACCACTAGACAGAGTGTCTATCGAATTTTTACTAATAAAATAAAATCCTCGCGAGAAGTACAAGAAATGGGGGCTAGGGCCTAGGACTTACCTTACCAATTCTAACGAATTTTGTTCTTTTGGCAACAGATGAAGAGTCCAACAAAGACAGAACAGAACAAGAACAGGACATTGAGAACTCAACAGATCAAGTGATACTAGACTCTCCAAGATCAAGTGAGCTAGGCAATCCAACTAACATCAATACAGAAGACAATAAATCGAAGAGTTCATCTGAACGAGTGATCAATTCCCAGGGAAAAAGCTTAAAGATTCACATTCCTCTAACGAATCCAACACGAACATTCTCAGCTATAACTTACTTGCTTAGGGATGATATGATCAATCAATCCTCCAAGAAATGTGGTCCTAACGGACGAAAAAAGTTGCACATCAATAGAACAAAGCTAAAACACGCGGAGAAGATGATTAGAGGAGCCTTCATTGAGCTCTACAAGGGACTAGGATACCTTAAAACTTATCGGTATGCTACTCAAGTAACTACTCGTTCGATTCACAATTTGTTTCATTTTTACATAACAATTTAACATGTTGAAATCTTTATAGGAACTTGAACATGCTTGCTTTTGTAAAGATCTTGAAGAAATTCGACAAAGTAAGTGTTTAGCTCTCCATGCTTAACTTTTACTATGTCTTAAGTTAACTTTTTTCATGTGTTTTTTCCCTTTTTCATAGGTTACAAACAAACAAGTTCTTCCTATTTATCTAAGAGTTGTGGAGAGTTCTTACTTCAACAGCTCAGACAAGGTAAATTAAACTTTTTGAACATGAAAATGTAGCAGCATGGCATTGTTTGTGTTAGTGTTGTTTGGTACTAAATTCCAAATAGATATCCCATCAAAGAAACATCATAAGATTATTCTTAGACAGTACTAAGTGGTCATATATTAAAGAGGGAAATTCTACAAAAGTAATAGCTTTATAGTATTTGCTAAGATATTGTTGTCTCACACATTATACATTTTTGTTACACAGGCTTTGAAATTGGCTGATGATGTTGAGGAGATTTTCATCGAACACTTTGCTGAAGATGATAAAAAAAAGGCTATGAAGTACTTAAAGCCAACTCAGAAAAAAGAATCTCATGCTGTTACCTTTTTCATCGGTGAGTTTCGTGGAAAAATCACATTGTATATTCATATATAGTAAATGATGAACCCTATCGATGAAAATTCTGTCTCCGACAAGGATTGGAAGGACCTAAAAGGAAACATCCAAGATATAATATAACATAAGTGGCTTCTTTTTTGAGTTACCACTTCTTTTATTGGATAGCCAAATAAAAACAAAGAGTCTATCAACATAAAAAGGGCCATGTGATGCAAAAGTAGACTTAAGGGTCCACTTTTTTTTTCAGCAGTGGAGGACAATGAAATCTCCATTTTAGGTCATTATCATGTAATTGACCAAAAAAATGTTCAAACTTTTAAAGAACTTTCTAAGCGTTCAAAAGACAATAGTGTTTAGTTTTTCTAAGGTTCAAAAGACTCTTGTGTTCGCGAAAGTCTATGTTGCTTAGACTCTTCAAAAATGTTGTAGGGTGTGTGACGAATCCTCCAAAAGTTACACATTTTTGGAGGATCTGACACTGGTGTGACAGCATGTTTGGAGAGTCTGAGCAACATAGGCCAAAATGAAACTTGTAACAGTAGCCTAATGTTGAAAGAACAATGGAACAAGATTTGACATTAACAAGATGATGTTGATCTAATTTGAACTACTAAATAGTGACTGATATTGGCTTCATGATTGGCTTTTGAAAACAGGTCTATTCGGAGGATGTTTCATAGCACTTTTAGTTGGATATGTGATCATGGCTCATATAACAGGACTGTATAGACCTAAATCTGATACAATCTACATGGAAACTGTCTATCCTGTTCTCAGGCAAGCGTTCGATTATGGTTCAAACAATTCAAATGTTATTTAACTCGTAAAGTCTTAGGAATTTCTTCGAAACATCTAATGGAAACTACACTGATGATTGTGCAGCATGTTCAGCTTAATGTTCTTGCACTTCTTTCTGTATGGATGCAACATATTTATGTGGCGAAAGACTCGTGTAAACTATAGCTTCATCTTTGAGCTAGCTCAAACTAAGGAACTCAAGTACAGAGATGTGTTCCTTATATGTACTACATCGATGACTGCTGTTATCGGAGTCCTGTTTCTTCATCTAACACTTGTAGCAAAAGGGTATTCCTATAATCAAATTCAAGCAATTCCTGCCCTCCTATTATTGGTAATTTTCTTACTATAAACAAAAAAAACGATTTTTTTTTTCTATTTCGACTCAATATATGTGTTAAGTATAATCACAATTGTTTTTGACAGGTCTTTATTTTGCTGCTGGTGTGCCCATTCAACATCATATACAAATCTAGCCGTTATCGATTCATTCGTGTTATAAGGAACATCATGTTTTCACCTTTGTATAAGGTTGTCATGTTGGACTTCTTCATGGCTGATCAACTTTGTAGCCAGGTTAGCAAGAAACGTCAGTACATTAAATAGGCATAATGCATACACAAACGCTCAAATTTGACCTCCACTGACAAGTAAGCACTCCAACTTTGAGAGTACACACCGTCAACTAAACACTCCAACTCGTCCACATTACATCTCAGGACACACGATTCTTACATGACACATAAATTTTGAAAGTGTCTAGATGATCATTCTGTAAGTTGGAGTGTTCAACTGGCACAGTGGATACGAGTTGAGGTGCATGTTAGAGTGTTTACTTGCCAGCTGAGGCCAAGTTTGAATGTCTGTTTAAGTAGCATTCTTTCAGTACTATAACATATTGAACATTTTCTGATGTTAGTTTTCCGTTCCGTTACCTAAACAGGTTCCAATGCTAAGAAACCTTGAATATGTAGCATGCTATTACATAACTGGAAGTTACAAAACTCAAGATTATGGATACTGTATGAGGACAAAATATTATAGAGACCTTGCTTATGCAGTTTCTTTCTTGCCATATTACTGGAGAGCTATGCAGGTTTTTTTAACTACTTCCCTTTTTCAAGATTTAAACTTTTGAACTGATTTGCATAGAAAAAAACTGAAACGAATACGATATATTTGCAGTGTGCACGAAGATGGTTCGATGAAGGACACAAAAGCCACCTAGTCAACTTAGGAAAATATGTGTCTGCAATGTTGGCTGCTGGTGCAAAAGTTGCATATGAAAAAGAAAAGAATATGGGATGGCTTTCTTTAGTTATAGTCATGTCAAGTGTTGCAACTGTGTATCAATTATACTGGGATTTTGTTAAAGATTGGGGCTTGCTTCAATGTCATTCCAAGAATCCATGGCTAAGAAATGAATTGATGCTACGACGAAAATTTATCTACTACTTCTCCATGGTAAAAATACGCGTTCAGACTTTCCTAAAATGTCGTCGTATTCAAAAAATTGTACTACTTTTGAAGGATCAGACGTATACTAGTCATCGTTTTTTGAAATGTGTATGTTGTTGTAGGGATTGAACCTTGTACTGAGACTAGCATGGTTACAAACAGTACTTCATTACAATTTTGGAACTGTAGACTACAGGGTAACAGGGCTATTTTTAGCAGCCCTTGAAGTCATTAGAAGAGGACATTGGAACTATTACAGGTGATTTTTGGATTTCTTGATTTATACTGTCAATGTATATAAGTTAAAATCGCGTTTTTTTTTCTTTTCTAATATGGACATTGTTTTCAATTGTTTAACAGGTTGGAGAATGAGCATCTAAATAATGCAGGGAAATTTAGAGCTGTTAAGACAGTGCCACTTCCTTTTCATGAAGTAGATGAACAAGATTGAATTATTCCAATTTGCAACAAAAAAAATGTTATCATATTGAACAAGTTGATAAATTGTCAAATTGTTCTCTATTCCCTCTTTCTTTTTTTTTTTTTTTGGTATTTTGGTTTGCCTGTGTAATATGTTCTATTTCTATCTAGGAAATAATCCACACTTGTAAAATATATAAAATTCTTCTAATGTGAATGAAAATGATGCTCTATTTTTTGCGTCAATCTGAAATTATCTTATCGCGCACGGTAACACAACAATATAAAAATGATAGTTTTGTATCCAAGTAGAAATTAGTTTTTTTTTTTTCAATTCATATACATGAAAATTCAAATATATTTTTATTTTGTCAAGAGGATGGTATTTAAGAGATGAAGTGAAAAAAATCAAAATAAAATCTATTTTTCCTTTAAATTCCTTTTCTCAATTCTTGAAAAAAAAAAAAAATTTTAAAAAAAAATATATATATATATATAAAGTTACACATAATTCCAATTAAGCCGCAGCTTGAGCTTTTCTCTGTTCTTGATTCTTCCTTCAATGGCTATTTCCATAACAGGAAACAGTAAAATCTTCCATAATTTCAATTCTTGTAGTTCTTTATCTGTTACCAGCACCAAAACCCATATGCCCATTTGTTCTCTTCAGTTCACTTCTTCCTTCAGACCTAATTCCTATCATTACTGTATCAAATCCACAAGGTGAGCTTCTATGCATCATGTTTTTTTCCTAATTTCATTCTTTTATTTCATGGGGTTTGTCTTTTTGGTTCTTTTTTTATGCCCCTGTTTGTTGTTTGGTATAAAGATCTTAGCTTTACTGGTCTATCTTTTTAAAAAAACTGAACTTTAATATGTAGAGTTGATGAGTAGTGAGTGATAGTTACCTGGTACCTGTTGGTGGTGGGAGGTGTCAGGTATCCGGTGGAATTAGTTGAGGTAAGCGCAATCCCGTGGTTATCAAGAAAAAAAGAGTAGAGTAGTGGAAGAAATGGGTTCACATTAAGTGGAATGGATATAGAGGATTCATATAGTCGACCTCAACTAGTTTGAGATAGAGGATTATTATCTTTTTTGATTTCCCCAGTTTGTTGTGGTATAAAAATCTTAACTTTACTAGTTATCTAAACAAAAAAACTGAACTTTAATATGTAGAGTTCAGTAGTGGAAGTTAGAGTAACCTGGTGCATGTTTTTGGTGGGAGGTGACATTGGAATTAGTTGAGGTGAGCGCAATCTGGCCCGGACACCACAATTATCAAGAAAAGGAAAGAGTTGAGTAGTTGAAGAAACGGGTTCACATTAAGTGGAATGGATATAGAGGATTCATATAGTCAATCTCAATTAGTTTGAGATAGAAGTATCTTATCTTTTTTGATTCCCTCCCTTGTTTGTTGTTTGTTATAAAAATCTTAACTTTACTAGTTATCCCCAAAAAATTGAACTTTATTATGTAGAGTGGAGTAGTGGAAGAAACGGGTTCACATGAAGTAGAATGGATATAGTGGATTCATATAGCTAAGTCGACCTCAACTACTTTGAGATTGAGGCATATTAGTTGATAAGGTTGTAGTATGTAGAACACAGTAAAACTGTGAGTGGAATGGAACAGGGCCTAATGGGGTGGAATGGATATAGATGATTTGTATAGCCAACCCCAAGTGTAGTAGTAGTAGTAATAGTAGTATTTGAAGCTTATGGGTTTGGGATTTTAGTCCTTTTGAGTTATTGTGTTTTAAATAATTTGTACATATTAAACGAATTTCTTAGAAAAAATACAGGGTTTGAACCAAAATTACTGGGTTCTGCCAAATTCGTTTCGTACACTCTAGCTCCGCCCCTGGCTGCGGTACTATGTAAAAACTAGTTAAGCTGGGTCGTGTGGATGAAACAAGTCCAATTGGAGCTAAGTGTCTATGAGGATATGTATAGCTGACCACAACTATATTGTGATTAAGGTGTAGTAGTTTTTTTCATACTAGGTGGAGTGCATGAGAATTTTGTTGGTTAAAACACTATGTTTATGTTATATTTTTATGTAACAGGTCACGTACTGTTTATGGGAAGAGGAGAGCATCAGAACATTTGTCCCTGCTTCCAATTATTTCTTGTGTAGTGGAAGATAGTTCTGAAACACAACCAGCTGTGAATTCATCTGCTTCAAGTGATTCTTCAAAGGTACTTTTTTGCCGTTCTTTGCATGCATTGTGAGCGTTTACCTAACGATTTTGGATATCTTGACCACCAGCTAGGGGAAATCAGTGCCACCGTGAGCCTCTAGAGTCTAGACACTTAGGTACACCTTAGTAGTGGAGCACCAATTAGTTAGATACAAAAACATTTTGATGGGTTTTGAAGTTGAGACGTCTTTGCATCTGCATCTCATTTTTTTGGGCCAAGAGAATGACTGCAAAATCTCATTTTGCTTCCTTCTCCTGAGGAAAGAAGCCATAAACAATAATGAATTGCTTATTCTAGTATTCTACCATAATTCCCTTGTGCTCTCGCAACAGAATATGGAAATAGAGTAAGAACTCAGACAGTTCATTTTCCTGTCAGATTTCCCTCTTAATCTCTCTTACATCATAGAAGAAATCTTTTTATTAATCACTTCTGTGGTACTTGTACATCTCTATGTGAAATTTATGTAGTTTTCTTTCTTGGTTTTAGTTGTTTCCTTGTCTTGATGAGAATTTCTTTTCTAAAAAAACAGAATAAGTTCTTTGAATCAATTTCGAATTGGAAGGGGGAGTTGGAATGAAATACATTTTGAGCCCCTCTGTCGTTATATAAGTCAGATTGGGATTTGTTTAATTCATTCATTTTAAGTAGGCTGCAATGATTTGATCTGAAGCTAATTGATGTGTACGTTCCAATGTTCAAGTGCTCTATATTTGACATATGAAAACCAACTTTTAAATATCCATTTCCTAAATTGTAGGGATAAAATTCACTTAAGGGTAAACATAGTCTAGCTATATTTCAATTGGTAATGAGGGTGAAATATTTTGTGTCCATCTGTTTGAGAATTTAACTTGTGAACTCAAAGATGCAGAACATATATGGCCTTTATCCGGAAAGAAGCTCATCTCTTTCTTCTCTCTTCACATTGCCAAAATTTTAAATCTAAAATTTTCAAATAAAGTGATATATCTCAGAATATGTTGTTTCCATTTCTATTCTTTTCTCTTTCTTTTTGTTTCTTCTTTACCTCTTACCATTGGTATTGATGTGTTATTAGCTTTTCAATTGTCCTAGTTCAGTTCCCTTTTTGGATTTCTTTTGTTTCTTTTAACATTTTCTTTGTGTATTCTTAATGAGTGGGTACCTTCTTGCAGGAAGCAGTATTTGACATGAAATTACCAAGAAGAAGTTTGTTAGCAACATTCACATGTAATGCTTGTGGTGCTCGATCTCAAAGACTGATAAACAGATTAGCATATGAAAGAGGGACTGTGTTTATACAGGTACTTAGAGTTGAGCGTCTAGTCATGCTGTTAAGCTTTTGATAATTGCAAGCAAAGCTAATTTCTTACGAGATAGCAAAGTCAAATAAATCTCGATTAATTATGTATGTTCACCAAGATATTTTAGGCTAGAAGTGCTAGATGGATGATTTAACCATTGAAGGTATTAATTGGTAATCTTCTTAGTAGCACTTGTATTATACGGTGCTGTCATTTGTTCTCCTCGATTTGAACTATTTTTCCTAAAAATATAAGTTTTCAGGTAGTGGTTGCCATATCTGAGCCGTTCAATTGTGGGGGACATATGGTATCTTTTATCCCTACCTTAATGCATGAATAATTTTTATTTTTTTTTGCTCTTGCACATTTGTCCATAAATGGGGTAACCAACCCTTTGGACTGTTGGAACTTCCAAAAGTAGTATGAGGGATTCTAATATCGACTATTCTTAACATGTATGATTCAGAGTTCAACAACTATAGTTCTGGATTTAGATATTTGACATCTTGTTTGCATGAATACTTCTATTACCTTACTGAAATCTAAAATTAAAATTTTCCATTTTTTGAGTCTTTGGTATTTACATCAAATAATGGTGTGACATAGCTGTCTTATTTGCCTCTGTTTTCTTTAAATTTTCTTTATTATTATAGAATATTTAAATCGACTGGGTATAGAGTGTCAACTGAAGATTCTCATTTCAGTGTTCAGGCTGCTCTCAGTATCACAAATTAGTTGACAACCTTGGACTTGTGGTTGAGTACAACTTCAAGGACGAAATTAGTATGGATCCAGATGCTGATCAAGATTGATTGAAGCTTATGCTTACCTTTAGGCTCTAGCAAGAGAGTAATAGTATTGGCAGCGCAATTTTGTAGGTGAAAAAAAATCAATTACATTCAATGTTAATGTCTGGATGAAAAGAATATCAATGAGATAACAACAATGACAATCATATTCCACATTATTTTTCCTCTAAACACATAAATAGTCCCCATCTCATTTCAAAAAAATTCTTTCTGGTAATGAAACATATAGCTTTTTGTGTAATTTCTGTGGGAATCTCAGATTATGATGGCCAAAAGAATAGTCATCGCCAAACCAGCATTCATCCACATTCTAGATGCGCTTCCTTGCAGTAAAAAGGTTGCTCCATTCTGCATTCAAGCGAGAGAGAGCAAGTGAATTTATCATATTAGAGCTGTTCCTGTCTATGTACTGCGTTATTTTCAAAAAATTACAGTTACCAGATGGGGAAAAACAACGGAAACGTTACCAAATTCAGAGTAGGCGATGGCGCTGGTGTCACATCCACAGAATCTTGGACGGTTGGTGGTGCTGGCGGGCTTGGCACAGTTGGTGCAGGTGCTGGCGCGTGATGGTGCTTATGCTTGTGCTTCTTTCTTTTGTGCTTGCCATGAGCTGGTGCTGGTGCTGGTGCTAACTCTGGTGCTGCTACTGGTGATACCACAGCTGGTGGAGGAGTGACTGGTGTCGGTGCTGATACTGGTGGCACCTTAGGTGGAGACACTGGTGGTGGTACAGGTGCTGGAGATGGTGGTGTCTGTGCTGGGGCTATCTGAGGTGGCGGGACTGCTGGTGGAGAAGCAACTGGAGCGGGTGGTGGTAATACTGGTGGTTGTGATGGACTTGAGACGGGTGGAATTGGTGGAGGTTGTGGTGGTGGGGTCGCTGGAGCAGAAACGGGGGCAACTTTAGGCAGAGGTACTATTGGAGGTGGTGCTGAAGTTACTGGTGGCTGTGATGGTGCAACAGGCGTAGTGGAAGGCGGGGGTGTTGCTGCAACAGGTGTCGTAGTAGGTGGAGGCGTCGTGGTCGGTGTAGATGGTGATGCAGCTGGTGCTTGTGCATTAGCCATCACAAGCCAAATGCAAAAACTTGAAAGGTAAACCAACTTAGAAGAAGCCATTTTGTGCAGGATTTTGATTGTCAAGAGCTCTCTACTTATATACATCAACAATATTATTTTAACTTCTAAATAAGAAAAAGTGTTTGGTAGAAATGTTTTTAGGGGAAACTTAGTTTTATGTGAATGCTACAGCAAATCTCATCATTTGTCAAAATTGGCACCAAAATATTGTGCTTAATGTCTTTTATGTTTCTTCATCACAAGATTTATAATCCATAGAAAATATAGTATTGGTCATCAATTGCTATCAACTACCATCTCAAGCATCAAAAAGACCATTGTAGGTCATTTTTTAAGTTAGCCTATTATTTTCAATCTCTACATTGTTATAAATGATCCAATTTATGTAGTAAATAAACTTGGGATCTTCTCATAGTTCATTTAAGTGAACAATAACAACATATCCAGTGTAATTCCATAGATAGGGGTATGGGGAGGGTGGAACGTACGCAGACCTTATCTTTATCTCATAGAGAGATAGAGGGGGGTTGTTTTCGAGTTCATTCTAGTAAGATTTACTTCATTGCAAAGAAACACAGTACATGAATTTGTAGCTTAGTTGATTGACTATTTGAACTTTCACCTTGTAATCTTACTCCATAAAAAATAAACAAAAAAATACAGTACAAGAAGTTGAGTAGTAGAAGTTCTCTTTCCTTTTTTAGCAAGTTTTATTCTTCCGGGAAAAGCAAAGAAAAGTATGATAATACCAAATGTCATAATGGTGATCAACTTTGCATTTTTTTGGGGGGAAATGATTTATGGGATGCTTATTACTTGGCAATGCAGCAAAGGCAAAGTGGTTAGATATTTAAATAATGTTAAATTTAACTAAATTATTGTTAATTATTATTAATCTGTGGTGTTAATACACATGGCAAATTGAAACTAAGTAAACAATGAAAATACAATTTTATTATATTTTTTTAGGGGGTGGGGGTATTATGGTACTAGAGTTAAGGTTAACAAATACCACCAAACTTTCTTGATTTTGATTTGACACTTAAGCTATGGCTTGGTACCTAGTCCCAATCCAAAAAAAATAATCTACCAAACAGGTTGTTGTCTTTCTTTTAGGTCATTCAACTGTAAATGTGGCAATTTCAAAACTATTAAGCTAGCTCTTTCAATGAACCTTTTCAGATTATCACAAGGATTTGAAATTAATCAATAAAAATAAGCCAATAAGAGTTTCGTTGCAAAACACAATTGATTATCATTTATTAGTAACTTGGTAGGTAAGAAGATATCTATTTCACTTTCCTTTTCCAAACTGCTTTTGAGATACTTTACTTAGTGCCAGGATTTATCGAAAACAACCTCTCTACCTCTACCTTTACGAGGTAAAGAGAAAGTCTGCAAATAACTTTATGTTTTAAACCCGGCTAAAACAGAATTCAAGAGAACTCTTTTACAAGAGGAATCATTTGCTAAAAGTTGACATGTGAAAATAAGTCATAAAATAATGCACCAAGCAGTACAAAGTAGTAACTGACTCTAATCTTGAAATGACAATAACTTTGCTGATTAATTCAGATGTTTAAAGGACATAAGCTGTTGACAAAATCATGAACTTGAATACCACAAAAAAGAGCGTTTTATCAAATACAATTTTGCAGAACAAAAAATCACAGGCAGAACATGATATGAAACGCGTCGTGAATCTTGCTGAGGAATTTCGGATGGTGGTGTCTTGAAATGGGAAGACATGAAGGTGGTGGTGGTGGAGAATCAGACTCCTTTTCATTTTCCTTCTTCTTCCTTCTTAGTTGAAAGAACTGCTGCATAGCATCTGCACAATCCGATGCCAGCACTCCACGTCGGATTGTTATGTTTGGGTGGAAGGGATGAACTGGAGCAGGAGGCTTATTTGTTGGTTCCAAGCTCTTTTCTGCATCTCCATCAGGGAAAAGCCTGAAACATTATGAATTAACAAACCCTTTATCTCAAAAACCAAAAGTAGTTTCTTCCGGAGCAAACTACAGTGGTGTATGGAGAAGTTTTCGTAAGCGACGTCAATATTTGAAGAAATGAACAAATGAAAAGACTACTATAATGACAAGCAGTGCCATTTTTTATATTTATATCCACTATTTTAGTTTTTAAAAAATCAACGAAGTGGTGTCATGTGACATCACTCGAGGCAAGGTGTATGCGCCCCTGGCAAGCTGTATGTATGATTTATCATGTACGTATCAAGCAAAGGTAGCAAAATAGGAGATCCAATTTGTGATCACATAGAAATATCAAAGTTTAACCTTGTCTGATGCAAGGGAAGCATCAGAAGAATAAGAATAACTAACAATGCACGGTGAAAACATACAGGAGAGGAATCACAATAGGTACTTATGTTAAGAGTCGGCACTTGTGTATCTAGAGGAAGATTTTACTGACGATTTAGAACAAACAAACAATAAAAGGCATCAGCGTCATGGACAGGTATGCAAAAAAGCAATCTTCAAGCACAAATTGCAAGCAGCGTGAATCAAACGGAGAGGTGTTAATCTTCACTCTTCAGCAAGCTATGGAACTTGAGAATAAGGTAAAAAAGAAAACAAATGGAGTAGTTAAGAAGCGAGGATCTGTTTTTGGATAATGACAGAATAACTAGATTTTAAGATTTTTGCTTCAACAAGGCACACCACGTTGTTAAAACCAAATTATCTGATTTACATTTTCATCTACAGCATAACATTCAGAATCTGCTATTTATCCTTTGTATTGAACAGAAACCTACATAATTCATGAATCAAAAGATTCAGCAACAATGATTTAAGATGAACAGATACGAAAGCATCACTATAATACATGTGGATCAGTTTTTAAGTTCACCAACAGAGCCCTTAGAAAGGACACAATAACTAGCAGACCCGTGTGCTCCAGAAAAAGCCCGTTCGGATTAGCTGATAGTAAAATCATTATTGTAATGATTCCGAAAAGCTGTAAAATGGCTAAATTACTGTAGATGCTAGACCATGAAACTAGAAAACAGTTACAGCATGTGACAGCATAGGAAACAGTAAATACTCATCACATCTAAAGCAAACTATGGTCCTGCCATAAAATAAAGGCAAAAAAGTTGTTTAATTTGAGCCCTTGACTAATATATAATGTGAAATCCTAAGCTTAAGAAATATGAATATCCTAAAGACTTGTAATTTGTGAAAGTTCAAAAAAGTTAACACGTGCAACAACAAGAGATTTCTCGTAGGATATTATCTCAAGTATGCATCCGTTTACTGAAAGATTCCACCTTTCTAACTTTGGTGGGTCTAATAAGATTTGTTTACTGCAGTGAGTTTCAAAGGAAAAGGCTCCTATGGTGTACTGCTAGTTCCAAACAGGAATCAATTTCAAAGGTTTTTATATTAAAACCTAAGAACTACGTGTTCCATTTCTTACTTTTCGAAGACCTACCAGAGTAGATGATAAATCACTTACCGGCGACTGTTTAAGCAATCAAATGAACAAATATGTATGATCTTTCTTACCTAATCCAGCTGCCATCAGCCCCCAGGAGCTTATTTGGAGCACCCCATACAACAGTATCAACTCTAGCTTGAAGTATTGCTCCAGCACACATAGGACATGGCTCAAGTGTTACATAAAGTGTGGTATCCTGTAGGGAAAAAAGAATCGATAGTTACACCAAAAGAAGAGATCCACAACCTTGCTGGAATAGCATTAGATTTATTGATCAAAGAAAAGTATGATGTTCAGGAAAAGAATATCCAACTGTAGCACATTTTCTCCTTTTCTGATTTACTTCATTTACCGGAGGCATATTCGTACGTAGGTGTCAATTAAATCATGTACTGCATCATAACACAAAGAAGCCAAAGCATGCAAAGAAGAAAAGACAAAAAAGTAATATGGTAACCTTAAGTTGAAATCTACTTATCATATTTAACTCATACTTTCCCCATGTACATCGCATTTGACAAGCATTATTAATTATTGAATATCTGGCTAATATAACAGAGTAAAGAAGCGTTTGATCTATAGCATACAGGAGAAAGAACGTGGTGTTAAGGATAGTAGAGGTCGCTTCCAAATTAGGTAATTGGCTACTAATAATAGCTGAAAGCATTAATCTATTTTTAGTTTCACAGACGAGTACAGAAAATTTTGGTAGTGCTTCATTCTACTTTCCTACCTATAACAGTGCATGTTATGTGACATATGATATTCCATATAATAGAATTACCCCACGCTGTGTAAAATTCCACTGTGCTAGTGCTAATTGAAGTTTCAAGTACAGTAGCCATAAAAATTTGGAGGCATCTTCACTTAATCTTTAAGAGAGTACAAAAGTGTTAAGAACTACCGAAAGTCTCCATGTCCGAAGTGTGCTTGAAGCCTCACGTATGCACAGCATTTCTGCATGGGCAGTAGAGTCGCGCAGTTCTTCTACACTGAAACATGCATCTTTATTTGTAAACCAAAGTCTATGGAGGAGGAAAAAAAAGGAACAGGAAAAAGCAAAAGCAACCCTGACTTACAGGTTGTATCCACGAGCAACTATTCTTCCATCATGAACCAGCACTGCCCCAACAGGTACTTCCCAATTGTCAGCAGCCTTTTTGGCTTCCATTAGTGCTTCCCTCATAAACATTTCATCAATTTTCCACTGATTGCTTTCAAGCTTGAATGCGTCTTCCCACTCATCAAACCTGTCTTTTTCGAATTGATGGGACCTCTGAAACTTTCCGTGTCTCATTTCAGCATCTTTAACCTTAGAACCTGATACCTCACCAGAGACGGTGGAAACTGCTTGCCCTTTGCTACTGCTGGATGGAACAGCTTGTTCAATTTCTGCTATTTCTTCTACAACAGGTGATGTTCTCACTGGAATTGAAGAAATTGGAAGCCCCCCTTCTGGGACAATTGCACCATAGATACCATGAAAGTTTTTACCAGTAGTGTCTTCAGCAGAAGGCAGTTGAATAGTTTTGGATGGTGAACTGCTCTGTAAAACAATTGGCGAAGATGATGTTTCCACCAATGTGTGCTTCATATGTTCCCTTGAGCTGGATGCTTCTCCAGGACTATGAGAGCGAACCATTTTCTGCCGTTGCCAGTCCAAAGATGCAGATTCTTGGTTTGACCTTCTGATGTTTTTTGCATTCTCACTATTATTATCCTCTGCACCAGAAAACCATATTTCGCTACTTGTGGATTGATTAGATGAGCTCCTTCGACTAGATTTAGAGGTCAAAGTATGGCGATCAGAACGAGACCATCGCAAATGAACAATATCTCCAATAATATTCCACAAGGACCTACCACTTCTCTTGACAATAGCTGTTTTGTCTTTGTCTGTATCCTCTGATACTTGTATCTCAGGAGGCTCCTGGACAGAGGACTCAGTTACATCCCACATTTCATCTGAAGGTCCCTTAGCCCTTGAAACCAAAGAGGATTGCCTTGATTCATGCTCATTTGATTGAGAATCACCACAAACACGTTGGCCAACAACTTTTTGAGTATGCTGCTCTCCCTTGTTAATTAACTTTGTCTCAGAGGTCTTAATCTCCTTCAGAATCTCAGTGTTTGAAATCTCATGCCTGACCTTCTCTACAAATTCGCCAACATAATGTGTCGAGGATTTCTGCAATCGATCAGCTGAACCAAGTGCATCCTCATGAGATGTGAAATTTGAAGACGAACCAAGAACCTCATCCCTTCTGGCTTCACCATGTGTTTTGTGCTGAGGTTGTGGAGGCCTATCTGAGGTAAGTTCGTGCTGTAGTGAAAAACCTCTTTGAATGCCTGAATCAGAAACTGCTTGCGTTGAAAACCCAGTCTTTGACTCCATAATTGATGAGCGTCCTGATAATACTTGGGAAGATGCTTTCGCCTCTCTTTTGTTTGCCTGTGTTACTTCAACACTGCTAGTGTCACTAGAATGAGTAGTTGATGTACTTGCCGCACCTAGTAGAGTTTTTATCTCATGTGATTCCATCACTGGTTTTGTGTTTCTTGCATCACTTATTCTGGCTTGGGAGGAGTGCTCTTTGAATTCTACTGATGACTTGTTGAGAAAGTTTGTATAATCTTCCTGGTTTTTCATCCTTGTCTCTGATTTCCTATGTGAAACATGAGTTCTTTTTTCATCAGCTTTAGTTAGTCGTTCAGCTTTTTCTCTCGACTCAACTAACTCAGTGATCTGACTAGATTGGTGGTCCTCATTTAAGACCTTCTTCCTGAGTTCAGTATCAGAGACTCCCTGAATTGCTGACTCCATCCTAATGTCATTTTTCTGGATATTAGACTCTTGATTGAACCTACGAGATCTTCTCCTATATTCATCCTCCCTTATGATGCTCCCGATTTTTTTACTATATTCTTCTCTAGCTTGCTGAATTTGAATCAGAGCCTCATTGGAGGTTTCTTCCATTTCATGATAAGATTTTCTTGTGCTATAATCAGTTTTAGATTTAACGCCATGACTCTCAGATGTATCAACAAATTGTTTATACTTTATATTTGTATTAGATTGTCCTGCTTGCTCATGTTGTCCAGTTGTTTTCCCCTCAAACTTTGTAATAGAGGCTGATTCTTGTTTTGTGTCATCATATTTCGTGGAGGAACCAGCAACCTGTTCAGAACTACTTCCATGAATCTGAGATATCCTCGAATTCCTCTGCATTGATTCCTTTCTTGATGCAATCTCCTCAACTGATATGTCAGTAAGCCTCTTCTCCGATTTCTTTCTCCAGTCACCAGTCGAACTATACAATCGCACTGCAGAATCGTCCTTCCGTGAAACAACCCCTTGTTTAGCAGTGTAATTCTGATCTCTTTCCTCCAATGCAACATCTTTACTCCTCAAATCTCCTTCATGCTTCCTTGATGATTCTTCTTCAAAGTGCTCATCCTCAATCTGCAGTTCACTGTCAAAATCAAGGTCACCTGTTGAAGAAGCAGAATAGTATGAAGAACAGCTAGAACCATTTTTCCTCAGTCTCTGCCTGTGGTCCTCCCTTCTTGAAAAACTTTCCCACCCTTCTTCTCTTGTTCTTTCGTTGTGACTCGTCCTCAACAAGGAAGCTCTTTCTTCCTCTGTATGCCTTGTTCCTCGGTTCTCCCTCCTAACCAATGCTTCCTTCTCTTCTTCTCTTGCTCGATCTCTATGACTCTCCCTCAACAAGGAAGCTCTTTCTTCCTCTGTATACCTTGTTCCTCGATTCTCTCTCCTAAAACTCTCTTCTTCTCTTGCTCTATCTCTCTGACTCTCCCTCAATAAAGAAGCTCTTTCATCCTCTTTATGGTTTGTCCTTTGCCTCTCTCTCCTTAGCAATGATGGCCTCTCTTCTTCCCTTCTCTTCTCCTCCTTCCTTAACGGAATCACTTCATATTCATACTTATACTTCGACATACTCCCTATAGTACCCGATTCATCCCTTTTCTTCTTACCAACATAATTACTCACACCCCCATTTTTCCTTTTCTCCGCGTCTATCCTCTTAGACAACCTTCCATTCCTCTCTCTCACACCAAACACCTCCTCATCCACATCCTCAGTCAACAAGCTAAGCATAACTTCAGCCTCATCAAACTCTGAAACGCCACTGCCACTTCCTTCACTACCTTCCTCAAACACCAAACACCTATATCTCCCCTTCTCCCATTTTCCCCCTCTTCTACTAACACCATTTCCTTTCAAAGAACAAACTTTTTCATAACTACACCCCCTATCAACATCATAAACTGGAAATCTTGAATAATATCTATCTAAACCACCCAAGATCAGTTTTTTACATTGAATTAAAGTAGATTGTCTCAACCCATATAAGGAATTAGGGCAAATAGGCACTCTGTACAACATAGAAGCATTTGAAGAACAAGAACAACATGATGGAGATGATAATGAGGAAGAATAAGCTAATGGGTATCTACCAAATCTATCATTAGAGCAATATGAATGATCATAATATGAAAATGAAGATGACCCTTTACACTTTAGTGTAAGAGTTGAACTTACACAAGTGTTATACATGGCTAAAGAGGAAAAAAGATTGTACCTTTGATGGAAAAATCTCTTCTTTTTTCAAGATTCTGTAGAATTATTTGGAGAAAATCCAACTGGGAATAGTGTTGGATCAGATTGGAGAAGAGAGAGATGAGGAATTTTTGTTACCAGAAAAAAAAAATATTACGAGTTTTTTCTTAGGGGAGGGGTTTTGGGGCGGGTGGGGTGGGGACATAAGTAATTGGTAATTTTTTTGGGAAAATGATCTAATAAATACTCCAATTATAATCGAAATTACTGTTATGATATCAAATTTATTGTTATCATCATCAAATATGATGTAACGGTCTAGATGTAACATAACACATTTTGAGTAATTAAATGATGAAATGGTTAATAATTATGGTAAATTTATACATTTTTCACAAGCAAAAGATGTATTTTGGTCATGTCTTTAAAAAATAGCCATGTTTATCGAATTTCAAATTTCACGTGTGAAACTCTAGGAAATTGTCTTTAAATTTTTTGTGGAATTTAAACTCAATATAAAATTGCAAAACCCCTATCAATGACTATTTTTTGAGTTATAAAGGGTGAAAGATGTTTTTTTTTAAAAATTTTACCCCTTGAACTTCCTATGTAGTGTGTAACCGAAATGAATGGGCTGTTTATTAAGGTTTGATGGAATTAACCCAATAAATTGGGCTTCTGTTCAATAGGCTCTGGGCCCATTTTTCAAGTTTGTGGTTTCATTTTTATTGGCCCAAGATATTTGAAACGAGAACACTTTGTTTGAAAGATTAAGCAATTTATGAAGAAAAAATTGTCTAAATACACAACTTATTTTACTAAAAATTATTGTGTCACAAAAAAAAAAGACATGACATATAAAAAATAAAACCTTTAACTCAAAAAGCATGTGAATCTGAGCAACAACACTATTTTATAAGAATATTTTTTTACAAGTTTCTAAAAATTCGAATTCATCTACCTAATAAAATTTAAATATATGATATATTACTAATTACTTTATCCACCACTATTTATGTGATATACACAATTAAACTAATACTTAAAACCTTAACCCCATATGTAGTCAAATAAGATGATATATAACTAGTCAAAAGGGACACCACGATATTAACATACACCTTAGTTTTAGTTTGTTAAAAAAAAAAAAAAAAGATATTATGGTTACGTAGATGATAGTTCGATGCACGAAGCATCTCGTGTTCATGCAGTAAATGGCAATCATTCCGTGTTCAACTGGGACCAGAATAGGCTGCACCTCAAGAATTATGATTGTGATGTGGACAATTTACCGAATGCAGGCATTAGGGACTAATTCCATAGCTCGAACATGTATTCTATAAGTCACACGGAGATAACTTTACAATAACTCTGACGAGAGGCTCCACTTAGTGTCATGTCACATGTTCTCTTAAAATGTTTCGATTACTTTCACTTTTTTTTTTTAAATGGATGACACAGTCACATTTTCTGAATTTTATGTAATGAAAGTAAGAATTTCTATTATAAAGTATATGCTTTTCATATTCTTTTTCAATAATATTGTACTACAAGTACAAGGTGTCCCTATTTCTCACTGGGATAAACGTTATGTTGAATTATGGACTTTAAGTTTTCATCCATCATGTTATAACTTCTAGCAATTCCTGTAAAATGATTGAGATTCTTCGTTCTTTAACTAGAAACTTTGATTTAATTTTGAAAATGAACGACATAGCGTTTTATATTTTTAGTAGACCTACCCGCAATTTAGTTAATCAAGCAATTTAGATTCGAATATTTAATGGTTAAATTGGAACGAAAAAAGAAACGACATAGAATTTTTGATAAATTATTCTTAATTTAAAATATAATATCCAACTTTTAACAATTTATCATGGTTGACTTTTATATTCAGAGATTTGACCCAATAATTAACTTCATTTCTAGACTTCCATTTTGAAAATTCAAACATGATCATGTGAACTCAAATCAAATTCTTTCTAGTTTATAATGAAGACTACAACTTGAAATTGCATACTTAGTATTAAATTGAGTTGAAAAGCAGCAAGTCAATGTACAATTTCATATATAACATGCAATTTTGATTAGTATGCAATAATTCACATAATGAGACAACCATATATATATATATATATATATATAGTTGCCAGTTGCCACATTAGCTATGAGTCCGACAGAATTCAATAATTTTGATTTAAATTGTGTATTTGTAATAAGAATATGTTTAATATATATAAATAATCATCAATATCTAATAAATTGTTTGTATTGGAATCTAAAACCGTTAAACTTAAATTTTAGATCTGTCTTTATTGCTTTGATGTCTTCTAGAGTAGATTTTGTTATATAACTTCTATAATGCAAAAATGCACGACTAATATATAGCTCAAATTTCTTTTTCTTTTATTGTTTATTTTTAAAAAAAAATTTATCGTAAACTGTATATGATAATATCATAATAAGATGAAATTTCACATTAACTTTGCATGAGAAGACCTAGACCAAGTCAAACTTAAAACTTGAGCAAAGAATTATTCAAATTAAAGTATATTTTATTTTCAACAAAATTTAAACTAACTGAAAATGAAAGGAATAAAATAAATACTTTAATATTTTGATCAACAGTCAACTCACCAAAAAAATAAAAAAAATAAAGAGGGTGAGTTTTAGACTGTGTGTGAGACGTAACCAGCAAATAATTTGTAAAAGTATACCTTAATTAGAACTTGCCAAGAAAAATAAGAGTTGATTATATATATAAGGATACTGAAAATTTCAAAGTCTATATATGTACTCGGAGGGTGAAGGATAATGATTGTGTTTCGAAATAGATAATTCATTCATATACATTAAGTGAATTTTTTTAACACGATATATAAAAAGTTTAGTTGAATCCGCAACTTATAATGTAGACTACTGGTTAATTTATGCAAATGTACCTTTCTATGCCATTGCCTCTATTTTAAGAACTTGATCAAATATAGTCATTGAGACTGATAATACATTAGATTATCGATCGTTTCACATAAATAATGAATGATATATAAAATAGATTTTACTTTCAATTAGCTATGTTGCTTGTATTCTTTAATAATATTGATGGATACATGTGAATCCTCCAAATGTAGTCTGTTTTTTGATAAATTTGATACAAATAAAATAATATTTTAAGAGAATTCGAGTAACATAACCAATTAGTATGTGATAAAACAAGGTTTGAAGTACAAGAAGTATAATTTGATAGATAAAGTTAAGCCCATTTTTAGCATGACTAATCTTTTGTTTAATTTTTTTAAGAAAATCATCATTTGTATTTTATTGTCAATACATATAATATATGATGATTGAAATGGTTAACCAAAAAAATAAAAGTTTGACAAGTAAACGTTTTTTTAGTGCTGACAATCATAGTGGGACAAATTAATATTAACATATATGCTAAAAGAAAAGCCATCATTTGTGGCGTAACGCATCAACAACTCACAACACATGGACCTACATCACCACTATTCCACAACCGTCGAATATTTCGGTGGAGTGTTAAATACTGTTTCATATATTTAAATCAAAAATTTTGAGTTTGAATCTTGATTATGAAATCGCCTTCGATATAAGTGGGACTCTCCTCATTCCCCTCACTAATCCGAACTAATGGAATCCTTAAACGGATAAAAATAAAAGGATGAGAAATTAAAAAATAAAAAAACAATTGTCCCCGTAAAACACTTGTATTTATATATTAAATATAAATTGATGATTTTAACGGTAAGATCAGTTATATGTTAAAGTGGAAATAAATATTTTTGTATCATGATTAAGTGATAAACACTAACTGGTATTTATTAATTCGACATAAATTTGGAGTGAAGTGTTTTCTCAAAGAATCTTCCATGTGTGAATCAACTCTTGACTTTATTTCCAAATTCTACTACATGACCATAGGTTTATTTCTAACGTAGTGAGTTTAATTTCCAAATTCTACTACTTGTCTTTATTACAATTTACAAAAAGTAAAACTAATACTAGTCTTTAACTTTATAAATTATATATTCACGAATTAATATATTACACGAATATCGATAAGATTTTCTAGATTATATGCGTGTAATGTGGCTTTTATTTAATTTAATGAGTTCAAATCTTCCACAAGATTATTATTACTTTTAAAAAAAATAAAATAGAAAAACCAAAAAGGATCAAATTTGAAAAATAAAAAGAGTACTAGGTCAAAAATATTAGAACAAAAATATAATTACTAACTATTTAATAATTAATATTGATTCTTAAGTTTGTGATGGGATGGTATGAGATCTTTTTAGGTTTAGGATTTTTTTTATTCTTTAATCAAAAATAAATTCTACAATATGTAAATTAAGATTTAGTCAGCTTTAATATAAATATTAGATACCGAGTGAAAAAAAAATTTGTTATAAGTATGGTAAAAGAGTTTAATCAAAGGGAGGCAAGTGCTTTGAATCATGACAAATTCAAATGTTTACTTTGGTTATTTTGGACCATTGCAATAAAATAATAAACTTTATCTCCTTTTTGTTTTTTAATTTATTTCTTTTTGAATTCTATATTGCTCAATAATGATATCAGTAAGTAAAATATATTTTTCCTTCAATTATTTAATCTAATATTTTATTTTATTAACTATATATACAACAGCTAGCCATTGTTGTCTGGCCAAAGATTCTATCGATATTTTCTATAATGCAACCACATTAGTCGTGATTTTTATATATTATAATGTCATCAAACTTTGTGTTCAATACAATTATATAAATATGTTATTTTATCCGGAGACGGATCTACGATATATGATAAATATTAAATAGATTTCGATTATTTTAATTCAAATTTAATATTATTTTTAAATATATAAATTAAAATCATGAATCTGCATTTCGATCGCTATCAAAATCCCACCATTGGAATTAGCACAACTATGACAGTACATATGCCAAGTTGGATTAGGTTTGTTTTGCTCGTCACGTATAAGAATATAATATAAAAATTAAATATATATTTTATTAGTTAGTTGTTTTAATTTGTTTCACGCTAAATAAGAAAAATAATAAATATAAAGTAATCATTTACTAAATTGCTCTTATTTATTAGATGTATTTTTATAATTGAATATTATCTAAATAAAATAGTTCTTTAAAATAAGGATATAATCAAAAATAATTATTCATTATTGTCTTAAATTTTTAAAATGATAATAATTAAAATGAAAGATGTACATATTAAAAATGTTCCTAAACAATATATTATGACCTTCCTATACTAAAGAGTTTTCATGTAAAATGTAAAGTTTAATATTAAAGAATTTTCATATAAAATGAAAAGTTTAATATTAAAGAGTTTTCATATAAAAAGCATCATTTAAAAGGCATCATAGGAATATATTTTCTAGAATAAGTCTAGAAAATCAGAAACAAATATAGTTATTAACATAATTAATCTTTTGTAGAGTCAAGGAGTATCAATTAATAAAGAAGGTTCGAATCATCTATATTAGGAAGCATTTATATTTTAATATGATATTTTTTCAATTTTTTTTATCTCAAATACTCATATCGAACCCTGAATAAAAAAGTACCAATTACTAGTGGGCCCGATATTGTGTGCAAAAGTGGTTACACGTTGAAATATAAGAAATTATTTTTAGTCACCAACAAATCATATCTATTTTTTAATTTCTTCGTATAAAAGATATCAATTTAAATTATATAATTTTCAATCTAAAAGTGGTCTTCGAGTTTAGTCACAATTGATAAAGACGTTAATTGTTTTCTGGAATGATTAGTGATTACTTCACTAATATTAAAAAGGGTCATTCCGTTAATAGTTTTTTGGTCCCTTAATTAGTTATTGATAACTTTTTTTATTTAATCCCTATAGTATGATGGAAAAAAATTAAGATATATGCAAATTTTACTTCTATATCTTTTGGGATAGAGAGCAGTGGCGGAGCCTGAATTATCACTAAGAAGGTGCAAAATATGAAGAAATAAGCACGCACATGAAGTATTCAAAGGAAATTCAACAACTAGTATATATATATACATATAAGTTATTTTAATCATATATAAACAATATAGTTTTCGGTCGAAAAAGATTTAAATGAATTCCGTTAGTCCTACTCAACTTCGCACTTGATAGGGAGATTGTTTTTGACGGGACTCTTCGTATTAGTGTCATTTTCGTGTAAGTTCAATTGTGCCCACTAATTAATTTCTCTGTAATTTATAGTAAGAAATATCACGAAGTTAACTTTCATGCATTTAATTAAAGAAGTTTTAATTAATTATTCATCTTAGTGCAATTAATATTAAACTGCATGCACTTTCTAAAATTTGGTACAATTTGACAACACATTAAATGAGTACATACAAGTTTTTTTAATTACCATATGTTAGGCACGATGTTTACAAAAGTATATTTTTAATAACTTTAGTGCCATTTATCATTTTGTTTTGAGAGAAAAAAATCGGTGAACTAGGCGCAAATTGTTAGTTTCATCCTTGAATTATTAACAACTTTAAAAATATCTCTCTACTTGACTAACTAAACTTAGATACACCCCGTATATGCCACATGACATAACAAGTGGTCTTAAACTCATGTAAGAGCATAATGCTCTGAATAAAAAGCTGAGAGAAGTATTGAAACACCCCTAAACTTGACGAGAATTTCACTCGTGTTGTAGGATCGGGGGTGTATTTAAGTTTAGTTAGTCAAGTAAAGGGGTGTTTTTAAGACGTCGATAGTTCGAAGATGAAATTAATAATTTACACCGAATTTAAAGGTGTTTTCAATACTTATCTTTTTTTTTTTATTATTTATCAAAGAAGTAAAATTAATTAATAGGAAACTCTAATTAGAATATATATATATATATATATAATAAAAGTGTCCTCTCATCTTGTATGTATGTATATATATATATATATATATATATAATAAAAGTGTCCTCTCATCTTATATATATATATATATATATATATATATATATATATATATACAATAAAAGTGTCCTCTCATCTTGTATGGCTTAATTGATACTAATGAAAAATTTCATTCTCCACAATACTTATATTGATCACTATTTTTTGAAAAAATGTACAATAAAAGTAAACAAACAGTTTGTGGTTGTAAGACAATCATATTAATGAGACACGACTTTTGGCTAATTGTTGGCACTAATTAATTATTTTATTACGTGATAAAAAGTTACAAATTAAATCTACAAGATTTATTACACAACACATAGTTTCTTACCTAGCCTAGTAGTAACCTTATCCAATATTATAGTGTAGGTTTGACATTCAATCAATTAAATCATGTAAATTGGGTGTAATTCTCCACAATGATATTAACGTGAGTTTAAATTCTACCTATTGACATCGCGTAATTTTCCACACCATTTGATAGGTTAATATATAATTATAATAAGCAACTTTTGACAATTATCCTAATCTTGTATAATAATAATAATAATAATTATAGAGCAACAACATATTGTAAGCAATTTACATTGCACAAATAATATTAAAATTATGTTCTAGTATTGTAAATGTATAAAACTTAAATTCCATAGAAAATGTGACATAATAATTAAAAGCATTATTTTTTATTTTGTTTTTTAAAATAAGAATCACTAAAAATGTACGTAGTCATGTGATGAATATATCTCTTTATTTTTTATCAGATGATTCGATTGAAGCTTCAGATTCTTATTTTAATAGGAAGTATTTTCCATTAATAAATTTTACGGTAGGTAAATTTAAATCAATCAAGTCTCAATACGAATATATCAAATACCAAAAATAAAAAAGAAGAAGTTAAAAGTGAAAAAGTTTCCTATTTTCTTTTATATCTTTGTCGATCTTAATCTGTAGTACTTTTAATTTTGTGGGTGATGTGGCCAAAGCAAATATCATTTTCTTTAAAGCTTAATATTACCACTAGTAATATGCCACATATATACCAATAATTTATAGATACTTTTCTTCCTTGCAAAAGAAAAAAACATCAATTTAAAGAAAGGGTTGGACAACAATTTCAAAGGGGAATTAAAGTTTACAAGATAATATGTGACCACATCGATCAAAATCAGTATTTTTTGTTATTTTCTGGTTTTCTTTGTTTCGATTATCGTTTTATTTGTTGTTGATATTCTATATAACTTTTTAAGTATTGTATTTGATATACTTTCTTGAGTTGAGGGTGTATCGAAAACAACACACACATATATATATAAAAGGTAGGAATTAGGTTGCATGCACATCCAGTAGCAGAGCCAACATTTCGACGAAGGATTATCAAAATATAAAGAAGTAAAATCACGTAAAAGTTAAGAAGTGTCAATATATATATAATACATAAAAACGAAGAGTATTATTCGATACTCTTCAGTATACATGCCGTCGCCATTGTGCACACCACATTTCCAGACGTCACTTATAAAATTACACCACATAATATATTGTCACATGGATTAGTATTGCCATCACATCGTGAAAGTCAAACTAAATCTTAAGAGTGAAGAAAAATAAGTCACAAAATTTGGCTGTAGAAGGTAAACATCTACCTAAAACTTGATGACTTGATTAACCAGAATTCAAAATATAGGACTAAGGGAAATCAACAATATAGTCCCTCAAACTTAGATTAGTTTTTATTTTGGTCCTTATAATTTTGGTTAACTAAGCACATTCAACCTCCAAATAATTGATATGTAAACTTTTAATTCCTACCGTTATGAATCTTCATAAATTTAGTGAATTATTAAATGTTAAATCATTTAACTATACATGTGTTGTGTTACATTTGTGGTGTTAATTCATATTTGAGGGTAACATAGTTATAAAAATAATCTAAGTATCACATATAAAGGGTGCAATAACCCACATTTTAATTAGTTAAAAATTAAATATATTAGTTACTAAATATTATAATAATGGTGTAAATTAGAATTCATCATTAATCGAGGTTTTATAATACAATTATCCCTAACTTAATTATCTATAATTTATAGTCAAACATGGTAAACGGACGTCTAATGAGAAATGTGTTGTCCTACCCTACATATGGAAATAAAATTAACAACTATATGCATTAATCTCTTCTTCTTATTTTATCCTATTCGATATTTGCATTGAAATCCGATTATTTTAAATTCGTGTTACGTAGGACCCCATTCGAAGAAAGCGCTTTCTACTAAAAAGAATCATAATTAAAACTCAAATTCGAAAAAACTCAAATTCAAAATCTCTAATTAAGAGAGAGATAACCCCATCCACTGATCACATTCTTTGGTGGCCATTAATCTCTCTTCTAGATGCATTGATGGTTATAATTTATATATAAATTAGTGGATTTATATATATTACTTTTCCCCTTTTGAGGCAATTTTAATTCCCCGAGCCAAGATATATAGAAAGGACATATTGATTGTATCTCTCAAGTCTTAACTATAGAAAGGAATTGTTTGGCAGGGAAGAAAATATTTTTTTTAAAAAAAATGTAGATTTATCCTATGTACTTATTATCCTATGTAAATTTATAAAAAAATATGTTAAAATTATTTGTATAAAATAATCTAGATAAATAGTATGAGTGATAGCAATAAAAAAGTAGGTTGTGAGGTGGTGAACATGATAGGGGCCGAACTATGGAAATGAGAATAAAGATGAAATGTGTTGAAAGTTGATGACAAATATGACATTAACTAAAACAATCAATAAAATCCTTATAAAAGAATACATAAAGTGAATCTGAGATTAATAATTTGTGCTTTCTGAATTTGAAATTTATGAATTTTAAAAATTTGAAAAATAAATACTTAACATAATATTTTCTAAGCGACACATATTTTTAACCTAATCGATTTAGCTAACAAGATATTAATCTAGGATAAAATAAAAGGAGCATCACAAATTTATTTTTAAATTTATATTTTTTGACAAAATATATAAATAAATTTATATAAACTACTATTCAAACTAAATAAAAGGGTTCAGTTGATCAATTTTCACGTTTAATTTCTTTCACTTTATGGCGGCTTTTAGTTTATGTTATTATTATTGGTATGGAAAAAAATGAGTTCTCCACATTAATGATGAGTTGATTTCTGTCCTATATTTTGTCCAATCACTTCATCTATACATTGTATCTTGCATATATATAGTTGCAGGAGCAGAGTTAAAGTAGGAGCAAGGAGATGTAGAATTCTGACAATATATATATATATATATATATATATATATATATATATATATATATATATATATGAAATTAAATCCTCTCACTTTATTTATGTATTTATTTTTTATATTTGAAATTTCTGTGAAAATTTTAACTCCATCATCACCATATTAGTTATAGAACTTACATTAATGAGAATGACATGAGATGGTTGGGCACCATTTTCCATCTTCTCTCTTTAATGCCTTTTTGAAGACATTAATTCAAATAGTGTTTATTGGTCATTTTTATGCCTTGCCTTTTTAAAATACATAAATATTATTGTCGGATTTTAAATTTTATTGGTAAAATTTAATGATAATATCCTAAATTTTATAATCATGACTATTTTTAAATTACTTGAGCTAACTAAAAAGCGATTGTTTGTAAAGTTTACTCGGAAAACTAAACAAATAAAAGTTCATAAAAAAAGGCTTAACTCACACTGGACAATTATTTAACTTCTCATCATACTCGGAAATCTTAAAATTGTAGTACTTACTTTTTTCTCTTCCAAGAATTTTGATTCAAACAGATTTTATAATGTGTGAATTCAATTTCAAACTCTACATAGATATCGGACATGAAATATTAAATTGAAACCAATATGTGTGTGTCAAAATAGTACAAAATGTTTCTTGATGGTAAAGCGTTGAGAAAAATATAAGTCAATTTACGATTTATAAACTTACAACAATTCCATGCCTTTTAACACAAAATAAAATCATCAAGAAAAGTAAGTATATTATTATAATATGTATATACTAAGAATTAGTATTAAATTGAACCAATGAATGAGCTTTCCTTTTGACCAGTCAAATTGTTAATATCAGAAATAGAAAGAGACAAAATGGAAATAACACATGTAACAAACTGGTTGAAAGATGAATATTCAATGAAAGTAGAGAGAGGGGCATATTTTAACTATCAAACTGTTTCTTTTTTTCTAGTGGAACTATCATCATTTATGTATTAAAACGTATTTTAATATATTAATGGTGATATATAGTTCAAATAAAAAAAACGTAGTAATAACTAGTGATAATTTAGATAGGAACGTGGAACGATAATTGAGATATGTAATCTACGAAAAAATAATAGTTTAAATATATTTTCAACCATTATCTCGTTAAAGAACTTGAGCTCCAAAGACTTGTGAGTGTTAACAGAACTACTTTTATTGAAGAACAAGAGGCAAGAGTTGTATTATAATATAATAGAATTCGTCTCTATACAAAAAGAATAGGAAGACTATATATAAGCATTCATTAACTAAACCTAACCTAATAGGAATCCATTAACTAAACCTAACATAATAGGAATCCATTAACTAAACCTAACCTAATAGGAAATAGGCCCAATAACAAAAGCCCAAACATAATAACATATGGACTAATATCCCCTCTCAAACTCACAATGCAACAGCAATAAGCATTGAGAGTTTGTCACACAAAAAAACCTAAACCGAGATGCTAATTATGCCTTCATAAAAAGATCAGCAATCTACAAGGTCGACGGAACAAGCTGGCTTTATCAGAAGAGGCATATTTGTCTAACCGGCAGACTTCAGCTTTTTCAATAAGCTGATCATAAAGTCTTTGGAGCTCTTGCAATATGCCCACCTGGCATGCATCTCCATCCAAGAGCTCACCCTCAGCAATTCTTCGTTCATATTCCACTAGAGGCCCGCCTCTGGTCTCCACTCCGTTACTAACTGTAGCTACATCGGCAAACATGGCTCTGGACAACATGTAATATGGTTCGCTAACTCTAGTAATACAACCATTATAAAACAGTTTGCATAAATAGCCATGACTTATATCAGTCGAAAAATACTGTTTTCTTACAAGACTATTAATCACATTATCCTTCCTATACCGCAGAGCGGATTTGATTTGCCTCACAGACTGCAGAACTTTCCTCATGTTGATTTCCAAACTTCCAGAAAAGACGGCAAATCAATACTAGAGGCAGCAACAACAGAAGACAGTTTGAGAATCTCCAAGACATAGAGTTTCCCCAACCTACAGTCAATCCCAAACTCGAACACAACAAGACACGAACAATTCCAAAACAAAAATTAAACTACCTTAAATCGAACTGATCTAAACAAACAGCAGCAGCAATCAAGAGCTCAGTGGAAGCAACAAATCAAAAACCGAACCCTAGTTCGAACAAATCAAAAATCGAACCAACCCAAAACGAACAAATCAAAAACCGAACCAATCCAAAACGAACAAATCAAAAACAAACCAATCCAAAACGAACAAATCAAAATAACGAACCAACCCAAAACGAACAAATCAAAAATCGAACCCAAACAAATTAAAACCGAACCCAAACAAATCAAAAACCGAACCCAAACAAATCAAAAATCGAACCCAAACAAATCAAAAACCTAACCCAAACAAATCAAAAACCGAATCCAAACAAATCAAAAATCGAACCCAAACAAATCAAAATCGAACATGGATCGATCACCAAAAAAATGCATGGTGACCCAACTTTTGCTAACATAAACATTGGCCAGACGGGTAGCATATATGGGTGCCACCCGCCGGCAGCGGAAGCTCTTTGATTTTCTACCATGATTGTAGATGCTTTGATACCATGTTAACAGAACTACTTTTATTGAAGAACAAGAGGCAAGAGTTGTATTATAATATAATAGAATTCGTCTCTATACAAAAAAAATAGGAAGGCTATATATAAGCATCCATTAACTAAACCTAACCTAATAGGAATCCATTAACTAAACCTAACATAATAGGAATCCATTAACTAAATCTAACCTAATAGGAAATAAGACCAATAACAAAAGCCCAAACATAGTAACATATGGACTAACATCCCCTCTCAAACTCACAATGCAACAGCAATAAGTATTGAGAGTTTGTCAGTGAGTTGTAACCATAGATTGAAAATTACATACTAGTACATTGTATATTCATAAACTAATAAGAAGTTATGGTAAAATGGACGAGGTTTTTATATATGTTCTTTATTCAAAGTCTCGAATACAAACTTTAGAGTGAAAAGAATCTTAGTACAAAATACTGCTAGTTTATTACCACATATAATTGTGAAATCATCAATATGAAGAACTTAGAAAATGACTAGTTTAAACAATTGTTTTCTCTTTAAATAAGGCATCAAAAAATAAATAAAATTAGAAGCAAAAGAAAAAATGTAAATATTTTACATATACAAGATTTGATTTTTCACTATATACTTTCCAAATCTGAACAAACTAATCATATGCTATATTTTAATTTATAGTGTACAAAATACTCTCAGTGTTTCTAGAAGGTTCACTATACTTCACACCTAAATTAGTTGGAAAAAATAATTGAAGCAGTAGATATTAATATTATATAATTCTTTTTCCCTTTTTTTTTCTGCCCATAATTCTCTTTTTCTTGTGAAACAAGAAATCTTAAATATTTTCCTTAAAATCAGATTCTAATAGATCAATTTACTACCATCAAATATTAATTAAAATAGAAGCTTCTACTAAATAAGACTTTTTTTTTAACAAATTCATTTTTTTGTTTTCTTTTGCTTCCATAATTTTCTTTTTAATTGTTAAACAAGAAAAACTAAAATATCAATTTACTACCATCAAAAATTGAAATAGAAGCTTCTGTGAAATTAGACTTTTTACTACTTTTCCACCCACTAGTTAAAACTTTTTTTAAAAAAAAAAAAACTGTTCTTTTTATTCAGACTTTCTTCCAATAAAATCAATCTCAATAAGATTATAAATTAAAGTCTCTCACATATATATGATTATTTATCTATTTTATTTATTAATTTATTATTTAAAAACTTTAAATATCATTTATGCATGTGAACTTACGTAAGAGCTGATGTTAAGAGATTAGTATTAAAATTAGTTTTTTTAAAACCATTTTTGACTATTTATTAGTCACACGTTGCAATCTCAGCAACATGTTGGCATATTTTTTGGCCTTTTGATACGGTAATTTGTCTATCTTTCTCTTGTATTTTTTTTAAAAATTTATGAAATTAAAATTAAAATTACTGTTTGTATTAATTTTCTTAATTTTTTAAAAAAAATTGTTCATTTTTTCTTTTGTCTTTAACCTCTCTAAACCAAAAAAACACAGAGGAAGACCAAACAAACAAAAAGACAAATGGATGAATTTTTTTTTACTAAATTCTTGCAAAAATGATTCTTTTTTTCTTTTTCCCAGCGTGAATTCTTGAAAAGATGAAAACTTTACTGGGAAATTACTATTTTCTTTAATGGGGTTTTGATTTATTTTTTTTTGGTGTAAAGTTTTAATATTTTTTTTTTTCAAAGAATTCATTTGCGCGTGTAGAATCAAAATATTTGTCAAGTCAATGTATATGAAAGAGGAAATGTAAGAGAAAGAGAGAGATCCCAAGTCAATGTTCAAAGGTTTTGTGCTAAGTTGGAGAAAAATCAAATATTAGAACAATTAATTATTTTTCTTTTTTCCCAAATTGAGTTTTTTATTGTCTATACTGTACACCCTTTTGTGTAAATTGTACAATATGTTTGTGTATGTTATATATATAGAGAGAGATGTAGCAGCTGGCATACTCTCTCTTTCTCTTCTTCATTAAATTAATTATACTTTGATTCTTTGATTTGTTCAAGCTGAAGTTGAGGAATACTGGGACATACTTTGCATTAACTGCTGATAAAGATTAGAACTTTGCAGCTAAATCTTGTGGTCAAGACTTGTTTTTTGAGTTTTTTGACAATCTTGGAACACCCCACCTACTATTTCCTCTAGTTTTTGGCTATATTGGGGTTAGTTACCCAATTTCTTTATGTTGGTTCATCTTTTCTCTCTGGGGGTTTGGAGATTTTAGTTGGGGGTCAATTCTTGGGAAGTAATTTGTCATAAAGTTCTGATCTTTGGTGTTTCTGGGCATTTTCAGAAGGTGATTCTTGGGAAAACAAACTGCATTACTTCTTTGGGAGTTAGTTTTTTTGGGTACTTTCTTTGTGTTGGTTAATCTTTTCTGTCTGGAATTTGGAAACTTTAGCCGGGGTTCAATTATTGGAAAGTAATTTATCATAAAGTTCTGATCTTTGGTGTTTCTGGGCATTTTTCAGAAGTTGGTTCTTGGAAAAAAACTGCATTACCTCTTTGGGAGTTTGTTTTTTCCTGTACTGAGTAGTTGATTTCTGGGATTGGAATGAGGACAGGGAGAAGGAAAAGGCTACATTTTAGCAATTTTTACTCATTTAGATGTGGGAAAGCATCAGTTTTGAGTGATGATCATTCACAAATTGGAGGGCCTGGATTTTCCAGAGTGGTGTTTTGCAATGAACCAGATAGTTTTGAGTCTGGAATTAGGGAATATGCTGGGAATTATGTCAGCACAACAAAATATACTGCTGCAACTTTCTTGCCAAAGTCCTTGTTTGAGCAGTTTAGAAGAGTAGCTAACTTCTACTTTCTTGTTACTGGTATCTTGGCTTTTACACCTTTGGCTCCTTACACTGCTTTAAGTGCCATTCTTCCTCTTGTACTTGTTATTGGAGCTACTATGGTCAAAGAGGGTATTGAAGATTGGCGTAGAAAACAACAGGTATTCACTTCTTTTTCCATTTTAATATTTAAACTAAAGCAGATGTTACTGGTAAAAGGAGTTTTTATCTAAAAACTATGGTCTTCTTATCTTTTTTTTTTTTTTTTTTGATGTTGTTGTGGCTGCATAAAATCAGTGATATAATGATTTTGTTACTGGATTATGTCTGTCAATAATTTGTGGGGTTCTTGAGATCCAACTGATCTAAAATGTGAAATTTCTGTTTGTGTATATGGTAGTTTTTGGACTCTCCCAGGATACCAAAGGTATCATTTTGAATTGAAAGTAATATTCCCTAAAATAGTCTGATTTTCAATCTTTTTTCAATTTGGGACCAGCTTCATCTTTCCCAATTGATCTGGTTTTCTCATGTATAGTACAGATTCTCTTTTTATATATAAATTGATGGAAGTAGTTTATACATTTACTTCTGCTTCTTGTCACTGTCCTGCCCAGCGTGCACACAGTTTGTCATCCGTCTTCTCGTTTTCTCCTTTTCAGGATGTTGAGGTGAACAGTAGGAAGGTTAAAGTACACCAGGGAGATGGAGTTTTTAATCTTACTGAATGGCAACATTTGAAAGTTGGTGATATTGTTAAGGTGGAGAAGGATCAATTCTTTCCAGCAGACCTTCTTTTGCTTTCGTCTTGTTTTGATGATGCGGTTTGCTATGTTGAGACCATGAACCTTGATGGAGAGACTAATTTGAAGCTTAAACAGGCATTGGAGGTTACTTCATCCTTGCATGAAGATGCAAACTTTAAAGACTTCAAAGCTTTAGTTAAATGTGAAGATCCTAATGCTAATTTGTATACTTTTGTTGGAAGTATGGAATACGAAGAACAACAGAATCCTCTTTCTCCCCAGCAATTACTCCTCAGAGACTCTAAATTGCGCAACACAGAATATATATATGGGGCTGTTATCTTTACTGGTCATGACACAAAGGTCATGCAGAATGCAACAGACCCCCCTTCTAAAAGAAGCAAAATTGAGAGGAAGATGGATAGAATCATTTACTTCTTATTTGCAGTTCTATTCACAATTGCTTTTGTTGGATCAGTCTACTTTGGAATTGTGACTGAAAAGGATCTAGATGACGGACATAACAGGTGGTATCTACAACCTGAAGATTCAGACATTTTCTTTGATCCCAGAAGAGCTCCTGCTGCTGCCATGTTCCATTTTCTGACTGCTGTGATGTTGTATAGCTACTTGATTCCTATCTCCTTATATGTGTCAATTGAAATTGTTAAAGTTCTTCAGAGTATCTTTATTAATAAGGATATTAATATGTACTATGAAGAAACTGATAAACCAGCACATGCCCGCACCTCAAATCTTACCGAGGAACTCGGCCAGGTTGACACAATACTTTCTGATAAAACTGGCACACTGACTTGCAATTCAATGGAGTTTGTCAAGTGCTCTGTGGCTGGTACTGCTTATGGACGTGGTATTACAGAAGTTGAAAAGGCCATGGCTAAGAGAAATGGATCTCCACTGATGGCAAAAAGTAAGGATCATGGTGAGGATGGTGTTGTTACTCCTAGGAAGTCCACCGTTAAAGGTTTCAATTTTGAAGACGAAAGAATCATGAATGCGAGTTGGCTTTTTGAGCCTCATTCAGATGTAATACAGAAGTTCTTCCGTTTGTTAGCAGTCTGTCATACAGTCATACCAGAAGTAGATGAAGTTACAGGCAAGGTTTCATATGAAGCTGAGTCTCCAGATGAAGCAGCCTTTGTGATTGCTGCTAGAGAAGTTGGTTTTGAATTCTTTAAAAGGACACAAACAAATGTGTCGGTGCATGAATTGGATCTGGAATCTGGCAAGAGAATTGGGAGGTTAGTTAATTTGCAACATTTTTCTTCAGTATATGTTTTCAGCATTTTTAGTTTCTGAAAGACTAGTATCTCCTCTATTTGGCTGGCTCTTACTCAAGTGCATCATTATTGATTATCCATAAAGACCAGTGGGTAGACAATGCAGCCTAGTACCAGTGACATTTCTTGTTTATTTTCAAAAAGATGTTTAATCTCTATGAAAAGTTAAGACAATGAATGCCAATTTTAATTTACCAATATTTTACGCAGTGCTATAAACATAGGCACTTTTTTGTTAAGAGTAATCTTAGAGATCTTTGTATGCAGGTCATACAAGATTTTGAACGTTTTGGAGTTTAATAGTACAAGAAAAAGGATGTCTGTCATAGTAAAGGATGAGGACGGAAAGATCTTGTTACTCTCCAAAGGTGCTGACAGTATCATGTTTGAAAGACTCGGAAAGAGTGGAAGAAGGTTTGAACAAGAAACAAGGGAACATGTGAATGAGTATGCTGATGCAGGTTTGAGGACCTTGATACTGGCTTATCGGGAGCTCAGTGAAGAAGAATACAATACTTTCAATGAGAAATTTCTAGAGGCCAAGAATTCAGTCAGTGAAGACCGTGAATCAATCATTGATGCAGTAACAGATAAGATAGAAAAAGACTTGATTCTTCTTGGTGCTACTGCTGTAGAGGACAAACTTCAACCAGGGGTAAGTTTTATGAACTCCGAGAACTGTTTCCAAGCGTTGATGATTGATTAAACGTCATTTGGATGTGTATTGATTTTTCTGTTTCTATTCATGCTAGGTTCCTGATTGCATTGACAAACTTGCTCAAGCAGGCATAAAGATTTGGGTTTTGACCGGGGATAAGATGGAAACAGCCATTAATATCGGGTATAGTAATTGATTATGGGCTTTTGTCGTTTTTATTTGATACAAGCTTTGCATGTCCAAACACATTCTGATCAAAATGTCTCCTGCAGTTATGCGTGTAGTTTGCTTAGACAAGGAATGAAGCAAATTATTATAACACTGGAAAGCCCTGATATTATAGCTGTAGAGAAAGCCGGAGAAAAGAATGCAATTGCCAGGGTAAATACTTCTCATGTTTAATGTGTCACATCAATTTCCATATCTGCAAGCTTGAGTCATTTTGAAATGGAACCAAAAAATTCTGCCATGCCTTATAAGAAGTTAACCTATGGTTATGTTCCGTTGCGCCTCGACAATGAGCTTTTTGAAGCTGAAAATAGCTCAACTGTTTTCGCAAATGATTGATGGCATTACTCTTACACTCTCTCTGTGAACCCATGAGTTTAACATGCATGTTCACTCTAAACAATTCATTATCCATGAACTAAATCAATAAAGAACCACATAAAGAATGAAAAAGGGAAAAGTTAGAGCAATCCCTCCTATAATCTCGTTGAGAACCTTCTTTGTTTGCATTGCTTGTTGAAGTAGCAGCAATAGGTACATAATTAAATATGTGAAAATGATTCTTTAAATTTTGAAGTTTCAATATTCATGAAGTTGTGTTTGATTTTTTTTTTTAAATTACAGGCTTCAAAGGGAAGTGTTTCACGGCAAATTACTGAAGGAAAGGCTCTACTTACTGCTTCAAGCACAGAGGCATTTGCTTTAATCATTGATGGGAAATCTCTTACATATGCCCTAGACGATGAAGTGAAAGATATGTTTTTAGACCTTGCAATCAAATGTGCCTCTGTTATATGCTGTCGTTCATCACCAAAACAGAAGGCATTGGTAAGTTGAAAATTGATTCAACATTCCAGACTCTATGTTTTGTAGTCTACTCTGGTGCTTTAGTTTGACTCTTTCTTGGAATATATAGGTAACAAGACTTGTCAAAAACGGTACTGGAAAGATAACATTGGCAGTTGGAGATGGAGCTAATGATGTAGGAATGCTTCAAGAAGCTGATATTGGAGTTGGAATCAGTGGCGTCGAAGGAATGCAGGTTCAAGAGCTTATACTTAATTCTCTTTCCTCCATGTAGCAACATTGATGATTTTCTTATTTATGCTTTTCCTCCACCTAAATGTTCTTTTCATAACTTCTTCTTGTTTTTTCTCATTAGGCTGTTATGTCAAGTGATGTTGCAATTGCTCAGTTCCGATTTTTGGAGCGCTTGCTTTTAGTGCATGGTCATTGGTGTTATAGAAGGATCTCTACGATGGTAATCTATTTTCTGCTAATTTTCTCTTTTAAATTTGTTGTCTCATCATTTGTTAGATGAGATAAAAATGTGTTTAAAGAATAAATCCACTGTCTTATGGAACTGTTTCAAAACAAAAAAATATTATTGTTGGAGCAGTTTAATAACTGGCTTTTATATTTGCTTCCCTGCAGATATGCTACTTCTTCTACAAAAACATCGTATTTGGTGTCACTGTGTTCTTATATGAGGCATATACATCATTTTCTGGACAACCAGCATACAATGAATGGTTTCTGTCATCTTACAATGTCTTCTTCACATCACTCCCGGTGATTGCTTTGGGAGTTTTTGATCAAGATGTATCTGCCAGATTGTGTCTTAAGGTATGTTACACCTGATGCAGCATTCGTTTTCGCTTAATATATATGTGCTTATTACTAGTAACAACAACAAACCCAGTGTAATTCCACGAGTGGGGTTTGGGGAAGGTAGGATGTACACAGACCTTACCTTACCTTTGTGGGGTAGAACCTACAGAGGCGTTTTTCGATAGACCCTCGTCTCAAAACAAATGTAATCAATGCATGATAGAAAGAAAAACCAGCAACAAAGTAGCAAGCAATATAGCAAGATAAACAAAACAAACGATAGTGAAAATTAGGAGAATAAGATACTAACAAATATATACTATATCACTCGGCTATCTATTACCCTTCTACTCTTATGCTCGGCCTCCAAATCTTCCTATTTAGGGTCATGTCCTCAGTAAGTTGAAGATGTGTCATGTCATGTCTAATCACCTCCCCCTAGTTTTCTCAGGCCTACCTCTACCTTTCCTAAAACCTACCATAGCTAACCTCTCACACCGTCAAAAACTAGTTACTATTATCAGCTATTTTTGTATCTGTTATAGCTTCTTGGACATGACATGGAATTAAGTACTTTCTCTTAGTTTCTAATTTTTTTTGGTATTATGTGGCAGTTCCCTTTACTGTACCAAGAAGGTATCCAGAATCTACTTTTCAGATGGCGTCGTATAATTGGCTGGATGATCAACGGCGTTTGCAGCGCGGTGATAATCTTCTTCTTCTGCATAACAGCACTAGATCCTCAAGCCTTTAAAAAAGACGGTAAGGTTGCTGAATTCGCGGTTGTTGGAGCAACCATGTACACATGTGTTGTTTGGGTTGCCAACTGCCAGATGGCTCTTGCTATCAGTTATTTTACCTTAATCCAGCATATAGTCATCTGGGGTGGAATTGCTCTCTGGTACATCTTCCTTCTGATTTATGGAACCATGTCTACAACGTTTTCCACTACCGCATACAAAATCTTCGTGGAAGCTTTAGCCCCATCCCCATTCTACTGGATCATCACAATATTGACAGTCATTTCAGCTCTAATTCCATACTTTGCATACAATGCTATTCAAACGCGGTTCTTCCCAATGTACCACGGTATGATTCAATGGATAAGATACGAGGGAAGGTCCGATGACCCAGAGTTCTGCCATGTGGTAAGACAGAGGTCAATAAGGCCCACAACCGTAGGTTTCACTGCTCGTTCATTGGCTAGAAGGAATCCTTTGGAAGACCAGAAAGAGCACAACAGTAGCCACAGATAACACCTGAATAGGTATTCTCAGCAAAGACACAACTTTTGGACCTACAAAAAAACCACTGTCAAGCAGGAACTTGCTCATTGTACATGTTTTCCGAGCTGGTCCTGTACACGACTACAGATATTGAAGCCACAACGTCGAGGTCCAATTGGTGCAAAGCTATACTACTAGTATACCATGTCTTAAATGAGCAAAGATGTCTCATGAGTTTGTAAATTTTGTCAACTGGTAATATATTTGTAATTCTTTCATTCTATATCTTGTAAAATTGTTAAAAGTTTTTGTTGTTGAATACCAGAAGCAGAATAGCAGATAAGCTACTTTTTTTCTAATAAGAAAGAGGAAAGGATTTGTTTTGAGTTATAAGACCCAATATTCTCTTTTCATTATCATGTGTACATTTATTTTTTTGCAATAAAGAATGAGCATTTCTAGTTTATAAGGACATTTTGCATCTTTTGGCAGATGTCCTTTTTCTATACATATTAATTAGTAGATAAAAAAGATAGTTTGGTGCACTAAGTTCCTACTAAATGAGCGGGGTCTGAGATTTGTCGTGGAGAAGAAATACGACAGTAAGTCTTCGATCTTGCAAAGTCTGAGTAGTACGCTAATATGATCAAACAATCAAATATTATTTACGTGACTAGATGACATGACAAAACATTCTTATATATGCCCGAAAATCAAGTCAAACATACACAAGAGACTAATACTATCATAGGCGAATTTAGGATTTAGAATAGCAAGTATGGAGTGAGGGTGTACTATTATGGTATTTCTTTTCACATTTACACAATTTGATTACTTTTCTTTAATAAGCATTGATTGGTAACTTGAATAAATAGTAAGTAACCTTCAATAACATGTTAAATCGTTCGATGGTTTAAATTCTTTTTACATTCGTTATCAGTGTATCTAACTTAAATCCGTTAGAACAAACAGTATCCCAAGAACTCTAATAAATATGAGATTTAGATAAAAGGGCATATGATAGTGTCATTGCAAGTTGAAAGATCCAAAAACTTGTATCAAATGAGTATGAAAAACATCATAATCAACTGTTTGTTTATGCATACATGTTGTGATTCTCTCTGTCTGTAACACATCCTCTTCATCCCCACCCCAAAAGCTTCCAAAAGCAAATTCACCCTTTTGAGAAAACTCCTCTAAAACCTTTTCAACTTCTTCCATACAACACAAACTCTCAAGTTGAACCCTCAAAGATCCTCCATGATCTTTCAAGATTTCATCTTCATGTCTGTTGATCTCCATCTCCATAATAGTTTTCTTATTCCGTCTTCGATATCTCAGTTTCTTTATACATTCTTTTGTTTTCTTTAACAGCTTGTATGGAAGGTTAAGCAAGAACAAGATGATGATTTGGAGGATCAAGCATTGGCAGCAGCAACATATGACTATGCAATCGGCCGCGAAAATGTTCTTGTCTTCCATTTTTTGTGCAAGATTGAAGGAGAGAAAGGGTGATGGTAATGAAGAAGGTTATGAATAGAAGTCATTTCTTGTCAAGGAATAGGTTGCTTTGTCTTTATAGAAGAGTATATTGATGTTTGAAGCATTGAAATTTTTAAATATTGTCTCCAAAGCTAAAGAAAAATGGAACTGATGGCTTAAAACAAAATGTTTAAGGAAGCATAAGCTGTCCTATACTAGTGACTTGTATTTCACATGTTCATGGATAGCTAGGAGAAGAACTTTGCCTATGTGAACTTGCTCATATTGCCGGTCTCAAGCTAGGATAAAGGAGAAAGATGGCGTTAAACGAGTCAATTTGTGATGTATCCTCACATGTGACACAATATTGGACTGTAACGTGCTTAAATGAAGCGATATGGATAGTGATGATTCATGTAGCCGACTACAACTTGCTTAGGATTAAAGCATAGTTTGTTTGTTTGCTTAAGGATAGCTAGCAGAAGGGTTCACTCAACATGTTTGATTATTGAGGTCTCCTGTCTTTGACTTTATTGCACTTGCCTTCCAAAGGAAGACAAGATCTTCTCAATCTTGCTTTTCTTTATTCCTTGTGTCAATGGATGTAAAGACTTTACAAGCAAAACTTAAAACTTAAGACTTTCTATTTACATTCTTTTATAACCTTGCGCACACCTCGATTATTCCACAGGTGCATACATTCTCTTTTAAGCAAATATTTCCAAATTAATGGATGCTGCCAAAGAAATGTGATGACATGCACAAAAAGGAAGGGGAAAATAGAGTTTTTGAACATTTTCGTTAATCCATGAACATGATCTATACATCTTGATCGGAAGAGAGAATCAAGAGAAAAAGAAAGAATAGGGTTGATTCATTGGTGTAGAAATCTTCTGATGAATACTAAGCTTCCTCTCACAAAAGCTTTATCCTCAAGGAACTACATGTTCCCATCAAAGTCAACATATTTCCACCATTTGAGAAGAACAAAGAAGTTGAATAAACCTTTGAAAGAACAAAAATATTGGAGATGACAAAAAAATTCATGTTACTTACAGGAAAAATTGCTACTAAAAAAGCACGGCCTATATGTAAGCAGCCAAAAAGGAAGCTACTTACAAAACATAACCAAAATTACCTCGGAGAGGCAAATGCGTACCTCTCAACGTAGGTTCTTTTGATCTATGAACAGATAAATATACACTTGCTTTAACAAGACCTTTAGCTGTGTACTATACTCTATCTTCAGCCGACTCTCCACTATGCTGTGTACCTTGACTAAAAAAATCGGAACTAAAATCTGGACTACCAAATGCCATCCTTCGAAACAATCTTATTTCTGCAGATTGTTCTGCAGAATTATATATTGTACTTTCGCCAACTTTCATCCCATTGGTTAGATCAGACACAGACATGTTATCAAAAGCTCTCATGATCTGGAAAGAATAAGAATGATCGGAATGTTAAGTTCCTTCGTGACAAGTCTTACCGGTGCTTCAGGCGTAGGATTTTAGTAAAATGAAGAATCAGTTACCTGTCCCATCCCTGGTCTCTTTGCAGCTGAGTGGCGTACACAAGCTGCAGCTGCCTCAATCAGTTGAAACATCTCAGGGCTAACATAATTCCTCTCGAGGCGTGGATCTGCCAGCTGATCAAATTCCAATTTCTCAAGGGCATGAGAAAGCAACGGTCGAGCCTGGAAGAGAAAAAAAGGATCAAGTTGCAGCATGTCTCACCAAGTTTTACATCGATACGATTTCAAAAAAGTGTTAGGCTGATTCAATGTGAGTTGTCATGATAAGTAATAGAATTTAGTTCTACTCGAAAGAAAAAAAATTCTCAGGAACCAAATGGAAATAGAAATAACTTTTAGTAGAAGCCTTCCTGCTCAGGTAATCAGAGGGAATAAATCATCTTCCGTATAAGAAACGGTTATTATATGGACTCAAATGAACCCTTACAAGACAGAAACTCCCTGAAAATGAAACACCAAATTTGTGCAATTAGTACACAATTTTCTTTCACCCACTCAGTCATGCAAGCTGCAAATGAGTTGGAATAGAGTCGAAACACTTAATATCCTACAACATCAAACCTATCTCCATCCTTTCCTTGATTTCTCCTATTTAACTAAAGGATATAAGAAAAATGCGATGAACACAGGATGCCAATGATTATCTTTAATTAATGTCCTGAAAATAAATCATCACAATTCCCTTGGTCTGTCCACTTCCAATTGTCCTCTGAACTTTATCAATCTTACAAACTAAAACAAGGACAAGCTCATTGCCATTTGTAAGAGAAGAGCAACTCCAATCCATTGAAATGGTAGATGAGTAGAAGGCAGCTATATGGTACGTCGAACAATAAACAAATTTGTTGCAAATACTCTATTCCTAAAATCAAAAAGGACAAACACACTTCCATTTTGGTAGTTTCTCACCCCTAAGGTTTCCAGGATAGAGGAAACCTCCCAGCATACTAATGTGCTAGAACAAAGAAAGCTAAAAGAAAGGAACTTTCGAAGAGGTGCAACTAGATGCCTGCTGTAGAGTAGTAGTGTAGCACGAATGGTGGTTTCTTCAAACCACATCTGCCAAGTTCTTATGCAGTTTGGAAAATGACAGGAAGAATCAGCAAATCCTATATAACATGAAACGTAGAGGTTGTCCTAGTAAAATGGACTAAACACAGTACTTGTACTCTGCCCATGCATATATGTTAACTTGTAAGTGAGACAAATAACCAGTGCATAATTGTCACATAATGTGGAGAATGGCTGATGAAAGAGACCTCATGCCATTTTGACCTCGGAGAAAGAAGAGATTGGTTTGACAATAAACATACCCATTCAACAAGACTCTCGTCCCCTAAAGGCTGAGATGTATCAACAGGCTTCCGTCCAGTAATTAGCTCCAGAAGCACAACCCCAAAAGAATATATATCGGATTTTTCAGTCAGCTTGCCACTTGATGCATATTCAGGAGCCATGTATCTGAAACGATTCAAGGTATTAATAGACACATAAAGAGGAGGAATATAATGCATTGTTTCCTATATTCCACTTTGTGTTCAAGTTGGTGATGGAACATACCCAAATGTTCCCACAACACGTGTTGTAACATGAGTTTTTGCATCCTGAGCTAATTTAGCTAATCCAAAATCAGAAACCTGTGAAAAATAAATAGAATTATAAGTCAGTTTGCGAATCAAAGAATGCCACTAATGGAGTTTGAGGATGTCGACATACCCGAGCCTCGAAGTTAATATCCAAAAGAATGTTTGATGACTTAATGTCTCTGTGGATAATACGAGGATGGCCTGTCATCACCAGGAAAGATGAGCGAAACAAAAGAAGAGTGATAATTATGAAATCCAGAGTTAAAGAGTGATAATTAGAATAAGTGTACCACGTTGATATTATAGGCAACAAGAACAAGGAGGTTGTATATTACAGATCACACCAATATCATAACTTCCCCTGCTCTAGTTTTCTTCTCTCTTCTATTTCTTCTTTTAACAGTATAATTATAAGCATTTGCTACTGCCCCCCCCCCTGTCTCTTTCCTTTTTTGTTTTAGGCAAATAGGACGAGAAAGTTGATAGAGGAGTATCTTATATACTTGTTCAATGTATTCTTTTTTAAAAGTATTGTTCAATGTTTTTTGTAATTGATGCAGAAAGAGAGGGGTTCGTTAAAAAAATTTAACAGTGATAATCAGGTACATATTATCTGATGGTGCAATATTCGCAGTTCTTTAGTTATATTTTATTCACCCAGAGAAACAAAGTGCAGATAATCATCATAACTATAAGAATTAAAGGAATGAAGAAAGTTACAATCTTCATGCAGATAAGCTATTCCACGAGCAGCACCAACAGCAATCTTAACACGTGTTGTCCAATCCATAACAGGCCTTCCTTCGGCTGTAAATTGCAAGTATCAACATCTAGTTTTAATGACAAAATGCCAACAATGAGTTCTTACTAAAAAAAAAAGATTTGTATTTACCATGAAGATGGAAGTAAAGGGTGTTATTTGGGACATATTCATAAACAAGCAGCCTTCTATTTTCAGAAATGCAATAACCTACAAGGGAAACCAAATGGCGATGGTGTACTCGACTAATGATTTCAACTTCAGCTCTGAACTCCCGGTCCCCCTGTCGCCCACCAATATCTAGTTGCTTTACTGCTACATCCCTCCCATCTGGTAGACATCCTTTGTATACAGAACCAAATCCACCTGCCCCCAACAAATTCTCAGCCGAGAAGTCACCAGTAGCCTTAACTAGTTCTTCATAGGTAAACCATATCTTTGGATTTCCAAATCCACCAGATCCTCCAGGAGAATTTAGGAATTTGTTGCCAGTTCCATTTCTGGTATCAGGTGTTGATTCCTGTATCTTCAATAAGACGGAATCTGTACACAATTTGAGCATCTTCTCAGATTGCATTAAATTTATGTACCACAAATATTACATTGATGTTGCTTCAAAAAGATCTGAAACATATACTGACGTGCTAATGAATAATATACTAGTTTCTGAAAAGTTACCAGAATTTGGGGTGGAGCCCGAAGGGGTTGGCATGACATTCCCGCCACTGGGATGAAAAGCCTTTTTCTTTCGCTTCCATACGCACCAACCCACTAATCCAACAATACTAAGCAACAAAACAGCAACAATGACACCAATTGCAACTGTACCTCCAGTTCCTATGCCGCTACTACTGGAACTGTTTGAGCTACCTGCTGCATTGTCACTGGACCTATTGGTAGTAGTTCCACCTGAAGGAACTGATGGTGAAGGAGGTGTATTTTTAGGAGGTTCAAAGGATGGTGTAGGAGGTGAACCTTGTGGTGGCGTAAATGCTGGTGATAGAGGTGAATTTGTAGGAGGGTCAGAGGCTGGGGTAGGAGGTGAACCTTTTGGTGGCACAGATGCTGGTGATGGAGGTGAATTCACGGGTGGTGAAGGGGGTGAACCTTTCTGAGGTTCAGGAGATTGTGGTGGTGGAGTAGGATCTGGATTCTGTGCAGGTGGCGGAGGTGAAAAAGGTGGAGAATCAACTTTGGGAGGTGGTGAAGGTGAACTTGGAGGAGTGGTTGGTTGTGGTGGAGGTGAGGTAGGAGGAGGATCATCTTTTGGAGGCGGTGGAGGTGAACTTGTAGGAACAGTTGGTTGTGGGGGAGGTGAGACAGGTGGAGGCTCAACTTCTGGAGGTGGTGATGAACTAACTGGTGGGCTAGGTGTAGTTGGAGGAGAACTAGCAGGGGGAGGAGAAGATTGAGGTGGTGGTGAACTGGAAGGCGGAGGAGAAGATATAGGTGGCGGTGAACTAGCAGGTGGGATAGGTGGAGGACTAGCAGTTGGAGGAGCGGATTCTGTGGGTGGGGAAGCCATTGGAGGAGGCGATGTCACGTTACTTGGAGGAGGCGATTGTGGCAGTGTTGGTGAGGCCGGGGGAGGAGAAGATTGCGGGGGTAATGTTGGAGGAAGAGAAGACACAGGTGGTGCTGTCGCATTAGGCTGAGATTCAGGGACCGGAGAAGAAAGCTGAGGAGGTGGACTCAAGACAATTGGTGGAACAGGAAATGGTGCAAGACTTGGAGGTGGAGAAACTACTACTGACATTTCACCACCACCAAAAACTTGCTAAATTTACACCATTTTTTCGATAGTGTCAAACTCTCCAAACATCAATCAAAATTAGCAGTATTTCAAGAATTCTACCCAAAGGAGGGCACAACTTGCTCTAACTGAATTTCCCCAAAAGAGGCACCATAAACATCCAATAAATTGCTAAAATTGGTATCCCAGAAGATCTGAATTCGTAAACCAATTCACTCCCAAGTGAGACGAAGCAATCACTTCCTTTCCAAGCTAAACACCTAGCAATTTCAGACAAAAACAACAAAAGATTCAAGCTTTCCGCAAATTCAACTCAGTAAAATCGTCGAACAACGAAACAACAAAAAAGTTCAATCTTTCAAGAAACTCATTCAGAATTCACCAATCACTGTAAAATAAAAAAGAAAGGTATCCAAAATGCAATGTATTGCTTCTTCCTATGTTAAAATCAGTATCCCGGAAGATTAAAATCCATAGACCAATTCACTCCCAAGTAAGATAAAGCACTTTAGTTCCTCTCCAAGCTAAAAACCAACGTATATCAGAAAAAAAAAACAATACAAGATTCAAGCTTTCCACAAATTCAATTTGTAAACTCGTCGAATAACAGAACAACATTAAGATTCAATCTTTCAAGAAACCCATTAAGAATTCACCAACCACTATAATCCAAATTGCATTGAATTGCTTCTTCCTATGTTAAATACTTAGGAATTTCAAAAAAAAAAAAAAAAGAAAAAGATTCAAGCTTTCCACAAATTCAACTCAGTAAAAACTCATTGAATAACAAAACAACAAAAAGGTTCAATATTTCAAGAAACTGATTCAGAATTCACCAACCACTATAAAGTAAAAAACGAAAAAGTAATCCAAAATGCAATGAATTGCTTCTTCCTATGTTTAAATTAGTGTCCCGGAAGATCAAAATCCATAAACCAATTCACTCCCAAGCGAGAAAAAGCAATTCACTGCCGCTCCAAGCTAAACACCTAGGAATTTCAGGAAAAAAACAACAACAATTTGAAGCTTCCCACAAATTCAACTCAGTAAAAACTCACCGAATAACAAAACAACAAAAAGGTTCAATCTTTCAAGAAACTCATTCAGAATTCACTAACCACTATAAAGTTAAAAACAAAAAAGTAATCTAAAATGCAATGAATTGCTTCTTCCTATGTTAAAATTAGTATCCCGAAGATCAAAATCCGTAAACCAATTCACTCCCAAGTAAGATAAAGCAATTCACTACCTCTCAAAGCTAAACACCACGGAATTTCAGAAAAACAACAACAAAAGATTCAAGCTTTCCACAAATTCAACTCAGTAAAAACTCGTCGAATAACAAAACAACAAAAAGGTTCAATATTTCAAGAAACTCATTCAGAATTCACCAACCACTATAAAGTAACAAACGAAAAAGTAATCAAAATGCAATGAATTGCTGCTTCATATGTTAAAATTAGTATCCCGGAAGATCAAAATGCATAAACCAATTCACTCCCAAGAGAGAAAAAGCAATTCACTACCTCTCCAAGCTAAACACCTAGGAATTTCAGAAAAACAACAAGAAAAGATTCAAGCTTTCCACAAATTCAACTCGGTAAAAACTCATCGAATAACAGAACAACACAAAGATTCGATCTTTCAAGAAATTCATTGAGAAATCACCAACCACTATAAACTAAAAACGAAAAATTAATCCAAAATGCAATGAATTGCTTCTTCCTATGTTAAAAAAATCAGTATCCCCGAAGATCAAAATCCGTAAACCAATTCACTCCAAAGTAAGATAAAGCAATTCACTACCTCTCCAAGCTAAACACCACGGAATTTCAGAAAGAAAAAAAACACACACACACACAAAAGTTTCAAGCTTTCCACAAATTCAACTCAGCAAACTTGTTGGACAACAAAACAAACAAAAAGGCTCAATCTTTGTCACTCATACAGAATTCACCAAAAACTGAGGGGAAAAAAGAAGCCAAATTAGCATAACTCCATTAGACACATTCCCAAGTCCTTATGATAATCAAATCAAGAAACTGAAATCACTGATAACCCTTATAGCAGAAACAGAAACATACCCAAATCACAAAATGTAGAATCCCAAGATCACCTCATAGATAGAAAATCACAAAAACCCCAGATACCCAAAATCAAGAAAAAACCAAAAAAAAAAAAAGGAAGCCCAAAATCCCAATGTTATCATTCACATCTAAAAATTCAACCTTTCGAACCAAAACCCCATAAATCCAATTATAAATTATAAAGATACCAGCCAATCAGATAAACCAAAGATTGTTAAAAATTCAATCTTTTTCCATGTAACTGGCAAATGATCAAATGTAAGAATCAAGAATCAATCTTTAAAACAAAAAATCAAAAAAGAAAGAAAGATTATACTTATATAGGATCTGCAAAATCCAATCTTTCTAGTGCACCAACACTGAAAGCTATGAACTTTTTTTAAAATAAAAAATTAAAAAATGAGAAGACAAAATGCATATATTTGTTACATATGTATCATGTAGGGAATATGATGTTTTTTTCTATATTGTCATAAAAGTCATTATTTTCATGATTATTAAATTAATTTGCTTTGCTTTGCTTTCTAAAACGTCAACATCAAATGCATAATATAATAATAAATAAATAAATTTTAAAGCTAAGATTGCGCAACGTTGCATCTATTGCATAAAGAGTCAGCGCCCATAAATCAAAACGTATTGCCTTGGCTTTTTCACAGGCGAATTTATGTATTAATTTTGGGTCACCCAAATTCATGGTCATTCGATTAAACTCGATATATTATTTTTATAATTATTAAATAATATATTAAATTAAAACTTGTTGAACCCATTCTCAAGATGGCTTATCTTTAAAGCAATGGTGCACCTATTTTCTTGAAATCCTGGATTCGCCTCTGCTTTTTCACAAGCCTATATTTGTTTGTAGCTATCTCAATTATTTCATCGATATTTGTTCTCTTCTACCCACATATATTAGATAAATTTTTATGCTAATATTTTTCTTATCGCGGCAACATTTAAATTGATTGTACGCAGCTTCTATCAGCATGTATACATATCAAATAAATTTATCTGTTTTTTTTATGAAAATGGCGTTTGGGCCAAATTGAATGCATTTGGACTATGTTTCATTAGTTATCTGGCCTCCACCAAGGGAGGGTTGATTAGATAGGATATGATGTAGTTTTACTTTTACCAAGTACATGATGGTGTGCGTGATACGAATTATGATAGAAGGTTAGTAGGTAGTAGTGTGTTGTCTTGTTGTTCGATGATATTAGTAGTTGTAGTATTGCTCCTGTAATTTCTTGTCCTTCGATTTCTATTACTATATGTTAATTTCTTGTACCTCAATTATCGTATTTTTTTTTATGTTACTCTCTTTTGTTATTAGATGTTTAATGGACTGTTTTTTTTTTTTTTTTTTTGTCTTGAATTGAGAGACTATCGAAACTAAGTTTTTTACCTTTGAGGTAGAAATAAGGTTTACATACAGTTCCCCCTCCCTAAACCACACTTTATGAAATTACACTGAGTATATTTTATTAATATTATTTATAAATTATATTATCTTTTGAATAGATTTTCTACTTTTTATTTCCACAACATCCACATCCTTCTCAAGTCTACCCGAGTAGAATTATTTATCATATTCCCTTTTTACCCCCACTTTAAAATTATCTCAACCTTTAAATATGATGATAGAACATATACTTTACTAACTAATATAAGTATATTTTCACTTTGCGTTTAATATTTCATGGTTCGATTAATTTGAATTCACGCTGAATAATGAAAATAATTAATTACTTATAATATATTTGTACAAGTTATAATTTGATAAAAACTTTACATAATTAACAAAAAAATCAAAATATTTTTTTTATTCTATGAACCTTAAATTAAACTTGTTACGAAAATCTTGCCAACTATATGACTTATCTTGAGATCAACTCTCATCGTTTACCAAGTCAAAATAAATTTAAAAAAAAAAAAGAAAATCCCCTTTTTGACCTTTTCAACGTATAGATGTTGATGAGTTGAACACATTAATCAATAAAGATAAAATAAAATATGGTACACACAAACTAATCTTCCAGAATTACTAAATCAAGAAAAACACCGACACCAAATTAACAAATACTTTATATTATTAAAATAATTACATACAAGTAATAATCAAAGTTTTCAAAATATTTCTAATATTTGATTGATCATATGACAGATAAATTAGTTCGACAAAACACTTCATGTTCATATAGAGTTTGATGAAAGTTGCAATTTTTAAGAAGTATGACGTAGAGGAGTAGTATCTACTTTCACAATTGAATTCGTAATCTATAAATCATCACACGTAAAGACACCTGGTGATTATAATTATTGATCTTAGGTTCCACTATGTTCATATTATTCAAGAATATTAATAATCAAACACTTATTTGTCAAAACCTTTTTTTTTTTTTTTTTTGCTTTAATCAGTATGAGCCCACATCAATTATTAACTGATGATACAAAACTATTACTTGGCTATAATTAAAATAATTACTAATTAATGATAATCATATGTGCTTACATTTTAAAGGCTGCTTTGTAAAATTTAGTAATTGACAGTCAAATGCTAGTTGTAATTGAAAAAGAAGAAAGAAAAAATAATTTAAATAGTGTCCACTAAAATGTAGTTAATAAATATATAGATCGCAAATATAAAGTAATCCAAATGTATAACTTTTCCCCACACACAAAAAAACACACTCATATATATATATATATCAGAAATTTTATTAATGTAATAAATATTTAGATCATGCATAAATAATATTTTTCAAATTTTGAACCAAAAGTTTCTGATAAATATACTTTATCATATATATATATATATATATATATATATATATATATATATATATATATATATAAATATTCAATTGAAATAAATTATAATTAATTCAAGTGTGTCTAGATGAATTTTGCTAGCAAGTCTAAAAGGTTGCCAAAGTATTAAGCCGAAAGGAAAATATAAGAAAACTATTGGAACAAAATAATTATAAAGGATAGAAAAATGCAAAGTATCACTTAAATTTTTTTATTTATTTTTTGTTAAAATATGAGAAAATAAAAATTTGAACCAATAAGTAGACCTTCTTTTAAAAAAAAATATAATTTGGAAATGAAATGCATGAAAGTTGCCTTTCCTTTACTTCCATATACAAACAAAGCAAAATATAAATTCTCTCGTTGGTTGATATTGAATTATTCTATTTAATTCATTTGACTTTGACTGGATTTTTTCTTTATTATTTATCAAAAATCAACTTTTTATAAAAATATATATATAACGCGTTATTTAAATTCTAGTTTTTGTTAGCATCCATGGTGTTTTTTATTCCATTTTCCTAAATGACAAATCCTCATGGGATTTCTCAAAATCTAATTAGTAAATAATTAAATACATAGTAACAGTGACATTAATTTTATAATTTATTTTATAATTAAAATTAAACTTATTACAACTTGTGTTTGTTTATTTATAAAAAATAAATCACTTTTGTTCTATATGTAAGTGCACGTGCATGACGGTCAAAGTCCAACTTTTATATGCACAAAGTACAATCCTAATTACTATTTTAATTTTTAATCATACCTTGATTAAGCTGAACATGTCATTTTCATCATGTTAAACTTTTATAAACATCTTTTGCTTAGTTCTTAACCTTAAAAGTAACATTGTAAGTCAAAAAATCTGTTAGTTACGTGGTATATATGTATGAAGGCCTAAAATAATCGATTTTATATTAAGAACTATTTCGATTACGTGGTATATATGACAACAATATACCTAGTATAATCTCACATAATGGAGTTCTGGTGAGAGTACGTAGGATGTATGTAGACCTTATTCTACCATTTGTGGGATAGATTAGAAGTTGTTTCGATAGATCATCCGCTAAAAAAAGTACAAGTTACTTGGTATATTTGCAAAACTAAAATGATTATTTTTCAATACATTAAAGACCATTTTAGCTATGCAGTATATATGAAGGACTAAAATAATACAACCTCCCAATATTTCCGACCATTTTGATCATTTTCTCGAGTTCAAATCGAACTCGACAATGTCAATTCAAACTCTATATATTTATATTAAAATATTTATTAAATTTACATAAAAATTAAATTACTAACACATGAAGTCGCTATACCAAAATTTAGCCTCTAATTTTCAAAAGGTATGGGGATCATGTATTTTTATGTTAGTGGTTGGGTTGGTGGAACAAAAGATGGGTCTAATTACATGCAGACAATCGTACGTTTTGCCCACTTTCTTTTTACGCACTTTGTAAGGACTACATTTTTTCTCCAATTTCTTTAAATCTTTTATTCCCATACCTAAAATATTTTTGGCATACCACAAAATAACGAATTCAAAATTTAAACGTTTTCGAGGATTTTAATGAAAAAAATTGATTCATTAATGTTTATTTAACTTTATAAATATATGTATAATTCGATCTTAAATCATTAAGTTCTGATAAAGTTATTGAACTCATAATTGGATATACGTCATTGACACAATTGAGTTATTTTAGTAAAATGTATATATACGCACGTATGTTATGACATGTACACAATGTCAACTTTTGTATTATTATTATTTTTTTGGAAGACATAAAATAAAATAGATTGAACATAATTTGGATATAATAAATAAATAAATAAAGTGATGATTTTTCTATATTCTAGAACTTTCAAGTTATGGTAATAAAATAATCTGAAAATTTGGTTTATGGTCCCACTTTGAGAGTCACCAAGAATTAAAGTTGATTTTCCAAAGTTTAATTATTCCTCTTGACTTTTTATTTGTTCAAAAATTCAAAGTTCAAATAATTTAATGTTGTTGCTTACCTTTGCAAAATTCACGTTGGATAATTTTGAAAATGAGAAAAAGTTTTTATGGGCTGATGTAGTAGTATTTTGATTTCAAAATGTAACGTGAATATAGTATCTCATCCTAACTGAAATCGTGTGAATATAGTATTTGATTGTAACTGTATGTGTGGTCAACTCTATACGTATGAATGTTTTTTCGAAGCAGAGGTTAGATGTATCTTACATTTGTGTCTTCAAAATGAAAGTTGGATGTATATGAAGACATCAATTGCATGTGTAACCAACTCGATCCGTGCATGACATTGATCAACTATATCTATGGCGAATTATGAAATTTTTTAGATACACAGATACGTATATATGTAATATGTGGGTCGAGATCGCTAGTTCAGATAATTTTTCCTTCTTTCATATTCTATCTTGGGCTGGGCTAATAAAAAATTGGATCCATGGGATGCACAAAAACTCAACTTCTTCTCTGTCCCAAGCTCATATTTGCCTCCATGTTTCAACAGTTTCTGTATGGGAGTGTAACAGATAGTCGTTTGGTTGGTGACAAGTTATACCAGGATTCACAATCCCAGTAATTATAATTCTGGTATAACTTGTTCACCAACCAAACAACGTCTTCAAAACAAGAGGATCAATCATGTATTTCCCCATTTTCAACTTTTTCTCTCCAACTTTAAGTCACAAATGAGTACATATAACTCTACACAAGACAGTAGAATGTATCATGTCAAAAGCTGCTGAATTTTTAGAAAACAATGTGAAGATGTCATCATGTCATGACTACCAAAAGAGTTCCGGAAATAAATTACTCGTACTTGGTGCACGTCGCACGTAAAGTACATCTCCCTACCTAAATTTTACTTCGAGCATTCAGCTAAACTGGAGCTTAGCTGAACAAAAAGCAAGTGCATTGTTACTCTGATTACGTTAACACACTATGCTCTCTCGTTCCATGCTATTTGAAGACGGGATGCACTCAGATGGTATAAATGCAAAATATCAATGAGGGATCAGTTTTGAGTCAGTTCCCCAATCTGGAGTTTCTCCTCAAATGGATTTCAGCTGCCCAGCTTTTTCCTATTTCAGTTTGAAATTTCCCTGCATATAAATATATATATGAATTGTCGATATATGATTCATAATGAGCAAGACCGAAAAAAGAGCACGTAAATTAAAAGGATCAATGACCTGCAGTTGAAAGGAAAAACTCATCCAGCACCTTCCCATGTTCTGTCAAAAACAAAGGATCAACGGAAGTTACAGAAAGAACATAGTATCAACCCATTTATAGATTTGAGTTCATAGGATGAGAGATACAAATTATGTAACTGAGAAATCGCAAGGCTAAGTGGTACAGATTTGGAGCTCAGTGAATAATAGGCTCACCCTCCTGCCCTTTCTCACTTAAATACCAGGCTTTTGTTCGTGGTAGGTTTGAACTCGTGATGTGTGCCTAAACCCACTTAACACACGTTGCACTCTTACCACTAGACAAAATTCACGGAGGCCTAATAGACATTCTGTAACTTAAATGTTCTGGAGAAAGTTATTCACCTGATTCATATTCCAAAGCCTGCAGAATCATTTCAACCTGGAGAAGATCGGAAAAAACGTGATATCTATCAGATGTTATATGAATTAAGGACCTAGCAGAGTGATAAGAGACAAGGTGGTACTCATTAAATTAGAGACTCAAAACTTACAGGAGGTATGACAGCATAGAAGCGGTGAGTAAATGTAATTTACCATCACTACAGGTAAAGATGCAAAACGGGATTTATAGTGGAATTTGAAACCAAGATAAGCACATCCACCAATCTCTTAAAGCAAGAGATAGCGACACGAGAAGGTTACAAAACTAAAGTCTAAAGGAACAATACCATCTTTTTCCAGATTCCAATAAGCAAGACAAAATGATTACGAGCATAGTTGCAGTGTCTCCAGCTGTTTCCAATGGGAGTATATGCAGTAATTTTATTTTTTTGAAACTTAAGTATATGCAGTAATTTTAAAGCAGACAGGGATGAAAGAACCAGTAATTGAGAAATTCTAGAGGAGCAATAAACTAACAAATCACTCAAAGTTCCAAAATGAACTATGAACTGACAAAATTAGACCATGAAAAGAAGTAGTACACTCAAGATGTGAAGCTTCTCATAATTTTAATAAATACTGTAAGGAAGTTAGTAATTTATACCTTGTCAAAATCTTTTACAAGATTGGCTTCCAGTGAAGCATTGTTTTCGTACTCTTGCCACAGTTCTTTAATCTCTTCAGCTGGAAATATTATAAAAACGTGATATTACATTGTCATGTTAAAAGAAACTCCTTGACTAGAGTTTTTGACTGCTTTGGAGAGAAAAAATTAAGGTATGATATGAAAAATAAAGTAATACCTCTCATCCCTCCACCAAGAACTTTGCACATTTCAGTCAAAGCAGCTTGCTCAAGTCTGCTTTTTTCAGCCTTAGGTACACCATCAGATGGAGTTATATCTCCGACAATTGCTATAAAATTTCAAAATTACTATCAAGTGCAAAAACCTCAAATTTATAGAAAATAAGGTGAAAATCTCAGTCCCAGTCCAACCCAAGGAAAAAGAAGTCAGAATGAACATGTAGAAGAAGAAAACACCAAAGTGAAACTAAAGAAGGCGGTAAACCTAATTTTTACAACAAAAAATACTATGGCTAAAAGAAGTTTGGTAGTATATGTAAGTGGTTTAGTAACTGTGGTGTATCAACAGTATTTTCTTTACTTAGTAAACTCATAATCTTAGAGCTTGATGCTTCTTAGATCATTGGAAAAAGGAGGACAACAGATTAACTAATAACCAAATGGTAAAAACCACGAAGTGCACAGCCAATCAAATTTAGAAAAAAGGAAAAGATGAGCCAACAGGTGTACATTTTCTAGTTCACAGTCATACATATTTTTTCTTTTGATAAGGTGAATACATTTATTAATGTAGGAGAAATCCCCGTAAAAAAGTATACTAAAAGGTATGAAAGATCTATGCCAAAATATGGTTCTCTATAAAAGTCATCTAATCATCTATACAAGCAAGCACCTCATGGATTCACCAAAAAGAAACTACAGACACCCAGCTACTCGGATGTACAAAGAAATCTCCGTATGCAAGTATATACCAAAGAGAAGAGAGATCTAAGCCAAAATATGGTTCTCCGTAAAAGTCATCCTATCATATATACAAACAAGAACCTCGTGCGATCACCAAATATGAAACTGAAGACACGAGACTACTCCTCACGAATACAAAATCTTTCTAAACCCCCTTAAACACTCTCCTATTTGTTTCCTCCATAACGCCCTGGATGGTTTCATTTTTTCTTTCTTCTTCCTTTTCTTTTTTTGTTTGCTTGGTGTGCATTATTGCCTCTTTCCACAGATCCCTGAAAACACTATATGCCTGCTCATCATTCCTTCCTCTTTTTTTGGGATGCTTTTGCAGTAGCAATTTTTTTTTATGTTGAAATAAGTCATACAAAAGGGTAGTCGCAGCAAATAATTTAGCCTTCAAGTTGAAAATAAAAACACTGAAATATCAGAAAGATAATTTTAAATTTGGAGGCAATACCTTCTGCAATATCATGAACAATGGCCATCTTGATACACCTGTTACATAAATAGAGAAGCACTATGATTACCTTCTACCAGATAACAGTCAGATAAATATAAACATAATTTTTTATTTATGGGATGAAGTGAACAGATGAACATAAGCGTTAAGAAAGTAACACTACACAAGGAGCATCGAAATCATGTTTGCATGAACAAACTTCAGGTTTCTATGTAGGAACTACAACCCACATTCAAGAAATGTTCATCAAATGTACACCAGGTTCTACAACCAAGCAAATTATATGTTCAGTATGCAGACTCTGATCATTCATATATTAATCAAACACCAGCTCAGTTCAATTTGTCTAGATGAGAAAGCAACTGAAAGAAAAATCTAAAGAAATCCCATCATAAAAGGTGAATACATTTTACCACCCTGGGTAGATACACTGGATCACTCCATTCAGATCTCATACAATTTCAGCATGATCCCTCAGTAATCAAAATTGGTTTATGTACAGAAGAACAATCTATGTGCACCACCAAATAATTACTCAGAAACTTAATTAAGGGGTGTGGTAATCCTGGAAATAGGCCTAAACTGTGTTATTGAAGTTGCTGCCTCCTGATTTTTTAAGAAGGGCATAGCAATATCTTCAAGGACTGACACTTGAATCCATTTTATGGAATGCAAGGAAGAACTAGTCGTGAACTAAATAATTTTTCACAGTTAGTTATGCAGAAATCAAGCAATGATTATTTGTATGTTTTATATCACAAATTAAATAAAGTGCCAAGATTTCCTCTATGTATGCTTGACATGAAACTTAATAAACTTCTGAAGATGATTATTTCCTGTATTAATCAAAAGCAACACTATAACCATTAACCAATTGATAATTAACATGAATAACATATTCCATCATAAGTTCAAGAAGATTGTAACCTCAATATTCAACAATAGAAGCCATTCCAAGGAAAGGCAAAAAAACACAGGAAGGTCACCTTTCCCTGTTAACACCAGGAAGGTCACCAACAATCAGAGCCATCAAGGACATACGATACATATGATCAGCAATAGATTCAGAACCTTTTATTGCATGATTTACCCATCCCTTCCGCTTTGTGGTCTACAAGACAAGTAGAGGCATTAGGGGATACATCTAGCCGAATTAAATACAGAGCGCAGACAGGAAACAAATGCAAAAAGGGAATACAAGATTAATAATTCATCAAGATAGCACTGTATGGTAAAGAGGTTTGATAAGAAAGAAATGCCAGCATAAAAAATGGAGGGCACTATATCTTGTTCCTAACACCACATTATAGAAAGTACGAAACCCTTGAGTGTGAAGGGGAACTCAGATTGCCTAGAAAGAGATTCAATAAGTAAAACCTAATTTCAAGGGTAACGGGGCACAATTTTCTACTTTGTTAACAAGCTTTTGTTTGCAAAGAGCAAAATCATCGAAGTTAACTCATTATCATTGTTTGTTAAACATTGCACCCAAGGAAGTCTGTCTTTTTGCTTGAGGTCTGGATATATACATCAATGCCTACATAAGTTTAGAGAATCAGATGGCATTAGAATGAGAAGACTGCTGGGAATATACATTTTCTTTGATGGAACAAGATAATTACATGAACAGCTTAAGTCTTTCCAAACTGCCCTTTCGGCTAAGCTGAAGTTTGTGGATTCCGATTTAGAAAGGTCACTGCCCTTGCACAAAGAGTTGAAGTTTCGAGAATGCCAAAATGAGCAACAAGTTATAGACTCTACCTTATAGCTCAAGAAAGCTAATTAACGGATTACTTATATTAACTGCATTATTTGAAACAATGCAAAGTGACCTTTACTTCTTAAGCTTATTGTAGCATATTTAACTAAGACAGCTTCAGTTCAAAGTCTAAACTCAACATTTAGAAAAGGGAACAATCTATTACTGTCCCCAGGGATTTGGTAAGTAGTAAGAGAGTGATTTTGTCGGGGTTAGGCACATGTGACGAGTTCGAACTTTGCCATGGACAAAAGTTTGGTGACCAAGTGGAGAAGGGTAAAGAGGCAAGCCCATTACCCATAGAGTTTCGAAACATGCACCAGCTGGCCCTAGAGGATTTTTCGGTTATCAAAAAAAAATGGAGAAGGAACTCTCTGTTTGGTTTTAGTTTCTATCTAGAAAAGCCTTGACTAGGCATATGTACATTCTTTAATCTATCAAACTACAAACTTCAAATATATACAAGCCGAAATAGTAAAATCCCCAATTCCACTTCAATCCTCAATTACAAACTCAAAACTCTCTACTTTTCCCTGCAATGTGCACCATAAATTCATGAACTTAGTCAATCACCATTAACTCATACTACACTCTCATCCACTACATCATACTCTGCTACGGCAGTGTGTCCGTGGACGATTCCAACAATGCCCCACCTCAACACAAAACTACCAATATGTCCTCACATTTTCAAATATATAAAAGGATCACAACTTTATCACATACCCTCATTTTATATTAGTTTTTCCTACAAAAAATCATAGTAAAAGCAGTTTTTCTTTGACTACAACATATTTTGATCTATACAGGTTAAAGCTGCATATAATAGACCCTTGTGTCCCGTCCCTCCCGGAGCTTAGTGCACCGAGCTAACCTTTTTAATGCTCAAACCTCAAACCAAGTCAATACACAAAAGTTCCAATATCCAAAAAGTAAAACTGAAAACACATAAAAAATCTCTCCTTTATGAATCTTTTTGTATGAAAAATCAAATGCATGAATACATTACCTTAAGACTATGACACAAAGTGAGGAAATCAATGGCATTGGAAGGAGAAGATGAAGCTCTATCACTATCAATCTTTGATGACCCGGACCCGGAATTCGAGATACTCGGATCCAAATTCACAGAACCCGGAATGGGTTTCTTAGAACAAGCAAAAACAAGCTTTCTACATTGAAAATCAACCAAAAAAGAAACCTTTTTTAAAGAAATCTGATGATAAGGGAAAGAAGAAGAAGAAGAGTAATGGGTTGATGATGAAGATGAAAGAAAAAGGGAATTTGGGTTTGCTTTAGCTGCCATCATTGTTGCTAAACAAAGATTCTTGAATTTGGGGGAAAAAATGTTTGATTTCTTTCGATCTTCTCGATGTTTTTTTTTTCAGTGTTGGGGGAAAACAAAGAGAAAAAATGGGCCCTTTGTTTTTCACATCACATCAAAATCCGACTAATTCAGTATCGGGTAGGACCTCATTCGAATCGACTAATTTAGATTCGCGTGGGCAGGGCTTCATTTGAAGGATAGCCACATAGTGCTTTCCGTCAATCATTTAAGCTCAAATTTGCGACTTTTTGACCAATTCAAAGTCACGCTAGTTAGGCTCATCTGAGAGGGATAACGCTTTAGTCAAATATTTAGCTCGAGCATGTTTTGTCAAAAATTTAAGTTTAAATCCGAGATCTTTGATTATTTCAGATTCACATGAGCTAGGACCCATTTGAAGGATAGCTTCATCAAAAAATTAAGCTAGAACCCGAGATCTACGAGAAAAACATGCCTTATTAAATGTACAATATCCTTCTATTGGTGATCATTTTTATTGTTTGGGCTTATATTTTCAAGTTTTGCACGGATTGATATTTCAATTAAATAAAAAAAATAACAGAAGTCCTAAAAGAAAAAGGAATGAAATTAAGTATAATTATTTACTTTAATTAAACCAAGTCTTGTACAAATAGGAACAAAAACATACCTATATAAATATTATATTATGTGTAGCCGTAATATTACTACATCTCTAACGACCCTTTTGTCTCATGGAGAAGGAGAAAACAATTGCTCAAGCAAAATCTTCAATATCCCAAGATATTTTGTATGAAATATTTTTTCGTCATCCTGATAAGTCTTTTACACGTTTTAAATGTGTTTCGAAATTTTGTAACTCTCTTGTATTATTTAAAGTCCTTGCATGGACATATCCTAAAAAAAGATTTACACCATAAAGCAAAAATCTATAATTTCAGACAAATCCAATTTAATCAGGCAGCTTGAGGAGAGAATCGATGGAAAATGCTCCGCTCATCTTATTAAGGAATTAAATAGCTTCCCTTATCACAAAATTGACTATATTGAAGGTTTGTTCTGCTTATGGAATTCAAGTCAGTTGCCTCCTATTATTTTTAATCCTAGTACAAGAAAAGTAACATATCTTCAACAACAAAATCTTGCGGAGGATGAAATCGATGAGTATCATATTATATTGGGTTATGAGCCCCAAAAAAGATGCATACAATTCTATTGATGACATATCCTCATAACTATTTAATGTCATCATCAAGATATTGGATTTTGGAACAAGTGAAATCGTGGCGGGAAATAAAACTAACCAATTTATTTGTGACATCACCCTTGAAAGGAGTTTGTATCGATAGAGTTATTTATTTTTTTGTTTACCACAATAGAGGAAGATATTTTAAAATGACCAACGATTAATTTAAGAGCAGAGAATTTCAGAATTATCTCGTTGTGGAATAAACATGAACACTATTCTGTCGAAGACATGTTTGATTATATTCACTTAATAGAAATGAAGGGAAAATTAGCACTCAGCTATTAAGTCGAGATATAGCAAAAGAGAACATATATTATTTGAGGAATTACGTTTATAGTAATACTCTTAATGGTGAGATCGTATTAATGAACTCCTTGATCAAGCCAAATTGGATATTCTTTTATAATTTTAAGAAGAATAGTTGGAGAGAAATCGAAGTCTTGGGGTTTGAAGAAAAGATTAATATTTTTGGTATATGTAGTTAAATAGAAAGCCTCTTACCATTAGGATATATTTGATTATTGTTAATTTTAATTTTTGTTCTGTTGCTTATTTCATAAAATCTTATGGGTCAAAATATTTTATCTATGTGAATATAATTTGTTTTGCATAAACTCGGATATTCAAAAATTATATGAAAAAATTTAGTATAAATTATTATTTCTTTCTATATTAATATGCTTAAAAAAATGCATCTTAAAATAATGATCAAAATTTATACAATTTAATTTTCGCAAAGTGAAACATTACAAATATTTCGAAAAGGGTCAAATATATGACTATTGTATTTCACAAAACACTTTAATGTTTAATTAAAGATATCTGAAAAATAATTAGAACTTTAAGCTCCGTTAATAAATAAAATAAATTAATAATAATAATAATAAAGTCCTAGAAGGAGAGAAAGAGTTGAATTTAATTAGTTTAATTTACTCTATTGTTATTATAATTAAATCATGTTCTTATCGAAAAAAAGTTTGCCAATAATTAAAACACATTTATATAAAGTATTGCCGTATAACAAGTCTTGTAAATAAATCAAATTCTTATGGCCAAAGAATCTGAAGATTACTGCTCAAAAACCACCATCAATACCTCAAGATATTATTCATGAAATATTTTCTCGTCTTTCTGTCAAGTCTTTAACGTATTTTAAGTGTATTTCTAGATTTTGTAACTCCCTTATATTATTCAAATTCCTCGCATGGACATGTCCTCAAAGAAAGTTTTACGCCATAGAGCAAAAGTCTCCGATTCCAGCTTTAGAATGTTCCCCGCATAATGAATCTGAATTAATCGAGTCGGGGGTGATGAATACTCATCTTATTAAGGAATTAAGTGGCATCACATATCACATGCTTGACTATATTGAAGGTTTGTTCTGCTTTTGGAATCAAGTGAGCTACCCCTATTATTAGCTGTCGTTGATGTTTCAAGAGGATCAAGAGGAGAAACAGGAGAGATGATTTTGAGGATTTTACGAAATTCTGAAACTGAAGAATGGGTGTATATTCAAATCAAAGAAATTGAGTACTAGCACGTATGGCTATGGATACTGCAAACAGGCTTTCTGCAAGCCTCGCTCTTGTGACATGCTATGTTTCCCTATCTTTCCTCCGCTATTACGTCGAGAAGCAACAAAAGATAAATTTTGTAATTTGATGAAGAATTGTGTCTGTAGAGATACTCTAAATGGTGAAATTGTATTGATGAACTCCTGGATCAAGCCAAATTGGGGATTCTTTTATGATTTGAAGAAGAATAATTGGAGAGAAATTGAAGTGTACGTTGGGGCTTGAAGAAAAGGATAATATTTTTGGTATATGTAGTTATGTAGAGACCCTTTTATTTCAGGATGGTCTTTAATTTTTGTCTTCAAATTTAATGATTTTTATTTTCTGCTTTGTTGCTCATTTAATAAAATAATTATGGACCAAAATACCTTTTTATCTAGCCAGACCTAATTGGCTTTGCATAAGGAGAACTTTTCTCTAGCTCGAAATAATAAGTTATGTGGCATTGGTTGTGCTATTTTTTTCAAAATATGATTTCCATATAAAAGAACGTCATCCTTCATGTGTTCATGATTGGTGAAGATCTCATTATCTTCGATGGATAATCTAACAACAACAATAACATACTCAATATAATCATACAAATGAATTTTGAGAAATAATCGTCTTAGTAATTAATTAAATAATTGTAGCAAGAACGTAATTATTAATTATATATTGTAGTAAAAAGATTGCTCGGATTAAGTAATTAACGATGGAATATTATTACATATACGAGTTTTTCTTATTGGCTCAAAAAGATACAATATTATATTTATAACGAAATATGGAGGCATACAAGTAGAGATTAAAGATACAATATTTTACATCTCTAAGTATGTTCCATCACTAGTCATGACAAACCATGCTATAGGTGCAACACTTTCTTTATTTATTTTCACTTTTTCAAGTATGAAAATAATTTCTTCTAGAATGTTCGTAAACACGTTTTGAACTTGAGACCTTCACTAAGTAAGTTCCAAGTCAAGCTACTTACTAACTAAACTACGGAAAGTAAGCAAGAAAATCACTTATTTTAAGTATTTAATAATATTTTTGTCTTACATTAATGAAGACTAATTAGCCGTTAACTAGCCGTTGAAGTGAAATCTGTATAAGGTATTACTTGAAAACTTGAAGAATACAAAATTCTTCTAGAAAAAATTCATTTCTCCTATGATCTTTTCTTGTACACTGGATTTTCTTGTTTGAGTTTCGATAATTTTTGTTCCAGTTTATAACTAACAGTTTCTGTTCTCAGTTAAGAGAAAGTAAAGGTAATATATATTATGAAGCTTCTTTAATATATGTCATTGTTCATTAATATCTTTAATATTGAAATCATTTAAAAATTAGATTAACATGTGAACTATTTCAGGTAACAAATGTTCTCCCCAATGGAGAATAAAACGAGCATGAGTGATCCAAGAAAATATTCAATTCCCGAAGAGATTATGAGTGATATATTTTCTAGGCTTCCCGTTGATTCTTTAATGCGTTTTAAGTGTCTTTCTAAATTTTATAATTCACTTGTATCTGATCCATCTTTTATAGATATTCATCAAAGCCGCTCTATATTTCGTCCTCATAAGATAAAAATACTTGCACATTCAAGAGATGAAAATATCTTTTACACCATAGAACAACAGGCGGAACATAAAAAAACCATTGTTATTGAGGAGTTTGATGGTACACCTGGTGGTGAGATTGTGTGCATTTTTGACCAGCGAAATTTGATTCTCTTTTATGATTTGAAGAAGAAGAGTTGGAGGGAAATTAAAATCACGGAGCTTGCAGACAAATTGGAGATCGTTGGTATCTATAGTCAGGCAAATAATCGTTTACCGTGTATCTATTGTTAGTTTTGAAATTTATTATTTTAGAGTATAACTATTTTATTTTTCGATATTAATTCTTGTGTAAGACATCTTTGTCTCTTGTTATTTTTCTATATTTAATATTCATTGGGACTCTATTCCTATTGTTAGACACTTCTTTTTACTTTTTTTTCCGCCAAGTAATTGAATTTTCAATTCTTGATTACAAGAAAAATGGGAAATAATTAAATTCTTATAATGTACCTATTTATATTTTGAATGCATTTTATATTAGAATTTTCATCCTTTTACAAATTCGTATGATAATAATAATAATATTAATTAATTGAAAACAAACTTTGATTCATATATCATCATATGTACTTCAATTTATTAAAGTAATTAATACTCAAAGTCGGTATTATAAAAAATATTTGAACATTACTTCAAATTTTTTTTTTTAATTTGTCGAACAAGTTTTAAAAATGAAAAAGAGAAGTTGAAAAATCATTAATTTTTAAATGTGAAAATGTAATAATTAAATTAAGAGAAATAAGTATTACTAAAAATGAACTGATGGTGTAACTTTGTCGTCCACTGTCAGTGGATAGTAGTTAATCTCTTATCTATCATGCCTAAAAAAATAATCTTTCAGAGATTAGACATGCATTATAACAGGGTTAGTAAAAGACAAACTTTTAATTAAGAAAATAAAAATTTAGGAGTAATTATTTTCAGGAAGACTATTGAAAAGGAAAATGGAAATAAGAAGATAAAAGTGTAGTCATGTTGAAATAAAATCTGAAAAGCTTTCGGATATAATATCTGATTATATTCTCTTGACTTCCTGTCAAGTCTTTATTTCATTTGATGTGCGTTTCTAAATTTCATAATTCTCTTGTAATAGACATTCATCAAAACCGTTTTATTTTTTGCAACAACACATGATTCCCTAGCTAGATGCAAGTGTCATTGCGATTAATTTATTAGAAAGAAGTCAAAGGACGATAATTAAACAACTTAGTTCTTAATTTTGCATACAATCTTCATGCTACTATTTGGAACTAGAGGTTGAGGGATTGTTGGTGGTGGTAATGAACTTTGAATGGAGCAAAAACTCCTAAGTGAACTAAAAGTGAAAATCTTAGGCCAACAACTATCATGTATGTCTAATACAACACAACATTGAGGTCCGATTAATCGAAGTTTAATACTTAAGAAAGATGTTATGATCTATTCAACACATCCATGAACATTCAACACTGATGCTAAACATTTAGAGATATCCGAAAAAAGACCATCCCCTGAACCTGGCAAAAGACCTCCTCCTCCTCCTCCAAGTAATTGTGAGACGCCTGGAGAAACCTTAATGGATATGCACAAGAAAATAAGTGCGTATGCATAAATAGAAGTCATTTTTCTTACTAATATATAAGTTGGTTACAATTGTATTTGGAATTGAGAGGATTTGAAATTTGATGAAGATTTGGAAGGAGGATTTCATATTTATAGTGTAGGATGTAACGTTAATGTATGATGCAACCTTTTAATTTTTAAATGTCTTTAATATGAGGACACGTTTTAATACTTGTAATCAATTATGTTTTTAAGTTTTAACATGAATATGTTGAGAAATTTTCATAAACAGCCCAATTTGTGCCCAGATAAAAATAGTGAGATTTTACTATGAAACGTAGCAACATTTTAATTTCAAAACGTAGCACACGTAATAATAATGAAATACATTGTATCCACACATGTACAATATTTTTATAGTGGAATATTTTTTATCCACATGGGTAACAATAGTGAAAACATTGTATCCACATGTTTAATAAGTGTATCTACACGTATACGATATCCCATATAGTTTTGCACTCGTTATCCACTACCATATTTGGGTCAGACTAATCCAATTTCGCACCACATAATGATAGGCCAACGTTCTATTCCTTGTAGGCAGAGTTGTACTACGAAAACACAAAATCATCCATAAAATGGTAAAAGTTGTCAGGTCTTAAGCTAAATTATACCAGAAACATAGAAGCAAAACATAATATTCTGGAGGAAGTAACAAATTAAATTTCTAAACTATTAGTCATAATAATAATAATAAATTACTTGCTAATTGGAAGATTACTAGATTGTAATAAACACTAAACTGTCTTTGTATTCAGATGACAAATAGGGACTATAGCGACCTTGGATAACAGCAACATACCCGTGTAATCCCACAAGTAGGGTCCGGAGAGAGTAGGATGTACGTAAACCTTATCCTTACCTTTGTGGAGAGGTTGTTTCTGATAGGCCCTCGTCTCAAAAGAAAAGAAGAATTCAAAGCACGAATATAAGAAATAAGACAACAAAAAACAGGATACAAAGATAGCGACCTGGATCAAACACTGAAATGGAGAGCAAGAAACAAGTATCGAGAGTACTTTTATTTCCAGTAAGCATTCATCGCAAGAAACAAGTATCACCTCTCATCTTGCTTCTTCTTTAAGACAATAATGGCAACAAAAGTGTTCAGAATTTGACAAGAACCCAAAGGTAACTCCAATAAGCATTTCATAGCAAGAAACAAGTATCGAGAGACCTGTAGAGATTACAGAAGTCACCTCTCATACTGCTTTTTCTTTATATATCAAAGCCTAGTGTTCAAGAAAAATCACCAACTAAGTAAAGCACTACTTCAAGACTCAGGACATAATCAAAACGTCACTACAAATTGAAACACCTAACTAACTTTACCCAAAAGTTCATGTACCGTTTACCCCAAACAAGGCCGGCCTGACTGATAGGCCAACATCAGCTTTGGAGACTTTACAGAATGGACAAGGTATGCTTATGCATGTAGAGTTGTACTACCAAAACTCAAAAAACATCCATAAAACAGTAACAGTTGTCAGGTCTTAAGCTAAATTATCCCATAAACATAGAAGCAAAACATAATATCCTGGAGGAAGTAAGACAAATTAAATATCTAAAACTATCTCAGCCTTCGGATAAGCATTTGAAATTTGAAAACTTTCCCCCATGACAGTCTTGAGTGAGTAAAAACTTGGAATGTATTTAGTTGCTGCATAGCCACCATCGTAAACCTTGACCTTCCTAAACTTCTTCTCTTTTGGGTTGTAAGAAAGTAGTTCTGTGTGACGTCTGCTTTGCATCAAGATTTCTCCATCTTTCCAAAAAATGATTGGTATTAAATCAGAAATACAGATATCACGCGGAATAAAAATTCGTCAAAATGCAATCTTTAGTCCAAGAATCAGCTATTCCATACTCTTTCATCCACCATATATCAACATGCTGAAAAGAGCAACTATCAGTCAAACATAGACAATTCCCCAACTCCGCCAACCTCAAGCCCAACGATGGAGTTTTTAAACCAGGTGGAACTGGCACGGGCTTCACCTCTTCTGTCACAAGATTAAAGGAGTGAATTCTAGCACTTGTTTTTAATATCATCATTCACGTTACCAAATCTACCAAATAACGGAAAAGCAGCCTCCCCCACATTTCTCCATTTCTCATCAACTCCAAGATTACAAACTTCCAATTCAGACACTTCAGGACGACCCCGAACCTTTCTAATCACTGACCTCAATCCCTTATACTGTCCAGAACCTTCACTATAGCACAAGGTGTAAGCAACACGACAAACCCCTTTCTCCCATTCAGGCAATTTAACCTTAAAATACTCACCCAAAAGAGGATTGCTAATATAAATCGAATAGTTTTCATCATACCTATCACCACTCCACAAACAAATCAACCCATTACAGGAACCAATTAATTCCAACTTTTTCCTATCAAAACTATAACCAAATCGATCTTTATGTCTAGGGATGTGAAACTCAGGACTCAGCATAACAGGTCTGTTTCGCGAGCGGGAATAGTAATCATAATCTGCTTTAAGTTCAAGAACTGAAGCAGTAGAGTCATCATTCGAAAGCAAAATGCAGGGGAACTTGCAGGATCTTGTTTGATACATCTTAACAAATAAAGGGTCGGAAGTTAAAAGATTATACCAGCGTTTACAAACCGTCTTACATCGGAAAATAGGCTTGATTGTCAATCTTGAAAGAATTTCCACCATAATCTCCCTCGAAAAATCCATAATGGTGACTTCATACGCCTTTTTCGCTTGCAATCACATTTCACATATACATATTCCTTAACAATTTTGGTTTTTTGATTCTTGAAACTTAACATTGGGTTTGAAACAGTGTCAGGAACATCAAAAAGTTCCATTTTTTCTGTCTTGCTCATTACAGTGAAATGAACAAGCTCCCAATTACTGCTTATAAGGATATATATGGCGGGAGTCTAAACTAATATTTCCGCTGGATGTTCAGTATCCGAATAATTAGATTGACGTATTGTGAGACCCATTTTTCGGGATGATGGTTGCGATAAGATTTAAGTAATATGCAATGGTAATTTTAATAAAATTTTGTAAATTGTCATTTAATTTAATATGTTGTAACATGTTATAAGTCATACTAGACGGAACTAGTCTTTCAATTACGAGTTTAGTCGAATCAAGTCTGTATAAATTATTAATATTAAAAAAGATTAGAATCACAAATTCATAAATTTTAAATTTTAACTAAGTTTCTAATTACTTCGACTATAATATTATTTTATTGTTGATAATGTTTCACGTCTTTTTCTAAAATACCTTGTCATACTATCTTTTGTATTTTGTCATGACCTTTTCCGTTTTGTCAATTCCTTTTCCGAATTGCTTTGTATTGTTTATCCTTGAGCTAAGAAACTATCGAAAATGAACTATTTATCTCCAAGATAAAGATAAAATCTCCAAAATTACCAAATCAGACTTAGCAATACCGTACCATGCCCACCCTTATCTGATACATTGTTGTATATATATATATATATATATATATATATATATATATATTTGATTTTCCACTCAATGTTCAGTACCGACATTGAAGTCCGAATAAATCTGAATTCGTGTCGAAAAATCTCACATTATGGGTAAAAGTGAGATTCGATCACGAGACTTCTAGTTAAGGATGAAAGAGTTTTAAAAGTGAGTGAAAAGCCGCTAAGGCGTGGAAAAAAACCCGCTGGAATGGCTGAACCCGGTCTATCACGAAAATGAATAGCAATTATTTGAACCGTGCAAAACCCTAAGGAGACATATAAAACACCTCAACAATACAAAACCCAAATTCCCTCCCATTTTGCCAGACACACAGACAAAGTGACACCCATTTAGCTAAACCCTTCAAAGCAGCTGAATTCTGTGTGTTTTTTTTTTTTGTTTGGTGGGTAAAACTTCAAAAATGGATCAAGATCAACAATGGCTTATCAACTGCTTGAATGCTACGCTTGATCCAAATCAACAAGTTCGTTCTTTTGCTGAAACTTCTCTTCAACAAGCTACCCTTCAACCAGGTAATCTGGAGTGATCATAAATTCGTTGGTGTCAGCTGTATGGATACTTGATTTGTTCAGTTGGGTTTTATTCCATTGATGGGTCTGTGCATCCATGTTAAAGATTGGGTGGGTTAATTTTTGTGTTTGAGTTGTTTGGGAGGTGCTTAAAGTCTCTTATTTATGTAAAGTTTGGATCTTGGAGTAGTTTAGTGAGTTTCAATTTTACTGTAGCTGGTTAGTGTGCAGTCTACCTTCCTCAGACCCCACTTGCGGGATTACAGTGAGTACATTGCGGTATTTGCTTGGAAGATGCTTAAAGGTTTTGAATCTATGTAAAGTTTGGATCTTGGAGTAGTTTAGTGAGTTTCAGTATTACTGTAGCTGGTCTGTGTGCACTCTACCTGCCTCAGACCTCACTTGTGGGATTATACGGAGTATGCTGTTGTTTTAGATGCTTAAAGGTCTCTTTTAATGTAAAGTTTGGATCTTGGAGTAGTTTAGTGAGTTTCAATTTTACTGTAGCTGCTTTGTGTGCACTCTACCTGCCTCAGAACCGACTTGTGGGATTACAATGAGTATATTGTTGTAGTATTTGCTTGGAAGAAGCTTAAAGGTCTCTTATTTATGCAAAGTTTGGATCTTGGTGTAGTTTAGTGAGTTTCAATTTCATTGTAGCTGATATTAATAGAATGATCGTAAATTAGCTGGCATTGATGTGTTGGTGCATTCATTCTAAAAAAATGTGTGTGGGTGTGTGGGTTTATTTTTTCTGTTTGAGTTGTTTGGAAGATGCTTAAAGTTCTCTTATTTATGTAAAGCTTGGATCTTGGAGTAGTTTAGTGAGTTTCAGTTTGGATGTTTTGGGGAGAGTGTGTTGGTTGAAATGGTGTTAAAGTACAACATTTTGACTTCAAATTTTGAAACTAACTGCCCCACAGGCTTTGGTATAGTGGTAAGAGCATCAAGATTGGTGTGTGCATAAGGTGCACATGTTCGAGCTGTTGCAGACAAAAGTTTTGTATTTTAGTGGAAAAGGATAGAGCAGTAGACCTATTATATACTGAGTTTTGAACTGTGTGCTACTGTCTGTTGGGATTTTGTGTTTATCAAAAAAGAAAAAGAAAGCTTAGAAACTAACTGTTCATGTCAAAGATTTGAGATACTGTTTTGTGGTGCAAAGGAAACTATGTAGATGAAATTGAAACATTACTAGAGTTTCTAGAGTCCTTGTAAGATGAACAAGGACATACTTTTGTTTTTTTGAATTATAAATTGGCTTCCAGCACTGTCTTTGTGTGTATGATTAGTACACTGCAACCTTTCTCAAAAAGATTGAGGTTCAGGCCTTCAGGGAGTTCAAAGAAAGAGCAATAAGAATGCGTTAGTTTGCTGGTTATTGTAATGTGAGGAACTTGGTCAAAAATCTTGTCTGTACGCTATATAATTGTTGCAATCTAACGTGACCATAATTTTGTAACCTCAGGTAATATCATTTTTCTCTTTACAACTTGGATGACTGTTCTGAACTTTCTTAACAGCATATTCATATCTCCAAGTAAGGTAAAAAAGAAAAAGAGAAATCATTGAAGCACTAGGATTGTTGATCTACAAACATGTAGTGCAATCCATGAAGTCTTGACTACTGACATAAGTTACAAGTCTGGAATTAAGCTTTCTGCTATGTTTGTGCATTATGGTGATCTATAAACATGGATGGGCGTAGATATTCCAGGACCCTTCATGAACCTATTCATTTTATTTGAAAAAATTTCTATAGATAGGATAAACTCTAACCTTTGTTAATTTTGTCTTCTCCTGAAGGTTTTGGAAGCTCATTGTGTAGAATTGCGGCAAAGAGAGAGCTACCTTTGGGATTACGTCAGATATCCTATCATATATATATGTATATATATCTATGTGTGTATGTATAAACACACACAGACACACATATATAAATAATATAAATGTATATATTAGGTTCTTTCCTTCCAAATTGTACCAATGTGATAATCCACGATGACTAGGATTTTGTGCGCCATTTTTTTTTGTTGATTGCTTGTTGTTTCCTTTGGCCTTGTAAGCTTAACTTGCTTTTTACCTAGCTGCTGTTATTCTAAAGCAGTTTATAAAGAAGCATTGGCAGGAGGGTGAGGAGGGTTTTGAGCATCCTGTTGTTTCAAGTGATGAAAAGGTTGCTTGTCCTGTTTCCCTTATCATTTGGATCTGTTTCAGCTCCTTATTTTTTACCAGTCTTATTGCTTCTTTGAAATGCAAAATTTAAAGACTTTTTGCTGTCCTTTAACATGTGGCTTTAACTTACTGTTGGCGTTATTAACTTTTTCCTCTTTAAAAGTCTAATTTATTGGTCAGTTTGTGCTGTTAAATGTTGAATAGTCATACTAGAACAACTGATTATTTTGTTATCATATGGCTAACTAGATTATCGTGATATATTCGCTAACTTTTGTTTAGAGGTAGCATGAATTTTCTCCATGAAAATGCTATTATTTTAACAGACCAAGACCTCAAGCATTTGCAGGTGGAGGCTTCCTTAGAATTTTCGTGGTTTGGATATCAATGGCTTTCTCCGTTATTATTTTATTGTATGTTAAATAATTTTTTGCTATTTTTTTGTATGGGCAATTCGGGGTTTAGAATAAGCAGAATAGAGCAGCAAAGACAGCATTTTCCGTTATTTTCCACTGATTACACCCCCTTCTGATGCTGGAAGGAATAATAGTTGGGGAGGTGCGGAGGGCATAGAATTTTTTGCTCTGACTGCAACCCCTTCTGATTCTTGTAGGGAATAATAATTGAGAGGCGACTGTAGGCTTCTTAGGAATCCTTCAGGTTAATTTTTCCTACGTAAATTTGCTTTTAATTCATTCTGAAAGGCATATATACGTGTGCAATGTGGCTTTAACCTTTAAAAAAACTTGGCTTTTGTAACTGCTATTTTTTGTAGAAAGATAAAGATTGGCTGGAGTAACCTTCACGACCATACGGTTTTCTTTTGTAGGACTAGAGGAATTATGATGATCAACATAATAACAACTTACCGTTGGTGTTTGAAAAGATCAGATTTTCAATATATATAAAATATAACGGTAGGATATTTATATATTCTCATCTTGTTTGTAAGTTATAGGTTCAAGAAGGAAGAAACCTATAGCAAATTGAGCAAGAGAGAAAGCTCCTGCTTGAACCTAATTTTTTTGTACCATATTGATTTGGTGATAATCAGGATAGCAATAAATCAATCTTCCTTCCTGCAGCACCTACTTTATGAGGATCTAAATCCTATTCTATCTTTGGGATTACATCTCAGGTGTTTAGGGAAGCTCTGTTGTTTCACTTTCTCTATACAGATTCGTGGTGTGATTCTGTGTGTTTGTCAGGTAGCTATACGTGGCCTTCTGTTGCCATTGCTCGATGATCCTCATAGAAAGATCTGCACAGCCATTGGTATGGCTGTGGCATCTATTGCCCATTACGATTGGCCAGAAGACTGGCCTGATCTCTTACCATCACTAATGAAGTGTATAACTGACCAAACAAACATGAATGCTGGTGAGTCATTTGTTTCACCTTATCATGAAGTGAAAAGATTGGAATAAACTTTTTTTTTTTTTGTCATCTGAATTGTTATGCAACTTATTGGTTGGCATCCTTCTTTTGCTGATTGCTTAAAACCGAGAATTTAGAAGTCTGATGTTTAAATTGTGCAGTTCATGGAGCTTTGAGGTGCTTTTCTCTTGTATCGGCGGATTTGGATGATAATATGGTTCCAAAACTTGTTCCTGTTTTGTTTCCTTGCTTGCACACAATTGTTTCATCACCTCAGGTTAATTTTGTTTTCTGTGCCTTTCTTTTAATTTGCGGAAGTAGATATCTTAAATGTCTGCAAATGGTGGTAGTTAGTAATTTCTTAGGTCTTTTGCTTCTCGTGTCACCCAGAAAGTACTGCTCTTCAGATTCCCCTCTTTTTCTGCAGATTTATGAGAAACCTTTGCGCATGAAGGCTCTTTCAATAGTTTATGCTTGCACCTCAATGCTAGGGGCTATGAGCGGTGTATATAAGGTATTTTCAGTCTGTATGAGAAAACTTTAAGCTTACAACATTGTGTAATTATATCATCATTGCTTATTTTCTGTGTTAAGACGGAGACCAGTGCAATGATGTCACCTATGATTCAATCTTGGATCAACCAATTCTCTTCTATTCTAGAGCATCCAGTGCAATCGGAAGACCCTGATGATTGGAGCATCCGGATGGAGGTCGATTTTCTTTGTTTTCGTCAAAAATATATGATGCCGTATCTTAACTTTTTTTGTGTCACAGATTATAACTTCCCCTTGATACGTTTAGGTTATAAAGTACTTGAATCAGTTCCTCCAGAACTTCCCGAGCCTTATGGAAAGTCAATTTGGGGGTCAGTATACTCATCTATTCTCCAGGATTAGATTACTCTTTAATGTTATATGTTAAAGTGACATGGCCATGCATAGATGATAAAATATTCTGACATTTCTGGCTATTTTGTTTTGTTATCCTACTTCGTTTCAGTTTTTATGGGGCCATTGTGGCAGACATTTGTATCATCTCTAGGAGTATATACACGATCATCAATTGAAGGAATTGAAGATCCTTATGATGGGAGATATGATTCTGATGGTGCAGAGCAAAGTCTTGAATCATTCATCATCCAGGTAAAAGAGACTGAGCGCTGTCGTAATTGTTAATGTTTGGACTTTTAGATTTCAGGCGCTACCTATATCTGTTGCTGCAGCATTTGACATTGTTAATGTTATGTTCTTTGACTATGGAAACCTGGAACTTCTTTCTCCTCTTTCATATGAAAGAAGAATCACATTTAATCTTCAAATTATTAGATCTGAGTTTGGTGGATCTCAGGTATAATGTGGACACTGACTGAACTTGGTGATTCTCATCTTGGTGTGTTCTTTTGTCTTAGCTTTTTCTATATATGTGATACGTTTTCTGTTGTTGTCTTGCAGTTGTTTGAGTTTCTATTGACTATTTTGGGCATCCCCAAATTTGTAAAGGTATGTTGCATAGCTTCTTTTTAATTGTCTGCACCTTTTTATTTATAATGGTTGATGATGATTTAGAGTTGGAGATATCATTGTAGGTAGTTGGAAACAATGTAAAGGAGTTGGTTTACTACACTATTGCCTTTATGCAGACAACAGAACAGCAGGTAATGATTAGTTTCTTTTTCAATTAGTTTGAGATTCAAAAGCTGCAATTGTGTAGATCTCTTTTATTATGGCATAAAAGAACGAGAGATCTTTTATTTTTGGTTATCTCAGCATGCTGAAAAACACATAATCATTAGTCAAGCCTCTGATAAAAGATCCTTGGATGGCCTTAACAAGTTTGTTGAATAACCAATTACTAAGTGTACCTGAATTTAAACATACTAAGATTGCAGCATTTATTTGTTATAGAAGTAGAAGCTACTTCCTATGGGCTTTGTGCCCCTTTGTTTCTATTTTCCAAACTGGGGAAAAGGTGATGGAGATTGTGTGTCACTCAACCAGAATCCTGTGTCATGGTACTTATGCATCGTAGTATATTTCTTTTGTGATCCTCTTGGTATCTTGTGCGTTGACTTAAAGATGCAAATTCCTTGTTTTACTGGCAATTTAAAACCTGGGTTTGTCTTTGAGTGTTTTGTCTACCTTAATTATGGAAAACTATACAACAGCTATGCCTCTCTACCTTCTCAAGGTAGGGGGTAAGGCTGCACACACACCACCCTCCCCAGACCACACTTATGGGATTACATTGGGTATGTCGTTATTTAACAACTGTTAGAGGGAAAAACATATTATTATGAGTTCACCAGCAGATCATGTCCCCATGGATATCTGAGAGAGGGGATGCTAAACAGAGGACTGATATGCTTGTCTTTCCTCTGAGTGAGTGAGGGAAGTCGTCAGTGTGTCAAAGTGATTATTTTTATTCAAGTTACATCAAAATGTTTAATATTATAAACATCCAACTGAACAGACTGCAGCGCTTCTGATCTGTTTCAAAATATATATTATTTCTTCCTCTCCAGCTAGTGGTAATGTTCTTCAGTATGTTTGGGATAACAACACTGCACCTTCTGAGAGATTAAGGAACAGGCTTCGTGTCTGCCAAACTGCTGGAGATATATATTAAGTTCATTATATAGGGCAGCTTGTTTTCAGTTGCTGATTATTAGTATCAAGGTTCTGTGTCTACTATCATTTTTTGCAGTATTTTTATTTTAATTATCTCTCCTCTCTATGGAATTGAGGCACCTAATTCTTTGTTTGCTACTTGATCACAACTTTACTTGTTTTTATAAGTCTTATATAATTGTAATTACAAAAAGAAGTCTTCGTATACCTTCTGTGTTTATCTTGTCTTTTGATTCGGATCCCAGGTTAACACTTGGTCTGTTGATGCCAATCAATATGTTGCTGATGAGGATGATAATACTTACAGTTGTCGTGCTTCTGGTAAGCTGTTTCTAGGTGCTAACTTTCCCTCTTTTTCCATAAACCCCTGAGGTCTCTCTATTTCTTTCTCTCTCAGTTAACAGACAATCTGTCAGTTGATAGAAGTTATTAGTTATTTCACATTTAGGATCATTAACATAGTATTACAGCAAGGGTTCCTGTCATCAGATTTGTGAGATTTTAGTTAGAAGGTTTAGTGCTTTTGTTAATGTGTGTGGTGGTAATTGCATTATTTTTTATCCCAACATATCTTTTGCTTTCACCTTGAATGGTCTTTCTTGCCATTACATTCTTGTACGCTCTGTCAAAGTTACACCGTCACTTCACAGCTTCACGAAAACATAGTTTTTCTGATAAGGTAGGTTAAAGCTTCATGCAAGGCATAGTTTTTTTTTTTTTAAAAATGGTAATTGTTTCTATTTTTGTAGAACAGTACATAGGTTGTACTGAAACCCGTAATTACATAAGGAACTCTAATTATACCGACCTATCCCTATAATGAGTCTAAGACATCAATGATAGAGACGGTATCATTAGAGTAAATTTGATTACACCAAAAACACAAAGTCAAAATGCAATTCAGTTTAACTTGTTGCATACTACTCTCCCTATTCTCAAAAACTCTAAGGTTCCTCTCTTTCCATATTGTCCACCAAATAGTGACAGGGACAATTCTCCAGTTACTTCTGTTGTTTGCTTGTGTCCCTGCTTCTTCCCAGCTATATAGAGCCTCTGAAATTCTCTCAGGCATGGACCAGGAGATGTTTTTAAGTCTCAGGAACAGATTCCACAACTAGCCAGTGACTTTGCATTGGATAAACAAATGATTGACTGTTTCTGCAGTTTTCCCACAGAAAAAACATCTAGAGCAAAGTGAACTTATTTTGATTCATGAACTTCTGCTCCCTATGAAACTGGTTTATCTCTTATGAATTATAATATAATGTTTCAGTGGTCTAGCTTGCAAGGTTGGATTTCTGGCACTAATATACTGACTAATATGACAATATTTTAAGTTGTTGAGGGTTGACTTGTTCTACCCTCAAGACCAAATTTATTCTAGTGATGTGAAGCAGGCAGTTTCACTTTCTTAGGGCCTTTACTTCTGAGGAGTTTTCTGATTTCGATATGGACTATTTTAGTGGTCTGTTAAAAAAATTAAGCTCATGATAGCAAATAAAATAAAATAAAAAATCTTTTGTTTTCTCAGATTTGGGCGTCTTTACTTATGGCTGTGCTTTCTTTCTTCTTGATTTTATCTGTACTGTAAACTTGATTTTTGAGTTTCAGAACTCTGCATGCCAACTCTGTGCATGATATATCTATGCTGTCGGATAGCTCTATCTGTACTTTATTTGATATGAAACCGTCATCCCAGGTGCTCTTTTGTTGGAAGAAGTCATTAGTTCTTGTGGTACACAGGGAATTCATGCTATCATTGACTCTGCAAAGACGCGATTTAGGGAGTCTCAGCAAGAAAAAGCATCTGGTGCTTCAGGCTGGTGGAGAGTAAGTGAAAAAGAAATACTCCATCCGTTTCAATTTGTTTGCCTGATTTTGACTTGACACGGAGTTAAGAACTTGTGGTCTTAAACTAGAGATATGTAGAATGTACCAAACTACCCTTTAATGTTGTGGTCTTAAACATGCCATGTGGAAATTGGAACTAAAGAGTTGCCAAAAAGGGAAAGAGACGTTCTTTTTGAAGCAGATTAAAAAGGAAAGTAAGACAAACAAATTGAAACAAAGGGTGCACTATGTTTTTGACAGATTTGATGCTAATTGGCTTATTTAACCGTTCTCAATGCTCTATGCTATACATGGACTTTGGTATGGGTAGTAGATATGTGAAAATGCATCTAGCATAAGTAGGCTCAACTTCCAGCCTGAAGTTTGGAAGATCAATAATAAGTAACTATAGGGAAATGAAGAGTCTAGTTAAGGACTAATATGGTAGAAAAATACTTTGACAAGCAATGTAGGATCATCAAGGTTTGTGACTCTACTAAAGTTTATTAACCTTTTGTTGAACTGTGAATAATACTTTAACTTGCTTGAGTATCTACTTGTAGTCTGGTTTGCATTATGATCTACGTATAATTTCAACATGTTGTCAATATATTTCTATTTAATGAATGAGAGGTTTGATGTCTTATAATCTGTTGGTTGATCTTGTTTATAAAGTCAAATGATTTCATTTATTGTATGCCAATATGAGGTCTAGAAGTATATTTAAAATCTGGGTGTATGGGGGTTTCTTCTATCAAACCTATACAACTGTTGCAAAATGAAAGTTTTCCTTACACCAGCTATGTTTTTTACGGAAGTGATTATTTTTACTCTCCCCTTGTTCTACTTAATACAAATATATCCTGCTTCTCTCATTGTGTAATATCTAGAAAGACATGGTGTTGTTGTCTTCCATATTCTTTTCCTATGGTTTCCAATTCTCTGTACCGTGCAGCACATAGTTGCAACATTGTCCTTGGGCATACATAATTAATGAGGGAACAAGGGTCCATAGTAGCAAGAGATAATCTGTATCCTCCTCCCTGCTCTCCTTACACATCAATAGCACCATCTCACCACAATCCTTCTTTATTCCCTAAGATCGTCGGCAGTAATAATTGTATTCCATACTGCTACACCAATTTTGTAGTGTTTTATGAGTAGTACTCTTGCACCATGCCGTCTGATAACTCATACTTTTGGCAGATGAGGGAGGCCACACTTTTTGCTTTGGCTTCAGTGTCTGAACACCTACTTGAAGCTGAGGTTTGTGTTACTTCCAATACTTTTAAATGGTGATTTTATGACTTTATGCTTCAATGCTTGTTAACTTAAAAAATAAAAGAGCGTTCCTGGTAGATTCTTTTTTCTGTGTAAATTGTAGTCATTACTTATTTTGTTTTACTTTCCTCTCAGGCCCCTGAAATCACTAAAGTCAGTTTAGGAGATACCTTAGAACAAATTCTTTCGGAAGATATGTCAACAGGTAAATCTGGTTTTGTAGATCAAATTGGATTTTAGGTTACGTGGTATGGAGATAGATGTGTGAGGTTCACTATATTGGATATAATATTGATGCATGCTAAGGTAGATGTTGAGATATCTCTAATAAATTAGTGCTCTTGTGGATTTTGCAGGGGTGAATGAATATCCCTTCTTATATGCCCGTATATTCTCTTCCATTGCTAAGTTCTCCTCCATGGTAATTGGCTTTGTAATTCCCATCAAAACAAGCAAGACTTTATCTTTCGTTTTGCTATGCAACTATATGGCTCACAATTAATTGTTGTTTGCTCAGGTCAGCCAGGGTCTAATTGAGCACTTCCTATATGCAGCCATCAAAGCACTTGGCATGGATATGTGAGAACCTAATTTAGTACTTAATTCTACTATCAAAGAAAAATAAAGACCTCAGTTATTGATGATGGTTAACAACAACAGGCCTCCACCTGTTAAAGTAGGGGCATGTAGAGCACTTTCTCAACTTTTACCTGATACAAATAAAGAGATTCTCCATCCTCATTTCTTGGATATATTTTCATCACTCACAGATCTTCTTAAGCATGTAAGTAACTATGAAAACAAGCTCCTTATTGTCTTTTTTTCCTCTGTGGTTGTTGAAGCTAAGGCTGACTGTCTGCTCCCCAGGCTTCTGACGAGACCATGCATCTAGTGCTTGAAACACTACAGGAGGCTGTAAAAGCAGGTAATTATTAGAAGAATATGAGCCGAGTATAAATTCAACTTAGCATGCAGTTCCACTTTGGAGTTTCAAAGCTTTCGAGTTGGGTATCCCTTAAAATTTTCCAAGCTCTCTATGTATGAAGTTTCTAACGTATTTTACCTATGTAGGCCCTGATTTGGTGGTGTCTATTGAGCCAGTTCTCTCTCCGATTATACTCAATATGTGGGCTTCGAATGTTGCTGATCCTTTTGTCAGCATTGATGCTCTCGAGGTTCTGGAGGTAGTAATTGAAAGGCTATTCTTTGATTACAGAAATTTAATTTAGCAATGTTATATGGACTTCACCAGAAAAATGAATTAACATGTTATTGTATACATGTATATGTTGTAATATACATCTATTGGCTATTCTCTGAATCCTACTATTATGTGATGAAGAATCCAACCTCTAGATCGCACCTGTATCGGGTACCCAAACCCGTATCAAGGTACCCATACTGAGCAACATAATTGACTAGTGTAAGCAAGTCAACCTATCGTGCAACATCATGCCAAAACCAGGAGAACTTCAACTAACTGCTTTGGCAAAAGTCAGTTCTGTCTTGGAACCTACCTCCTTTCCTTTGGCTCAGGTTAATGAGCAGTATATATTTGTGGTTTATAGTAAATGGATATCCGTAATGAGCATTTATATATATGTGTGTGTTTGTTATAGATGTATTTGTGTATATATATGTAATGTTCTCGTTTTCAGATGAATTCTCACTTTTCATGCATTTGTCTTATTGAATTTATAGATTTCGTCTCCATGACAGCTTATTGAATTTATAGATTTTGTCTCCGTGACATAGCTTGCTTAAGGACTTCAGTTATATTATCTTCTGTTACAATGTAAATTGACCCCCATTTTCCCTTTTGCTTGCAGGCAATAAAAAATGCTCCCGGTTGTATACACCCAGTGGTTTCTCGAGTTTTACCTTATATTGGGCCCATTCTAAATAATGTATGCTCTGAATTTTATGTCTTATTAAGGGTGTTTTTTTAGGACTTAAGATTATCTTTTTTGAAGAAAGGTTGTATTAGTTATCGTGCCTGATAGAAGTTTCCGTCATCTGTCAGCCACAACAGCAGCCAGAGGGTTTAGTTGCTTCTTCACTTGATCTCGTGACAATGTTGCTGAAGGTTGTGTTCTACGTAAAATATAAGGATCTTTGTTGAAACCATCCTTACGTAACTTTCATATTTTCTGTCTGACTGGAAGATAATCTGTTGTAAAGTTATCTAATGTATCGATTATGTGTTTATTTCAGAGTGCCCCAACTGACATTGTAAAGGCGGTGTATGAAGTCTCTTTTGATCCTGTTGTTCGTATAGTCCTTCAAAGTGATGATCATAGTGAAATGCAGGTTATATATGTGGACTCTGTTTCTACTTGGAAATTGCTCCTAACTTACGCTTCTGTTAGTATTGCTTGGTATGATCACAAGCTAGAAGTAACATATTGATGTTGGTTTGGGTCCAGAATGCAACACAGTGCTTAGCTGCTCTTATATCTGTGGGGAAAGAAGAATTGCTTGCTTGGGGTGGTGATACTGCGTTTGCAATGAGAAGTTTGCTTGATGTGGCTTCAAGGTTGGGTTGTCATTCTTCCTTTTTCTTGAGCCTTATTGAATCTTTTGAATTTCTAGTCATCTGGTTATCATGCTTCATTTTGTAATATGAGGCTGGTAGTGCTCATCGATCACTTGCCATCATCTATTTTTGCTCGATGAATCTCTTTGATCTTCCTCTTTAACATGGTGCACAGATGTCATGTCAAGATACATACCAAAATAAGTTGATTAATCTTTTTAGGATTATGCTACTTTGCTGTAATAATGGAATGCCCAAAGAAAGTATAAGAAGAGAGAAAAAAGATTAGACGGTGAAAACTGTACTCTTATAGATTGCTTTATACTTCATAAGTATAATTTTAAAAGTATGGGATGTTCATACTTTTCATATGCTCGCTTTTTCGTCAGTTTTTCCTCATTTTTTTTTTGGTTCCTGGATGGGCAGGGGGGAGGTGTACAAGCTGATGGTCAGACAACCACATATTGAGCTTGTCCTGTGTTTATGTTTCGGGTTGCAGAATTGTAGACATATCGACTATACTGCTTGAACGATTGATTTATGCTGAATGAATGGTTTATTGTTGACAATTACTGTGTGCAGGCTTCTGGACCCCGATCTTGAAAGTTCTGGAGCACTTTTTGTTGGGAGCTATATCCTGCAACTTATTCTGCATCTCCCTTCACAAATGGCCCAACATATCAGAGACCTGGTTGCTGCTCTTTTGAGGCGCATGCAATCTTGTAAACTTTCTGGGTTAAGAAGCTCTTTGTTGGTTATATTTGCCAGATTGGTATGGTTTCCTCATCCTTATTTGAGGATCTGTCTTTGCATTTTTGGCTGGTAACTGCTGCATATGTGTCAGTCTCGTTTCAGTCACACAATGAACTAAATTTGTATATACATGCCGCTTTTTGGCGGTAGATGTTAAAAGGAAATAACGAGTAGGCTCTAACATAAATTTGTGGACTACACATACCACACATAAAGATTCTTTTTTTTTTTGACAAAGGTAACCGTTTTGTGTATTAATCTTCAGCACACTAAAGGCTGGGATCCCAAATTTACATCATGGAGCTACATACAGTTGAGTATACTCAAACAGAACTAAACTAGATCCTACTTCATCTTACAAAGAACCTAGGATATCTATAATAGCTATAGGATCATCTACATACTCGGAACTGCACCAATAGCAAAAAGTGATAATGCAATTCATTTTAATCCTGTGTAAAGGACTATTAATGCTCTCATAGCATCTCATATTTATCTCCTTCCATATGGTCTACCAAATCACTGCTGTGACAATTCTCCATCTGCTTTGGTCTGTATTGCCACTACCTTCATTGTTCCAGCTTTCTATAGCCTGACTTGTCCTTTGTTGCATGGTCCCCAGCATGTGCCCCTGAAGACTTGCCCTTTCTAAAGATTCTTTTTCCTAGTTAGCTTTTAATTCAAAATACTTTGGGAGGCTTTAGGATCAGAACCAAAACCAAATTGTAATTCCTTTCAATTTCTTCCTAGAAACTGAAATTTTCGTAAGTCGTTTGCCACAGCACATCTTCTGATAGCACTCACATATTACAATGTTTCCGTCCTTGCTTTGCTTTTAAATGAGTGATTTGATAGACAAGTTGTAAAAGATCTTTCCTTTACAGATAAGCTAGTATCTGCAAGTTTTTCAGTAAATGAATTTGGGAATCTTGGTGTGTTAACTGCTTATTCTCGTTTGTACTTGATGCTTTTCTATAGCAATGTGGAGAGGCTGGAATGATCTCGAGGTGTATCTTTCTATGTAGGTCCACATGAGTGCTCCTCATGTTGAACAATTTATTGAGATGTTGGTCTCAATCCCAGCAGAAGGTCATCCTAATTCCTTTGTGTACTTAATGGTTGAGTGGACAAAGCTGCAAGGCAAGTATACAGGCTTACTGGTCCTTCAGTGGCATTATTTAGGAACATGTAACTGCATCGTTTGAGCATATTATTGATCATTTCTTCTATTTGCTTCATCTCTCTTGTAACTTGCTTAGGAGGTTGGGCGTCTTATGATCTACACCATGACTGCTGATTGTATATTTTACTGTACTAATTAACGTGCTTATATTCAGGGGAAATTCAGGGGGCCTACCAAATCAAAGTTACCACTACAGCTTTGGCGTTACTTTTATCTACAAAGCATACTGAATTGGGGAAACTGAATGTTCAAGGCTATCTAATTCAGGTTGGTTGTATTTGTGCTTGATTCTGTTAGAAGCAGAGTCCACCAAAGACTCAAATCCATTTTGTGGTATTTTGAAGTCCACTGCAGGGATAACTACACGCTCAAAAGCTAAAACAGCTCCAGATCAATGGACGATGATGCCTCTTCCTGCCAAGGTATTGTTACTATTGCTGTGATGGACAATTTCTGAAATTTACGCCTACATGTGTATTTTTCTTCGTATGTTTATGCTACTTGTCAGGCATGACACAATCTTTGTTTTATAGAACTTCTAATTCTTCATTTGGCAGTTCCTGCTCACCTGTAAATGATAAATTGATTTATTTTACCTCAGTCTGCATTTTCATCTGTGTTTCAGCAATTGGTTTCCAATATTTTCTATGTATTCTTTTATTTAGGTGTTTTTTTAGGTAGATATGTAATCTAACTTTGCTGAGTAGTTGAACCATTAGGTTTTCTAACAGAACTTGTGTTTATGGACATGATAGATACTTGCTTTATTAGCGGACGCCTTGATTGAAATTCAAGAGCAAGTTTTAGTTGGCGGCGACGAGGTAATTGTAGTCCTTAAAGCACTGTATAAATACAAGCACATAAGATCCTAAATCTTGCACAAATTCCTTATTCCAGGATAGCGATTGGGAGGAAGTTCAAGAAGCAGACGTTGAGACGGATGAAGCCTTAATTCTATCAAGCAGTGCCATACCCCGTGGTAGACCATCCCATGATTACCTTGACGCGATGGCAAAAGCCTTCGATGAGGTTCGTCAAGCTTCTCGTCTTTCTCTTTCTCATCTGTCATCCCATCAAATTAATCACCTCTTAATAATACGTTTTACAGGACCAGGATGACAGTGACGATGATGACCTTCTTAGTGGTGCCGACCCCCTCAATGAGGTATTTGTTCAGACAAGATACATCATATCTTGAATCCTATCGTTCCATTCGTATAAACTGACAATCCAATTCAACCACATCTTCTTCAGATAAATCTAGTGAATTATCTAGTAGATTTTCTCAAGAAATTCTCTCATAGTGAAGGAGCAATTTTCAGTCATCTTTTACAGGTCTGTTCAAGTGACTCGATGTAACGTATAAATACGACATCTTATTTCGAACCCCTAGTTATCGTTTTAACAACCGATGTTTGCAGAGTTTGACGAAATCTCAACACGATGCTATTCAAATGGTGTTGAAGCAATGAGGATTCTTTTGTTGTACAAAAGGCGAGTAAAATGTTCATTGTGAAAGTATCTGGTTTTGGCCAAAAATGGTTTTTCCCATCCAATTTGGTTCTTGGTGAGTGACTATGAGTTTGTTTGTAAAGCGAAATTTTATAAATTTTGATTATTTTCTTTCGATTAAAACGCGTGTAATTTAATGTAACGACTTATATTTGTTTGAGGCAATCGTAAATTTACATGATGTGAGTTGATTCTTTTATTGATAATTTGATTATGTTATGATTGGAGATTTGATTATGTTCAAAAGTGATTCATTATAATTTATATTCGATTATGAGATCGAATATAAATCAAACATCATTGTGACCGATGTTTAGGAACTAGTGCACTTAAGTAAGCAACAAGAACAGCATACTCAGTGTAATTTCACAGATTGAGTTTGGAGAGCGTAGAATATCTTGTACGTAATGCCTACTTTGTGGAGATAAATTGATTGTTTATGAAAGATCCTCGGCTCAAGTAATGTGGATCAAAATATAGAAGTAAAGATGACATTAAATAATGTTAGTCAAATAATGTGATAATTGAAGTAAGAGAAACGAGTCTTAGATTAATTTAAAATTTAATTTTAGATATTTGAAAAGTAAATAAAAGGTATTACAAAAATTGACAATATTTATATCAATATGGTTAAAAAAATAAATACTATCATAAAATTTTAATTATTTAACTTTTGATAAATGAAATACGATAAGTATTTTAAACGAAGGAATTATGATATTTATGAAAATAACACCTTGCATATTACTTATTTCTTTTGAATATATATGTGAAAGTGATACAATATAATGACTACCACTCATCTAAAGTCTAAACCTCATAATCAAAATGTACCATGTACTATATAATTTAGTTGCAGAATAATTTTGTTCCACATATTTTTTCTCTCTCCAAATTTCAAATGTTTACTCGTCGTTTAGGTTCCCAAGTAAAATATCTTCCTATTGTAATCATTTTCAATGTTCTTCACGAGATACATATTGCAAGAAAGAAGTAAAGATATTGAATGGTTCTTATAATTTTGTATTATATGACAATTTTAGAAATTTTGACTTCAAATTTCAGATCTATTTATCAATGAAATGAAAGGCGGTTAACACAATTAAAAGTATATATACATGATGAAAATGTGATTTTTGATGTTAGCAATGATAACCACTCATCTAAATTCCATAATCAAAATATATAATAAAAATGTACTATATTCTTATATAATGTTGTTGATATGATTGTAGAGTAATTCGTTTCACACATTCGTTGCTCTCTCCAAATTTTAACAACATTTCATGACCCGCTCAAATATTAACTCATTATAGTCACTTTTAATGTTCTTCACGAGATACATATTGCATAAAATAAAGATAATTTTTCGTAAAATTTTAAAATGTACAATTCTCCTAATTTTATATAATATGATAGTTTTAGAAATTTCAATTTTAGTCTCAATACAATACATCAACTATCACGAAAGGCGGTTAACACAATTAAAGATATACGTGATAAAATTGCGATTTTTGATATTTGTAATTAGTTGTTAGAATGACAATCACACGTCTAAATTAAATTTAATAATCAAAATGTCATATGTACTTGTATGGTCTAGTTGACATGATTGCAAAGCAATTTTATTTCACATATTTTTCTCTCTAAATCTAAACTAGATAGCGCGATTCATCCACATATTTACTCATTATAATCACTTCAAATGTTCTTAACGAAATACATATGGCAAGAAAAAAAAAAAAGTATTGTTATTTTTGTTAAAATTTTAAATTATATCATTCTCATAATTTTGTATTATTCGATAGTTTTAGAAATTTTGATTTCAAGATATACCTAACATGATTTTCTTTAAAGAAGATATTCAATCTCCATAAAATGAAAGGGTGGATTCAATTCACACATATTACTAATAAATATAAAAAATTTCAACTTACTATTCACTTTTTTTGCATATTCATATGTTGGTAATCTTTTAAATGAATTGACAATATAAAATTTATTTAAATTTGAATTTTGGGTGCATGAATAATACACCCCAAAAGAAAACTCTTAGACGTGGATTAGATTTTATTCAATGGTTCTGGACACATTTCCTTAAATAGTGAAACAATAAGAAAGCTCAACTAAATTTGTCGATCATTATCCTCCACAAGATCCAATCTCCAATGTCAGATGTTTATATTAAAGTTTCGACTAAAATTCGTACTACATAAAATTTATCAAACAGGAAAGTGTTACCTACAAGATTTTTTTCCCTACAACTCTTTTTGGTGCACCTTTTTCTTTCTTCCAGTGTATACAATTATATAATAAATATATAATCACAGTTAATATACAATATGATAAATATTATTATATTTCGTATTACAAGTACACTTTGAGAGTTAATTAGGAGGTACTTGTCAACTCTATCTTATGAGTATTCGGATTATAATAATTTCAATTAATAAGAAACGAAAAACATTTTGAATCAAATTAAAACTTCCTAGCTGACTATAATGACTCTACTATTCTAAATCCTTTTTTTTTTCCTTTCAAATTGGAGTGTTTGTATTTATTTTATTATATTACCTGAAAATGGAATTAAAAAAAAAAGAATTCTCTTTGACTCACTTAAAGCAAGTGAAATTTTTATTAAAACAACTACCTTGAAACAAAAAAAAAAAACAAAAAATAAATATTTATATAATATTGAAATTTTCCATACTTGACTATTAATTAAAAAAATACTTGCTTCATATTTGGTGGCTGAGAAAAAAAATTTGACATTGAATTAGTACATGATGTTACTCTATTTTCCATTTTTATTTTTACAAGTTCCTTCTTGGAAAATTCCTCTAAGTTTATATAATTAGACATGGTCTTTTTAATAAATCTTTTCAAAATGTTGTTTGGTTATACATTGGAATAATTTTTTTTAATCAATTTTTCAAGTGAAGTTTTTTTCCACTTAGAGAATTTCTTAATTTCCAAGTGAAATATATGTCCAAAAATGATTTTAAATTTCAAATATGCATTCTATCCATATTTATGTAATGGTGTTTCACTTTTAAGAGTGTTTAAAATCGAATGATAATCAATAATCCAATAAAAGTGTTATTGAATTATTAATATCGAGTTATCGAATAATGATGGAAAGTGATTGAGAATCTTATTAAAAAAAATAGTCTATCGATTTGAAAAAAAAGGATTATCTAATTTATATTAGATAAACAGATAACTCGATCATTAATTTAGTCGATGAATAACCGTTAAGTCAAACCAAATCAACTGATATAATAGTATTATTGCAGTTACACATGATCATGATGAGACCATGTATTGTTGATTAAAAGTTTCTATGGAAAAGAAAGTTGAATTAGAAGAAAAAAAACAAATAATTAACATTTGATTAAAACATATGTAATTTCAGTCTGCTGAAATGACAATTAACTTTGATTAGTTAAGAGGAATTACTAGATGTTATTTTATCGAAAAAAAAATAAGAGCTTAGATAATTAAATTTCTTTTTGATTTAGTTCATCAAGCTATTACAAAAGAATCTGAGTTATTTTTATGGTATTTTTAGTCTAGTTTGAATTTAAGAATTATAAATTGTGATATTTGAAAAAATTTAGGATTTTTTTTTTTTTTAGAAACACGTTTTAGTAATCACTAAATAACTTCTATGGCTAATATTGCTTCTTGAGATTTGCATCATTAATACAAAATTATTCATGATATTTAAATACGTTTGTCGTCTTTTAATTCAAGCTTCCAAGAAAAATTCAACCAACGTTTACAATGTTTATGTTTATATATATATATATATATATATATATATATATATATATATATGTATCATCTATTATTTGAGTAAGACTATCATAGATAGGTATTTTACAATAACAAAAAAAAAAGTACTTTGTTGTTATAACGGATGATGGTTAAATAGAGGTTTGAGTGTATGTCAAATATTTAGCTTGATCAATTCTTTGTTTTATATATATATATCTATCTATCTATCTATCTATCTATCTATATATATATATATATATATATAGTTGTTGGAAAAAAATTCATTTCTTTAAGTTTTTACCTTATCTTTGTATAATTGTAGTCTTCTCCTTGTCTCTGCCGCATACATATCATATAGTTGTTGTCTAATAAAACAATCTAGTATCTTATAGAAGATATATCGTGATATAAAATATTAAACTTTTTCAATAATAATAGATGAATAAAATTCAATATTATTTATAGAATCTTTAATTTGATTTAAGATTATTTTATGATCAATCACTATTTTCTTATCTATTTTCGCAAAATTAGAAAGAAACTCCTTCGTGAGGGTAAGAGAATAAAAAATGAAAAAACAAAGAACAAATATTTTACCCAAATCATGTGACTTTTTTCATATTTGTTTATTATTATTGTCTTTCCCACAACTTTTCGTCACTGTTAACTCATGAAAATCGTAAGAAAAAATCCGAGTGTGAATTGTTGAATGATTTGCTACAATTTGTTCACCAACTCTTTCTTATGCGATACCTCGAATTTCATTGAATTTTAAACTTAATCAACTGTTGTAAATAACCCTTGAGATTGTTTAAGAAGAAGAAGAGTATAAACTTTTTTTAAAAAATGTAGTTTAAAAGTGAGAGTAAACTCCTCTATTTATAGCTAACAAATAGTAGTAGGAATAGGTGCTAATTGTGTCTTATTAGAAAAGTTAGAACCTTTCGAAAAAGTCACTGCTCATCGGAAAAGTCACAACCCTTTGGAGAAGTCACAACTCATTGAAAAAGGCACAACCCTTTGGAAAAGTGACAACCCTTTGGAAAAATCACAACCCTTCGAAATCTCACAACTCATCGAAAATGTCACAACCTATCAAAAAAGTCACAACTCTTTGACAAAATCACAACCCTTTAATGTGAAAAAGTATATATTTTTAACATAATACAAATAATTGAATTAATAAATAAAATAAATTGAGTATTTAATTGGGGGTATTATAATAATTCATCATTCATGTTTGGGAGTTCATGCTTTTAAGATAGTGTGTGTATATATATATATATATTAAATAATTTAAAATTAGTGAATTTAGAATGACCATGACATCTTATAGTCTTAATATTATTAAAATATCTAATTTAAGTGTGCATGCTACAAATCAATTCAAGTTCATAAGAAGGAGGTTAACAAATGTATGTGTTTAATATTAGTACAAAGTAAATTATCTAGGGTTTTATTGAATTGAGTGGTCAAGTTTTGATCAGAATAAACCTATCTATTTTTATATCTTTTATCTATTTTGAAATCATTAGTATTATAATATATAGTATTAAAATAGGTTTTAATTTAAATTTAAATTAATCTAGAAGTCTCATTAAGCAATCACATTGAATACTGAGCCATGATAGAGCAATCGGTTGTTACGATATCGATCATTGAAAAACGAAAAAAAAACTTCAGAATGGTCACTTCCCTCGTTGAAGATAAAAAGTACATCAAACCAGTGGCGTAGCCACAACCACCCTTTATCGGAAAATTACGTTGTATATATTGGATACTCTTGACAAAAGCTATGCCTTTGGTGCAATGGTAATGTGTCCATTTGAATGAACAAGTTCAGCTTCGAACCCTAAATATCACAATTTTTTTTGACAGCCACACACTATTATTCTTGGACACCCTTAATAAAATTTCTGGCTCCACCACTGATATCAAACTCATATGATTTTTTTACCATGAGCAAAATAAACCAATTTGAATTGACAATATAACAAAAGCTAAGGTACATCAAATAAATCAACCCTTAATTATGGTACTAAAGTCACATGAATCGAAAGATGTTGAACATTCTTTGTTAGAACATTTATATTGTAGGTATAAAAATTATATCGAGTATATAGGTTAAAAATATAATTTATTTATATTTTTTCTGTGATGCACTTTATTACAAGACACATAATTCTATAAATAAGGAATAACTTATAATTAAACTTGAGATCCAAATAAAATTAAAGATATTTATGTGGCTTTATAGATTATTTCATTAGGAGTAAAATGATTTTTTTTTTTAAATATGGAAATATATTAATTTTTGGAAAAATCTAAAAGAAGAAGAAGTAGTACATCATATCATTTGAGATAGAGAAATCTATATATTAAATCTTGAACATTTTTGTGAAATTTCTAAGTTAGGTACCGATTCTTCATAGAAATAGAAAGAGAAAGAAGAAGAAAAAAAATATGGAAATTATCCTAGGTGCATCTGTAGAAAACAGTAGTACTATTGTACGACCTTACGTTTTCTTCCACTTGCTATGGCCTATGCAATACGAGCTTTAGACAGAGTCTCACTAGATAGGATAATGAAAAGAAGGGGCTGGAGCCAGGGCCTTACCTTTTTTTCGTACCAATCCTTATTTATGCTATCCAAACATTGGGGGTCTAGCCTAAGGATTGCAACTTCAAGTTGCGCTATATATGTCCAAACCTACATTACACACTATGTACTATGAATAGCGAGATTCCAGTAGGCCTTTCTCCTGTGGAAATAGCCCAATTGCATCGGGAGACTGAAGAGAAGACCGCCCAGTGTGGCAGGCTCTTGCAAGAAATCTGTGGGCAGGCAAAAGAACTTGTTGTCCGTCAGGCCGCAGGGCGAGCTCACGCTCGAGAAATTCGTAGATGCCGTTAGGTATCTAGCAGACGTGGACGATTGTATAGTAGTCTTCATAAATGACTCTTTTGACCTTCCAGCTTCTATATAATTATGCTATAAGTAAGAAATCAATTAGAAAGACCAATAATTAGTTGTAATTACTAAGTGATTCAAAAGGGATACAAATACATGCATATATCTACAAATCTAGGGATCTTTTTCTTCATTATCATCAGACCTAACATGCCATTATTTACAAAATAAAAGTAAAATAATGGCCATGATACATCCTACTAAGTAAGTAATTAATTAACAACCATATATTATTCATCTTCATTCCATCTATGAAAAAGCCATCAGATGCATGTTGATCTTGTAATTTTTGGAAGAATCAAGCAACCATGCAATTAAACTTTTTTTTATTTATCGTAGCCACCATTGACAACGATCCCTTGACCTAGTCCCCTCCACGAAATCAAACAACATAACCTCTTGATGTAAATTCACAAGTAGACGAGGTTGCTTGAGATGGTTTCTACATAACGGACACGTCATACGTCCCATACCTAGCCACCTATCAAGACAAACCCTATGAAAAAGATGATCACATCTCAATTCTCTAACTTCTTCACCTTCTTCAATCTTGCACAAACACACTGAACATTCTACTGAATCCGAATTAGAAGACCCCGGTTCGGGTTCATAATGCATAACTTCAAGCTCATGATCATGATCATGATTTTGTGAAGAAATTGTATAAAGGTTATAAGGATGAGTAAAAGATTGAAGGAGAAGAATATTCCAAGCCCATTTCAACTGAGTAACTATAAAAACAACGTAGTTTAGTACTATAGTTATCGATGATCGATGAAACATTTTTAGGGTTTTTTTCAAAATATATATAGAAACTAGAAAAAACAGGAAAATAGTGATAGCTGATGATGCTGGTCGCATTTTTTCTTATTTTTGTAAAATGTGCAACCTTTTGTGATTTTTCAAGAAACTCACAAAAGCTATTTGGTGTATATCTTTTGGGGAATAAATGTGGCTATATATAGATATTTATATAGAGTAAGAGCTACTAGTAGGAGGCTAAAGAAGAAAGTAAAATTAAATAATTTTTTTTCTTTTCTTGGGAATTGGATAATTATTATATACACGTTTTTTTAAGAATAAAAACGATTGAAAATTATATTAAAATGGAATGCTAATAATGTCTGCCGCTGTATAACTTGGATAATAAGAGGGTCCATAATATGTGGCAGGTGACTTTTACTGTAAGATTATTTTTAGAAAATATAGGACATTTTTTATTATTAATAAAAGTTGAAAAGATAAAAGACAAGATAGACTATTATTATTATTATGGAATAAAATGGTAAAAAGGTATGCATGGGAGATAGATGTTCAACAAGGGAAACTAAAAGGTACTGTCAAACTTACTATACTATATTATATATAAATATAGTCCGACAAATTTAAAATTTGAAGTTTATAAATTTATACAATGAACTCAAGTTAATATTATATATATTTAAGAACTCCATTAAAATTATTCTGATGGATTCTACTTGTGTATATACCCTATCTATATTAATTTATGTTGCATCATTTAATTTGATATACAAAATTTTAAAAAAGAAAAAGAAATACTTTTGAAATTTGTGATAGTGCTAAAACACTCATTGACCAATATTTGTGTGATTATAATTCATTTTTTATTAAGGTTTAAATGGAAATTTTAAAGTTAAATCATTTTCAAGTATAAAAAGATGACATTATTTTTAAGACATATCATAAATTGTGACGTAGAAAATATTAATTAGTTTATTCTTTTAATCAATAAGTTGATTAAATTGATTAATTAACTTTGATATATTTTTTAATTGAACTGTTGAAATTAAGAAGAAATTAATTATATGAATTTTTTTTGTTGGGGTGGGGGGGGGGGGGTGGGGGTTGCGTTGTGCTTGTCTGCATAACTACACAGTTCAATTATGGGTTCACTATCCTCTCCATGATGTAACCTGTCTTACGTTTAATCGGTGGGATAAAAATAATAATTTTAAAATATAATATTTTTTATTTGGTAATGTGTAATATTTAATTGCACCTTTTCAATATTAAAAATAGGCTATGTTATCTCATAAGATGGGACAAAATTAATCAGTATAACTATAGTGAGTTCAATTTATGGTTTACTATAAGGGAAGATGGAAGATAAAATAACTAACGCATGAATTATTATAAGAAACAAAATAGAATTAACTATGAACAAACGCCATTATTAGTTCATCACTATATTACTCATAGTTAATAAATTCTTTTGATAATCCGATCATGTTTAATAGAATTACCAATGAGTTTTGTTGTTTAGTTATAACATGTGTTTGTCGCTTATTTTTTTTAATTAATAACTAAATCTTGCAGATTTAATCTTTGCATATATTAGTACATCCATTAAATAATGTATTCAATGCATGTATTAATAATGCAACAAAATAGTTATGCAAAATTTAAATAATTATGTAGTAGTTATTCTATCTTCCTTCCTACATAAATAATGCATAGACTCTATCATAACTTATACATATAGTTAATTATGCAAAATTTATATTAGTAACCATACAAAATTTTATCTATAGCAATATTATCAAATATGATACTGATTATATTTATTTTAATATATGAATAATTCAATTCCTAACTTACGACTAAACGACTTAATAGTTTATGTCCCTTTCCTTATTATTTTTTAACTTGTTTTTTTTTTTTGCTATAATATGGTAGGTATCATGTCAAACTCTTGACATCATATGAGTTTAAAACTTGGTTTGTTAAATTTAATAAATAAAAAATAAAATAAATTTAGAGATCTTTTTCGAAGTTTTGTTTTATAATAACAGTGATTTCTTTGGTAGCCAATAGCCATTACTAATTTTAACTTTTTCTTTTTTAAACTCGTGATTTTACTATTACTTGATATTTTCTTAAAATTTGAATCGCGAATTCGTGATCGTATTATCTTCTTGAATTTGCATACAATGAAATAAGATCCAAATATTCTATTGGTTAGAAGGAGTAACATTACATATCAAAATTTTGGAAGATGTTGTATATGCCATTAATCATATCGATATTTGACAAACATTAACTCGTACATTTTCTTGGACTTTTTATTGAAAATTATATGTTTTTACTTTTTTTTGGGGGGGCCATCAATTTGAATTGTCATATAAATACAAAATAGATTATAGTCCTCTCATGATGTAACTTGTCTTCTTTTATCTAAAATTTGGATTCTTTAGTTTTTTTTTTTTTTTTTTTTTTTTTAATTTAGGAAATCGAGAAGTATAGAGAAAATAAGTTTTACAAATAACATTTTAGGTTGATTGTCTTTTCTAATATCACCACATCTCTCTCGTACAGGGTAAACCCCATTATGTATAATTTGTAAATCAAATATGAGATGTAAACCGCACTAGGCAAGTCTTTTGTGATAGGCTCGACTCAGAAGATATTGAGGGGGGTCGATTCAAGTCATCATATAAATGATAACCCTCCAAATCAACTGTGTCATCCTGATGGACATAACTTATTATTTATAGATACAATATAATTTAAAACAAAGAGTGTATGAAAGTAGCTCCGCCTCGAATGATTATAAAAAAAAAAAAAAGGCAAGAGAAGGATTACATGGTTCAAATTAGTCGATATCTTCTATCATTGCAGGTTTTCAATTGAATATTTAACTTATCTATTTTCATTATTAACCTATTTGGAAGTGTCAATTTCACCAGAATATTCAAAATATGACGATAACAAGAAAATCTAGACCTTTCATTATCGTATGTCGCTACATAAAAAATAATCTTTAACGGTAAATAATTAATGACAATAATTTAATTGTTGTTAAGTATATATTTTTAACGACAATTAGCACTTTTTGTAAATGTCTCTAAAGTATATAGCGACATTGAATCTATCAACAATTAACTAATGTCGATAAAAGATTTAGCACTCTTTATTATTTTTACTGTGATGCGTTTCATAATTAATAGATCAAAGGTCAAAAAAAGTGTCACCAACCAAATTTAATTTAATTTAATTTGCCAGTCCAAGTAGAGAGAGTAGAAGTGAATTGAATTATTTTATTTCCAAAGAATATAAGTGCTAGAAATTCATATAAATAAACCTTGTACTGAAAATCCATGCACATGCACAAAGACCTTTTCACCTCCTAGGCCACTAGACATGAATTTTTACTAAAATTTTAGGGTGGGGAAATTAGACTTTATGATATTGAATTATTGAAAAGAGGAGGAAAATACTAGGAGTAAAAAAGTCATTTTTAAAAAAAATAACTTTTTTAAAAATTTATCACTGTATGATAGTCGGATAGTGTGACCTTTATATTAATGATGAATAAAACTATAAAGCTGAGAGGAGCATAAGCTTGACCTACTGTTTTCAAATTTGCTTTGCAAAAAATAAGACTTAGGCAAAAACTATATAAGATTTGTACAAATATACATATCCAACGTAATAGACAAAAATCTCCAGCTATAATATCTCAATTATAGTAATTCTATACAAAATAATTCTTCCTCTGATTATGTCTTAGGGACTCTATATATATGAGATCAAATCTGTATAGATGGTCCGATGACGACGATAGGAGCTAAGCATGTGTAAATTGATCCTTTTATTTATTTACTTAGTTCATCTTGATATATATGTTCAAATTGATCAGCCCTCAATATTTTGGGTATAAAAGTTAAAATTTAATTATGTCAAATAAAAAATTTATATTTTTTTTTAAAGTATATATAAAAATTAAAGTAATATTTTTCTTCCATTGGGTTTGCATGATTTTGTAGGCCCTAATTTTCTAGCCACATTTTTTTGTATGGTATATGTCTAGCCACATATTAGTTATTACCGTTAACGTATATAACTATGTTAGTCTTTTAACAACAATGGCTTTTTACTTTATTTTCTCCTGTCTGATATTTATATTGATTTCGAATAATTTGAATTTTGTACCGCATAATTCATATTTATCTAGTCACAATTCTTACAAGTTAAAATTATATCCTAAAGTAAAGAGGCAGATCTAAAACAAGTTTTGTGAATTAAATTTAAAAAATTCTTTATACATGTAGAGCTTTTTTTAAAAATGTAGATAGATAAATTAGCACCAATCCTTTTAAGTTTCTAATATTAGGTCCACAAAATGAAAAAAAAAAAAAAGAACTTTGAATTTATCGGATTGGGATTGTGTGGAATTAATTGTCTTTTCCTTTCCCTAATTTAATGCCATAATTTTGTTAAGATGATCATTACTTAAAACAAGTTTCTACAAAGTAATCATTATTTTATGAAATGGAAAACAATTTTCTATAGATTGTCATATACTATATGTCATCTAATCCAATATGTCAACACTAATTAGTTTAAATAGTAACGTTGCACAAAATAAATGTTTTACCTTCAATCTCTCCAAAAAAATAAAATAAAAAATGATGTTGTAATTGAGAATTAACTTTGCTTCAAAAACATAATTTGAAGTAATGATAAGAAAAATACATTTAAACTAATACCAGTTTATAATTTCATATTTCAATTATTTATTATTCTATAAACGTAACAACCTACACTATATCACTCTCTTTTTATATTAAAATACATCTCGATGTTGAGTTTGTTTTCAATAGTGTGTGTAAGTTAACTTAACATCAAGATGCATTTTAATATAAAGAGAATAATAGCGTAGATAGATAAATATAACAATAGATAATTAAAATATGAAACTCATAAAAAAATGAAAAAGATAATTTAAATATATTTTTGACAATTAATTCAAATAATTTTTTTTTTTTTTTAAAGTCCCGCAAATTACGCACCTGTAGAAACTTTATTGTTCTACCTAATTTCTAAATATATGAAAGTCTTGTATAGTAAAGAAAAGTACTTAGGACTTGTAACAAAAGTAGAACTCCTGAAATTTAACTTTTCACTCTCATTATAAAATTCATTTTATAGTTTTGACAAGTCTATTTTTGAGAATATAAAGGTTTAGAATTTTTTCGGCATATATATTTAATTTAGTCTTAATTAGTAATTAAAATATTTTAATTTTGAAAATGCATATTTAAACACTTCAATTCATTTTGACTATGTCTCGAGTATATTCAATGCTGACGTGATACATAAACATTTGTGGATGTGTCTAGATGATCATTTTGTAAGTTGGAGTATTCAATTGATACAATGGAGACACGTTAAGGTGTCTAGTTATACATCCTCAAAATTAAAGTATTTAATTGCCAGTTAAAATAAATTTAAGATATCTATCTATGTATAATTATGACGAAACTTTATTTTTCAAAAAGAATAAGTAAAATCACCAATGAAATACATTAACAAGGAGCAAATTTTCATATACTTTCAAGTTTCAACAAAAGAACAAGAAGTCTATAATTTTCATAAGGAAATACTTTTCAACTTTTAAAAAAGAATGATGGGTATATAATAATTAATAAACCATTTTTCCACAGTGAATTTGGAAAAATTATAACTGTCAGAAAAGATAATTCAACGTAATACCAAAATGTACAAAGTCATTAAGAGTTAGGTTCCTTAAACAATATTTTTATATAATTTATGGAATAATTAATCTTTTTTCAATCATGGAAATGTATCACAATCAAAAGCTAGGAGGATTCACTGCACCTAACTAAGTAACATTTTGTGTAGTCAATTTATTTCACTATTTACATTTTATGATTTTAGGAACATAATGAATATATAGCTATATATCAATATCAAAATCAAAATTTTCATTAAGCGAAATATAAAGAAGGTAACATTTATTATATATACTGTTGGAAAAAACTATCTGATCAGGTTCATCCATTGATTCTTCCCTAAATCCTATCTATATCCTGTAAATATACTATTATAAATGTTGAAATCTACTAATAATATGCCAGGCTAGGATTTTACTTTAAACACTGACATAACTTATGATTGTTGTAGATTCATTTTTCGCTAAGAAAAATTCATAAATTAATCTCTTAAACGGAGTAATATTTATGGTAAAACTATTATTTATATATTATACATATAAAATACAATTTCAAGTTTATATATATAACATAAAATATATTATGGTCCACAAATGCAACATTGAGTTTTGACTTGTCTTTAATAACCTAGTACCACATTCTTTTTCCAATTCTCTTTTCATTTTTAGAAGTAAGTTTACATTACACTAGCTAGTTCTATATAAAACAATTTTTTTCCATAAACAATCAATACAATTGAACCAACTATAACATATATGACTTATCATTTTTTTTCTGTTATCAGTCCATACTTCTTTTATTATATATATATATATATATATATATATATATACGAAGAAAAATATATAATTATGATAAACACTTTCACTGGAAAAGTCAGTAATTGATATACAAGATTATCAAATGATGCAAAAGAAATCATCAAAAGTAGTACAATTATATATATATAAACTGAACTTAAATTTGTTGGGTTTCTATTGTTTTTCTTTTTCTAATCCTTTTATTTCACCTTTTTTCAAAATAGTTGTGCTGCTCATCATGAGCTGGTAAAAGAAGATCAAAATTAAATACATAATTGTCAAATGATTTTATAAGTATTTATTTATTCATAACTGATGACTAAGGAACAAAATTCGCTAAAGAGATATTGAAATAATTGAAGATTGAATTGATTTACTCCACTAAAATAAAAAAAATAGTCTTCTCTAAGATTGATGAATTATTTAAACTATTTTTTTGAAAAAATGTGAACATGTTTTCTTTGTATAATCACTCAATAACCACATTTGCTCCACTATCCATGTAACGAACGATCCATCAAAGAGAAAAACACGTTTTCTATCGAAAGTTTTTTCATTCTAAATTTTGAAAATTGATAACGATAGAGAAATTTTATCCATACCATCATATCCTCGGAGATATTCTTCTGCCATTGCTTTACATATTTGGTACGAATTTCTATATTTTTTTGGCGCAGAACATTGAGAGGACCTTTCCCTAGTACGAGAGGACTAGAAAGTTTTAACATAATTATAATAATAATAATAGTAATAAAACCGGGAAGTTTTAACATAATTATAATAATAACAATAATAAAACTAATCATTCCTTCTTGACAACAAAGACGGCGCCGCATGCATTTTTATTTTCTTGTTGCAATTCAAAATCAGTTCACCCTACATTCAAATTTTGTGTACAATTTATAACATGTTTGATTTGAAACAATTAGTGAATATGTTATTTTATTATAACATCAACTATACTACCTTTAAAAAAACTCTATATAAAGCTAAGTGTGCACAATATTCCCTTACATCAAAATCCCAAAACCAAAAATCACCAATAAAAATAAAATAAAAATATGAGTCCATCTTCATTAGCCATGTCCTTCTTCATTTTCTCTATAATTTTGAGCTACATATTTAAAATAACATTAAAAATGTTTTCACAATCAAAGATACTAAACTACATAGATTTCATATTTTTACAATTGAAATGGGCATGGAATGTTGTCCTCTTTCAATCTTTCTCTCATTCTTGTAGTAATTACAATTATTTCACTAGTAATTCTGAAGGTGCACCTCATTACCATGAACATAATGAGCTTAGAGTAACGCGTTTTGAGCACGACAATTTGGAGGAATCATCAGTGGAATGTGCAATATGTTTGTGCAAGATTGAAGATGGTGAAGAAGTTAGAGAATTAAATTGTGATCATCTTTTTCATAGGGCTTGTTTGGATAGGTGGATGAATTGTGGACGTATGACATGTCCATTATGTAGAAATCATCTAATTAAGCCAAACACAATTTACTCAGAGTTCCGACATGAAGTGATCAATTTGAATTTGTTATCAGGAAGATCGAGAGATCGTTGTGAATGGTGGCTAAGGTAAATATATATATATCAAAGAGGCGCGGAAAGGTTATAGTTGTAAATAATTGTTGTACACATGAAAGTTTGGTTTTTGTAGTTTTGGGGGTTAATTTTGGCATTAGTTTTATTTATTTGATTTATTTTTGTGATGGACTCTTTGAAAATTGAGGAAATAATGAGTACATATGACTTGATTCAATCATTTAATTTTTAATGAGGAATCTTATTTCAATGCTACGTATTACTTGGAGAAAAGACTTAAATATTCTTAATATAACCATTCTTTATGAATATAGCTCAAATCGAAGATATCTGGTTAATTATCACGACACTTCTTGTGGTGCTTTGTCTCCGATGGCATTGGGAGAACATACTTAATTAAGCTCATGTATGGTTTAAGTAAATATAATGGGGATTTCCCCCCTTTAATCTATGGTATAATTAACTAGAACTAAATTATAGGTAACCAATTAATGAGGATTTTTTTCGATCCAATACATAATTTAACTCACCATTTTGCTAAAACATAATTCAAATTCGCGTAATATAAATTTAATTACACATATGAACCACGATAAAAAAATTTATTAAAAAATCTTTTTATTTTTGAATGCTCCATTTAAAAATTTAATTAACACACCATTTTGCCAAAGTAGAATCCAAGTTCATCTAACAAAGATAAATGTTCTTTTTACTACTATTTGACAATAGCTTCCTCTATGGACTAAGCTAGTTTATAATTTTTTATAATATAATATAAAAATCATAACATGGTTGATAGGGTTAATTAATGTAAATGGCGATAATATAAACTAAAAGACTCATCATTCGTGGTATAAATCTTACTTTGTGGGCTATGCTACTAATAAAAGAATTTAACCACCATATAGTGAGCATTATGAATGTGTAAAGTTATCAAATCATAAAATTTAGTTCACTTAACTTTAATTTCTTATAATGACATCAACGGATATGGTGCAACGGATAAAGTTGCTTCTCTCTTAATCAGAGGTCTTAGATTTGAGTTTTGTATTTAAGTCCTGGACTCCTGAGTATGAAAAAATTCTTGATAGGGAGTGCTTCCCTCCGAATGGGCCCTACACGGAGCGAATCCAAAATAATAGTTCCGATGCGGGTACCAGAAACCCAGTGAACAACCAAAAAAAAAAAAAAAAACTTAAGTTATAAGTACTGATATTCCGGACATATGTATTAGTCTATCGGACTAATTCAAATTCGTATCATAGGTATAAATTAATTCATTATCAAATAAATACTAATTTTTATGAGACATGTATTAACGATTTTCTAAAAGTGATTTAATAAGAAAGTAGTCTCTACGATGATTTTCTTCATTCAAGGGTTCAAAACTAAAACATCTAATAAAGGCGAAGACTATGCAACTCACTCACTTTCTTGCTTAAACTAAAATATAGTTATTAATTCTTTGATACAGTAATACAAAGTGGTGAGTTTCGATTTTTTTTAATAATAGTTGCTACACTTCCTTTTTTTAAATTTTTAAATCCAATTGCTAGTACAATTTTGTTGACCTATTTCTGACAGTTGAAGTATGGCACAATTAAAAAAAATATCTACTACACACACAATACAAGAAAAACATTAGAAATGTTATATGGTATTTAAATGTTCATACGACTAAGGTCCAATATATTCACAATACAATATATGATTGGTACATATGTACAATCATATAAAATTAAATAATATTAAAAGTGACCAATTTGCCAAAAGAGAATTCAAATTCATCAAACATAAATTTATTAATTAACATTATATGCTAAAATTCTTTGGCGGTTGATGATGAATTAAAATAAGTGCTACTCCCAAAAAAATAGCGTGCTATATGGACTAAGATATAGTTTTTTTTATTTTATAACATAAACATCATGATATTGTTGCTTTTTGTCTAGCTATGTGGACTATGCTATTAAAAAACTCTAACCACTATCTAGTGATGGTTAACCTAGATATATCATAAATGAGTTCACTCACTCATTTTATTTTATAACCATTTGATATCTAGCGTTAGCATCAGACGAGCGAGTTAAACTGAATTTTGACAAATAAAAATATACTTAATTAGTAAAAAACACTCATAACACGTTGAAATATTACTTTCCCTCTTGAAAAAATATTACGACAATTTTTTCATTGATCAATTTAGACTACATGCCAATATTGGACCATTGAAAATGGGCTGTATTTGTCACCCCTATTTAGAACAATCTACTAACAGATGAATTTATATATTGAACTAATTGCGGGTCGAAATTATTCGATTAAATAATTTATAAAAGTATGTACAAAATATATTGTATATATTTTTTACTTACATATCTATTCACAACATATACATTGATAAAGTATATTGACCCGTGACAAACTAGCTAGTTGGTCAAAGGGTATATATCCGGGACTCTATTCACGTCTTTACTTGGATTACTCCCATTTGCAAAGCTCAAATATGAAATCTTGATAAAAAATTCAAAAATTCAAAAATGTATCCTACCACATTCCTTATTGTTACTCTTCCAATATTTTATTGATCAAATTTGCTAGGACACTTTCATTGACCTATTTCATACACTAAAGAGTCTACAGACACCATAGAAGAAAATATCACAAATAATATAATATAATTCATGAGCATGAATTCTTCAGACACAACTTTTAGCAAACTATATAAAGCTAAGTATGCATATTATTCATTCTAAAGTATTATTTTGAGCTACATATTTAATTGAAGAAAAATGAGTCCATCTTCATTAGCCATGTCCTTATTCATTCTAAGTATCATTTTGAGCTACATATTTAAAATAACATTACAAATGTTTCCACAATCAAAATTACTAAACTACATAGATTTCATATTTTGTCAATTGAAATGGGCATGGAATGTTGTCCTCTTTCAATCATTTTTTCATTCTTGTAGTAATTACAATTATTTCACTAATAGTTTTGAAGATGCACCTCATAACCATGAACATAATGAGCTTAGAGTAATGCGTTTCAAGCACGATAATTTGGAGGAATCATCAGTGGAATGTGCAATATGTTTGTGCAAGATTGAAGATGGTGAAGAAGTTAGAGAATTAAATTGTGATCATTTTTTTCATAGGGCTTGTTTGGATAGGTGGATGAATTGTGGACGTATGACATGTCCATTATGTAGAAATCATCTAATTAAGCCAAACACAACTTTCTTTGAGCTTAATCATCATCAAGAAGTGATCCATTTAGATTTCTCCTTAGGGAGATCACGAGATCGTTGTGAATGGTGGCTAAGGTAAATTTACAAAAAGGCGTGTAAGAAGGAAATCTTTAGGTTTGTTATATTCAGGAACTTGTTTAGAAATATCGTCATGAAAGGAACATAGGAGTTTGTTGCTACGAGTAAGATTGTAAATTTAGATGGGAATTAAGCTGGCCATGGTTTCTACTGTGGTCTCTTTGCCAATGACTTGATTTGATCATTTTTATTTAAATGAGAAAATCATATTATTCTTTAGTGTTATATTTACTTTGTGAGGAGGTTTGAATCTCAAATTAATTGCTATAATTTCAATTAATTGTGAACACTTTACATATTCCTATGTTCTTATTGATTTCTAGTATTAGCTTTTTACTTATTCTTTAAAAAAATATAATTAATAGAAGTTATTTGATTAATTTATACTTCCTTCGTTCACTAATTTTATTCTCCACTATTCTAAAATATTATGTATACATTCTTTATTTTTATTTTTTTTGTCTGGATTGCTTTACAATGTGTGATATATATATATGGGGTACCCCATGCATTCATGTTTTCCGTATAGTGGCGGATCCATAATTTTCATCAAGGAGTGTCAACATATAAAGAAATAAAATCGTGTAGAAGTCAAGGGATGTTAATATGTAATCTATATACATAAAAAAATATTTTTTATTCTAGCTCCACAATGTAGTTTTTCGATGAAAGGGTGCCAGTTGACACCCCAAATACATGTGAATCACTCCAGATACATGCATATACATGTAGCTAGTGTGATCCGCATATACTTGATGTCACGCCCCGAGTCTACACCCTGGGCGGGACTGGCACTCGAAGACTATTGCTTGCCCCAAGCGAACCATTGGCCTGACTTACTTAACTCAGCGGAAGACAATATTCATACTTATAATGATCAATAATACTTAACTGAACTGAATAATAAGATAACTGAGAATGTTTAAAGGTTAAAAACATTCAACTTGGCCAAAAGTGGCAACCCAAGTCTTAACAATAAGAAATGATAATGAAAAGACTCAAAGGACTAATATCTGACTGTCTATGAAGCCTCTAAAACAACTGAGATGGATGTTGGGACAGCCCCACAACATCCCTATGAACTAACTAGAAAGCAATGAAAATAGATCCTCCAAAATACAAGGAGGCTCACCGACTGACTCTGAACTGCTCACTGGATCAATGGTGCGCTGGAATGCCGATCCTAGTTACTTGTGTCTGCATAATAAAACGATGCAGGCCAACTTGCATCAGTACATTGAATGTACGAGTATGCGAGTTGGAATGCTAAAACAACATAGGCTTGAAAGGGAATCTGAAAGAAACACTTACCTTGGCTCTTCTCAACTCATGAATACTTAACTGAACTCATTTCAATATACAACAGTTTAAAACAAGTGCAATATAAAGAAAAGATGTTTAATAACTCTGAAATGTATGTAAAAATACAATAAAATGATGTATATAAAAGTACAATAACTTCTGTGGGAGTTTCTCTAACCGACAACCATCACATAAGAGCTATAGTGATGATACATCGATCTACCTCACACTGCCAGCACATCCTATACCCGGCCAGAGGTATAGGACTTGAACTACTAAGTGGATCCACTAGTCTATTGTGAAAAAAGGTTCATCTAAAAAGTATGACCCTTTTCTACCCATGGTGGCTATATAGTTTTATGGAGACGTGAGTTATCTGAACTCATGCTCGCCTCCAATTCAGTGCTCAATACTACTCCCAAAATATACTAGCTCTTATGTTTTTTTTAAAAAAACATACTTCTTCTGTGATTTGAGATTAGTTCTCAAAAACTTAGCTAAAAGGCTATCTTGGAAATCTCAGTTTCTCTTCTTGCTTTATTTAGAAAGCTATTACTCTTTTATGAAAACTAGCCCGAAGGCTCTTTGGAAATCTCAGTTTCTGTTCTTATTTAAATGTGAAAAAAATATTTAAAACCCTTTTGGGAATACATAGTCCCCATATACCTATGAAGAAATGAACTTCAAACTTTACTGTTTACTCTTTACTCAACTGGAACTTTAAGTCTTAAAACAAAGTTAAAACATTTGGAAAAGACTTTTGGAAAACTATAAGAACTTCTCTTAACTTGACTCTTACTTCTCTTTACTTTGATCTTAACTTTCCTTGAATTGGATTATGGATTCAAGGTTATGATCTCATGTTTATGGATGATTTCATGATGTTTAGATGTACCTTAGAGTGTTGGAATCAACTAGAAAACATAGGTACATTGCTAAGGAACAAGTACGAAAGGATGGGGGAAGAATGGGAAGAACTGGTGTCCCTGGCGCTCTGAGAGGCGCGGGGCGCCAGCCCTTGAGATTTAGGGACCAAGTTGGGGCGCTCTGGCTAGCGCGTCGCCCCAGAGTCCCACATTCAGGGACTGCTTTGGGGCGTGCTGGCTGGCGCGACACCCCACCCCCCTTCCTCAGGTGTTTGACAACTTTTCTTCTCCGTTTTTCAACTCTAAACCCTCTAAACTTCAATGGTTCTCTCTCCAAACACTTAGGATCATTTATATCCTCAATATATGATAGATTCAAACCAAACTACACCCGGAAACATGAATCAAATTGCAAGAAACTTCAACAAAACAACCCATAAGAAATCAAACGAATTTCATCAAGAACTCAAAGGATTTACTTTCAAATCACACATATTTCGCTGAATTGAATCATGATTGGAGCGTGGGTGAACTAATCCAACGCTATGTGATCTCACATACCTTTTTAGGGATCACCCCCAATGAAATCCACAAGCTATCCTTGACGAAATCGACGAATCTTGCTTCCTCTTCTCCTTTCTGCTCTTTTCTCTTTTCATCAAGCCCTAGCGTGAACTCTAACTTTTCTAAACTGACCAAAATCTGGTTTTACTCCAATTAATCTCCTAAAAACGAATTAGAATAATTAGGTAAGGAAAAGACTAAATTACCCTTCAAAAATCCGCATTAGACTTTCCTTAATCCAACAACCCAACTTCCAAAGGGCATAACTTATTCATATGAACTCGGAATCGCGCAAACTCGGCGGCGTTGGAAAGATTGTTCCAAGAGATTTCCAACCATATCTGGAAGTACACCTAACTCATCCTAAGCTAGGAGTTATGGCCATTTGAAGTTGCCCAAAACTCAACTTTAACACCTTTACCAAATTTCCAAAATTTTAAATTCTTCCCAAAAATAACTATTTCCAGATTTTAAACTTCCTTCTAGTTCTTTCTAGTTGCGAGATGTTACACTTGAGACACACACAAATCTCGCTCGCCTCTCTCCCTATTTTTATGTATCTGATAGCAAAAATGCATGTATTAAGATACGTAGGAAACTCTTAATTAGTGATAAGATATGTAATATTTTAAAAGTATAGATAATAATAATATATATAATAGTAAAGCATGTCTGTGGTTTTTCCTTTCTAACATTACTATGAAATATCAAAATCAATAATGAGATTTAAGTTTTCTCTCCAAGTAATACTGATGATAAATAAAATATAAATTTCTCTATAAAGTGAAATGATCAAATCAACTCATATATTATTTTTTTTCCCCTTTAATTTGCAAAGAGTTATAAATCATCAGTACTGAAATAAATCGAATAAATCAAATGTGTCGGAGCCGACTTCAAAAACCATAGCATGGCCAGCTTCCCATGTAAATTTACAATTTTACCCTCTCTGCGACGTTTTTTTTTTTGGTTGTAAATTTACCTTAACCACCATTCACAACGATCTCTCGATCTCCCCGATAATAAATTCAAATTGATAACTTCATGTTGAAGCTCTGAGTATATTGTGTTTGGCTTCATTAGATGATTTCTACACAATGGACATGTCATACGTCCACAGTTCATCCATCTATCCAAACAAGCCCTATGAAAAAAATGATCACAATTTAGTTCTCTAACTTCTTCACCATCTTCAATCTTGCACAAACATATTGCACAATCCACTGATGAATCCTCCAAATTATCATGCTCGAAACGCGTTACTCTAAGCTCATTATTATTACGATGATAATGAGGTGCATCTTCAGAACTAATAGTGAAATCGTAATTACTACAAGAATGAGAGAAGGATTGAAAGAGGACAACATTCCATGCCCATTTCAATTGACAAAATATGAAATCTATGTAGTTTAGTAATTTTGATTGAGGAAAAATTTGTAATATTATTTTAAATATGTAGCTCAAAATAATAGTGAAAATGAAAAAGGACATGGCTAATGAAGATGGACTCATTTTTATTTATTTTTTCTTTGTAATTGTTGAAATCTTGAGAGAAAATGTTAATTTTGCAGACTTGGTTTTGAAATATATATAATTGTGGCAAAGTGAGAATAGTTGGTATTAAATTAAAGAAAGTATATATTATAATTAATTGTTTCCAACAGTGAGCGTGTTATGTGTACACAATTTTTGACTAATATAGTATTATAGTAAGCTAGCAAATTTGACTAATTTTTGAGTCAAGATTATACAGTTATATAATTATGTGGTGCATGCACTAACTTTTATTTATTTGATATTAATACTAATTAATATTATTTCCTTCGATTTTATATGAACCTAGCTAATTTCTTTTTTGTCTGCGTTAAAAAAAAGAAAGAAATATTTTTAAATGTAAAATTATTTTTAAATGTGGTTACTCATTTCTTAATGAAAAGTTATAGACAAGTGGCAGATATAATGAGTAATGACATTACGAGCTTCATAAATCTTATGAACACACAAAATGTCACTATACCATATTTAAATCATGAGTTTCGAATTATCTTCTCCAACGAAAAATTATATTATATAATTATAATTAAATTTTTATGTATTTATAATAAAATATACTTTAGAACCTTTTTTTATCATCTTTAGATGTTTACTTCAATTAAATTTTTATGTATTTATAATAAAATATACTTTAGAATCTCTTTTTATCATCTTTAGATGTTTACTTCATCATATTTTAAATGGGTCGAGAAGAAAAAAAGGAAACAAAAAAGAAGCTGCGACTAAAGGTAAATGGATCAAGACAAATCAAATACAGTAGTCTCTTTAGGACTAAAAAGACTTAAATTCTCACTTTTTTGTTTGAAGATTTTAAAGGTAGTTTAGTCGTTTTGACTAAAAGAATAACTTATTATTATTTTTTTAATCAAATACATTAATACTCAATATCTATTATTTTTAAGCATAATATATAAATGTGCATTTTAACTTGATCTCATTTTATATTTATATCCTTCAATTTTGGATGTGCACAAGTAAACACTTAACCTTGTATAAAGTTGAACAAGTAGACACATGAGTCCTATGTGACATAATATACACACGACACCACGTAGAACACAAATTATCATGTAGGATGTCACGTAGGACGTGTGTATCTATTTGTTCAATTTTATCCAAATTTAAATGTCCATTTATGCACACTCAAAATTGGAGGACATAAATGTAAAATAAAGTCAAGTTAAATGTCATATTTATGTATTAATCTAAACATGTAATTACTTAATTTATTATTCTATCGATTCAAAATAATGTCCAAACACTTGTTGATACTCGAAATCGCTTGTACGACTTTAACCAAGTTCAATATAATAATATTTTAAAGTAAATTTAGATATTATAATTTTTTATATATAGTATTTAATAATGTTTAACTAATTAAATTTGCATATGAATATAGACGACGAAAAAGACAAAGATGTGTTCGACTATGTTATAAGTTATCATAAAATTATTATCTTTCATATAATCTTATGTTAGAAATGTCAACAAAATTAACAAATGCCATTCAATTTTGAGTATATACAAGTAAACACTTTAACTTATATAAAATTGAACAAGTATCTATGCACGTTCTACACAGACCAATAAATTCGCGACAATGCATGGCACCACTAGCAGCAAACCAGGAAAAGTAGTCTTTATAGCACATGAGTTGTGTAATTGGTGTTGAGCGTCCTGGAAATGTGCCTTTACCTGTAGACAAGAATCAGTTGGTTTAAAATGAGTGTGATCTTATTATAAAGGCGTAATACATAAACCGACACTCGAACTTGGACTCAGATGGCAAGTAAGCACTTCAACTTTGAGTATGCATATCTAGACACCTCAACTCGTCTCCACTCTGTTAGTTGAACACTCCAACTTACAAAATGATCATCTACATAGCAGTTTTGCTTCTTATACAAAGAAAAATGAATGAGTGAAACATATGCGCGGAATGAACATACCAGCCAAGATCAAAGAGAAGATCTTGTTGCCCAATCTGGAGGTTGTATGGTAACTGTGAACGCATCATTTGCCATTTCTTCATGTTGCATTGTTTGAATTTCCAGGGCTGAATTAGCAACGGACGATCCATATCTATTTACTTCAATGCTTTTTATAGACACAGCTTCACCAAAATGAGAAGGGATTTCCTCAAGCCGCTCACATTTGGTTAAACTCAAATTTTCAAGCTCAGGAAAAGCATCGTCTGAGATGGACCATTGTGAAAAGTTGATATTGTCCAATTTCAAGTACTTGAGTTTAGGGACTCGGCATCTTTCTCTTCCCATCGATCCCCTTCAAAGGCTCGGAAAAGTAACTTCAGAATCTCCAAGTTAGGCAATTCTCCAATGATTGAAATTTCAGACCAGGGAAGACGAAACTTGGACAAAGTCAATTCCTTTAGTTTTGTGGGGAAATTGAACTCGTGTTGGAAACCACCTTGACTGATTCAAGATGACCTAGAAACTCTAATCGCGGAAAAAGAACACACCTTCCCTTCAATTTCTCCGAATAACTAAAAGTCTCCAAAAATATACAACTCAACTTTCTCAAATTTGGCATCTTTGCCAAAATTGTCTCAGCATCTTTACCATAAGAGAGACGTGGAGTCGAAAATGTTTCCAAATCATTTAACTGAGAGTTAGCAAGTAATTCACTCATGTTCTCATGCAAAGTAAATAAAGCACGACGTTTTACTAGTATATGCCTCAATTTGACCATCATCAGAAGAGAACGAGGTAATATTACCTCTCCTCCTAATCCTCTTACCACAAAAGTTTCTAGATTCCGAAGTTCAGCTATAAAAGAAGGAATCAAATTTGCATCAGTTTGAACAGCTAAGTACCTCAAATGAATAAGACTCTGTATTTCACTGGGAAAAGTACCACCAACGTTGAACGATTCCAAATCCAACACTTTAACAAGTTTGAAGCTTTCAAATATGAATGAGATATCACGTGGCCATAACAGGTTATCCGGATCTACAACTTTGAATTGTAAAGACCGGACATTTGAGTGACATGGACGCCACAAATCAATCTCATCCTGGTAAGAATGGATGAACAACCGGTAGTCCTCAGGCTTTTCAGGAAGCATATCCACTCCCCTGAATAAATAAATACATGACAATGAGAGTTGGTATAAGCATAACAAAACAACAAGTGCAGTCTGGGGGAGGGTAGAATGTACGCAGACCTTACCACTACCTCGTGGAGGCAGAGAGGCTGTTTCCGAAGGACCCTTGGCAGTTGGTATAAGCATAATAAAATGACATCAATATAATTTTCTGTACCTATTGATTTGGTTAAGGAAATTTTCTTGCTTGGACTTTTCCAAGCAGAAATTGTGCAAGAGATCATGAATACGACACCTTTTCACCTTGCTATTCGGTCTCCTCTCCATGGCCATTACTATATTTCTACTAATAAGATCTTCAAAAAAGTATTGTGTGACATCTTCTGTGGTTTTTTCCTTGTTCTCTTGTACAAATCCTTCAGCTTGCCACAACCGAAACAATTTGGAGACATGAATATCCTTGCCCTTTAAAAATCCTCCAAAGTAGAGAAAACAAGGCATCAGATGGTGTGGTAAATTCTTATAACTGAATTCAATCAAAGACATGCTCTCTTCCAAGCTACCACCGTTACGTGAACCTAGACTTTCCTCTACTTTTTTCCACGAATCTTCGTTCTTCTTTTCCCCGTTCAGAACACCAGCAACTAACACAATGAAGAGAGGCAACCTTCCACAACTTTTTGCTATTCGAAATCCCACATCTACAAGTTCAGGTGGACAGCTATCCCCTTGAAACACCTCTTCCTGTAATAATGTCCAACTCTCATCATCTCTGAATAAACGAAGATGATGGGGATTGCTTTCACATTTAGCATAATTGGCAATGTCAGTAAGACGAGTTGTTAGGATAATTCTACTCCCACTATGAGCATCTTTAAAGCACATATATAAATAGTCCCATGCTGTTTTATCCCACAGATCATCAATGAGAATCAAGAATCTCTTGGTTAACAAAACATGACGCAGCTCATTAGCTAATTCACCGTCTTCTTTTTCAGTGCGATCAGCAGGCTGAAGAACATAATTCAAGATGATTCAAGATGGTAAGCAGCAATTCCTTCCATGAATCTACTTGAGTCACACGACACTTAGCGTGAACATCAAAGTGAGGGGTAGCTATGAGATCATTGTAAATCTTCTCTGCAAGAGTGGTCTTCCCGATCCCAGCCATACCAACTATCGAGATAACATCCAGATGAGGAGATCTTCTAAGTATCTGCTTCTTTATTTTGTCCATTGCCTCCTGAAAACCCTCCATTTCTTCATTTGTTCTTGGAGTATTACCTGATAAAGATGGTCCAAGACTCACAGAGGTATTTACAACTTTATGCACCTTCACGTCTATCTTCTTTCTTCCACAAGTCTCACTAACAACATGATTTTCAAGCTTAATGTCATCAACAACTTCAGAAATCCAAAGAACTTTGTACCAGAGTGGATGAGAACTGGACAAGCACGAGTCGATGACATACTCTGCCTGAATGCCATTTCAGTAACACTTGTTATTACAAGACCATAACCTTCATCGTGCTCATCTAAGTTTTCTGAGAAATGATTTATCAATGATCTGAGACACAATAAGCTCTCCTTGACTGATTCAATCTGATGCTTTAAATTGATAACCGAACCAATCTTAGAATGCAGCAGCTCCTCCAATTTTCCCAAGAAACAATTGAGAAATCCTAATCCATCTGTCTTGGGGAAACTATAACCTAATGAGTGAGGAACTTTAAGACAGATCATTTTGATATCTGCCTCAATATGCTTGAGCAATTGCTTGACATCAGAGAGATATAACATGTAATACCAGGTGGGTTTATAACCCTTGACATGGAAGAGACATACATAATTTATATCTTGAACACGTCTCACGAGGTCTTTGAGTTCTTGATGCATATCACGATACTGCACGATATCTGCAACAAAAGAGCCCAAGTACTCTGATTTATCTTTGTCTTCTAGGATCTGATTCTTCAGAAAAGAGATTGAGCAATCATCATAGTTGAACAGCCTGTCTAAGCGTTTCGATAAAAAATTGATAAGGCCTTCTCCACCTGTCATGTTGCAAGGTGATGCATCCAGAAGTTGAAAGAATACTTTTCTGATCTCTACCTTGACAGTCTCAAACTCTTGTAGCAGATCAGATAATGGAAGCCTCATTTGCTGAGTGTTGGAGCCGTCCACGTAACTCCCATAACAAAAACCACTGAGTTGTCCTAACTTGTGGGCAGTCACTTCAGCACGCATTAAGAGATCATGCAATTCATTAAGCTCTATGTGTTGCGTGAGAACATCCATGAGAAAAGCTCTAAGGAAAATAAACTCTTCATGAAGACTTTCAATCAGATCCAGAATTTCAGCTTTCAAAGTGGCTTTCTGCTGTAGTAGAACCATCAAGCTTTCATCAGACTTGATAAGCTTGAAAGCAATCGTCAAAACATGAAGAATAAGATTGGCCTTCCTACTTTTGTTGCTATCCACAGCCTCCTCATAAATTAAACAGATGGCAGATTCATCCTCAATTGCAAAAGTTGCAAATCTTGTCAAGAAATCTTTCTGCTTCATGCATTCAATGCTTTGAACTGGAGGGTCAACAAGATACATTACGATGAGCAACAACCCATAGTAATACTTTTTAACCTCATTTGCAACAGTAAACGTCCAATAACTTTCATCTTTCAATAGCACATTGCCAAGAATATATTCATGAAACCCCATCAAAATTTCATCCACCTTGGGGATATGTGAAGATTGTGTCTTTGAGGATTTTAGCATGCTGAAATAAGAATCAATGACATCAAAGTCAATTGGAAGAAAATTCAGAAGATTTATCGTAGGATGATCCAGAGTCGATGATGAAGAAATGTTGGGACACATCTGTCTAATCACTGCCTTAATAAACTTGAACTTAAGAAGCAATTTAAAATGCAAGTGATTAATTTCCCTGGCCATGTCTTCTTGCTTCGAGTCACAAGAAAGAGATTTAATGACTGACCATGCTTGGTTAGTCACAGACTGATTTAGGTGTCAAAAAATCAGTTATCTTAGTTTGCTCTTTGCACTGCTCCGATGAATCCATGAGAAGAGTTCCCAAGAGTATCAGCTCTTCTCGAACACAGTCAATCAGATATTTCAAGGGAGCCATTATGGTGGCTTCACCGTTTAGTAGCTGAATCAGATCGATTTCTACCTTGACATGATTAAACTTCAGTTGCAACAGAAAGAGCTCATGGTCTATTTCAGTATTCTTCATGCCATCATAGCAGGATGAGTAGATCACAATTGCTGCCTCATTGATCAGAGCTTTGATATGTGACTGAATAGAACTAAATTCTTCAAGTGAAGTGCTTTCAAATGCTATGTCATAGAGAAATCTAGAAAGGTAAGGAAGTCCTTTTTGGAGATCATCGAAAGAATTTTTCAAGCTGGCATCATGACTTAGCAGCTCTTCCAGATCCTCTTCGAGAGCATGAACTAAATAATACATAGATTCTGCGTCCATTGGAGTCTCTGATCGTGATGACTTTGACTCTATCAATAGGTTCAGATAAATCTGTCTCAGTTCAGACGCGCTCATTGGACTTATCCTTTCCAGCAGTTTAGAGAACTCATGGTCCAGCACATGCAACTGATCGTCATCCTTCTCCATATTGTAGGCCAACTGTAAGAAACATAGGTGTAGTGCAGCATAAGCTACATCTTAAGCACAGGTGAAGAGATCCTTTATACTCTCATGCCCAATGCACCACTTTGCAGTTAATCTCAAGAAGAGACTTAGGTATCTTAGCTTCTTTGTAAGCACAAACGTGGGAGAGGCACCACGACACGTTGGATCAAACACTGACAGTATAAAACCATAACCACAAAGCAAAGCTACAACAGACTCCACCATCTCCAAAGTAATTAGCAGGCTAGATGATCTTGATGGCTTTGAAGTTTTGACTCGCTCAGCACCTTTGATATCATTCTGATGGCATCATCACTTGTCTCGCCTTGTTCATTCACCTGAGAACCATTCTCAGAAAAGACACTAAGAGCTTCCACAAATAGGGCCTTAAGTTGTGTAGATATCCCGTTCTCAGGGTGAGCAATCTTGAGGTACGTGAGAGACACAGCTACATATGATAGTTTGTCCACAGAATTGTCCAATTGGTTATTCGTCAAACTATCAAACTTTCCACCTTTTCAGTTTTCTCTAATTGTTGGATTCCTAATAAATCCTGCAAGTAGTAAATATCCAATATCTTCATCAGGTAGCTTGACACGAACATATTTCGTGCAAATTAAGAAGATTCAATCATAACCAGTCTTTGCTTATATGCAAATGAGCACATACCAGGGGTGAGTTCACGTGAATCCACTAGCTTTTGCCTATACCTTATATATCTATTAAATTTTTTATCAAATACCTACAAATATTTGATTCAGAATCCAGTTATTAAATCATATATCAATTTTAGGTCTCTGCAGGAACCCATAAACTTCACATCCTAGATTCGACTCTGCCCCTCCCCTTCCTCTCCCAGAAAAAATGCATGCTAGGCAAATGATCTTAATGGAGATTTATGCTTATGCTTGAGGTATTTTAACTTCTAGTCTTCTTCTAAAACCCTCCTTTAAGTTCAGTATCTAGACTCAAAATCATGTATTTAACGAAAAAAAAATATCTTAATTTTCAATCATCTTCTTTCACAACGAATGCTCTTAAATAACATCTTTTGCTTACACAGAACACAAAAAAAGTAAACAAGAAATCCACTAATTTGACGTTGTATCGAATACACAGTTAATCTTAATAAAAATAAATAAAACTTACTTCGGCATTGGCTGGGAAGGAGAAGAAAGAGGTATGTTTTCACCAATTTAACACAGACTAATTTAAGTTTGATTTTAAAAAATATTTTTAACTTCAAAAATTATTTTCTACTCTAGTAAAAATAAAAGATATTTCTCAAAAACATTTTTCATTCATAAATCAAACGCTAAAAATCTTTTCCGCAAAATATTTTCTACTCACCAACCAAACATGAGAAAATAAGTCAAAAATCTACTTGTTTTCCAGCTTCCAACCAAACACATCCATAGTTTTATTCTTTTTTCATTTCAATGTGAAAGATTTACAGTAACAAACAATTATGGAGAAGGTACACTCACTAATTGATTAGTATTATCTCATTTCCTCAAATAACGGTCCTTTATTATTTTTTAATTGCACTTCTTTTCATGTGAAAGACAAAAAAAGTTGCTGTTAAACAAATTGTACAAGCTGAAGTAGAATATATATATATTTCAATAATGTAAACAAAGGTAGAATGAGTTGTACAAAATATTACCAATGTAAGGCTTTATACAGAATGAATCAAAATTTTCAGGACTAAAAAAACAACTTAACAGTCTCGAGAGTCTCCTCAATCATATCCCTATAGCATCAAGAAGGCGCGAATGTTCTGACACAGAAACCAATGAATTCGCGACAATGGCACCACTAGCAGCAACTGCAGGAACTCCAATGCCAGGAAAAGTAGAGTCTCCACAGCACATGAGTTGTGGAATTGGTGTTGAGTGTCCAGGAAATGTGCCTTTACCTGCAGATCAATGAGATCGAATCAGTTGGTTTAGAATGAGCGTGATCTTATAGTTCGAGTAAAAAATAATGAGTTCAGTTGAACACGCTATAAGGTCCACCTCTATTTTACCTGCTAATATAGCTGGCCCATAGGTCCCTCTGTTTCTTCTAAGAAATCTTTGATGTGTTAATGGAGTTCCCACTAATTTCACCTCACACTTCTCGTGATTAAACCCTGGCCCAAGTGCTTTCTCTACAGCCTTCCACATTACCTGTCATGTAACCGGAAAAAATCAGCTGAAAAGGGACCTCAATATGAATACAATTGTACAGCTAACTAGAACGGAAAATACAACTAGTTCTTGATTGAAGGTCACAAATTGCAAAGATACATATAGACGGAAAATGAACATGTGATAAAAGATATCAAGAATAGTGGAGGATGCAGTATTCAGTCATCGAGTTCATTTGAGCTCAGTATTTTCAATGAGGAGCATACATTTACGTGTAAAAGTTCACTAAAATTGCTAACAAATAATAAATTTGAACCGGCAATGTTAAAAGATTAACGGGTTCAATTCTAAAAATCTTGAAGATTGAACCGATATTATTTAAATCCTGGATCCACCTCTGATCTAGAGCATAAATCAGCTAGGCACGATGGGTTGAACATTGTGACTAAGCTTCTGATTCAAGATGGAAAATGCAACATTTAACAATGTGTTAGCTAACATTGTACGAACGTGACATGATAAAGCAAGTTGATCAGCCATACTATCATCACAAAACTATGTAAACAACGAAAGCTGGACCGTTCTTTGTCACCCCAATTTGTGGGACTATACTGGGTATGTTGTTGTTGGACCACTATTTGTCATTAATAGATAAGAAATTAAAAGAGTACCTCAGATCTTTCAGCCTTGAGGTTTTTGTACTCATTGCTTCGGCGATCAAGACCTTCCCAAATTTCAAATGACTCAGTTCCAGGGGTATAAGCATGCAAAACATGCTTTCCAGGTGGAGCAAGATCTGGACTAAGCACACTCGGGACAGATATCAGCACAACGTTCTGATCAGCATCAACCCCTCGGTCCCAGTCATTAACTACTATATGATGGATCCCCAGGTCATCAGATATACCCTGTACATCCATTACATTGACGGTTAAAGAAAACAATCAGTTCACTGTCCACGAAAGCTATTACAATGCATCATTGTGCTGTGTCTTACCTCTGCATCAAAACCCAAATGCAGATGCATGAATGATTCACACTGTTGGGTCGTTTCAATCCCGCCCTGATATGACTTCGGGACAGCTTCTGGAGGCAATAAGCTCAGTGTATCCCACATAGATGCATTACTGACTACAGCCTTCCTAGCACGGACAAACTGCAACATCACGAAAAGAGAAAGTGCAACCTCAATAGAAAATGTCATGTATCATTTCACAATGCAACATACTTTTTATTTACTCACTTGGCCACCTCTTAGTTTGACTCCAACAGCTCGACCCTTTTCAACAACTATGTTTTCTACGTGACTCTTGAGAGAAATCCGTCCACCAAACTTTTGTAATCCTCTAACAAGAGCATCAACGATTGCTCCACTTCCATGAAGTGGATATTCTAGAGAACAACCTGGCTTATACCATTCTGAGAACATGTACACCTATGAAGCGTCAAGGATGGCATTAATGAAGTTGAATGAATTAGTGGTGAGAATAATGATACTTACTCCAATAAGTTGAGTTAAAGGTAAGAACGTTAAACACAAAATCAAGTACAACACTCATGAAACCGTGAAGATGAGACTAATTAATACCAGATTTATGTAGAATATATCTATAAAGGAAACATGTTACCATTTCTGCTGAGAGTATGCCGTTAGTTTTGACCCCAGCAAGCAAGAAAGCTAGGAGATCCAGCCAATTTCGTATAAAAGGGTCTTTTATCCCCAAAGAATCAATGATTTCTGAAAAGGGTCTGAGAAGCTTGGTAGCACCAAGGGCTCCTTGAGGTCCCATTTGAGCAAAAGATTTTAATAGAGAAGGTGCATATCTAGCAGCAGCAGTCGAAAGAATGCCCAAGTCCCCTCGGATAGATAGTGGAGGTAGAGCCATTGCAGCTGCTGAGATTGGAAGTATTGCGTCCTGTAAAAACAACACTCTATGCAAATGAGTAAAGAGCTCTTACAAAAGTTCGAGAGCAAGGGACTATCAAGAGAAACATCTCTGGGTATTAGAACAATCATTAACATAAGAAACGACAACATGTAAGGGTAAGTTTCCAATACTCACAAGAAGTTTCCTCCACTCTCTCGCTGAATCTGGTCCTGCATACTTCTCTAGATCCTGAATTATGAGAAAGATTATCACGAAGAATGTTATAAGGAAATGTAACCATTCAGTTAAAAGATGATATGGTTTCATTAGGATACGATCACATAAATAAAAAGGAAGTCCTACAGTCCTCTACTGTATGCATCATACGCTAGCTCAACATCTTAATATTTTAGAAGTTACAACATGAAGCTTGCAACTACTGAAAACACACAGGAAAAATTTCGATGATGTCAATGAAAGATGTTCACAAAAGCAAACAGGAGGTCAGACCTTAAAAAACTCTGTTGGGCCAATGCGTGACAGGAATTCACCTTCAGGTACATATACCATCCACGAGTCATAATTCACACAGGGAATCGATTCACCTAATGCATCAAGAACCTGAGAAACGTATCAATAAGTTGAGTTATTTGCTAACAAGAAACCACACTAAATGTAGACTAAATTACAGTAAAAATTTGTTAACATCTCATACACTTATTTCATGTGTAGTAACTTAAGAACATTGATGCGACAAAGAAAATGCTAGTATACAAAGCCCTTAATTCGAGTTCTATCCACATTAGACGAATACTACATTTGGAAGGAAGGTCTAGGATAGACAAGGGAAGACGAAGACCTATATACTGGTACCTTTCAATTCATTTGCATTCTGAACAAACAAAGCCAAATTATAAACATATACGAGTATAACCTGTGCTAATGGATTAGCCTGAGGACCTCTTGATTGAAAACCGGAGAACAATGATGGACCAGAGTCAAATTTGTATCCTTTAATATCAAAAGAGTGAGCTGCACCTCCAGCTACATCATGACTTTCGAGTACTAAAACATCTTGGCCATACCTAGCAAGAAGTCCAGCACAACATAGCCCACCTATACCGCTCCCAATAACAACGATATCTGCTTCTGGCTTGCCTGCACATTATTCTGCAGTCAAATAAACATGTTCCTGTAGTGAGAGAACTTATCCGCATTAAAAATCTACACAGACAAGATCCTTAGAAAGACGGTATTTTCCTTCAATGGAACATCAATTTACACCTTGAGCCAAGTGGATACATCACGAGTTATCTAGTCCTCCAAATACCGATCTGTTATACACTAAGCATAAAGACAACAATTTCAATACATGTTATAAATTAGGAACTTACAACAACGAGACATATCGTGCATATATTTGTTCGTTTTTCCAGGAAAAACTACGTTTGCGTCATGTAATTTGATTGAACACAGAATTCAACAAGGTAATGTGACTTGCAAAAGAGTCAGTTATAAGAAAATATCAGAACATTTTGGAATGTCCACACTTACTGAGTGTTACTACATGTAACTACATTCTCCCCATCCAAATTCACTTGGCACTTTTGGCTTGTTGAGTGTTACTTCTACATATTTTCAAAATCTACGCCAAATTTACTATAAGTTGCAATTTTTCTTAGATCAAAGTTTTTAAAAAAATATACAAAGATGATGGTCAATATATATTTAATTTGATTCTCGCCTTCTCGGGTAAATCAAAAATTGAGAAATATATTGGCATTGTGTATTAAGTAAAATTGGCTAGACCAAAGAGACAAAACGCGAATGGAAATATTAGCTTACATCACTAACGACATTACCACCTAGTTGACATCCATGTTTTCGTAAGGAATAGTGGATTGGGTTATGAATTATGACATTTGACCCACTCCAATTAAGTCAAAGTAACCGATAATCCTTTCATTCATTAACTCAATTATTTTTATCCGTCCATTTGACACCCTCTAACAATAAACATTTAATGTCCCACATGTGGGTCCGGATTCCTGAAAAGGTAGACTGTTTATTTCCAATAAAACCAACCACATTCACAAGGTCCCAATCTTTCTTGTAAAATATACATACATATCATAACAACAATTATAATAAACCATAGCGATACCTGGAACGGGTTGCTTGGAGGCAAGAGTAGCAGAGGTAGAAACTGTGCGTTTTCGATTCGATGAGCTGAAATTGAAAAGTGGAGAAAATGGAAGAAACCTCAACGCCATTGAATTTGAATTTTTGCAACTAATTTGGCTAACCATAAATTGTATACTATTATACTTCCATAGCTAAGTTTGTTGATAGTTGAATTTCCACGTTCTAAGTTTCTGCACCACAGATTTATATTGTATCTCACATAACTTATATAAGTTGTGTGAGGCTACTCAAGAGTTTGACAAGTGGAAGGTGGGTCCATCCCTTTTTTTTTAAGAGTATGGCAAAAAATAGTCCCTTAAGTATGCATTAAACAACTTTGGTCGCTTAAGTTTGCCAAAATTTAATATTTTTATTTTCCGAGGTATTTCACAATTTTATTCTTATTAAATTTACGATAATAGTGCAAAAAGAGATTTAAACATAAACATCAAGAAAATCTCATTAAGAATTATAATTAGTTTATGTGAATTCGAAGTAGGTAATATGTCTGGCAAGATTTGTATCCCGTAAATTTATTGAGAATATAACTAAAAAAATTTAAAAAATATAAGATTGGGTTGGTATTCCGATGTGAAGTCAGATCGTACTAAAGACAACGATTTTTTTTGAAAAATGATAGATTTCCAAATTTCATCCTTTAACAAACTAATCATTTAAACGAAAACAAGCATACAATTTAATTAATATTGTACTAAAAAAAAAAAAACTCCTAGGTGCAAATCTCATCGCCACCTGTTTTATTGAAAAAAATTCAAAGGACGATAATTGAACAACTTAGTTCTTAATTTTGCGTACGATCTTCATGTCGCTATTCGGAAATAGAGTTTGAGGGGTTATTGGTGGCAATGAACCTTGAATGGGGCAAAAACTTCTAAGTGTCAAAGGTAAAAGTGCACCAAAAGGGAGAATTTTAGGCCAACAACTATCATGAATTTCTAATACAGCTTTACAGCATTGAGGTCCGATTAATCGAAGTCGAATAGTTAAGAAAGATGTTATAATCTCTTCAACACATCCAGGAACATTGAACACTGATGCTAAGCATTTGGAAATATCCGGAAAAAGACCATTATCAAGCTGACCTCCTAAACCTGGTAAAAGGCCTTCTCCTTGTGAGACGCTTGGAGAAACCTCAATTGATATGCATAAGAAAATAAGTGCATACGCATAGACAGAAGTCATTTTTCTTATCGAATATATAAGTTGGTTATAATTGTATTTTGGAATTTGATGGAAATTTGGAAAGGAAGATGTGCCATATTTATATGGTAAGATATATGGTTACTTTTTCTCCCCTTTAAATTAAATGTCTTTAATATGGGAACTTTATTGTACATTTAAATAGTTGTAATTAATTTTCTTTTAAGTTTTAATGCCTTTAACGAGAGTACCATTAATCTATACGATATTTACTAAGTGACAATATTTGTTATATTTAGTATTTTCGTTCACAAACGGTAAGCATAAGGATTATATTAAACTGAATGTGTTAATTTTTTGTTTAGGTGGTTGTTACGTATTGTTTTATAATATATCGTATTATATATATTGTATTATTTTAATGAATATAATGTCTGGATAGATTGTATTGTTCTCCATCGTTATATAATATCACACATTCATAATACAAGGTAGGGTAAAAGAAAAAATAGAATTATTAAATAATAAGTAAAGACAAAATGAGAAGAAAATATTAAGGTAACGACGGATCACATCAAATTGGTCTTAAAAAAAATGAATTTTTTTATCGTTACCTAACAATGGATTTAAACCATACAATATAGTAAAATTTAAGTAATAAACAAAACAATATACCTAGATAAATATTTTATATTATATTCTCATGTTTCTGTTTCATTCATATTACCAAATAAATATTTTATACAGACAAACATCTTTAATCATTTTGAACAAAATAAAATTCTCGATAATAATTAAAATTATAGACTTCCAATTGTACTACTAAATTTCTAATTGCTGTTACATGATTCATAGAATAAATAAATGCATACTAATAAAAGAAAATATTATTTATTCTTCAATTAGAACAACATAAACATATATTAATAATAACCATAGGTACTTCCAAACTATGTAAAACATAAAAATTCAATCACTAAATTAAACCTTGCATCAATCACAAAATAAGATTAGAGTCTATGTTTTTTTAGACCTTCAATTAATATAACCTTTTGACTAGTCTGATCGGTGTTGGAGGGTAATCTGACGGACTCTCAGCCCTATTAGGGCCACTAGGAACCAAACGGTATGAAGACCCTGACCTTTGTTGAACATCATTCAACTTTCTTGAAATCTCGTGAACGGCTAAAAAAGGTTGAAATATTTTTTCACTTTTTGCTAATAAACTCTCATGTGGTCGAATAGCTTGAACCATTTTTTCATTACTAGGAACAAAGAGAGCAATAAGAATGAAGAAGATTAAGTGAAAGAAATTCATTTTTGATTGTTTTTTTTTTTCGATGAATGGTTCTTAAATAATAATTATTGTACATGTGAACTTAATAAAGTTTATATGGTATATATGGAAAAAATCTTTGAAGATTAACTTACTATAAATTCATAAATTTTATCTACAAATTCATCATGGAGATTTGAAAAGATTTTGCAGTACAAATTTAATTTTTTCCTAATTAATAAATGCAGTATTATGCTCCACATATGTAGATTTAAAAAACAAAAACAAAAACAAATTATGTTAATCTAGTTATAAATTTGGGTTTATTGTTTAATTTCACTTTTAGAAACTCCGAATATTTATCTTCTATCATAAGAATTGCAAGATTCAATGCATGCAATCGAGTGTAAAATATTTTACAGACAATTTAATAGATTTGATTTCTTCATTTCTGTTATTTTCTAGAGTTGAGGATCTGTCATAAAGTCTACCGGACTAAGCATTAGAAAATAAGACCAAAAAGGTGAAAATAATTTTCCCCCTTTTAACATCACCTTACAAATCAAATTCTACCTCCAATGTTATTTTGTTTCCATTTTTATATTATTAAAAATATTATTTAAGGGGGAAATTATTTCCCCCTTAATCCGCTTTTATATGACGCGAATTTGAATTAGTCTAAACCCATTGCGAACTCACGGAATATATATATAAAAGTTGTAACATATTCAGTTCAATATAATTCTTGTGTTCTTTAATTTAGAGGATGTGCTATTATAATAAACATTGATATTAATGGTAAAAAACATTAAAACTTGAAAAGATAATCGATTACAATTTTACTAGCTACTATTAAAATGTATACAATAAAGTCTTCATATTAATGACATTTAAAGAAATTAAAAGGTCCACCATACATTAACGTTACATCCTACAATATATAAATATGAAATCTGCCTTCCAATTTTTCATCAAATTCCAAATCCTCTAAAAATGACTTATGTCTATGCTTATGCACTTATTTTCTTGTGTATATCGATCCAGGTTTCTCCGAGCGTCTCACAATTACTCGGAGGAGGAGGTCTTTTACCAGGTTTAGGTGGTCAGGTCGATAATGGTCTTTTTCCGGATATCTCCACATGCTTAGCATCAGTGTTAAACGTTCCTGGATGCGTTGAAGAGATTATAACATCTTTCCTAACTATTCGACTTCGATTAATTGGTCCTCAATGTTGCAAAGCTGTATTAGACATTCATGATAGTTGTTGGCCTAAGATTTTCCCTTTTGGTTCACTTTTTCCATTAACACTTAGAAGTTTTTGCCCCATTCAAGGTTCATTGCCCCCAACATCCCCTCAACCCCTAGTTCCAAATAATGACGCGAATATTGTACGCGAAATTAAGAACTAGGTTTGTTCATTATCGTCCTTGGAATTCTTTCTGGTCTAATAAATGAGTGGCGATGAAATTTGCACCTAGGAGTTTTTCTATTTTTAGTACAATATTAAACTGTGTGATCGTTTTCGTTTTCTGTTAGATATATATTGCACATGTTGTAACACTTGTTACTACAAGTACTTTATTCAAATAATAATAACTATAGCTACACAATTACTATGTATAATTTTGATTGTTGTGCAAAAAAAAAAATACTTCAATGTATATTTATTTCATTCTAATCAATTTTAAATGAAAACAAATAAGACGTAATTAGTACTCCTATTAGATAAGGAATGATAAGTAACAACCCTTATAATTAGCCTATTCTGATTCATTAGTCTCCTAATCAAAATCTAATTCCTCAAACACACGGTTGTCTCTCCAGGCTATTATATGCGTTTAATAGATTTATCGTTTTCCATAACGACACACATCAAGAATTTAAATGATAAACCAACTCAAAAAATAAAATATGATTATTACGATAAATGTACTCGAAATTAAATAGGTGTTGATAATTTTTTGAATGTTTATGCTACTCTATGTCCTAATAGATTTGGGATAGGAACATATTGTTATTTTAGGATTGGGAGAACCTTTTTCTTATAGGTTTGGGATTATTCGGGATCTATACATGTAGTTGGGATTCTAAATCATTGTACCTTTTTTTTTCTTTCATAGAAAACTTTCTCTGCTTTTGCTTGGAGGATTAGGCCTAGCCGAACATCGTCAACCTTTTTGTTCAGAGGAAGTGACAGTCATGGACCCTCGAAGCTCTAATCTTTTCAAGGGAGATTGCAAAGGAAGAACAATCTCTCATGTCACCATGGTCATGGACCTTTCAAGTGAGATTATGTTGGACATTCTTTCGAGATTACCAATCAAGTCCATTTTTTGTTGTAAGACGGTTTGTTAACTGTGGTATAATCTTTTAACTTCGGACTCATTATTTTCTAACATGTATCACAAAAGACCATCATCTAATTTTCCTTGCCTTTTGCTTCAATTGGTTACCCTGTCCAGTTTCTTGTGGAACTCAAACTAGATGATCCTTACCCCCTAAAGAGCACCACTGCGTTGAGCCCTAAGTTTCATCTCCCTTCACCCGACATGAGATTAATTGGTTCATGTAATGGGTTCGTTTGTTTGTTGAAAGGTTGGATATATGAGTTAGACCATTCGCTTTACATTAGCAATCCTCTTTTGGGTGAGTATTTCAAGGTTAAATTGCCTGAACGGGAAAAAAGAATTTGTGTTGCTTATGCATTCTGCTTTAGTGAAGTCTCTAGGCAGTATAAAGTATTGAGATCAGTAGTTAGTAATTTTGATAGACATCCACAAGTATCAGAATTGGAAGTTTATACTCTTGGAGTTGATGAAAAATGGAGATATGTGGGTGAGGCTCCACAACCTCTATCCATATCATTTAGTAAGGCTAACGTCAATGGTGTTGTTCATTGGATGAATTCGGGAAAAAATGATAGCATTTACTCCTTTAACAGTTGGACAGAAGAGGTGAAGTCCATGTTAGCTCCGCGTGGTCTGAAAACACCATCCTACAAATTGGTGCTAGTAGAGTTGGGTAATTGTCTATGTTTGTGTAATCCTAACGATAGTGAGTATGTTGATATATGGTGGATGAAAGAGTATGGAATAGCTGAATCTTGGACTAAAACTCACATTTTGAAGGATACTATTCAACCAAATACCCGTTGGGATAGATTTATACCAATCTCAACTTGGAAAGATGGAGAAATATTGATGCAAAGGTATAGTGGCACACAAGTAGTTTCTTACAACCCAAAAGAAAAGAACTTTAGGAAGGTTAAAGTGTACCCTGGACATGGAGCGGCTAGCTACATCCCAAGTTTTTACTCACTCAAGACTGTCATTGGAGAAAGTTCTCAAGTCTCATATGTTTATCCAAGATTGACATAGTTTAGATATTTAATTAGTCTTATTTCCTCCTGGATATTATGTTGTTCTTCTATGTTTCTCATGTAATCTAGCTTAAGACCAGTCGACTTTTAATGTTTAATGGATGCTTTTGAGTTCTGGTAGTACAACTCTGCCTCTATAAGCAGAGCATGCCATGTTCATTTTAATGTTTCTAGTCTATTTGCAATGTGAAGTCTCCAAAGTTGCATTCGTTACGTTCAATTTACTCTGCACTTGTTACCAGACTAGCCAACTTAGGTGCAGATTTTGATTTATATAGCTTACTCGAGATTGACACTGTCTAATTCACGGAATTAGTCCAAACCAAATCATATTTGCTAACTCTTGTAAGACTATTTCCCACATCAAGGATGCTGCTGCTGTTGAGGTCACATGCCCTGTATGGTACAATTTTTGGCGAGGCTAATGTCAATGGTGCTCTTCATTCGATGGATCCCAAAGAAAATGACAGAATTTACTCCTTTGATATTGAGACAGAAAAGATCAAGTTCCCACCAGCTCCACTGGGTCTGGAAACTCCATCCTCGTGTTTGAGGCTAGCAGAGTAGGGGAATTGTCTCTGTTTGACTGATCATATCGACAAACAGCATGTGTGGATGAAAGTGTATGGTATTGCAGAATCTTTGACTAAAGACAGCATTTTGGTGGATCTATTCCTCCTGGTATGGATAACTATAATTTTGAACTGTTAATAATTTGGAAAGATGGAAAAATCTTGATTCAAAGTCGCACAAAACTAGCTTCTTACAACCCAAAAAAGAAGAAGCTCAGGGTGGTTAATGTTTACCGTGATGTTACTGCAGTGACTAGATACATCCCAAGCTTTTACTCGCTCAAGACTATCATGGGGGACGACTTTCAACTCAGAAATGTTTATCCAAATAGTGAGATAAACATTTCTGAGTTGAAAGTCATCCCCCATGATAATCTTGAGTGAGTAAAAGCTTGGAATGTATAATAATTGCTGTAGTGACCTCACCGTAAACACTAACCACCCTCAAACTCTTCATTTTTGGGTTGTACAAAGCTAGTTTTGTGCGACTTTGAATTAGGATTTCTCCATCTTTCCACATAGGTATTGGTTCAAAATTAAAGTCAACCATACCACGGGAATAGAATCCACCAAAATTCTATCTTTAGTCCAAGATTCAGAAACCCCGTACTCTTTCATCCACCTGATATTAATATTAGTGGACAATGTGCTGTAATAAACCTAATTACCTCTCAATAAAATTTTATTGTATCACACTTGCTCTTTTTGTTCTCCATTGGAGAAAGTGTTTGTAATCTGAAGTAGTTCCATGTTAATCTCTTCAGGTATTGAATACTTGAACGATTTCAATGCTAAACACATTAATGGACAATAACGTATGGAGTATCTAGAAGTTTTAGAAAATATATGTATTTTCTTTGGTGTGGGAACAAAAACTGCTAGCTATAAATTGGGAATAGATACAATAGAATCTCAAGAGAGATAAAAGAATTATATATTCTGAGTCTCCAAAGTAAAACCTTATATATATAGGTTCACTCCAACGGCTAGTTAGACTTTCATTAATTACTAAATACTAAGTTGGTGTAAGAAATAATATTAGGAAATTTTTTTTAATATTAGCTAACGGCTAGTTAAATTTCAATAATTACTTTCAATTAATGACTCTGTGTGGTTACTTATGGAACTCAAAGTAGCCTCTATAGTCATTTTAGAGGATCACACTATATATAAAAGTTCAGTCAATCCAAGACATAAACCCTATAAACTAACTCCCTTTTTGTTCAAACGAAGTGACAACCATGGATGCCCAAAGCTCTAAGCTTTTCAACGGAGATTGCGAAGGAAGTAGAATCGAGGCTTATGGACCTTCAAATGGGTATTATGGTCAACATTCTTTCACACTTGCCAATCAAGTCCATTTTCCGTTGTAAGATTGTTTGTAAGCTCTGGTTTCATCTTTTAACTTCCGACCCTTTATTTGGTAAAATGTATTACAAAAGATCATCTTATTTTCCCAGCATTTTCCTTTCGATAAATGACTCAGGTGGAACTCAAAGATGATTTTTCTCACCCCCTAAACAGAGCCATTATGTTAAGCCCTAGATTTCACCTCCCTTCCCCCACTTTATATAAACAAAACTTAAGATTAATTAGTTCATGTAATGGGTTCATTTGTTTATTTAATGGCTGGAGGAATACCGTAGAACATTCAGTTTACATTAGCAATCCTCTTTTGGGTGAATATTTTGAGGTTAAATTGCCCGAATGGGAGAAAAGAGTTCAGCATGTTGATTATGCATTCTGCTTTAGTGAAACCTCTGGACAGTATAAAGTATTGAGATCAGTAGTTATTAAGTTTGAGGGACGTCCACATGTATCAGAGTTGGAGGTTTATACTCTTGGAGTTGATGAGAAATGGAGAAATGTGGGCGAGATTCCAGAACCTCTATGCAGATCATTTTGTAAGGCTAACGTCAATGGTGTTGTTCATTGGATGAATTCAGAAAAAAATGACAGCATTTACTCCTTTAACAGTGAAGAGGTGAAGTCCCTATTAGCTCCGCGTGATCTGGAAACTTCATCCTCCTGCTTCACACTAGTAGAGTTGGGGAATTGTCTATGTTAGTGTGATACTGACGATAGTGAGTATGTTGATATATGGTGGATGAAAGAGTATGGAATAGACGAATCTTGGACTAAAGATCGCATTTTGAAGGATACTATTCAACCTGATATCCGTTGTGATAGATTTATACCAATCTCAACTTGGAAAGATGGAGAAATATTGATGCAAAGGGATCGTGGTACACAAGTAGTTTCTTACAACCCAAAAGAAAAGAAGTTTACGAAGGTTAAAGTGTACCTTGGACTTGCAGCAACTAGCTACATCCCAAGTTTTTACTCACTCAAGACTGTCATTGGGGAAAGTTTACAAGTCTCATATGTTTATCCGAAGATTAAGATACTTTAAACATTTAATGTCTTATTTCTTCCTGGCTATTATGTTTTGCTTCTATGTGTAATCTAGCTTAAGACCTATCAACTTTTACTGTTCAATGGATGCTTTTGAGTTATGGTAGTACAATTCTGTCTCTATAAGCAGAGCATATACACCTTGTCTCAGTGAATCATATTCTTAATTGATTAACATACTTTCACTTAACAATAAATCACTTAGCTCCCTTTTTGTTCATTGAGATCAGTAGGAAGAGACAGCCATGGACCTTCCAAATGTGATTATGATGGAAATACTATCAAGATTGACAATCATGCCTATTTTCCGATTTAAGACTGTTTGCGATCTCTAGTATGTATGATACAAGATCATCTCATTTTTCCTGCATTATGGTTTCGGATGGATATTCCAACCCTTTGCTTCTAGAACTCAAAGCAGATTATGATTACTATTCTTGCCCCAGTAACTGAATCATTGAGTTGAGGCCTAATTTGCACCTCCCTCCGGTGGAATCGACAATGTATGTAATTGGTTCACATAACGGGTTCATTTTTTTGCTGAATGGTAATTTAGTACTTTACATTAACAATCCTCTTTTCAGTGAATATTTCAAAATTAAATCGCCCCAATAGTATTGGAGGAAAGTGTTGAGGAATTGTCTGTGTTTGACTGATTATATGTATGAAAGAGTATGGGATTGCTGAATCTTGGACTAAAGCTATGGTTGAAATAATTACAAGGATAGATCATGTCGTATTTAGAAACACACTTGAATCGCATGAGAAACTTAGTTGCAACCCATATTAGTATTTCGAATACCATGTCATCTGCGAAACCATGCGCCATGATTACTTTGTGCATGTCAAAACAAGACAAGGAAAATATTAAATTAATTTCGAAAGAAAATTTCACAACTGATATGTTAATCCTGAAAACAAATAAGACATAATTAGTACTATTAAATAAGGAATAATAATTAATAGCCCTTATAATAAGTTAAGTCTCCTAATCAAAATCTAATTCCTCAAACATACGGTCCTCACTTAATAATAAATTACTTACACTTCTAATAATTCTATTGCTTTATATTGTATCGTATTATATTGTTTTAATAAATAAAATAGGTATTCCTAACAGATTTTGAAAAGGAAAATATTGTGCTTTTAGGATTGTGATCGATTATAGGGATGTACTTGGGGATTTTGAAAGCATTGTGCACTTTAATTTTCTTTGAGAAAACTGTCTCTGTTTTAGCTTGGGGGATTAGGCTTAGTCGAACCTCGATTTGTTCAAAGAAAGTGGAAGTCATTGACCCCGAAAGCTCTATGCTTTTAAAGAGAGATTGCAAAGAAAGAATCTCTCATGTCACCTCGATCATGGACCTTTCGAGGGATATTATGTTGGAAATTCTTTCGAGATTATCAATCAAGTCAATTTTTTGTTGTAAGATGGTTTGTAAATTGTGGTATAATCTTTTAACTTCCGAACCATTGTTTTTTAGCATGTATCACAAAAGATCATCATATAATTTTCCAAGCCTTTTGCTTACTGTTAATGACTCTGTCTATTTTCTTGTGGAACTCAAAGCAGATGATTCTCAACCCCTAAAGAGAAACATTGTGTTGAGTCCTATGTTTCATCTCCCTTCACCCAACTTGCGATTAATTGGTTCATGTAATGGGTTCGTTTGTTTGTTGAATGGTCATGTTGGAACTAATCATTCGGTTTACATTAGCAATCCTCTTTTGGGTGAGTATTACAAGGTTAAAATGCCTGAACAGGAGGAAAGAATCCGTGTTGCTTATGCATTTTGCTTTAGTGAAGCCTCTGGACAGTATAAAGTATTGAGATCAGTACTTAAAATTTTTGAAGGACATCCACAAGTATCAGAATTCGAGGTTTATACTATTGGAGTTGATGAAAAATGGAGATATGTGGGCAAGGCTCCAAAACCTCTATGCAAATCATCATTTAGTAACGCTAACGTCAATGGTATTGTTCATTGGATGAATACGGATAAAAATGACAGGATTTACTCGTTTAACAGTTGGACAGAAAAGGTGAAGACCCTGTTAGCTCCGCGTGGTCTGAAAACTTCATCCCACGACTTGACGCTAGTGGAGTTGGGGAATTGTCTATGTTTGTGTGATACTAACCATAGTCAGTATGTCGATATATGGTGGATGGAAGAGTATGGAATTGCTGAATCTTGGACTAAAGATCGCATTTTGAAGGATACTATTCAACCAAATATTCGTCGTGATAGATTTATACCAATCTCAACTTGGAAAGATGGAGAAATATTGATGCAAAGGGATCGTGCCACACAAGTAGTTTCTTACAACCCAAACAAAAAGAAGTTTACGAAGGTTAAAGTGTACCTTGGATTTGCAGCGTCTAGGTACATCCCAAGTTTTTACTCACTCAAAACTGTCATGGGGGAAAGTTTACAAGTCTCATACACTCATCCGAAGATTGACTTAGTTTAGATATTTAATTTATCTTATTTCGTCCTGGATATTATATTTTGCTTCGATGTTTCTCATGTAATCTAGCTTAAGACCTTTCAACTTTTAATGTTTTATGGATGCTTTTAATTTATGTCTGCATTCCTTTTGTTCAATTCACTATGCACTTGTCTGAATAGAATGAACTAAGGAACAAAACGTTGGCCTTTTGGCTTTGTTTAACCATCTCGTACGCATCTGCAGAAACAACATGTTTGCTTGTCTTCTTCCTAATGAACAAGTAAATGCTTATCTGCACAAAAAAAAAAAAAAAAACAAACATTCAGAAACTTTAGTGAATGATAGATATGGCATTCTACAAAGATCGATTGGATACATCTCGTCATCTAATGAACATATGTGTCCTACGTTGATCGGATTACATCTTGACCATTCAACAAACAAATGAACCAATTATTTCCACTTTTGGTTTTTTACCAAAATTATTAATACTCGATTCTAACGGAGGGAGGTAAAACTTAGGCGTCAACACAATCTGTCTGTTTAGCGGGGACGAAAAATAATCATAAATATTCTTTTTTTTTTCTGTTCAAACACATGTCATCTCTCCAGTTTGTAAACTGTGGTATAATCTTTTTTCCCTGCCTTTTGCTTTCGATTGGTTACTCTGTCCAGTTTCTTGTGGAACTCAAACCAGATGATCCTTACCCCCTAAAAAGCACCACTGTGTTAAGCCCTAAGTTTCATCTCCCTTCACCCGACGTGAGATTAATTGGTTCATGTAATGGGTTCGTTCGTTTGTTTGTTGAATGGTCATGGTGGAACTAATCATTCGGTTTACATTAGCAATCCTCTTTTGGGTGAGTATTTCAAGGTTAAATTGCCTGAACGGGAGAAAATAATTTGTGTTGCTTATGCATTCTGCTTTAGTGAAGTCTCTAGGCAGTATAAAGTATTGAGATCAGTAGTTAGTAATTTTGATAGACATCTACAAGTATCAGAATTGGGGGTTTATACTGTTGGAGTTGATGAAAAATGGAGATATGTGGGCGAGGCTCCAGAACCTCTATGTGTATCATTTAGTAACGCTAACGTCAATGGTGTTGTTCATTGGATGAATTCGGAAAAAAATGACAGCATTTACTCTTTTAACAGTTGGACAGAAGAAGTGAAGTCCCTATTATATAGCTCCGCGTGGTCTGGAAACTTCATCCTCCTGCTTGATGCTAGTAGAGTTGGGAAATCGTCTATGTTTGTGTGATACTAACGATAGTGAGTGTGTTGATATATGGTGGATGAAAGAGTACGGAATAGCTGAATCTTGGATGAAAGATCGCATATTGAAGGATACTATTCAACCTGATATCAGTTGTGATAGATTTATACCAATCTCAACTTGGAAAGATGGAGAAATATTGATGCAAAGGGATCGTGGCACACAAGTGTTTCTTACAACCCAAAAGAAAAGAAGTTTACGAAGGTTAAAGTGTACCTTGGACTTGCAGCAACTAGCTACATCCCAAGTTTTTACTCACTCAAGACTGTCATTGGAGAAAGTTCTCAAGTCTCATACACTTGTCCGAAGATTGACATAGTTTAGATATTTAATTAGTCTTATTTCCTCCTGGATATTATGTTTTTCTCTATGTTTCTCGTGTAATTCAGCTATAGACCTGTCAAGTTTTAATGTGTAATAAATGTTTTTGAGTTATGGTAGTACAACTCTGCCTCTATAAGCAGAGCATACCTCGTCCCATTTTAACGTTTCTAGTCTATTTGCAATGTGAAGTCTGTAAAGCTATATTCGTTTTGTTTCAGTTCATTCTGCACTTGTATGAATAGAACGAACTAAGGAACAAAATGAGAACAGAGAAAACATGGACTAGCTAAAGAGAAAAAAGGTAAATATTACCTCCAATAGTATAATTCAGGAAGACATAAGAGAAAAAAAAGTTAAATATTACCTCCAACATTATAATTCAGGAAGACATAAAGAGAACCAAAAAAGTAAATATTACCCCCAACAGTATAACTCAAGAAGACATAAAGAGAAAAAAGGTAAATATTACCTCCAACAGTATAATTCAGGAAGACATAAAGAAAACAAAAAAAGTAAATATTACCCCCAACAGTATAACTCAAGAAGACATAAAGAGAAAAAAGGTAAATATTACCTCCAACAGTATAATTTAGGAAGACATAAAGAGAAAAAAAAAAGGTAAATATTACCTCCAACATATAATTCTGGAAGACATAAAGAGAAAAAAGTAAATATTACCCCCAACAGTATAACTCAGGAAGACATAAAGAGAAAAAAGGTAAATATTACCTCCAACCATATAATTCAGGAAGATATAAAGAGAAAAAAGGTTCAATTATGGGAACATTTTTATTTAAAATTTGGAGCGCACTATATATATGAAAGTCCAGCCCACCCAAACTCTCAAAATTTGGGAAATTTTTCTTTTTGTTCAAAGTGAGTGACAACCATGGACGTCAAAATCTCTAAGGGTAAAGAAAAAAGAATCTCTCAAGTCACTAGGATGAGGATTACGGATCTTCCGTTGGTGATTATGATTGATATTCTTTCACGATTGCCAATCAAGTCCATTTTTCGATGTAAATGTGTTTGTAAAGTTTGGTATAATATTTTATATCCCGACCCTTTATTTGTTTTAATGTATGAAAAAAAGATCCCTTAAATTCCCATGCATTTTTCTTTCGGATGGTATAGGCAAACATTCGCTTCTAGAACTCAAAGAAGGTTATCATTATTATTATGGCCGCTCTAAAAGACCCATTCTGTTGATCCCTAAGTTTCACCACCCTCCAGGGAGAGTGTCTTTAGTTGGTTCGTGTGATGGATTAATTTGTTTGCTGAATGATTCAATGTATATTGAGAAACATTCAGTTTACATTAGTAATCCTCTTTTGAGTAAGTATTTCGAAGTTAAATTGCTTGAAAGGGAGATAAGTGTTAATCCAGTTACTTATGGATTTTGCTTTAGCGAAGTCTCTAGAGAGTATAAAGTATTGAGATTAGTAGTTAGAGAGCATATTCACGTACCAGAATTGAAGATTTATACTCTTGGAGTTGGTGAAAAATGGAGGAATGTGGGTGAAATTCTGTGTCCTACAAGGTATAAATTTGGCCAGGTTATTGTTAATGGTGCTCTTCATTGGATGTATCACGAAGAAAATGATAGAATTTACTCCTTTGATATTGAGAAAGAAAAGATCAAGTCTCTACCAGCTCCGCCTGGTCTGGGAACTCCTCCATGGATCTTGAAGCTAGCAGAGGTGGGAAATTGTTTGTGTTTGACTGATGATAAAAGCAGATGGTCCGCTAATATTGATATCTGGTGGATGAAAGAGTATGGGGTTGCTGAATCTTGGACTAAAGATACCATTATGGTGAATTCTCTTCTGCGGGCTTTTAATAGGTTTAATTTAAACCCAATATTAATTTGGAAAGATGGAGAAATCTTGATTCAGAGTTTCAGATGCCTAGCTTCATACAGACCCGAGTCGAAGAGGTTCATTCGGGTTAAAGTTTACAGTGATGTCAGTGCAGCGACTGGATACATCCCAAGTTTTTACTCACTCAAGACTATCATGGGGGACAACTTTCAAGTCACAAATGTTTATTCTTTGACTAAAATACTATAGAGTATTTGTTTTATCTTATTTCCTCCTCAATATATATATATGATGTTTTGCTTTAGTACTTCTGATATTAACTTTTACAATTTTGTGGATGCTTTTGAATTCTAGTGTATATTTTAATGTCCATTTTAATGTTAAGTTGTTTGCATTGCAAAGTCAACAAAGTTGCATTTCTTTTATTCATTTTATATATCACACATCAACAATTTGAATGATAAACCTACAACAAAAGTAGGATACAAGGTAATACTTCTATAAAACGGTAGGGTAAAAAATAAAATAAGATTGTTAAATAATAAGTAAAGAAAAAATGAAAAAAAAAAAAGTAAAGACAAAATGAGAAGAAGAATATTAAAGTACCGATGTAATCACACCAAATTGGTCGTTAACATAAAATGAGATATTTCATCATTACCTAATGATGAATTCAAACATAAGGTACGGTTAATTTGAGTAACGATCAAAACAAAAATGATATTTAAACTAAATCCATGCAATACACTCTACTCTTTTAGGAAAAGTTGCTTCTTTTTTCCCAGACATTTCCGCAACTCCTTATCACTATTTCCCTTTCTATAAAATATAGTATCAATCTCCTTACTTTATAAGGTAAGAGAAAGTATCTCAAAAATTTCTATAGTAAAATATTAATGACATCCGATTCAAATGGCCAAATAAGGTAAATGTTCCAAGAAGTCACTTATTTTTGTTTTGACTTTGAGAAGTCATCCAAAAGGATAATAATGGAAAGTAGCATTTAATTTTTGTCCTTAAATATTTTTGTGGAAGTCATCCAACTGTATCTAGTCAACATCTATAGTCATTTTGGCTTGAAATAAAATTTTCGAAATCTTGGAGCCCAGTATATATATATATATATATATATATATATATATATATATATATATATATATATATATATATATATGAAAGTCCAACAAACCAAAACCCTTAAAACTAGGAAACCATTTTGTTCAAAGGAAGTGATAGTCATGGACATCAAAAGCTCATCTTGCAAAAGAAGAAGAATCTCTCATGTCACGAAAATGAGGATTATGGATCTTCCATTGGTGATTTTGATCGAAATTCTTTCAAGATTGTCAATTAAGCCCCTTTTTTGATGTAAGACTGTGTGTAAACTTTGGTACAAACTTTTATCTTATGACCCTTTATTTGTTAGCATGTATCAAACAAGATCCCTTAAATTCCCTTGCATTTATCTTATCGATGGTGTGGGCAAGCCTTCGCTTCTAAAACTCAAAGCAGAGTATAATTATTATGTTCACCATTGTAACAGACCCATTCAGTTGACCATTAAGTTTCACTACCCTCTAGGGAGAATGTTTTTAGTTGGTTTGTGTAATGGACTCACTTGCTTCGTGAATGGTCCAACGCATATTGAGAAGCATTCTGTTTATATTAGTAATCCTCTTTTGGGTGAGTATTTCGAACTCAAATTGCCCCAATGGGAGACAAGTGTTTGTTGTGTTACTAATGGATTTTGCTTTAGCAAAGCGTCTGGAAAGTATAAGGTATTGAGATTAGTAGTTAGAGAGATTACTAACTTATCAGAATTTGAGGCTTATACTCTTGGAGTTGGTGAGAAATGGAGGAATGTGGGTAAAATTCCGTGTCCTGTATGGCATAATTTTGGCAATGTTGATATCAATGGTGCTCTTCATTGGATGGATAGCGAAAAAAATGACATCATTTACTCCTTCGATATTGAGACAGAAAATGTCAAGTCCTTGCCAGCTCCACAGGGACTGGTAAATCCACCCTGGAACTTAAAGCTAGTAGAGTTGGGAAATTATTTATGTTTGACTAATTATTACAACTTGTCCACTAATATTGATATCTAGTGGATGAAAGAGTATGGGGTTTCTGAATCTTGGACTAAAGATATCATTTTGGTGGATTCTATTCTGCGTGGTATGGTTGACTTTAATTTTGAACCGATTATGTGGAAAGATGGAGAAATCTTAATTCAAAGTGGCAGAAAGCTAGCTTCGTACAACCCAAAAATAAAGAGTTTCAGGATGATTTATGTTTACGGTAATGTCATTGCAGCAACTACATACATTCCAAGCTTTTACTCGCTCAAGACTATCATGGGGGACGACTTTCAAGTCTCAAATGTTTATCCGAAGACTCAGATAGTTTAGAGTAGTTGTTTTATCTTATTTACTTTGGATATGATGTTTTGCTTTTGTGCTTTTGATATAAACTTTTACTATTTTATGGATGCTTTTGAATTCTCGATAAAGAAATCTTAATAAGCTAATTACTATTTTGTATTATGAATATTTGATGAAATTGATGGTTTTTCAAATGAGATGGTGTAAGTTTTTCTTGTATGTTGTTAATAATAAGATAACCAGTATATATACGTCCCGCGCGATGTGCTAAAAATATTTAAACCACTAATCATTAGAAATTGTGAGTGTGTTTGCATTGGCAAATGAACCATTTATTGAACCTGAGCTCCATTAAAAAAAATAGACTATTCCATTTTGTTATAATTGGGAATAACAACTCTTAATTGATTTTTGCGTTTATAATTTATACATCGTCAATGTATAGAACTTAAACTATTTTTCCTTTTATTTTCTAGTGAACGAACACAATGACGACATTTACTTTATAAAGGTTATAGGGAAATGTATACATCATCACTTGAAGAATCAATCTTTAAATACGAAGAGGATTATAACAAACGAAATGATTCCAAAAAAATCTCAAATCAAAATAGTAGTTTAGACTATTTGTTTTATCTTTTTTCCTCCGGGATATGATGTTTTGCTTATGTGCTTCCAATATAAACTTTTACTATTTTGTGGATCCTATTCTATTCTTGCCTTGGTTTTGAAGTATTTACATGCCTTAAATTTATGTAACTCCTTGTTTTTATGATTAAATTAACAACATAACTCTTTTGATCTTGTTTAATAGAGTTCATTGAACCTCTCTAATTAATACAAATTAGCTTATTGTATAAAAGAAATAATCTTTATGGATACTTCCTATCTAATTAATTAATTGAAGTTCTCGCGAAATATAAAAATATTAGGTCATTTCTTCATGTGTGTCCAAATCTTAATTATTGGATAGAGTTACACATATTTGTTTGGTTGGACGTAGCACGTACCTCACGAAATTAGTCGATGTATTACACGCAAGCTAGAACGAACACCACAGTTTTATAAAGGAGAGTATATAGGATACATTTTTTACTCACCAACTAAACACTGGAGAAAGGTTTTCCTAGAAAATATAAGGACACATATTGTTTCTTCACATCCGGATTTATTACCTAATGATGAATTTAAACATATGGTACAAAAAATTTAAGTAACAATCAAAATAGACATGATATTTAAACTAAATTCCATACAATAGACTCTGTTCTTTTAGGATAAGTCATTTTTTTCCGAAGACCTTTCTGCAACTAATCCTTATCGATCACTATTTCACTTTCTTTAAAACATAGTATCAATCTTCTTACTTTATAAGGTAAGAGAAGGTATCTCAAATCTTTCTTAAATCATTAACTTCATCTAAAAAGGTAAAATATTGTTGACATCTGATTCAAATGGCTAAATAAGGTAAATGTTCAAAGAAGTCACTTATTATTATTATTTTTTTACTTTGAAAAGTCATCCAAAAGAATAATAATGGAAAGTAGCATTTAATTTTTTTTCCTTAAATATTTTTCTAGAAGTCATCCAATTGTATCTAGTCAACGTCTACCATCATTTTGGCTTGAAATAAAATTTTTGAAATCTTTGAGCTCACTATATATATATATATATATATATGAAAGTTCAACCGACCAAACCCCTCAAAACTAGCAAACCATTTTGTTCAAAGGAAGTGACAACTATGGACGTCAAAAGCTCATCTTGTAAAAGAAGAAGAATCTCCCATGTCACGAAGATGAGGATTATAGATCTTCCATGGGTGATTTTGATCGAAATTCTTTCAAGATTGTCAATTAAGCCAATTTTCCGATGTAAGACTATGTGTAAACTTTGGTACAATCTTTTATCTTACGACCCTTTTATTTGTTAGCATTTATCAAACAAGATCCCTTAAATTCCCCTGCATTTATCTTTTGGATGGTGCAGGCAATCGTTCGCTTCTAGAAGTCAAAGAAGAGTATAATTATTATGCTCGCCATTGTAACAGACCCATTCAATTGACCCCTAAGTTACACTACCCTCCAGGGAGAGTGTTTTGGTTGGTTTGTGTAATGGATTCACTTGTTTCGTGAATGATCTGACGAATATTGAGAAACATTTTGTTTATATTAGTAATCCTCTTTGAATATTTCGAAGTTAAATTGCCTGAATGGGAGATAAGTGTTTGTCGTGTTACTTGTGGATTTTGCTTTAGCAAAGCGTCTGGAAAGTATAAGATATTGAGATTTTTAGTTAGAAAGCTTACTAAAGTATCATAATTGGAGGTTTATACTCTTGGAGTTGGTGAGAAATGGAGAAATCTGGATGAAATTTTGTGTCCTGTATGGTATAAGTTTGACAAGGTTAATATCAATGGTGCTCTTCATTGGATGGATAGCAAAAAAAATGACATCATTTACTCTTTCGATATTGAGACAGAAAAGGTCAAGTCCCTTCCAGCTCCACCGGGACTGATAAATCCACCCTGGAACTTGAAGCTAGTAGAGTTGGGAAATTATTTATGTTTGACTGATTATTACAACACATTATCCACTAATATTGATATCTGGTTGATGAAAGAGTATGGGGTTTCTGAATCTTGAACTAAAGAAATCATTTTGGTGGATTATGTTCCCCGTGGTATGGTTCACTTTGATTTTGAACCAATAATTATGTGGAAAGATGGAGAAATCTTAATTCAATGTGGCAGAAAGCTAGTTTCGTACAACCCAAAAAATGAAGAGTTTCAGGGTGGTTTATGTTTTCAGTAAGGTCATTAGAGCGATTACATACACTCCAACTTTTACTCACTCAAGACTATCATGGGGGAAGACTTTCAAGTCACAAATGTTTATCCGAAGACTCAGATAGTTTAGAGTAGTTGTTTTATCTTATTTCCTCCGGGATATGGTGTTTTGCTTTTGTGCTTCTGATATAAAACTTTTACTATTTTTTGGATGCTTTTTAATTCTAGATAGAGAAATCTTAAAAGCTAATTACTATTTTGTATTATGAATATTTGATGAAATGGATGGTTTTTGGAATCCTATGGCTTAAGTTTTTCTTCTATGTTGTTTATTGTTAATATTAAGATAACTAGTATACCTACGCATGCAATGCACGAATAATATTTAAAACATTAATCATTTCAAATTGTGAGTGTGTTTGCACTGGCAAATGAACCATTTATTGAACCTGAGCTCCATTAAAAAATTAGACTTTTCCATTTTCTTTATAATTGGTAATAACAACTCTTAATTGATTTTTGTGTTAATAATTTATACATCATCAATGTATAGAACTTAAATTATTTTTCCTTTTATTTTCTAGTGAACCAACACAACTACGATATTTACGATATAAAGGTTATGGGGAAATTTATATATCATCAGTCAAAGAATCAATCTTTAAATACAAAGAGGATTATAACAAGCGAAATGAAATCCAAAAAATTCTCAAATCAAACATAGATGTTAATTATGTCCAACTTTATATAAAGATATTTCACTAGCTTTTCATTTTAGACTTCATTAAATATATACCAAGTTACTCTCTTGCCTTAATATAGTCCATGGCAATCAGATTTTGTTATGTCCAACTTTATATAAAGACTAGTTTCTGAGCACGCGCTTTGCGCGTGTAACCCCTATGAGTATATTAGATTTTTAAAAAATAAACATTACTCCCTCCATCCCATTTTATGTGGCACCATTTCCTTTTTTGTCAGTCCCAAAAAGAATGTCACATTTCCTTATATGGTAAGTATATAAAGGTACAATTCCTCTTTTGCTCTTGTTGGTCCCACTTAATCTTAAAGATAGTACTCCAATACATTTATGAGGAGAGAGAAAAGTGAGTCTACTTTTTAATATGACTATTTTTTGAAGGGGCAATTTGATAAACATTTCAAAGTCTTCATTTATTTCTTAAACTCCATGCCCGATCAAATGTTGCCACATAAAATGGGATGGAGGGAGTATAAATAACGTGATTTGAGTTCTTTTTAAGTAAATGTATCTAATTGAGGTTTCTTACGTTGTCTCACTATTAACTGTGATACTCCAATTTCATGACCTCCAAGTGAATGCACCGAGATAATCATATGAGAAGTTAATAAAATAAATTCTATTTATAAGTCAAAAAATGAGTTTGTAAAGCAAAAGGAAAAAGATAACAGCTAACCAAATTAAATTTCTTGATTCCTTTTTGTTGGTAGAATAGTGTTAGAAGATCAAAAGTTTGCATGAGATTAATCTTATGCAAACGGTAGTGCAATATTAATGTTTCATCAATTAAAAGCTTGATAGGAGATTATTTACTTTTTGTATAATTATAATGGATGTGTACAAGATATTATATTAAATTTTTATCTACGAGCACTTTAAACTAATTATTTAATTATAAATATTAAAAATTAAGGTGTAAAAAGTCTTATAATTTATAGTTTGAAAATCAGAATATTTATAAACATACTACTAGTTCTTGTAGAGTTTAATTGTCTCTTCATACATGATTTATCCACCATTAACCTAATGCTATATGTTTCACATTCTTCTTCTTTTTTTTTTCAACAAAAAAAAATGAGTAAACATTCTATCAAATTCATCTTGTGAAAGTTAATATTCATGTAAAATTAAAAGTACAAAAAACAAAAAATAAGAAGAAAGTAACACATGAGCAAGACAATTAGGTTTGCTTTGCTCTATAATGTAAACTGAAATAAAAATGAACGTAACAAATAGTCTATATTTGAGCATATAAAAAAAATCTAAAATTAAAGCAAGTTGCTAACAATTCAACTATATAAAGAGAGATATAAAAGTCTCATTATAATTCTAATTACTACAAACAAGAATAAAACTAATACATCAAGCTCTGATGCTTCAATAACTGAATTCTTGTCTATTCCCATGATGGTATAAGGGAGATCTCACAACTTTCACAACAAATTGTGTCATTATTTCGCCGGTTTGGAGCTCCAACACACAAAAATGGTAGGAGTAGTAAATAAAAGTCTTCCTTGAAAAGGTTAAATTTATAGAACAAGAATTGCAGTAATATGAAAAGTTACATAGAAATTTGAAAGGTCAAATGCTATTAAAATAAATATAAAAAAGATAAAGCATGAAAATTAACTTTAAGAGATACATGTATCTACTTTAATTTCTTATCTTTAAGGAATAATTACTCATTTGTATTATTATTTTTGTGTGAGAAATTTAAAAGGTCAAAATTAAGAAATGAGAATAAGAAGATTAAATATATGAAAATTATAAAAGTTAGCTCTTAAGTAAAAATGCATGTGTAAAAAAATTGATGTAATTAATTATTTTCTGAAAAAAAAAAAAAAAAAAAAAAAGAAGACATGCATTTTAGAAAAGGTAACAAAACAATTATCAGCCAGTTTTGTACGTTGTCATAAATGAATAATTTAGATTTTATTAAAAAAAATAACTTATTTCATGTTTTAATGCTGAACAATTTAGATTTTAGATTTTATTAGGAAAAACTTACTTCTTGTTTTAATGGTATTATTGTAGTAACTCAACTTTGTAGGGTTATTTTGGTATTTCAACTTTTAACCTTTTTAGTTCCCACTTTAAGTGACATATGATTTTAACTTTTTTTGTTCCCACTTTTAGTGATATATATGGTATATGCTATATGATGAAATGATGATATTTCACTCGTGTTTCATTTTAGACTTCGTAAATATATACCAAGTTACTCCCTTGCTTTTATATAGTCCATGGCAATCGGATTCTGTGAATCTTCTCACGAAATCTTGAAGCTCACTATATATATGAACGTCCACCTAACCAAAACCATCAAAACTAGAAAACTTTTTTGTTCAAAGGAAATGACAGTCATGGACATCATAAGCTCATTTTGTGAAGGAAAAAGAATCTCTCATGCCACGGGGATTATGGATCTTCCATGGGTGATTATGGTCGATATTCTTTCAAGATTGTCAATGAACCCAGTTTTTCTATGTAAGACTGTTTGTCAATTAACAAATACTCTAAAGTACTATTTCAATCTTTGGATAAACTTTGAATCAAGATCTTTTATATATATATATATATATATATATATATATATATATATATATATATATATACACACATATATTATGCTTTGCTTATGTGCTTCCGATATAAACTTTTACTATTTTGTGGATCGTATTCTATTCTTGCCTTGATATTGAAGTATTTACTGCTTTTAATTTATGTAGCTACTTGTTTTTATGACTAAATTAACAACTTAACTCTTTTGATCTTGCTTAATATGAGAGAACTTGAATTCATTGCACCTCTCTAATTAATACAAATTAGCTTATTGTATAAAAGAAATAAGAGCTTTATGGATAATTCCTATATCATTAATAAATTGAAATTCTTGAGAAATATAAAATATTAGGTCATTTTTTTCCATGTGTCCAAATCTTAATTATTGGATAGAGTTACGATATTTTTATAGGTGAGACGTAGCAGGTACCCCATGTCCCATGAAATTAGTCGATGTATTACACACAAGTTGGAATGAACACCACAGTTATAATAAAAAGGAGAGCCTACCTGATACATTTTTTACTCACCAACTAAACACCGTAGAGAAGTTTACCAAGAAAATATAAGGACACATTGTTTCTTCACATCCAACTTTATTGTATACAATCAACAATTGTGACATTCTTTTTTTTTTCCTTCCTAAAAGCTCCCACATTTTTATCCTCCTCATGACTCGAACTCATTATCTTAATTTTAGAGTTGGCAGGTGCAAGGCTTACCAGCTGAGGAACCCTCTCTTAGTCGTCTGAATGAGATTTAAGAAGAAGATAAAATAATAGAAGGATCCCAAATGGGCCTTTTAACTTTGTTTTGGGCCACAACATTACAGGCCCAAATTTTAATTTTATTTTTTCTGCTCATAATTTATAGTATCAAATAAAAAACAGATTTTTTATATTTGTGACTGATATTTTCAGGTAATATCTTTTCTTATCCCTCTATACAGTAGCCTTTAGCAAAAAAAAAAAAAAAACGCAAAAAAAAAAATGAGTTGCTGTTTGAATCATTTACCTGCAATTACTTTGAAAAATGGTTCAGTAAACAGAATTTCTAAAAGGGTTTCTTGTTCTATGTTGAACACAAGAGCTATGGCTAAAGAATTGTACTTTAATCACGATGGTTCTACAACAAAGAAGCTTTTGGTCATAATGGGTTTCTTTTTTCTTTATTTTCTTGAATTTTTTCTAATCTTTTTAATTTAAAGATTTTGACTTGGGTGAAATTTTGTCCAGGCAGGTGTGGATTTGGTGGCAGAGCTGGTTGGTGTAACTTTGGGTCCAAAAGGAAGAAATGTAGTTCTTGGAAATAAGTATGGTCCTCCAAAGATTGTTAATGATGGTGAAACTGTTCTTAAAGAGGTAAGGTACATTACAAGCATTGTTTATGAGTATGCACGTGTAGATACCTCAACTCGTCCCCATTGTGTCTGTTGAACGCTTCAACTTACCAAATGATTGTCTAGACACCTCCAAAATTTATGTTCCACGTCAGCATCATGTGTCCACGAGACATAGTGGGGATGAGGGTGAGTTGTATTGTTTAGTTGTTAGTTGAGACAGGTGTCTATATGTGCACTCTCAAAATTGGAGTGCTTACTTGTCTGGTGAGGCCAAGTATGAGTGTCAATTTATGTTGGGAATTCATGTAACTTAGGAATGTGTAAATGAATAGCTATTCCAATGTTATCAAGTTATAGAAAAGTAAAAACACTAGTTGATTTCGTTGGACTAGTGGTGCTTCATGTTCTTACATATGCAACTGAATACACGTTTTCACAACAGATTCAGCTGGACGATCCTCTGGAATATGTCGGAGTAAAGTTGGTTAGAGAAGCCGGTGCCAAGACTAATAATCTTGCTGGCGATGGTTGCACAACATCTATAGTGCTTGCTCGAGGTCTGATTGCTGAAGGTGTCAAGGTTTGAGTAGAATGGAATAACATAATCTGCTTTCACATTTCAGTTATATCTGGTGATTACTTGGTATCTTTCTCTAGGTTACTGCAATGGGTGCAAATGTTGTCCAAGTGTCTCGTGGAATTGAGAAAACTGCTAAAGCCCTCATTTCTGAGCTCAAGTTGATGTCCAGAGAGGTATAAGGACAAATTATACTTTCCCCTTTTAAATTTCTTTCCCTTTGTAAATAAGACGGAGAGACATAAGCGTTTGGTCAAGAATATGCTTAAAACAGCTTTCTTTTGGGGTTGAGTTAGGCCAAGGTACCATGTCGTTACATTATCCAAGATGTATGAGGTTGTGTTATTTTCAACAAGTCTTTTGACATTCATCAAACTTGCAGGTTGAGGATCACGAGTTGGAAGATGTTGCGGCTGTTAGTGCTGGCAATGATTATGTCATCGGTAACATGATTTCGGAAGCTCTTAGGCAGGTTGGAAGAGAAGGAGTTGTCACAATTGAGAAAGGGAACTCTACTAAAACCAATCTAGAAGTTGTCGAAGGAATGCAGTTTGATCGTGGCTATTTGTCACCTTATTTTGTAACTGATCGACGAAAGAGGATTGCGGAGCTTCACGATTGTAAGGTAGAGACTTCTTATGTTAAGCACTAGTGCCTGTTGTATATCAGGTGTTTATAGTGCATAAATTTTTTTATGTTGCAGTTGCTTTTGGTTGATAAAAAAATTTCAAACCCGAAGGAGTTGGTAAAAATTTTGGACAATGCAGTAAAGGAGAAATACCCGGTTTTGATAATCGCAGAGGGCATTGAACAAGATGCTCTGGCTCCCGTGATTAGGAACAAACTCAGGGGTGTCCTAAAGGTAGCTGCAATAAAAGCTCCATCTTTCGGGGAGCGCAAGAGTCATTGCTTAGATGACATCGCTATCTTGACTGGAGGTAGTGACATATGCAAAGCAGAAATTGTTAGTATCTTATATCTACCACCTCATTTCGTAGTCTCTCCAGAACCATCAATCATTAACGGGGACGTAATAGTTTTTAAAGAGATGTTATGGCTCAAAGTTTCAGTCTCCTTCATGGTTGAACCAACAGAACTTTATGAATCCTGTCAATATTATTCTTCTCTAAATTTCTACTACAACTCTATGGTATTTTAGAACTTTCAGTGGGCAGTAGACGCAAAAGATTGACAGTTTTTTGCATAAACTGGACTATCCACATACTTAACTCATCATGTCTCTGCAGGAACTGTGATCAGAGATGACATGGGGTTGACTCTCGAAAATGCCCACAAGGACTTGTTGGGCAGTGCTTCAAAGGTGGTGATTACGAAAGACTCTACACTGATAGTTACTGATGGAAATACTCGAACAGCTGTTTCAAAGAGAGTTTCTCAGATACAAAATCTTGTTGAGGTGTGTCATTATGGTTACATCTGATAGATTCACGAGTCTTATGGACTGACTTAGAAGTAGTGTTAGAGCTGAGACATACATAAATATCTCATCAGTTTGAAAATATACATCTCGTTATGCAGAAAGCCTGAGCACGTTGTATCCTAGAGAGCACCACTTACTCCAAACAGTAAAGTAAACTAGATTATGGTGAATTCCTCAACAGATATTACACCCGTCTTAAATAAACTGATTTCATCCAAATTCACCTTCACAAATACAAATGATTTTCTTTTTTTTCTTCTCTTTTCTGGTGAGTGGTTTTCTAGAAACCAGTCACCATATAAAACTTGCAGAACAGATCTTTAGTTGATTGTTTTTGCAGAACACAGAAGAAAAATTCCAAAAGAAAATCTTGAACGAAAGAATTGCAAGATTATCCGGTGGTATTGCCATCATTCAGGTAACAAAAGATCTATCCATCCCGGCATCTTACCAATTTATATTATGAAATGTTTTTGATACCCACAGTATATTTGATTGTATAAGTTGTAGGTGGGAGCACAAACACAGGTTGAGTTGAAAGACAAACAACTAAGGATTGAGGATGCCCTCAATGCAGCACGGGTAATTTACCCCTTCTCCCACCACTTAAAAGCCATGGCTGATTATACGTGATCTATTATGATTATATTTTTCTGTTTGTGTTTGAAGTATCAGACACAAGCATAGCCACTTGTCATCCGATTACTTCATATAATAACTTTTAATATCTTAAAACAGCAATCAGCACTAAAAAAAAGTAAAATAAAGTTCTGTTCTAGAACCTGATAATGTTTAAATTCTGAATTTGCCTCTGTAAACACTCTCATCTTTCAAAAATACCCTTGAAGAAAGGTGAAGTCAGAATCAGGCTGTTATGTTGGTCGATGCGAGACACCAAAGCATCCTCAACTCCTTTGTGACAATTAGTACGAATTTAGCATACATTTTGTGTTATTAGAAATTTTTCAACTGCACATCTATAATTCAAGTTGAAGGCAATGGGTGCGCCAATCTCACTGCCACGTTGTGCATCTGATCCTGACTACACGTGAACTATTTTGACGTGACTTTTGCTTAAAGCACTTAAGATAAGACAGGATATTGCATAAAGTATCATTCCTAGGATTTATTCCACATTGTGCTGTCAATATTTCTTAAAGTGATCTTTCTTTCAAAGCAGTAAATTTTTTAACTTTGCCTGCTCAGGCCGCTACTGAGGAAGGAGTAGTTGTGGGCGGTGGCTGTTGTCTACTGAGACTATCATCAAAGGTGGATGCTATCAAAGAAATGCTAGACAATGAGGATCAGAAGGTTCTAATATAGCTGGTTCTTATTCAGTTTCATTTTCTGAAAGCGACTTTCATTTCATTAAACTATCTGACTTCTCTGTTTCTTGAACTGCTAGCTTTTCATCACGAATATTGGATATTTGTGTTTTCCCCAAATGATGTTCCTTTTTCTTATAAGATTTATGGACTGAATTTCCTCGAATTATTCGCAGATAGGAGCTGATATTTTCAAAAGAGCATTATCCTATCCGGCAAAACAGATAGCAAAGAATGCTGGTGTAAATGGGAACATTGTTGTAGAGAAGGTAGCTTTGAATATTTCGTCATTTTTATGCAGTTTGTTTCAGCCAACTAAGTTATTAAACTCAAAACTGAAATACGTTATCTGGTGGTTAATTTGAATTTTTAACATAATTGCAGATTTTGTCAGTCGATGACATGAAATATGGATATAATGCTGCAAGAGACAGATATGAAGATCTGATGGCTGCCAAAATTTTGGATCCTACAAAGGTAAGATAATCGATATTTTGTCTAATGTGAAGGGAGAGAGTCCTCCACTTTCCCCTTCGCCAGAAAACTATATATATCTCGTAGTATGGTAGGTGAAAGAATCAAACATCATAACTGATACTACAAAACACAACTCTGTTTTCCAACACATAATCCGGGACTCCTCTATTTATCAGTTTTTACTAGATGGTTAACGAGCTCGATTCTGTTAGTACGCTGTAAACTTCTTTGAAATCTTACTAACTAATGTGTGAAACAGGTTGTTAGATGTTGCCTAGAGCATGCAGCGGCAGTTGCCAAGACCTTCCTGATATCAGATGCTGTCGTTATTGACATCCCCGAACCAGTATCTAGACAAATAAGACCACCACCACCAACAATGCCAACTTCAGGTACTCCTCGTCCTACCAACAACTATAATAAGTAAATTGTCTAAAACTCTCTCTCCATGTCTCTGTATGTGGTCTGATGTCGATAATTTAACTCCCAATATCCAATATTTTTATCGCGTAAATGATTTGTAGGTCCAAGGCTCTCTGGTCTATCAGGTCTAAAGGCAACTGGTCTTTAGTTCAGACATGAAGGAGATATAGCTAATTATCTTGCTGGGAGCAAAAGAAGGTACTACTAGCTCATCATAACGATGCGATCTTCTAACAATTTCTTCCATGATTGCTGACGAAAACCTCAACCGAGAAGAAGAAAAAGATTGATCATTTTCACCATCAAGTGACAGATTTGAGTTTCTCATATCTCTAAAAGAACAGATCGGATCATCAGGCTAGGCCTCTCAAGTGACAGATTCAAGTTTCTCATATCTCTAAAAGAACATGTACAAACTTGCTAGTTAAAGAACAATTCGATCCTTCTACAGCCAAATCTCAATTTGTGGAAAGTCTTCGATGGCTTCCTTATGAAAACATCAATTTTTATTTGGATATAGACGGTATCTCTTTGTTCTTCGTGATATTGACCACATTTCTGATCCCTATTTGCACTTTAGTGGGTTGGTCTGGTATGAGAAGTTATGGGAAAGAGTATATTGCAGCATTTCTAATTCGTGAATTTATAATGATCACCGTGGTCTGCATGCTGTCTTCTACTATTCTATGTTCTTCCCGAAAGTGTGCTAATCCCTATGTTGTGCGGAGCTGAGTATCTTCTATTTGCTGGGATAAAGCGTATGTACATGTTAGATGATTTGCTTAAGCTCATCGCATTAAAAGGAAATGCATTTTGAGCAAATGTGTGTGTATGTGTGTGTGTGTATATATATATATATATATATATAATGATCTTCTTATGCCGACAATGTAATTTGACTTGTTATAGCAAGTTGTGTGCCATTTATATTAAGCTATCGACTAATGTTATTAAATAGAATCACTTGCAAATAATTCATACATTGTTAAGAGTGTGAAACTTAAATTATTTTTCGTTTTATTTCTAATGAACGAATACAACTAGCACATTACTCCATTAAAACAAAATATACAATTAATAACATCACTTATAAATCAATAAAATACAAAAAAAATAAAAATAATTATCACCTATTTTTTATTCTTTCTCCTAGAATACACCATTCCTCGGATCCCATCCGGGTCAGCAACAAAACCCAAAGGCCTATAAAACCCGAGAACTCGGGGCTCCGAATAAAGAGCAATATTTGTTATCCCTTTGCGTAACAGCTCGGTGACCAATTTCTCCATCACAGCTTTGCCTAATCCAATCCCTTGGAAATTCGGATCTACCACAACATCCCATATAATCGCATTGAATACGCCGTCGCCGGTGGCTCTGGCGAACGCCACCGGCCGTTTTGTTTTCTCGTATTCGATCCATAGAAGTGAATCGGTGTTCTCTAATGCGATTTGGATTTTCTCCGTGTCGCGTCGGGGAAATCCGACGGCTACGAAGATGGAGTTGAGATGGTCGAGGTTGAGATCGGTGATCGTACGGTGGAGATTGAATCCTTTTGAACGGAGAGATTCATCGGAGATTGAGAGGTTTGTGGTGGTGATCGGAATGGGAATGGGTTGGATTTGAGAGAAAACGGTGAGGTTACGGTGGTGGTTGTGGTGGTGGGCGGTGGGTTTGAGGGTGAAGGGGGTGGAGATGGGGTTAAAGAGAAGCATTGTTCTTCATGGTGGAAGGGAGAAGGAGAGAGAGGGGTATAGAGAGATCAAAGTAATGAGTTTACGTAGATAGGATTTTTGTGTGGTTCTCATGCAACTTAAACGCTTGAAGTGGTACATACTCTTTTATGATGTTGAATTTGAATTTCGAAAATGAAGTACTCTTTCGTTCTTCAAATGAAAATGTTGAATTTGAGTTTCGAGAATGAAATACTCTTTCGTTCTTCAAATGAAGATGTTGAATTTGAGTTTCGAGAATGAAATACTCAAATGAAGATGTTGAATTTGAGTCTTTGAGAATGAAATCATTTTTAAAAAAAAAACATGTATGAATACATATTATTTTCAAGAAGATCTCGATCAAATACTTTCATTCAATATTCAAAATTTATACAGAAGTCAGTTAATTTAATTTTACGCATTGTGAAACTTATTTTTGGGACAATACTTCTAACCAAAAAAATCACATGCCTAAATCTCACACTCAAAATTTCTAATTAATAACGAAGAAATCCCGGTTACTATTCCGCAACCTATATTGGTGTTTGAGTATTTTATCATCAACATATTACCTACCCAACCACTAACATGAAGGTTTGTTACTCAGACAAGAACTTTTTCCAAATTACTCCTATAAGTATTAAAAACTAGATACAGGAACCAATAGTATTTAACAACATTTATTTTATACTTTGTAGAAATTAAAATATGAAAGAATATTCTAGATGAAATGACATATGCTAAATATGATATTCGAGTTAATTAATGTATAAATTTGGGATTCCAAATGAGGAAAAATTGATTGGGTTATTGGAATATTACAGTATTTTATTCTGAACTACAATTTCCATGTTTTCAATTTCTAAAATTTGCAACCTTAACCTATTTAAGAAATGATTAACATGGTGTTTGATATTTACATTGGAGTCTGATTAAATCTAAATTTGTGCCAAAAAGTCCCACGTTGGGGGTAAGGGACTTGAAACCGAGACCTCTTGATTAAGAATACAAAAATACGTACCACTCCATCACAATCCTTGTTGGTGAAGATTACTATTTAGTAAATTAATATTATAAATTAGTCCGTAACCGAGATAATGTAACATCGGACGTTTAACTATAGATAATATTTCATTTTCTACCAAAAAAAAAAAAATGAAACCTTGATCTATTTGATATTATGTGTAAAATTTCTATCAAACAAGTAGTATAAGAATTAAAGAATCATTCCAATCATGCTTATATTATTTTATGACATAAAAGTACAAAATTTTATGATATTATTGTCTCGTGACTAATGACTCAAAAAAATATGAGAGATATTTGAAATTCATATAAAATATTCATGATAATATAAATAGTGATAGATATTTAATATCTAATCTACCGATGAAAAATATTTTTAATAAATTTAAATATAATTTAACTTTAATATAAATATCTAACACACCGTTATAGGTTGACTGCAATTCGTAAAATAGTTTGACACTCAGTCTATTTTCTCGAAATATTCTGTCACTTTTTTTGGTAGGTGAGACACACATTAGTCCTCTTATTTATTTGAACATCATATAACAACCCTCAGATCCTTAAGTTTTCATTTATTTTTTCTTCAAAAGTATTCTTTGCGACTTCTACGAGGTAATTTTAGCTTTTCTTGGTTTTCTTCTCTGTTTAATGTGTTAAAGTTCTGATTTTTATTTTGTGATTTAGTATTTGATTGAAGAAGTTTGCTTTAATTCTTGATTTTTGTTATGGGTTTTTTCATTGCTTCATTTGGTGTGTCTTTGGGGTAGGTGAATCAACACATTAAACTTGTATCTTTATGCATTTTCTATGTATTTGAAGATCTTAACAACCCCAGATCATTAGTAGCTTTATTAGTTTTGTTTAATTTGTTAAAGTTTTGATTTTTATTTTGTGATGTAGTATTTGATTTAAGAAGTTAGCTTTAATTCTTGATATCTGATCTGGGGTTTTTCTCATTGCTTCATTTGGGGTATCTTGGGGTAGCTGAATCAACACATTAAACTTGTGTCTTTGCATATTCTCTATGTATTTGAAGATCTTAACAACCCAAGATTATTAGTAGCTTTCTTGGTGTTGTTTAATCTGTTAAAGTTCTGATTTTTGTGTTGTGATTTAGTATGTGATTGAAGAAGTTGGCTTTAATTCTTGATATCTGATATGGGTTTTTCTCATTGCTTCATTTGGGGTATCTTGGGGTAGGTGAATCAACACATTAAGCTTGTGTCATTATGCATTCTAATGTATTTGAAGATCTTAACAACCCCAGATCAATAGTAGCTTTATTAGTGTAATAGTGCTGTTTAATTTGATAAAGTTTGATTTTTATGTTGTGATTTAGTATGTGATTTAAGAAGTTAGCTTTAATTCTTCATATCTGATATGGGTTTTTCTCATTGCTTCATTTGGGATGTCTTGGGGTAGGTGAATCAACACATTAAGCTTGTGTCTTTATGCATTCTATGTATTTGAAGATCTTAACAACCCCATATCATTAGTAGATTTATTAGTTTTGTTTCGTTTGTTAAAGTTTTGATTTTTATTTTGTGATGTAGTATTTGATTGAGGAATTTAGCTTTAATTCTTGATTTCTGATATGGATTTTTCTCATTGCTTCATTTGGGGTGTCTTGGGGTGGGTAAATTCACACATTAAGCTTGTGTCTTTATGCATTCTTATGTATTTGAAGATCTTAACAACCCCAGATCATTAGCAGCTTTATTAGTTTTGCTTCATTTGTTAAAGTTTTGATTTTTACTTTGTGATGTAGTATTTGATTGAAGAAGTTAGCTTTAATTCTTGATATCTGATATGGATTTTTCTCATTGCTTCATTTGGGGGGTCTTGGGGTAGATGAATCAACACATTAAACTTGTGTCTTTGCACATTCTCTATGTATTTGAAGATCTTAACAACCCAAGATCATTAGTAGCTTTCTTGGTGTTGTTTAATCTGTTAAAATTCTGATTTTTATTTTGTGATTTAGTATGTGATTGAAGAAGTTGTCTTTAATTCTTGAATTCTGATACTGGTTTTTCTCGTTGCTTCATCTGGGTGTCTTTGGTTGAGTAGCTTAAAAAAAAAACGTCTTCAGGATTTATGGCACCTGAGGTTCTGTGTTGTTGGATCACTTAGTTAGGATTCTTAAAGTTTGTTCTTTGTTTTCTCTTTTCGGCGTAGCATTCTTTTTGTGTTTTTGCAAAAAAGTTGGAACTTTTTCTTTTTATGTTTCATCCAGATCTGATCTAAGATGTTTTTGTTTCTTTAGTATACAATAGTTGTCTTTTTCTTGGTACTTTCTCGTATTGCTCTGTCATCAGATTCTGTTATTCCTTCCTGCAGTTTGGTAGAGCAATTTGGAAACAGTTTTTCACTTTTGCTTCTGTGGATTGGTTTTTATAAATTGTTTCTGTACCCTTTCAGTTTAAGGTATCTGAATAGTCATTTCTCTGTGAATGGTTTGACAGAAAAAATAGTTGAATCTATTTCTAACCATTGATCTTTCTCAGTCTTGGTGCATCTTTACAAGACTCCAAATAATCAAATTGTTCCCTTTCATTGAGCAACTTTTGCCAAATTGAAGTCAACTTGTTTAAACTCGTGTCGTGACTGAGGGGAATACAGTAGGAATCATGATTTTTGGTTCTTTCTTTAGCTTAATCCTAGAACTAATAACCCATACGGGAAGTGATAATGAGAGTGGATGCTGGCAGAAATGTCCTTCCAAAATGTGTTCTAATTATCTGTTCTCATTGTTGCTATAAGCTATTGTTGCTTGTGCCTTTCATGATTTCAGTTTCATTAATTTCCCATCCTCTGGTCATAGGTACACAACATGGCTACCCCGACAAGAATTGGTCTTGCTGGCCTTGCTGTTATGGGCCAAAATCTTGCTCTCAATATTGCTGAGAAAGGATTCCCTATATCTGTTTACAACCGAACCACTTCAAAAGTTGATGAGACTGTTGAAAGAGCTAAAAATGAAGGAAATCTTCCTCTCTATGGCTTTCATGACCCAGAGTCCTTTGTCCTCTCTATCCAAAAGCCTCGCGTCATAATAATTCTTGTCAAGGCTGGAGCACCAGTTGATCAGACCATCAAAACCCTATCTTCTTACATGGAGAAAGGAGACTGTATCATTGATGGTGGCAACGAATGGTATGAGAACACAGAGAGGAGAGAGAAAGAAATGGCTGAGTTAGGTCTTCGTTATCTTGGGATGGGAGTTTCAGGTGGTGAAGAGGGTGCTCGAAATGGACCGTCACTGATGCCTGGGGGCTCTTTTGAAGCCTACAAGTACATAGAAGATATCTTACTAAAGGTCGCTGCTCAAGTTCCTGATAGTGGACCTTGTGTTACATACATTGGTAAAGGTGGTTCTGGAAATTTTGTTAAGATGGTTCACAATGGAATTGAATATGGTGATATGCAGTTGATTGCAGAGGCTTATGACGTTCTGAAATCTGTTGGGAAGCTCTCTAATGATGAATTGCATCAAGCCTTCTCAGAATGGAACAACGGGGAGCTCCAGAGCTTCTTGATTGAAATTACAGCTGATATATTTGGAATCAAGGATGACAAAGCAGATGGACATTTGGTAGACAAGGTTTTAGACAAGACTGGAATGAAAGGTACTGGTAAATGGACTGTTCAGCAAGCTGCTGAACTGTCAATTGCTGCTCCTACAATCGCCTCGTCCCTAGATTCCAGATTCCTTAGTGGATTGAAGGATGAAAGGGTGCAAGCAGCCAAAGTTTTCAAATCTTGTGGGGTCAGCGACATCCTTGTTGAACAGTCTGTGGATAAGAAGCAATTGATTGACGATGTCAGAAAAGCACTCTATGCTTCGAAAATATGTAGCTATGCTCAGGGAATGAATTTGATAAGGGCAAAGAGTGCTGAGAAGGGATGGGACTTGAAACTGGGAGGGCTTGCCAGGATTTGGAAAGGTGGTTGCATTATCCGTGCCATATTTTTGGATCGTATTAAGCAAGCTTATGACAGAAATGCAGATCTCGCTAACCTACTTGTGGATGAAGAGTTTGCAAAGGAGGTAGTTGAACGCCAGTCTGCCTGGCGAAGAGTGGTCTGCCTAGCTATAACCTCGGGTATTAGCACACCTGGCATGTCTTCAAGTCTTGCTTACTTTGACTCATACAGGAGGGAAAGACTTCCTGCAAATTTAGTCCAAGCTCAAAGGGATTACTTTGGTGCTCATACTTATGAGAGGACTGATATGCCTGGGTCATTTCATACTGAGTGGTTCAAGATTGCCAAACAGTCGAAGATCTGAGTTCTGCTGGTTACGTTTTTGTCATTGACCTAATTGAATAAAGTGCATGTTGTCACTGCTGGAAGTTTTTATATATTTGTTGTGGAGCCTATTTTGTATCTGTAGGCCTTGGCGGCTTTTCTCTCATATTATGTCTTCCAAGTTATCGGAACCTGTCGAACAATCAAAGAAAGTATTATTTCTTCTTTTAGATAAGCCTCTTAGATCTTCATCAGCCATTACTTTTGTTCTATGGGGACTTGCTTTCTCATTTTCCTTGACCATTTAATACATTTGTCTTCTTCGTTCACTACATATTGTCTGATTCATTTGAATGATCTGTGCTAGTATATACTGAATAAAAGTAATACCTTTGCTAGGATCAACCCCTGGTATGGAAGATCTGGTATTGACCTCTCGATATGGTGCCAAATGTTGAGTACTGGATGCAAGAAGAGTTATGGATTTTTTTTTCTGATATAACATCAGATAACATGAACAGGGCAAGTTTCCCCATTATTTAGGGATGATTGGGTACCTGCTATGAACTTTTGGACTGATCATTTTAATCTCTTTCTTTATCAAACAAAAAAGTTAAGTTGAGTTGCTTGCTAAGTGAGCAAGTTAGGGTGAGACGCTGTTATCAGTGTGTTTTCTGCAGTTTGAATCAAGCAAATGACTCGAATTCCCTTAACCTTTGTTGGCAAGTCCAGTAAGCAATATAAACACCCCTTGCCTATTACTATCGCCATGCCAAAGCCTAAAGTTGCTGCATTTTCTAATCAAGTCCATTGGAGGCCCCTATCAGTGTGTTTTCTGAGGTTTAAATTTTTCGAGGAACTAGAGTTCCCTTAACCTTTATCATCAAGTCAAACACTCGCAGGCTTAGACCTTCAAAAAATTAATTTCCTCTCGTATGTATGTTCTTGTCCATCAGTTCCTCTTTCCCATTGATTTTACTTAGACGAATATGATGGCTACGTAGTGGTATTACAATTCTTTTTTGCCTCTAACTTTGTGGCAGATGTGGAAAATTCTGCCTCTAACTTCTCATGAGCAAATTTTCAGTAAGCAGCTGGCCTTACTGAGACTTGTTTGTACATGCCTCTGCATTTTTATTACTGTCATTATCCAACAGTATCCATGGAGTTTATACGTTTCTCGTTTTAATTTTCATTACTTTCTACACTGATCTTACTTTTAGAAACTCATCTGTTTTGTTAGTTTCCTATAACTGATTTGAGTCGCTGTAAATTTGATTCTGGCTGAGTTAATTTGCTAGCTAATGATATAGACAACTCATTTTTACACGTTCAAATTATTGCAACATGAAACGTAGCTATCTTAACATCGTCTTAGGTTGTCCGTTTGTAGATGATGCACGTAGCCTGAACTCAAGATGTTAGCAAGCTAGTGACAGATGTTTGAATTGTCAATTCTGCATATCTTTTCGTCACATGGCTGGTTGGTTCATCAAAAGTTTTTGCTATATCGACTTGCTACTTCTTGCTTATAGCCTCATTAGAAAGTGACAAATGAGATGTCATTTTCACTCTGTTGTGTGAATCCTGAAAATGAGGTTTTGCCTCTATGAGTAAATGCCAGTTTTGAACGTGCACCCAAGGGTGTGGTCTAGCGGTCAATAAAGTAGGGGAGAACTTTGGAGATACACCCTGCAGAGACAACAAAGCTAGGTGATTTCCCCTAAGTTTTGGTGGCTAGAGTTGCTCGATACCTGTGCTGATGGGAGGTAATAGATACATGGAAGAATACTTGAGGTGCACGCAGACTAACATTCTTAAAGGACACTAAGCTTTTGAGGTTGCTTCCCTTTCGAACCATTTTGGACTTGAACTCACTCCTTCTCATGTACTTCATCACGTCCCTTTCTTTGATCCTTTTAGACATAATTTACTTTTCTTGCTACATTTACTTTACAGTTCTTCTTATGAGGTAAGTTCTCCTACCAATACGGTTGAAGCAGCTCGAAAACAAGCTTAGAATATCTAAAAACAAGAAACTCAGAAAAACTAATTCTTATTTGAACAAAAATAGAAGTGAAGAATATAACAACTTCCACAATTTCCTGCTTCATAGAGTGACTGATTAAAGAGATTTATCGATCGAGAAAAAAGAGATGAAAACTTGACATTTGAAGATATGTGAAAATTTACATCAGGAATGACAGACTCTTAAATCTTGACATTATAGGATATATGATGCATTACATTTGTTGTTCATGAGCTGAATAGGTTTGCCTAATCTTATACAGGATCTCTAATAACAAAGGTGAAATACTTCCTTCAAGAAAAATAATCTAAATCTAATAACAAAGGGAATCAAAGCAGAAGGATTTACAGTGATTGTGGCGTCTCGGTTTTGTCTCTTAACTCACATGTTTTCCCCTTGTTGTTGATCTGCAATAACCATAACCTTTACTACTCTTTGCTTTATGTCCTGAATCTTCTTTTGCTGCTTTTGTATTCTTATCAGACAATTTCTTCTTTGCCTGTTTTTGTTGCTGTAGTTGTTCCTTGCTTGAGAACTTCCTGATATCTTTTTCCACATGCTTTCCATAAATTTGCTCTATGTTTGTGCATAGTACTACTCCTTGATGACTTGGACCAGATGAAGCATCCGAAGTCATGGAATCATCGCTACCACCATCTTCAACATGATCATCACCTTTCATTGGAGTTCCTTCATCATCGTCGTCATCATCATCATCTCCTTGATTATACTCACGGTAAGGTGAACCGATATACATTGTCCAACCAGACTCATTGCTGTTGCATTCTTCTGTTCCTCCAGGATGTTTAGGATACTCCATTACCCTCACTGAAAACTGAAAACCATTCAAAGAAAAATAGAACAAAAAAGACTAACCTTTACTAATATCCTCCATTCATGTTCACTTGTTATACTTATCTGTCACACCTGAAATATCATCATATTTACTCAGTGTCTGTCTCATAAATAGAGAAGCAAGTTCTGAAATGGCAGTACAAAGAAGAGTGCCCCACACCAGAAATAGCCAAGTAAGTCCCAATGTTCTTGAATAGATAAAAGAGGAGGCCGTGTCACAGTACTCTTTAGATATAAGAACTTTTAAATTCATGTGAGATATATGCACTGAATCCAACTGTCTTTTGGCTTCTTATATGAGGTTAAATTCTTTTTAGTATAATGTAAAACTCCCAATTCTGTTGTCTCTTTTCTCTGCTCTATCTTTCACCTCATAAAGCAGGCATTTGTCTTTTCTGTACTTTTGAGGTAACATGGTCAAAAACACACCTAGCGTATCACTTTTTTACGAGTTTCGTATCTGAACTATTAGGTGTTTGTGTTTCCTTACCTAAACTATCACCAACAATATATTCAAAACACATGACCTCGATGTTGACTAAACCATGTGTTTGAATACAAACGCCAATTTCTAAACATGTTTTGATAAATAGTTGGTGATAGTTGCTATTTATATCATGATTTGCTATATACCATTCAAGAAAAGGGTGAACTTTTTCTCTTATTGTTTATTTCTTTCTTATCTTAATGAGCATTCCCCACTTTATATTCTTGTTTTTGGCTTATTATCTATTGAGATTAGACATCAAATGTCACTTTGCATGTTTTCCAGGTCTATATATAGTGTGGCTATCTTTTTTTGAGAGAATCTTGAAATATTTTTCCTCATTTTTTGGGCTCCATATGGTGTGGGGGGTGTGCTAATTCTTGGAAGTTATTTAAAATAATGGGACAACATTTTCTTAGCTGGGGATTTGATTCAACAGCTTGTTTTCTTCCATCATGTGTTATTTTTTTTTCATCACTTAAAATTATGGAAATTAAGGCCTCATGTGCAAGAACATTGATGCTTTTAATATTTTTTGGATTGCAATCATATGCATGCATGTGTGTCATCATTTTTTCTGAGGAAGTCATTTTTACACATCGCCAAAGTTCTGTTCATAATTTCAGTGGAAATTATTAGTTTCATCTCCAAAATATGAGTTATTAACTTTGATGGTCACTTAACTATCAACTCTTTTCACAGAAAGTCACTCAACTTTCATTTTCAACTTAAAAATCACCCAACTATGATTTCTTTGCACAGAAAGTCACTCAACCTATTTAATTATTTTTTTCACTAAAATTTGCTGACATGGAATTTTTAGTTTAACCAAAATTTTAAGAACCAAATATATATCCATTTAAACCATTTAATGACCCATCCCATTTAATCCGACCCGCTAAAAATATGATATTGAACTTTTTATTTTACCATTAAAATATAACGACATGTCTACACCTTCTATTGAACCAAAAAAATATATATATCAAGCATAATTCTATAGTTGTTAATTTACTACTGATACATGAGTTTGTGACATTAAATTAAGTTGCACAAATATAAAATAATGTAATGTGTTGCCTGTTAGGTAAGACTGTTCCAGTTGTATTGATTGATTAACTTTTTTTAAAAAAAAATAATAATATTAATTTAGGGAATTAATGGTAAAATAAAAGGTTCAATATTATATTTTTAGCGGGTCGGGTTAAATGGGGCGGGTCATTAAATGATTTAAATGGATATATATTTGGTTCTTAAAATTTTGGTTAAAATAAAAATTTCATGTCAGCAAATTTTAGTGAAAAAAATAATTAAATAGGTTGAGTGATTTTCTGTGCAAAGAAGTCATAGTTGGGTGACTTTTAAGTTGAAAATGAAAGTTGAGTGACTTTCTGTGAAAAGAGTTGATAGTTGAGTGACCTCAAAGTTATTAACTCCCAAAATATTGACAACCTTAAAACGATCTTTTACTTAATTAATTAAACTTAAATACAGTCCCAATCTTCCAACATTAGTGACATACACCCTTAATTTCTCGTCAAGTTTAGGGGTGTTTTCAACGCTTTTTTCGGCTTTTTATTAAGAGCTTTATGCTCCTACAAGAGTTCGGGAATGAAACTAATAATTTGCGTCAAGTTTAGGAGTATTTTCAATATTTTTTTTTTAAAAAAAATATTGGTTAATTAGACACTCTCTAAAACAGCTCAAAAGACAGATAATGTGATATTTATAAAGCACTAATTAGTGATCTGGCAGTATATTGTTCTAACTAAATTTGGTTGGCTTTTAGTTTCATTGGCCAAGGAAGAGTATATAATTAATATTAGAATCAAGTTTTCTAAACTTCAGTTGGTGTGACTTAGTAGTCAGCACTGAGAATCGTGAGGTTTCGAGTTTAAATTCCAGCAAAGATAAAAATACTAGACTTCTTTTCATAGAGTTATCTGATATATACTTGTGTTGGTAGGACAATGGACCATATATTCTATAGAACTAGCTGAGATGTATGTAAGTTGATTCATTAGTGAAAGAAGTATACAATTAATTAAGGGATAAGGGTCTGAAAAATATTCCAACTTTGGTCGAATTTGCTGTTGTGATACTAAACTTTCATGAGGACCTATTAACTCCCTAGACTATTTAATACTATATTTAGTACATATATATTTGCCCACGTGGACATAAAAAATAATGCAAAATTATAAATAGTAATGTGTCCACGTGGGCACATATATACATTTAAAATACACTATTAAATAGTTCAGGGGGTAAAAAATACGGTATTAAATAGTCTAGGGAGGTAACAGGTCCTCATGAAAGTTTCGTATCGCAACAGCAAATTCGACCAAAGTTGAATATTTTTCAGACCCTTATCCCATTAATAAATATTAGAATAAAGTGTTTTCATAAGGCCTAGTGGTCAATGAAGCAAATTCTAGCAGAAGCAAAGATACGAAATGATTTCTTTCATAGAGTTATTCTGTACTTGTGTGTAGGTAGCTAGGACAAAGAGCATATATATCCTGTGAAATTAATTGAGGTGCGCATAAGCTGATTCAGACACGTAATAAAAAAAGTTTGTTGATTCATTTTACAATTCTATTCCTCAATGTGACAGATGAGGTTCATGTATTTTAATCTGGCTTTATATATTAGGTTTAATCATTCATTGATAAGTTGAATTATTCTAGATTTTATTGCACTAAATAGAAATATTCCCCATCAGAAGTGACCAACCAATAGAATGGCTATAGAAAGAGCAAAGAGCCATAGCCAGTCTGTTTCTTTAAGTATTTTTTTTTTTTTTCACTTTTTGATATATTAGTGTTGGAATTGAACATGGTAAGATGAAATTAGAACATGGGGCAAGTTATCTCTTCTTTTTATTATAATATAATATAAGAAATTAAAATTCCCTTCTTTTTTGGTTCTTAGGTGGTGGATGGGAGTGGATGGTCATTTAGGTTTTTTTTCGATGCTCGGTATTTGTTTTGGTGTTTTGACTAATTTAAATTGATGGCATGTAAAGTTCATTTAAGAGTAAGTGTGATCATACCTTTTACATTCGGCATGTAAAGTCTAAGGGCATGTGCGATCATATAATTTATTTTCATTCTTGAAACTGAGATTAAAAATGGAAATAATTAAGGATTTCAATAAATTATATCCATTTAAAAACTAGGTGACAAAGCGAACTAAGTTTCTATATTTACTTGAAATAGTGGTGGTTTTAAAAAAAATGTACATAATATAACGCTAGTTTGTGATTTTGCAGTGGATACATGCGGATACGTTTATTGTGTGTGTAGATATAGTTAGGTAGATATATTGTATATGTGTGGATATACTTATTAAATATGCAAATACAAAGTATTTCGTTATTGTTATAAGCACAGACGCAATGTATTCGTTACACCGATATTGTGTACGTGTTGATACAGTTATGTGCATTTCATTATTATTATGTGCACAAATATAATGTATTTTGCTATGTTTTGAAGCTAAAATAAATGATCCCTTGGAATTTTCCTTCATGTCAACTCCTATTAAAAGGACCTACATTGGCCTACGTGACGTCATCACAAATCAGAATTCACTTTTAATTTATTTATTTACAAAACTAGTCTTTCCCTTTCATGAAAAGCTGTGACATTTATGAAAAGTTGTGATTTTTATGAAAAGTTGCGACTTTAGTGAAGAGTTGCCAGTTTTATGAAAAGTTGTGACTTTTATGAAAAATTGTGACTTTTATAAAATGTTGCGACTTTAATGAAGAGTTGCGACTTTTATGAAAAATTGTGACTTTTATGAAAGGTTGTGACCTTTTTGAAGGGTTGCAACTTTCTCAAATAGTTGTAACATTTCCGATAAGACACAATAAATATTTGTTCCCACTACCATTTGTTGTCTATAAATAGAGGAATTTCCTCTTATTTTAAAACAATAAAAATTCTGAACCTCCTCTTCTTCATCACATTAAATATTTGTGTATTTTACTCATGATGAGTGGTTCAGTGACACCATTGCTTATGTTACCGTGGTATGTATTTTTACAGTCATTAATTTATGCTTATGTTATGAAGGATAAATGATAAGATGGAATAATTTTTATTTTTCTTTACATTATTAATCTTTTATTTAAGATAATATAGAGTTTTAGTTTTAGTGACTGATAGGTTTTAAATATTATTTTATATATTCGGTGATATTAAATTACCCTCGCAAAGCTTCGCGCGGGTAATTTTACTAGTTTAAGTTTATAATTAACTTCGCACGGATAATTTTACTAGTTTAAGTTTATAATTAACTCATTATTTTGATTTGATTGAAAGATATATGGGGAATAAGTTTAAACATGGCATGTTATTTCAGGACCTAATAGCTCCAATTATATTAAATCTATTTTCTTACATTGGACTAGTCCAATTTGCTTGTTCCATCAAAGGCTGTCAATCAAGAAATTGGATATTTTTAGAAAAAAATTGAAGTCCATAAGTTTGTTTTCTTTTATGGTGAAACATTAATTCTACCCCTAAATATATAAACCAATTATATAGCCAAATTAATTACTAATATACTATTAATTATAGTTGTCCATGTTAATCTCAACATGTAGTGTTGCTATTAAATTTATAAGACTTAAAACCTAATTGTACAAATGGAATTAATTTATATTTGTTTTTGTTCCACACGTCTTTATATTATCATGCAACTGTTGCTTCTATGATGAATAACAAATATCTAGTTATAGTATATCCATGCATTAAACATTTCGTAATTATTTTTCAAATGATGATTAGTTATCTCAACATGCATATAGTGTTGATATTTAATTTGCAAGCCTAATGCCTAATTATATAACTAATTATATAGTCATGCAAATATCGCTCCTACGTAGGGTGATAACACATATCTATCTTATATTATTCAAGCGTCAAATATTCATAATAAATTCTTCAAATTACTTGTAGTATCACTAATTTAAAAGTTTTGAAAACCTAATTATACAAAATAAATCAAGATTGTTTTTGGTTTTTTCACGCGTCTTTATAATTATATAATATCTAAATCATGATTGCTTTTGTTCTCCACACGTCTTTATAATCATACAACTATATATATATATATATATATAGTATCCAAAGACCAAATAATCCTAATAAATTCTTCAAATTAATGGTTAATAATCTCAACACGTTGTATTACTTGAAAATCTACAACCTAATCATACACAAACTAATTGATGATCACTTGCTTGAATAAACCTCCATTAATTTATATCATCTCTGATGATTAAGTAGTGAAGTTTCTAAATCTTATGATTTGGTAGTGATTTTCATACAATAAATTTCTCAACATCCAAATTATTTTTGAACTATATCAATCTTTTATTTTAACGAATAACGTGAACCAGATTAGTCAGACTCTAATTACTGGACACCAAATAACCCCCCCCCCCCCCCCCCCGCAATACCCTCCAAAAAAATCTATGATCGATAGATATATTTTCTCATTTAACTATAATAAGTTAATATGATTTGGTAAAAAAAACACTCCATACGAATAAGTTTTTATCAATTTTAATTTGGAATTCATTTCCACAAGACCCTTTTTTTGTTAAACATTGGGAAGTCCACTATTTAACTTGGGAAGGTCCAAATAAGCATGGGCCAAGTTTTGAAGGCCCAAATGGTAAAGAAGATCTGCTAGACAACAGCTTTGGGCCCAAATCACTAGCCCAATTATTTTTTTATTTAAAGCTTGCACCACTTCGCTATTCTGTTCACGGGCAATCTGTTTTGACAGAGTCATTAAATTTAGGGGAAAAAGATAAATATACCCCGAACTATCGTAAATGGTATGCAGATAGCCTCCATCATACTATTGGGACATTAATGCCCCTGCCGCCTAAAAATTAGAGCATATATGTCCTTCACTCTAACGGAAGACTAAATAAGGACACGTGGCACAATCTTATATTTGGTTCTTAAAATTTTGGTTAAACTAAAAGGGTATATATGCTCTAGTTTTTGGACGGCAAGGGCACCAATGTCCCAAAAGTATGACGAAGGGTATTTGCATATCATTTACGATAGTTCGGGGTATATTTGTCATTTTTCCCTTTAATTTATATCCGCTTTTTAAAATTTTTGCACATATTGCACGTAAACATACGGTATTTGAGAAAAAAAAACTTTTCTAACGAAAACAAATTTCATAAGTAACATCCTAAGTTCAATGTCTTTTCTCACCTATTCGATGCCTCCACCCCCACTCTTGAACCCCATTTTGATTCTCACGTCACCCCATTCCACCCACATTGTTTTTTACTGGATTATATATAAATAGTTTTGAGAATATATTTTTTTTATTTATACACCAATAAACACTCATTACAACAAAAATAGTTTTTAACAATAATAAATATACATATTAACAAAGAATGGTTAAAACCTTTGTACATTTTTTTGGTTAGTTGCATAGTCGTGGGAAGCCACTATTGACTATACTTATATAGTTATATGTCATGATTGCTTATTAATCCTTGATAGCCTTTTATATAACTTTCATATGAATTACAAAATCATCATTATAAAAGAAATAATAATAGTAATACATATTTTAAGAAAAATAAAAATAACCAAATAAAAAACTTAGAAGAAGCACCATTATTTCATATGGTTTCATAACGAAGATCGATCATAGCTGTTCACTTTGACAAAACTGTCCAAAAATATATTTAAGAATTACTTTGAATCAATCTTCAAACATAAGAGACCATTTTTGCTATATTCTTACTAGATTTTGTGACTGCGATATACTTTTATTCTATATATATTTTCTTCTACGACAAACTCAACTGCTCCTTTGAACCATGTGAAATATTTCCTATTACATGATTCATTAACTTTGAAAGAAGCGATTTTTATTGGATCCATGAAATCAATCGTACCTTCATGTGGAACTAATTAAAGCTATAAAAAGTCTTTGCTATAAATAATATATAAAAAATATAATATATAGTTTAGAAAATTCGTTATTTTAAGAAAAATAAAATATGTCATGGACCCACCTAATTCACCATTTCCAATATTTTTATTTCGAGTTAAACGAAGCTTCCCAAAGTCGCTGTTCTAAAGAATTGATCTTTTCGCAAAGAGTTCAAAAGGATTCATAGATTTAACGTAATTTATTGGTAAAGATTGAGTCTTTTTGGGATTCTGAGAAAATGGGTTTGCTTAAAGGGACTTTTCTTGATTGGGAACATGAATCTTACCCATCATATGAAGATTTCGCTGTTCTTCCATTGTTTGCTGTCTTCTTTCCTGCTGTCAGATTTTTGCTTGATAGATTTGTTTTTGAGGTAATTTTCTGTTAATTTTATTTTTTGGGCATGTTTAATTGGTTCTAACTGATTCAGTCTTGAAATTTCTGATTTTTTGTGGATTTTTTTGGTTGTTTTTAGATGGGGTTTTGTTAATTTTGCTGATTATGGTGTGGATGAATTTGAATGTCAGTTGTATGATCTGTATGTTAGTTAACTGGTGTTTGTTGTAGCTATTCTTTTGAACTGTTAGTTTTAGAAGCAAAACTGATGATATTCATGAGGAATAAGTGTTTTGATTGGTTGAAGGTATAGGTCAATCTGTTATGATAGTTGGGTCTAGCTCAACCCTAAAACTAGGTCAAGAGGTGAGGAGAGAGTAGAAACCATCCATCTCATGATTGACCTTGTGGGACTTGGGATGTGTGCTGTTCTTATACCATGTTATGAAACTTGGGCCTTACTCAACGCTAAAAGTTAGCTCAAGATGTGAGGAATGACCAATTCATATAGAGACTACCCATCCCATAATTGAAGGATGTGGGACTTCTTCAACACAATCAATCTTGAAGTAGGGGAAGAACTCACATTCGTAGGTTAATGTTTGCTTATCTATAGAGTATGTGAGTATACTTTAGTTTCTGTTTTTTGAGGAGATTGAGAAAATGGGTGTCCTTCAAGGACTTTTCTGATAGGGAAAATGAATCTTACTCATCATTCAAATATTTTTCCGTTCTTCCATTGTTCGCCCTCCTGTTTCCCACCGTCAGATTTTTGCTTGAAAGATTTGTTTTTGAGATATTTTCAGCTTTGAATTCTGTTCACTTTTTGGCATCTGTTGTTCAATTGGTCAGGAGTGATTCAGTCTTGAAACTTCTGGAAATTTGAGATTTTTGTGCATTTTTTTGTTGTTTTTTGATGGGGTTTTGTTAGTTTTTCTAATTCTCGTGTGGATAAATCTAAGTGACAGTTCTACGATATCTATGTTAGTCATTGACCTTTTGAGTGAGGTAACTTTATTTAGCTATTCCTTTGAACTGCTAGTTCTTAAGTCCTACCCAGGGACATTGTATGTAAGAAATTAAGCTGATGATATTTCACGAGGATAAGTATTTGGATTGGTTGAAAGTTCTGAAAGCGCATTATATTGGTTAATCAATCTTGAAGTAGGAGAAGAACTCACATTGCTGGGTTAATGTTTGTTTATGTGTAGAGAAGGGGAGTGCACTTTGGTTTCTGTTGATGCAAAGTTGTTGAGATGCTTGTTGTGATATTATCAGATTCATGAAGAGTATACACTCTGTAGAGCTTTACATGCTTAATTTCTTGGTAAACTATGTGCAGTAGAGGGAAAACTGTAACTGTGATCAAAATGATTCCGTTTCCCTGTTCCTTTCTATTTTCTTTTTTTTTAATTTTCTGATCTAGCAATAAAGCAATTGGCACATACATTTATCACTTAAACAGTGTCATACTTGGACAAATTTTAGCTAAAGGGATGTTAAGATATTAATGCGGTTAAGAAGAAAGTATTAAAGCAAATTATAAATATTGAATATACAATTCATGTACACTAACAACAACAATTACAACTAAACCTCAATTGCAAGCAAGTTGGGGTCTTCTATATGAATTTTTACGGACCATGTTGCTCCTTTTAAGCTCATCTCAGTCCGATATTATACATAATTAAAATAAAGAATAAAATTAAAATAGAAAAGATACAATTTCTGTATGAAACAGAAAAGGATTAAAGTGGTTTGCACATAATAAAAAGCTTTTCTGATTCACCAATTGAAAGAGCTATGCTTAAAAGAAGAGGCAGGCTGACATGAAAAACAAAAAGTTGAGGCACGAAGCAGTTGATAAAAATGAGGCAAGTTTTCTCTAAAGAGATGTGAATAGTAGTGTTGTTATAGTCTTATCAAGTTGAGGCAAACTTAATTATGTAAGGTAAGTCTTATCAAGTTTAAGGCGAACATAATTATGTAAGGATCTGGGTCTTGCTTTGTCCTTTTCTAGTTTCCCTCCTTTCAAGTTTCTAGTCTTCGATGGAACTTCTTTTCTTAAAAATCAAATGTAATGCTGCTCTTAGAACATGTAGAATTTTTAAAATTCTTTCTAGTTTCTACATGAATTGTTCTTCTTAATGATCTCTCTTTCAACATGGAATCTATGTACATATTGCAGAAAGTGGCCAGAAGGTTAATATTTGGAAAAGGACACGAAGTGATAGAAAATGAGACTGATGACCGGAGAAGAAGGATACGAAAATTCAAAGAATCAGCATGGAAATGCATATATTTTCTCTCTGCAGAAGTTTTTGCACTTTTGGTGACATACAATGAGCCTTGGTTTACAAATACCAGATACTTTTGGGTAGGGCCTGGTGATCAGGTCTGGCCTGACCAGATGTACAAGTAAGACCTTTTTTTTTTTAGTTCCTACTTGGTGTCCTTTGTGTGTAGCTCTTCTGTGTTGCATTACAGAGGGTAGGGGATGAGGATGGACCGTGACTGGTAATATATTGAGACATAATTGGTAAAGTTCACAAGCAAGAATAACTGCTTTTTTGTGATTCTTGCAGACAGAAGATACTGGCTTATGGCCTCTTTTTCCATAAATCACAACATTTTCAAAATCTAGATCTGATGATTTTTAATTAAGCTTACATAGTTTTGATTCATAGTCTCTGATTATTTGAGTGACTGTCTTATGTAAATTTAGGTCCAAACTGAAGGCACTTTATATGTATACCGGCGGGTTCTATACATATTCAATATTTGCGCTAATATTTTGGGAGACAAGGCGCTCTGACTTTGGAGTTTCAATGAGTCATCATGTTGCCACTGCAATTCTTATCGTCTTATCCTATAATATCAGGTGTGTTTTTTGTTGAGGTGAGCTTATAGCTTTAAATAAAGGTCATTTTATTTGACTGAGATTTTGCTGGTATATAAGTCCATATTTAGCAAAGGGACAACTTGAGGGTATTCAACTTCTCGAAGCCAAACATGATTGGAGCGGGGGACTTGTCTGTGTTATTAGTTTAAAATTCCTATTGGAAGTGGATGCATGTAAAAAACAATTCAGCTACTAGAAATTATCCTTCATTTTGTGTAGTGAAGGTGTTCTTCTACTGACAAGATCGATACTCTTTTGGACAACTTTCTCAATCATGCAAAATTGAATTTGAATTGCCTTGTTTCATGTTCAAAAACTTCCTTTTCAGAAGACTTTTATGGTAGAAAAGATTCATGAGATTTTCTAGGACCCTGAGGGATGTGTTACTCTGTGAAAAATTGAGTCTAATGATATCATCAATATGTAAAGCTATGAATCGTGCTATCATAAAGGTAAGATATGGGCATGTAACATTATTGTCTTTCTGTTTTCATTCTTTTGCAGGTTTGCACGTGTCGGTTCAGTAGTTTTAGCCATTCATGATGCCAGTGATATATTCCTCGAAATCGGAAAGATGTCCAAATACAGTGGTGCTGAAGCTCTTGCTAGTTTTTCGTTTATTCTTTTTACATTATCCTGGATTATACTTCGCCTCATATACTACCCGTTCTGGGTTCTTTGGAGTACAAGGTGAGTCATAGGTGCTTTAACTTTTCCTATTTACAAAGAAGCTAGTTTCTGTTTCTTAGTAGAACCCTTTTTTTCTTGATTTAACCTTCTTAAATAAATATAGAAACACCACCTTATGTGGTTTACTTTGCTTTAAGTTACAATTTGTTATGGTTTGTTGATGATGAAGTTCAAACTAACATAATTCTTTAGGCTTTAAATCAACTTTCCCTGCATTGCCTTGATCCCCAGAAAAAAAAAAACTTGATAAAAAATCAGCTCTCCCTGCATTGCTTTGTGCCATATCCTAGACACACTGGTTCCGGGAGCCAATTATGCTGTGTATTAATGCTCAGTTCTTAATTCAGGGGATTCAATATAGTCAACTAGCTCAGTATTGAGGAGTTGTTGATTGATTGATATTAACGTTCAGTTCTCTTTTGAAAACTTCATGTGTTTTTGCAGAAATATGAACTTACTAGTTAATGTTACCCTTTTTGTAAGAAATAGTTGTGTATGTGATTTATGTGAAAGTTCTTTTGTTTTTCTGTAAATGCAGTTATGAAGTTCTCCAAACCCTGGATAGGGAGAAGCACAAAGTGGATGGACCAATCTATTACTATATCTTCAATTCTCTTCTATTTTGCTTGCTGGTTCTTCATATATATTGGTGGGTGTTGATATACCGGATGCTTGTTAAACAAATCCAAGCGAGGGGCCAATTGAGTGACGACGTGCGTTCTGGTAAGTTAAAGAGCCACATGCTTATCTTGAACATCTTGATGTAAATTTTTCACTGCAAATCATTGTTAAAGTGTCCACATAAGCACCCAAAAAAAAAAAAAAAAAACTATTTCTCATGCTCCTTCCTCTTGAACTTCCAACCTGGTAGCACCTCTCTGACAGTTCCTGTCATCATCTATGAACACCGAACAATTTCCACACACACCGTAGTTTGTATGCATCTGACAATGGTCTGCAGAAGTTTGATTTCCTCTCCTACTTTTTGCACATAAAACACCGTATGATCTAAACTCTCATTCTTTTCGTCATGTTTTCGGCATAAACTGGCTTCCAATGTTGTTAATCGCAATAAAAAATAATACTTGTCCCAATGCCCTAGGCACCCATTAGATGTGTGAGGAAACTCTATGTTCTCTCATCTTAGAGCTCGTTATAGGCAGATTTCACCGTGAAAATGCTGTCCTTTGATCCTTCCTTTTTGCGCTGTTTATGACTGCGACTGAGGGATAAGGAATCTTTGAAGTTTTGGCTTGGACCATGACTCCTTAACTCTTGATGAAGCGAGTTTAGCACCTGTAACTAAGAGGAAGGGCAATCCAGTACTCTAGACGATGTCTGACATCCCAATTCATTCCTGCAGAAATCTAATTGTATTAAAATCCTCCTCTGTAACCTATCTTATCTCCATTCTGACATGAGCCCAGATGATTTCCAAAACTCTAAATAGACTCCTTCCTGCTGACCCATAGACTCTCATAAACGCCACGCAATTGTGCTACCCACACTCTTAAAAACTATGACAATGGTGATATTTCCTTTTCTTATGTCCCTGAATTTGTTTCCAGTACGTTTCTTCATGAAGTTGATTAAATTTTACGCAATCTTACAAAGGGATCTCTACTATGTTGGCTTGCTTCATCTTGGGAGGATAAATTATTTATTACTTTTTAGAACATGATTCAAATAGGATTACTTGTTTTTTTGTGCATAGTTTCTAGTCTATATGTCTATAGTGCATCTATATATAGTACTTTTGTTTTAAATAATGTTTATGGGACTGTAAACAACTATTAGGATTAAAAGCATGGAGTTAGATGAATTTGACTTTTATTACTGCTTCCATAAGCTGACCGGATGTGGGATTGTAGAATACATGTTTGGGTGCTTCCATATCTGCAAAGTATAGAAGTGGAAACTTCAAAAACTTAACTGTCATTAATACCATTCAATATGAGGAAAAGAAGTACCCGTTTTTCTGAGAGATGTTTAGTCTAGGCTCTGTATTTACCAATTGTCACTGACTTATTTTGCTGCTATTATTCACTCTCTATGGGAGCAAACTGTTTTTTACTATATTTCAATTGTTTTCCTTGATTCTGTTCTAACTCATGCAGATTCTGAAGATGAGCATGAAGATTGACCGTGTCTAAAGACTTCTACTGCTGCTATGTAAGTTGATCAATCTTAATTGATTTGGATGCTAAATGGAGAAAAAAGATAAACAAAGGATCACAATAATCAGTTTTGGTGAATCCTGTGGTACATGTAAATGCGCAATTCTAATCAGTCAAAGAGGCACATGTGAATATTTATGTTATATTTATGGAGATCTTGAGGGAATTCCTGCTTTATCTTAACTCAGAATTGCCATCCTTTTCGTTTTAATTGCAAAAATTTGATCATCCATTGCTGTAAATTCTACACGTTTGCTCATTCTTTGTGAAATAACTCACATTGTTATTTTCTTTGCCATTCTTGAGCTCAGGTGACGAGGAAAAATATCTTGACTTGTTATTTATGTTTGCCGTGCTTTTCTTTTGCAGAAAGGAAACAACCAAACGCTCTTAAGAACTTGTCGGTGAACTGAAGCTATATGCTATTAAGTTGATGCTTTGGCTCATCAAAACTTGTGATTAGTTGAGGTAGGTTGAAGGAACTTCATTAATGGAGAAGGAGGCCATTTGATCATTTGTAGTTAATTTAACTCACCATTTTCTGGTCATTGACACTGCCATAGGAACATTAACATCCTATTTCCTCTTTCTTTTCTGTAATTTTTTGGCACCAACAATGTGCATAATGACTTTGATTTGTAAAATATTAGACTTGAAACCGTTGGGTGCCCAAAGGGAGTTGATGTAAACTTATTCATGAAACTTCTGCAGTAGTTTCCAGCTGCACTTGAAAAAATCACATTTCAGTCTTGCATGGTTTCAACAGTGACTGGATTTTCCCTTTCCACAATTGCTTTGGAGTTTGGAATGCTTTCCCTTTCCTTATTTGAGTTGAGGGTCTACCGGAAACCATCTCTCTACTTTCACACATTAGGGGTAAGACCTTGTTCGTGGGATTATATTGGATTTGTTATTCTTGTCAGATTCCATCTACCGTTCAAGTGAAAGATCATGGACAAGTTGTGGGGATGACTGATTAGTGTGGCCCTCCTCACATTTGAGCCAACTTCAAAACTTGGAAGCTCACTTGCCCTCCCTTCAGTTGACTCGAACATTCAACCTATCGATTAATAATGGGAGGTACTCTAGCGCATAAAAAGAAAGCATTTTTGTTTCAACAAATTACCCTAACCTAACTAATTCATAATAAGTCTAAACTTACTAACGATCGATTTGATGTGATCTTTTTGTATGACATTTTGTAAATTATGTTGTAATACTTGTCCAATTTAAAATTAAAATATATTTTTAACATCATGAACAAGTAAAAATAAACAAAGAAAATCCAATGCTACTCTCTTTTTCTTATCTAATTTGTGTTCTCCTTATACAATTATTTCCAACTTTTAGAAAAGCATGAAAATAAAAGTGAAAATGACATATTCCTATTAAAAAATAGTTTTTTTATTACAAAAAGTATAGAGTAAAAATAAAAATAAAACTATATCTCACACAATATTGAATGTTCTGCAAGCAACATTTTCTTCAGTCGAGTTGATATCACTGTCTCCCTTCTCGTCGGAGCTGTAAACTCATCTCCATTTTTTCCGGCGGAATCGATTTGTAAGTTCCTTATTTCCCTCTTCTCTGCGCTAATCGTTTTTTTCTAATTGAATTGGGTCTCAAATTTGCAATTCTCTCTGCATAATAAAGCCTCAATTTTTCAAAATTTTATCGATAATTTTGTCCTTTTCTACAAGGTTATCAGTATTTGCTTGATATCCATGTGATTTTCTGGAAAAAGGGGTAACAGAAATAGAATCTTTCTTTACATTTTGGGATTATTTTTTTCTGGCGCAGTGAGATCCTAGATTTAGAGGTTAGTGGGTTTCGGAATGATCTATATAGTTATACTTTTTTTTTTTTGCATGTGTATACGAAGTTCTGAAAGTACTAGTTCCACCTCTTGACTTGGGGAGAAAGTAAAAAGAGAAATCTTCATTTATTGAATGAGAAAGCTTTATGTGAATGGTACTTGTAAATAAGCTTAATGTAGCTGCTTAGAATGTTTATTTGAACATAATTTCTTTGAGACTTATTCTCAAATGGGTGTTTGGTTTGGATGATGATGACCAATTCTTTAGGTTATGGAGTAGTTGTTGTTGTGAATGAATGAATTATCTTTGTTTCCTTGTCAAGAAAGTGCAAGTATTGCGTTTATGCAAACCAGTAATTTCAACTTCTGGCGTTTGAATCAGTTAGCTATGAGACAAGAGGGGGTTGCTCGGATGGTAAGCACCCTCCACTTCCAATGCTAAGGTTGTGGGTTCGAGTCATCAAGAGAGCAAAAAGGTGGGAGCTCCTAGGGAGGGGTAAAAAGAAAGAAAGAAAATCAGTTAGGTGTGCTTGTCCTCAAACTCTAATCACTCCCTTGACATTGGCCTTAATGTTACTATGTGAATTTGATGGTAGTTGATATCTGTAACAATTAAGAATCCTTTTGTAATCCAAGAATACTAGTTATAAGAGAACCCTTATGAATATTACAAGGAGTACTGCACAAATAACAGAAGCAGTTTTGTTTCTCAAAGAAGTAACAGAAGAGTTTCTACATTTTCATTTTCTGAAAAGAATAGCAGAAGTTTCCAGTTAAAAATTTCACCCTTCCCTTTTCTCTGCTACTAAATAACAAGATGTTTCACACTTTATTGGTCTGACCCTTTAGATTTATGGGATTCCTCTCTATTGGCTGATTTAAAACGCATTCTTCTTAAAAAAGAAAAAAACTTGGAGAGTTTATCTTGGTTGTATTAGGTAATGACAACTTTTGGTAATTAAAACATACTATAGATAACATCTCATTTATAGGGCATCAAAGGAATCTGAGTCTGGAGCTAGCTTTGATGCTTTTTTATTGTATTCAGTAAACTATTCCAGTCAGTGACCATTTCAATGGTGTCTTTTGTAGAGAACTGGAGTGTCTTTTCCAGTAGGTTCCCTACTTTTTGCTGTACTTCTTGAATTCGATATTTAATACCACATCTTTTACATATTCAATAACTTTCTTATTCTAACCTGTGATCAATTTGCACCAAATCTGGAAGGCCTCTTGCTTTCCTTTTTCCAATTTTTTTTTTCCGCATCTTCTGAATGTTGAAGAATGAAAATAAAATTCTGGTTCAAGCTCATCAAAGTTGAGGTTAGTGCTTGAGGAATCTGGAATTAGCTCACGTTAAACATCTTGATTATATTCTTGGGTTAAGTTGAGCTTGAAAATGAGCTTAAACTCAATTGTTTCTCGGTAAAATAGGGGAAGCTGCCAAAACATCTATCATTTCTTTGCTCGCATTGATTGCATTCTTCATGCATATTCCTGTCAAGTTTACACTTGCCATGGAGCTGCTTCTCTCTCTCTCTCTCTCTTTTAAAAAGTATCATGCTGATTCATCTTTTGGTCTCAAAACTGTTTATTTCTTCTTCTTTTTCTATTTTACTTTTATAATTACTACTCCCTCCGTCCCATTTTATATGACACACTTTGACTTGGCATAGTGTTCAAGAAAAAAAATGACCTTTGAAACTTGTGGTCTAAAACAATCCTTAGATATATGTGTGGTTGTAAATCATTTAAAAGAGAAATTTAAAGTTAATTTGTTTCTAGTTATAGTAAGGTGACATTCTTTTTGGGATGGACTCAAAAAGAAAGGATGTCACATAAAATGGAACGGTGGGAGTATTATTTTATGTATCTTTTCTTTAATGTTCTCACTTGTTGATTCTTTTTTGAGAAAGATGTTTCTTTTTTCTTTCAGGAGCACTTTAGAATCATATGCTAGCAAAGGGTACTTGATTTTCTAAACACATTCTTCAAAATTGTTAGGACTTCATGTTGCCAATCGATCTGTTGGGACCCCTCTTGATATTAGGAAGTTGATTGCCACTATTCCTTTTTTATATAAGATGAAAAAATATTCGTAGAGTTTTTCTTCTTGAGTTACATGATCCAGTAGTTATTGTATTCATTAAGCTACTCCCCAGACTAAACCAGTGTTTTTAACAGCCATCGCGTCGTCGCTTAAAGTGATGTGGGTGATGCCCTGTGCTTTAGAGAAGTTTGTGCTTCAAAAAATGGTGCACAAACTGATTCCAACGAGTTCTCTTTTTCGAATCTCAACTTTGAGTAGTTGGATTAACATCGACATGATTATATATTTGATGCTTAAATTAATTGTGTGAATTGCGACTTAATTTTAATTGTACAAAATTCATATTTGTTTGATCATTTCTAATTTTTCGTAAATTGTGTGCTTTGCTTTAAAGAAGTGTGACCTTCACTTCTCTCTTTTTGCTTCAAGCCCCATGGATTTAATCGCTTTTGAAATCACTGGATTAGACCATGTGGACCAGCTACCATCCTTTCTGTAAATACAATGATTGCACGTAGTAGTAATTTGGATAGGGGCATCTTCAAGCCATTGTACTTGAATTGAATCTCTACACCCTGTTCAGTAACCAGGTCTTGATTTCTTTTCCTTCATTTTATCTTTTCTCAAGTTCATATTTTCAATGATGTCGGCGAACGAGATACTAAAGATAGCTAGATACTCTAGGCAGCTCATTTGGAGAGATGTCATTGATCACCTCAAAATTTTGAGATCAACCTGAGTTAGAAGCTACATGATTAGCATTGATTTGATTGTCTTGCCAATTTGGTGATCTCCAATTGTTATTGACTTATTGTATTATGGTCTCTATTGTCCGTGCTTTGGTGTTGCAAGCTTTTACATTGACTTATGTCGTAGAACTTTGTGGCAATTACTCTCTAGCTTTCTCTGTTCCTGCTGGAAGAACCTTGGCTTGATAGTTGAACTTGCTTTATTTGTTGATCTCCAAATTTTGTCTAAAAGGCTATGTTCTTGAGCTCTTTGATGTGGCAATGTGCTTTGGCAATTGAATTGATTTATAGCCTATCAGTCATAGGAACTGTGTCCATATGTTGCAACGTGTAGAGTGATGGATATTTTGTTGAATATTTTGCAGGTGATAGGTTGACCAAACAGATATGGAAGACATACTAACAGAAATCCCTCCACCTTCAAGGTTCTTTTTGGAAGATCTGAACAACTTTTGTCCTCCATCTCCTCCTCTTCCCTCTCCATTCCTGTTGTTTTCAACTCCTAACCGGGAGAAGTTTTCTCGCCCTTCTCTCCTCATCATTGCCATGTCTTCTCCGTCACTTCAAGTTTTTCATCACGTGTCTTCCAAAACCCTTGTTGGAACTGTTATCCTTCCTGAGATCCCATTCTCTGGCAATTCAGTTGAACCCTCTCTTAAAGACAAATCATGCAATATATATGCCCTGAATGAAGATGATAACTTGATTATGATTGTGTCTGTTCAATATTCAGTTACTGCAGAGAGATCTCATGCAGTCGCGAAGCTACTGATTGGAGAACAGATTATCCCGGAAAAGGTCTTAATTTTAGATTCCATCCGAAGTTCTAATTTTAGAGGAAGACTTTCACCCGATGAAGCATTTGCATTTAAGCTGGAATCATCTGCAGAGAGAAAAGCAAAAGCTGATGGCCATCAAGATTCACCACTGGTAAAATGCGCAGACTATCTTCCATCAGGAAGTGTTGTAGATGGCTTGGCAGCAGCTTTATTAAGCCGATGCCAGTTAAAGAAGATAAGGGGAACTCTGTGTGTTTCATGGCCTGAAGTTGGTGTTTCAGTTATATCACTTGTTAAGTCTCTACTGCTTAAGGATGTCCTCTCCCGCGTGAAGCATATTGACATGAAGAAGCTCGAGGGGGAATTTCTAAAATTAGGCCGGAGTAAGGATTTCCTTCTTGAATCTGAACTCTATACATGATATCTCTGGGTTGAATCAAATGGCCCTTCTCTGATCCCAGTAAAGCGTTGATCGTCCAATGTAGTTTGAATAGAACAATATTTTCATCATCTCCTGGATTTTACCAGCTTGACATGGTTCACCATGCCATATCAATTTTATGTTTTACAGCTACTTGAGAGTGATTTTATAGATGTTTATGGACTTACATGGTCAAGTGTATGAAACACTATAAATTTAGGTACTTTGAGACAATCTTTTTATTTTTAACATTTTGTTTTGGCCAAATAAGCCTTAGTTGTGACTTGTGCATTGTGACCATCACTCCTATCACGCTAAAATTATATTTATATCAAATACAAGAGAATGGTAAATCCTTATTTGCATCAGATATTTATATCAAATTACAATAAACTTATTATTATGAAGTGCCACATGACACATTCTCGACCTAATTAACTAAAATTAAATACATTCCTGATCTTGCCACATGGGTTAAATGCACCTCTAAATTCTTGCCAAGTTTAAGAGTATTTTCAATTACTTCTCTATTTTTTATTAAGAGTTCCACGCTCCTACAAAAGTTTGAGAACTCTTGCTATGCCATGTGATAGATCGGGAATGCATTTAAGATTAGTTAGAAAAGTAAAAGAATATTTTTAAGACTGCCAAACAATTTCGGAGCGAAACAAACAATTCAAGCCAAGTTTTCTCAATAAGCCATAAAACTCACATGTTTTATTTTTTATTTTTTTTTTAGAAATAAGACATGTTGCAAATATTTGAGAATACACATGAAAAGTAATCAAATTCGAATATTTGAGAATACACATGAAAAATAATCAAATTTCAAATTGAAAATTTTTTAATATAAACACTTTATCATTTGCGATATCGAAAAAAAGGGTGTCCAATATGTAAATATCCTAAATAAGAAGGATCAATTTATAAGTCGAGTGGTCTTTACAAATTTCACACAAAACAGAGCAGAGAGCAAAACCCTCAAACACAAAGCAAGCAACAATGGAGGGCGTCTCGTACCAGAGATTCCCAAAGATAAAAATCCGTGAAGTTAAAGACGATTTCATGAAATTCGAGCTCCGGGAAACCGACGCCAGTATAGCCAACGCTCTCCGGCGTATAATGATAGCTGAAGTACCTACTATAGCCATAGACCTCGTTGAAATCGAGGTCAATTCCTCTGTTCTCAACGATGAGTTCATTTCTCATCGTTTAGGGCTTGTTCCGCTTACAAGTGAACGAGCGATGAGCATGCGCTTCTCACGTGACTGTGATGCTTGTGATGGTGATGGACAATGTGAGTACTGTTCGGTTGAGTTTTATCTCCGGGTGAAATGTCTTAGTGACCAGACGCTTGATGTTACTAGCAAGGATTTGTTGAGTTCTGACCATACGGTTGTTCCTGTTGATTACTCCGATACTTCCTCGAGTTTTGATAATACTCCTAATAAGTGAGTTTTTCTTTTTGTTTTGTTTGGCTGGATTGAAGTATTATTTTTGTTGTTGTTGTCTCAGATGTCTTTTATGTATATAAGCTTATTTTTACATATAGGCATTGAGCTTCTAGGGCTATGATAAATCTGGGAAGTAGTTAGTTCTTTATTGCTTGCCCAAGCCTAGTCTAAGCTCCCGATTGACCATAGATTATGAAGTTGAAACTTGAAATATTGAGTTGTGAAATTGTGTTTGGGCATGCATTTTACTTGGGAAAAATTGAAGCTTTGTGAGTGGATGTACCAAAAATCTAAAAACTGGTTCAGATCAGTTTTTGGGAACTTGAAATACTTTTGTGCAGATATTTGAGGATGAATTTTTGGAAAACTACTCTCAAAATGTATGGTCAAACGCTAGCTAAGTAGTTTGGGCTTGAGACGTTGTCGTTGTCATTGCCTTGAATATGCATATGGGCAGTTTTATGTATATGAGTGTTAAGCTTAGTCGTATGTATATGAGTGTTAAGCTTGGTCGTATGTATATGAGTGTTAAGCTTAGTCGTATGTATATGAGTGTTAAGCTTAGTCGTATTCATCCTCAAACAGCTATTTGAGGATGAATTTTCGTAAAACTACTCCCAAAATGTATGGTCAAACGCTAGCTAAGTAGTTTGGGCTTGAGACGTTGTCGTTGTCATTGCCTTGAATATGCATATGGACAGTTTTATGGATATGAGTGTTAAGCTTTGTCGTATGTATATGAGTGTTAAGCTTAGTCGGGTTATGGTAACTCCTCCAATGATAGTTTTTTGTTTGCCCATCTATCTGACTTGAACTCGTTTAGGTTTGAGGCCCTATTGATGTTATTTTTTTGTAAAGGTACAATTTGTGTATATATCAAAAATCAGCATCAAGGCTGCTGGGGGGGGGGGGGGTTGTTATTGTTGTTTGCTGTCATATTCTCTAATAACTTTGTGCTTGCAGGCATTAAGCATTCAATATAAACACACTCTCTGTTTGTCCTTGAGTTGTTCTTAACCCTTACCAATTATAGGGAGGTATTATGAACTTTTACTCTTTCAAAAGATTGGGAAATGATACAAGGTATTTGTTAATTTAGGGTCAAGATGTTTAGAATGATTAAGTTATAGTTCGATGGTGAAAAATTATAGTTAAGTTGGGACAATGTAGTAAAGTTGTCATTTTTAGGATTGGAATGAGTCATTTGTTGATTGTTTTTGGTCTTTTTGTATATCTGGGTATTTTTATCTCTATAACTGCCAATGACGAATTGCATCATTCTGCTGTGGGTCAGTTCTTCTTATGTTTTCATCTTTTTTTATAGAGATTGTAGACCGGTCTTGGTGATTATAAAGAATTTTTGTGTTTGGATGAAATTACAAAGGGTTGACATGATTCTGGTTCCAATTGGTGAATCTTTTTTTTTTTTTTGCATATGCACATTAAGGTGCCTTTGATATGTCATTTCATGAAGTGCTGAAGAATATCCCATAATTCTGTTGAATTATTGTGCTGCGCATTTCGAGAAAAAGTGATTAGATATCAATCAAGCTCCTAGTGAACTTAGTAAATAGGGAATTATATTTTATCGAAACAACAGTAGTTTTGAGGGTGGTGTTAGTTAAAGAATACCATGTGAAAAACGATCTTAGTTTATCTTACTCGGCCAATGTTATTTCTAATATGCTTATTTGGAGATTTGTGGTGCAGCAATGCCTTGGTTTATACGGGCTAACTATCCTGAAAGGATATTTACGATCTTGCTCTATTTTATGCAGAGGAATCATAATTGTGAAGCTACGACGTGGACAGGAGTTAAGGTTAAGAGCTATAGCACGGAAAGGAATTGGCAAAGATCACGCGAAATGGTCACCTGCAGCAACTGTGACTTTCATGTATGAACCAGAGATCTACATCAATGAGGACATGATGGAATCCTTGACTCTCGAGGAGAAAACAGAATTAGTTGAGAGTAGTCCCACAAAAGTCTTTGGCATTGACCCTGAGAACAAACAGGTTTGTTGAACTTCGTACTTTATATGTTTTATTGCTATAAAATGCTATTCTGCTATGCCTGAACTTTTCCTCTTATCTGTTCAGGACTATGTGTGGTTCCTATTTCCTCTTACTTTTTCAATGAACAGCATGTCATGCTTTATATGGTGATGAATGAAACACCACCTCTGTCCCATTTATCCTGAGATTATCTCTAAGATTCTTATCATGCTCAGAGTCTGGCATTCATAGTATACTGATAAATGATTCACTTGACTAGGAGATGCATGATAGTTGGAAATCCTAGTACCTCTCCTGGAATTCCTCTATGTGGTAGTAGATGGCCCAATATGATATGGGTCTATGCGTCTATGGTGAGACTCCATGTTTTTATTTTTGAGAAGGTAACAGTTTTTGTATAACTATTTGCTCTTGCTGCATAAAAACTACAGCTGTTCATACTTACAATGAAATATAGGAAGATGTACTAAGCTATAACCTACTTACAGAGATCCTGGAACATCAATAAAAGATTCTGTGTCTTCCATATATTCATGTTTACACCGAAAATAGAAAAGGGCTAGGCCCTTCATCTTCAGTTTCTGGATAGAGCAGTGATTCTCTTCAAAACACCTTTGATTTCTCTCTTTCCAAACTGTCCACCAAATGCAAGCAGGGATAATCTCCATCTTTCTTTCCGTTCTGACTGAGTGCTATACTTGTTCCAGCACTCCAACACTTCAAGTGTATCTCTTGGCATCACCCACATGATCCCTTTTAAATTAAGGAAAATCTTCCAAAGTTGTCCAGTTAACTTGCAGCGAGATTCCATGTTTTAGTTATCTGTACATGAGAGTACGTCAAAGATCCATTTTTTATAAAGTGACTATACTAAAAGATTCATTTTTTATGAATTGAGTGTATCAAATGATTTCATTTTTATGAAGTGAGTATCAAAAGATTCATTTTTTATGAAGTGAATGTATCAAATGATTCTTTTTTATAAAGTGAGTTTATCAAAAGATCCTTTATTTAAGTGAGTTCAAATGATTCATTTTCTATAAAGTGAGTATATCAAAAGATTCATATAAAGTTAAATAGAGCTAAAATGAGCTATATTTTTCTCTTGGGGAATAGATCCTGAAAAGATCTTGGCAAGTGCAGGAAAAAATTTGCACTTTTCATGAAATTTGACACATTCGCAGATGAAAAGTAAGTATATGTAGAAGAGTTAATTTCGCATAGAGGGAGTACTTGGGCTTAATTGGTTGATACAGCTATCCTGGATTGCTTGTGTGTAAAAATTATGAGCAATGTGGTAATAAATAACTGTGGAGCATGAATTGATTATTGCATATTACCATTTTGTTTACAATTTCGTCTGATTGGTAAAAGTGGTCCTAACTAATGTGTAGAGTGACCCTTTTAGTTTCTTTTTTTTTTTTTTTTTTTTTTGGAATCTGTTCAAGAATTGTAGGTTTATTAATGTGTCACGAAACACCAATTTTCTTTCAGTAATGTATTATTACCTATATGTGGAGTATACACAGCTGAACTGACTAAGGGTGATAACTTCCACTGAGATGCTTTGAGCTTGTTATGGTAGAGAAAATATGGCAAGAAAAATCAAGAGAAACTAAGGGGGATGTCAGACCTAAGTAGTCATCTTCTGTCCCGCTTTCCTGAAAAGTTGATTTGGGTCGTCGTTAGTTGTTTGGTCCAGGGTAATATAGGTTTTTAACTCTAAAGTTAACTCTAAGTAGTCATCTTCTGTCCCGCTTTCCTGAAAAGTTGACTTGGGTCGTCGTTAGTTGTTTGGTCCAGGGTAATATAGGTTTTTAACTCTTAAAAGTTTTCTCTTGTCAATATTATGAACTCTGGTGTGCTCCAATTGAGGGGGTAATGACAGAAAACAGTTAAAGCATGCTGGAAAATTAAAACTAAAATTTCTGGATATTTGTTAGATGCGAGTAAGCAAAACTTTTCACGTGAAGCATCATGTTTTTGCTAAATCTGAATGGGGCTCTAATAGTGTAATGATTTTTTCATTACATTGACTTTCTATGAGCTTATTCAGGAAAATGCTGATTGATTGCTTTTTGAAATGAAAGAAAACACTGAATTGTATCATTTGATTGTAAAGGAGATGGAATTTCAGCGTTAGGACTTCTTGTGGTATTTCTGTTTATTGGTCAACTATACTTCATTAGATATACAAGATCTAACAAAAAAAAGATTTAGAAGATCGGACCAAAACAAGATTTTGAGGCCCTTCAGTACAGAGGTTTATATGGGGATTTTAATTCTAATAGAAGCCACCAAATTCCGATCAGAGCTACAAGTCATAATCATTTGTATGAGGGGTTTGCACGTTTTCTTTCCAACAAGCATGGTAAAAAAAACAGAATTAGTTTGTTCTGGGCTTGCTCGGTGGTCAATCTACTGAAGCCTGGAAAATGAGGGAGATCTCAAATTTTAACCTAGTCTGATGACAAGGGAAACATGTATTAATAGGTCAATGAGAGAAGCAACTCAAGACATCTCCAATTAATTCCTTTTATAGGTTTGTCATATCTATTCTTCTCTGGGAAGCTCTACTCGAGACGTCTCCAATTTCATCTTCATCTTTACAGGTTATTGTCGTTGATCCTGAGGCATATACTTATGATGATGAGGTGCTCAAGAAAGCTGAAGCCATGGGGAAACCTGGAGTTGTAGAGATACATGCTAAGGAAGATAGTTTTATTTTCACTGTTGAGACAACTGGCGCAGTCAAAGCTTCACAATTGGTGCTCAATGCAATAGAAGTGTTGAAGCAGAAGTTGGATGCAGTACGCCTTTCAGATGACACCGTGGAAGCAGACGATCAGTTTGGAGAGCTGGGCGCTCATATGCGTGGAGGTTAAAACCTCATTGGTTAAAAACCGCAAAAACTGTTCAACATTTAATATATCTCCTGTAACAAGACATCCTTCAACTACTTACCCGTTTTCCCTTTAGGAACTTACCTCAACTGATCAGGAAACGTAGGGCACTGTTTCTGTTTAGTTTAAGTACATGTTTTTTCCCATCATCTTGCACTGATACTGAACTTTCGTTGAATTTCATCTCACAATTGATTATCACTCCCCGTTTATGGATTTTGTTTCGAGTTGAGAGTCTATTAAAAATATTCTCTCTATCTTCACGACTCGCGAGAAGGTTAAGGTTGTGATGTATCACCTTTCCCAAATCTATATGGTGATAGGATAAAACAAATTACTTAAAGTAAAAATAAAGTCATTTAGAAATACTTTGTTGAACCGGGATGATCAAAGCTTTGGCTAGTCAGTTGCTTATCCAGATAAGGAGGAAAACAACATGTAACAAAACGTATTGGTTTCAACTGGAGTAAAACAGGCGAGTTCATCTGAATCTTTTTTGTCGAAAAATTATAATGTATATATAAGGTAATTTTTTTATATATATGTATATATTCGACTGGCAGCATTTTGGTATAAATCATATTTTTTATTTGTTGATGTAATGAAATTTATACTTTATGGTTTATGCTACCATGTTTACATATTGTATTGATTTTCTCTAAAATGTATAAATAAATAAAGCAACTCTCATAATAGAAAATGACACTGCCTTACGCCCCGTGTTTCAAGACTTACATCTCATCTTGCGCCTCCACCTTTTAAAAAAAGTGGCATCAAGTTGTACCTAACCTCAAATTATCGCTGGTCAAATTTACCCTTGAATCCACTCCATTATTACCATTAAACCACTGTCTCTCCCTCTATTTAATCATATTCCTTTTAAGTGTTATTATGTGAAAAAAGTGAAAATCAAGTAAAGTAGAAATCAATGGCTTGTGTTACTAAATTGCAAGTTGAGAATAATGTGTTCCCATCAACAGTGGTGAAGCCTCCTAGTTCCAAAAATACCTTTTTCCTTGGTGGAGCAGGTTTTCTTAATTAATTTTTGCACAAACAATGATTTTTTTTTTAATCTATCGATAAAATAACTATATGTTGCATGTATAATGGTACGTCTTTACTATGACTCTATTCACGATAGTAACTCAGTTGCTTGACTACTAATCTATAGTCTTACAGCTTTGCCCTATGCGAATGTTAGTTACTCAGTTGTTTGACTACTAATATTGTAATCCCCTCCCCCATCCCCAATTAAATAAAAAAGTGTGATCTTGCTTACTTTGTCAATCCCGAGTAACGGAGGAGGGCTATGATAGGGTGACAGCTCGTAAAACTTGTCAATTCATGTTGAACTTTTAACTCCACATGTGAGAGCTTGCATACATTGTCAGCTCTAAGACGGGATAAAGGAAGAGGGTTATGGTAGGGTGGAAGTAAGCTTAAAACTTGCTATTTCACGATGATTCAAACTTGTTTATGATTGAGGCGTAGTAGTTGTTGTATAATCTATGGATCTAATGCAGGACATAGAGGTTTGGAAGTTGAAGGGAAATTTGTGAAGTTCAGTGTGATAGGGGTGTACTTGGAAGAGAATGTTGTTCCATTTCTCGCGGCAAAATGGAAAGGGAAAAGCTCTGAGGAGTTGACATATTCACTTGAGTTCTTCAGGGATATCGTTACAGGTATTTGCTGAGATCGAAATGTGAACGTAATAGATTAATGCTCTTTGTAACACGGTATTAAAGAAGAAAATGCAGTGAGTACTAAATTTTTTATACACTCAGCATCCGCCCCTGAGTTTGAGCTACACTTAGGTATGACTTAGGCAATCCTCTCCATCGAAGTTAATGCTTATGAACGTTTGTTATCTATGTTAGGTCCGTTTGAGAAATTCATGCGGGTGACATTGCTCTTGCCCTTGACTGGTAAGCAATTCTCCGAAAAGGTGGCAGGAAATTGTGTTGGCATTATGAAAACAATAGGAACCTACAGTGATGCAGAGAGACAGGCCATCGTAAAGTTCCTCAATGTTTTCCAGAGTGAAACCTTCTCACCTGGTGCTTCCATCCTTTTTACTCAATCACTAGTTGGATCGTTGACGGTATGTATAATCAACTAGGCACTTGCACGTTGCATCATCGAGTTATTAGGATCCTTTGGACTATATGTATGCATCAAAAAATCGATTGTACTATTTGTCTGTAAGTAAGCTCATTGATGTAAACTTCTATAAGTCCAGATTAGCTTCTCTGACGATGATTCAGTTCCTGGCACGGGGAATGCTGTTATAGAGAACAAGCCATTATCAGAAGCAGTACTGGAATCGATGATTGGCAAGAACGGAGTTTCCCCTGCAGCAAAGTGTAGTCTTGCCAAAAGAGTATCAGAAATGTTAGAAAAGAGCAATGCTGAGGAGTCTACTTAGGATTTGATCTGATGTTGTTAAGGTTGGCTAAGTATACTAGACGAATAATTTAGCCTAGCTTCTGAGAGTGTGTTTCGATAAATATTTTGAGTACGGAAATAACTTGATGCCAATAAGTGATGGAAACATTTCACTGTTTGTTGTGTTTTCATCTTCTTTTCAAAATATGTTTGTGTATGCATCAAGTACTCAATAAAAATACTCTCTATTGAGGCGTTTCACTTTTATTGATACTCATTTGATATCAACAAGGTACTTGTTAAAGTATGGTTGAGATGATTTCAAATAATTAAGCGTTGGTTGGATATGTGATGTAGTACATTTTGAACAATTCTATGGGGAAAAATTATAGTTGTTGGGTTCGGATAGAGGAGTAGTAATGTTGCTGAGATGGATGTGAGAGCATAACAGGAGTCGGGAGGGATAAGATTAGGATTGAAGTTATTCGGGTCAAGATGGGAGTGGCACTCGTGGAAGATAAGATGCGGGAAATGAGGTTGAGATGGTTTAGGCGTGTGAAGAGGAGATGTGTGGATGCCTCACTAAGGAGGCGTGAGAAGTTGGCCGTAGAGTACGTACTTGAGGAGGGGTAGTTCTAAGCTAAAAAGTATTCTTATAAACTCTACCAAGCGATCCCTAAGTAACAATATGGGAATTGTTATGTAGGGATTTGCCTTTTTTTACAAAAAAAATTTGTCTTGAATACTAACTTACCATAGCTAAGTTATAAACTAACTATAGTTTAGTGATACGAGTGTTTCCAGAGAAGCCTATGTATGAACAAGGATTAATTTGACTTTCTCGCCTAGCGACTCTAAATTGGGGGCTAAAAGTACATACTTTATATATTTGGTTTAGATAAGGTCTAACTTTTGAATGTGAATCAGACCAACCACATGCTCATCTTCTTCTATTTGCAGGTACACACAAACTTCTTTTTGTACATGTCAGATCATGAATTAGTAGCAACTTTCAATTTCCAAAAAAAAAAAAAAATCAATTGTGTTAAACTTTTTATTTTTGGAATAGTTACGAAATCTCCATGAATAGGATTAATCTTATTCGATGGCATTAATTACTTGAGGTTCCTTTTAAAGAAAATCTTTGATCTCTATTCTCAAACTAGAGTAGTCGGTTATATTTGAGGGTCATTGTCGAGTTCACTTTCAATTCTAACTTATATTATTAAAATATTTGGGGATGATATATCTAGTAAATATATTCCTCTCTACATCAATATATACTTTATTGAGATGGGCGGAACTACCTTTCTAAAAATTATATATGAAACTTTTATCCTGTACAACAATCACACACCTGATAAAAATTTATACAACTCATGCAAAAATACCCAAATACTAGCAACTAATATAAAATATAAAATTTAAATTTATTAAGTCCATCACATCTTCTCTGAAAAAACTTTTCTTTGTGGCGATAATATCAATATATCAAGTTGGTACAATCATCTTTATCTTTATTTTGATACTTATGGACCTCTATAAAGACAAATTATACCAATAATAATAATAATAATAATTTTGCTACTTCATTTCAAATTAGTTATCATGTTATTTTTCTTGAGTCAGTTTAATTAATGTTCAAAATATTAAATTAAATTATTTCAGTATCCTCAATTACAATTTTAAATATTCAAAAATTATATAAATATTACAAGTTATATATATATATATATATATATATATATATAAATGGTAGCTAAGATAGCCAATCTTCGTAAAACTTTTGAAGAAGAAATATGTTCTGATTTTCCTAATGCTTTTTGGGAACGCAAAAGTTTTACGAAGATTGGCTATCTTAGCTACCATATGCAATAAAACTGTAAGTTTCTTAGTTCAATTCTTATTTTAATTTTGCAATATGAAAAATCCTTTAAATGGTATCAGAGTCATGTTGACAGCATATATACTTAGTATGAGCAACTAAGTATATATACTGTCTAAGGCATGATAAAATTATTTTAATGTAGTATTATAATAAATTTTGCATGCTGCTGGTATATACTTGTTTATTATTATATATATCATGTTCCTATATTTGGTTTCTATACCTGGTGTGAGGTATTTGTTCATGTTTCTATACTTAGTGTGAGGTATTCGTTCTTACCTATGAGTATGAGGTTTTCGATTAATATTCGATTCGTACGTTGGTCAACCGAATTTGTATGGTCGCTATAGCCAGGAGGGCGTTTAGACCTGTTGATGGTGGTCCCGCAACTAAGATGACTCTAGGAAAAGAACTGTTGTAAAACCAAGATAACCTACCTTAGAAACAGTGAACTGATGTAAAACCAAGAGAACCTACCTTAGAAATTCTTATTTGGATCTTTGATATATGTTTTAATATTCTTTATATACTTGCTAGCATGTTGATTTTATTTTGATACTTATTGAAATATTTTGTACTGTAAGTCCATTAGACAGTATTTTCAAAATCGTATGAATACCAATCAACATACTTTAAATAATATCAATCTATCTTCTCAAGCAACTAAGATTGCAAAACTAGAAAATAATTTACAAAACTGGAGTATTCCAGGAGAACCTTTCAAAAAGATTTACCAGATAAGTAATTTTAGTTGGATTACTCGTCATAATTTTAAGACTTGTGAATCTACTATTGCTATTAATAACTCTTTAGAAGTTATTCGTTTACTTAAAGAAAATGATATAAATCATTATAAAACTATCTTTAATTATTTGCATATTGGTTTAGTGCAAGTTGCAGTTAAGCCTTTGTTTTGAAAAAGACTTGATATTCCTGTTTGTGTCATCCTTCGAGATGGCAGATTTTTGAATTTTGACGATTCTCTATTAGGAGTTTTGCAGAGTAATCTAGTTGATGGGCCAATTTACTTTAATTGTTATCCTAATTTCTCTCTAGACATTAATGATCCTAATGTCATGGATTCTTTGACTCTTAATGTCAAAACCAAAAACTTGAACAGTAAAGTCAATACTCGAGAGATAGTCATTATCTATCGTGTTTATTACAGGCTTATGAAAACCACTCTTGCACCTAAGGCTTATCATGAGAGTATTAAAGGTGAGACTATGCTTATGGAAGCCAACCATGAACATAGTTCTATTTTTGTTCCTCGTCTCCTCAAATGGAAAGATATATTCTCCAACAATGATTGGCGTTTTGAAAACATAACCCAACCTTTTGCGTCTCATTCTGAAAGATCTCAGATTGAAAGAGTCGTTCAATTTCCAGATGGGTCTATAGAACTCAAATTTCTTGACAATATCGTTAGGAGATCTTCATCTAATCGAAGGTCATCCTGGTCCTCCTCTACTTCGTATCCCTTGAGATTCATTCCCAAACCACCTGCTTCTTCAAAAACCCCGAAGGAAGCAGAAGAAGAGATATTCATCGCTGAATCTATTGATAACAGCAAAGGTAAAGTTACAAGTGTTGACTTTTCAAGAGACATTCCTAAAGTTTTCTTTTAAGATCAACCTACCAGTCCCACCACAAATGAGATGGAGCCCCCTCAGGGAGAAAAATCGGGATGGATTACCATGCTCAAGACAGGTAAAACATTCAAACTAGATCCAGGAGTTCTACATGAAATGTGGATTCATCCGGACAACCAAACCAAGAGAAAATGATATGTTGCTACCTATACTCTTAAAGAAAGAGAATCCTTTAGAGATTCATGGATGAAAGATATGGGAAGAGTAAGTTGTGAAATCGAATTCTTCAAATGGTTTGAAATGGCAGGTAAGATTGAAAATCAAACTGAGTCACTCCAGGTTATCATTAATAAATGGTATACGACTTCTAATAAGATTGTTGAATCTATTACTCCTCTTCTTAAAAGAATTAACATCCCTATTGCAGGAACAATGATCAAAGATTCTCCTTTCAAAGAGAAAAGTGATAAGATTGGTGTTTTACTCACTACTGCAGACATTGATCGAGTAGTAAAACAAAACAACTACTCGAACCAAATCCTTCATGTTATCTCTAGACAAATAGAAGATACCAAACCCACAATCAGCAGAAGACCTACCCTATCTTCTACATCATCCAATCAAAATATTGAACCTAATCCAGAATTCAAACTACCTGAATTTTTCAAAGAAACCAAAGGTAAACTTCTTGTTATTCTTAATGAACCTTTTTCTGAATCTTCAGGTACATCTGATGAATACAGCGACGATGAAGACATAGATCTTGATTATGAATCAAATAAAAGCCAATCAGGAAAAGATTGCATATGTATTGAAGCCTTCTGTACTTGTGATCAGTCTATCAGGATTCTTTCTGATCATTCGAAAGAAGCTCTTTTTGATATTATTCAGCATATAACTGATGATGAGGCTAGGAATTGTTTTCTCCTAGAACTCAAAAATATCATTCTCAATACGGACAAACCTAAATCTCGTCCAGTTGTTGAACCTTTCAGCATGAAGCAGATTATGAATCGTTCAGAAAAACACACTGAACTTTCTATCTCAGATCTTCTTCATGAGGTATCTAACCTCAAAGAAGAGATTGGAGATATCAAATCTCGACTAGGAAAAGTCAAAATGGATGTACTCATCAATCAGGTTCTCACAAAGACCAACTTACAAGAACAAGATTCAAATCATGAGTCTGTACAAGAAGATGAAGATAATTCAATCAACAATGATCATTTGGTTGAACCAATTATCACTAATACCAGTAATAATCCTTCTACCTCGGTAGCTCCAAGAGTAACGGTAATATCTTCAATTAGACCTCAGAGTCATCATATTCCTGTTAAGATTGTAGTTAATAAACATTTTGTTACTAACAAAATTGCTTTGTTTGACAGTGGTGCAGATTGCAACTGCATAGTAAAAGGTATAGTACCTACCAATTATTTGCAAAAAAGTACTTCAAAACTATACTCCACTACAGGAGAACTTTTGAAAATTAATTATAAGCTTTCTAAAGCTCATATTTGCAATAATGACATTTGTTTAACAAATGATTTTGTTATCACTGAGGATATCAATGAAGATATCATTCTTGGAATACCTTTTATTACTCAGATAAAACCATATTTTACTGAATTAAATGGTATTAATACTACTATACTTGGAAAGGATTTACATTTTCACAAGATGAAAGTGATTTATTAGGAAAAACACACTTTTTCATATTAATAACCTATCACAACATATCACCTTTTTAAAAGATGAAATTCGTGTTAAGAAAATCGAACAGATTTTCAAAACCCCGGAGATGGTAGCTAAGATAGCCAATCTTCGTAAAACTTTTGAAGAAGAAATATGTTCTGATTTTCCTAATGCTTCTTGGGAACGCAAAAAACATACTGTTAATTTACCATACATTGATGGATTCAATGAACAGGCTATTTCCACAAAAGCAAGGCCTATTCAGATGAATCAAGAAAGGATGAAATTTTGTAAGAAAGAGATTGACACTCTTTTAAAAATAAGATTATTAGGATTTCTAAATCACCTTGGAGTTGTTCTGCTTTTTACGTTAACAATAACGCGGAGAAACAAAGAGGAGCACCAAGACTGGTAATCAATTATAAACCTCTTAACTCCGTTTTAAAATGGACCAGGTATCCTATACCTAACAAATGTAACCTTTTGAAAAGGGCATTTAAAGCTAATATTTATAGCAAATTTGATATGAAATCAGATTTTTGGCAAATTTAGATTTCTGAAAATGATAAGTATAAAACTGCCTTCAACGTCCTGTTTGGACAGTATGAATGGATGTGATGCCCTTTGGTCTTAAAAATGTCCCTTCGAAATTTCAAAATATAATGAATTCCATTTTTAATAATTATTCTTATATGTCAATTGTTTATATTGATGATGTATTGATCTTTTCAGAGAATAGTGATTCTTATTTCAAACATCTTAGTACATTTTTCAAAATTGTTAAGAATAATGGTTTAGTTGTTAGTGCTAAGAAGATGGTACTTTTTCAGACTACCATTAGATTTTTAGGTCATGATCTCTATCAGGGAACCTATAAACCTATTTGCAGGCCATCGAGTTCTTATCCAAATTTCCAAATGAAATTTCTGATAAAACCCAGCTTCAGAGATTTCTAGAAAGCCTGAATTACGTTATTGATTTCATTCCTAAAGTCAGACACGTTTGTGAGCCTTTGTATAAGAGACTCAGAAAAAGTCATGTTCTTTGGTGTACTGAACAAACTCAGGCAGTCATTCGTGTCAAAGCCTTAGTTCAAAATATCCCTTGCTTAGGAATCCCCAATCCCAATGCATTCATGATTATTGAAACTGACGCATCTGATGCAGGTTATGGAGGAATTCTTAAACGAAAAGTATATCCTGAATCTACAGAACAACTTGTTCGTTTTACATCCGAAATTTGGAATTTCGCACAAAAAAATTATTTAACTGTGAAGAAAGGGATTTTGGCTATAGTGCTATGTACCACTAAATTCCAAGATGATCTTATTAATAAAGAATTTTTATTAAGAGTAGATTGCAAATTTGCTAAAGAGATTTTACAAAAAGATGTTAAAAATCTTGTTTCCAAACAAATCTTTGCTAGATGGCAAGCTCTACTATCTAGCTTTGATTTCAAAATTGATTTTATCAAAAGAGAAGAAAATTCTCTATCAAATTTCCTAACTCGTGAATTCTTGCAGGGAAAGAATGAGGTCATTTAAGCCTGTCACTCCAGCTAAAGGAGAAAACCTTCCTTGAGTAAAGTTGGCTAGACCATTTATTCATCCACCTTTAGCTTCAGCAAAAGTTGAAACCCCACCCAGGTCAGAATTGCCTTTCATAAACAAGTTCACAGCTTTAGCCGAATATCCACAGCTACCTTGCCCTTTACAACTAAAGCTTCCAAAGCTTCCTTGTCCCCCTCAACCAAAGTTGATCAACCTTAGACCAGCAAAACCCTTTGATCAAGGAGCATCTTCTAGCTCTATTCAAACCAAAGAAAGTTATGCCATGAAAGCACCCGAGTCTTTCGTACAAGCAGTTAACCCTGAGTTAACCAAAACCAATCCCCAAACCTCAAAAGAAGAAACTTTTGACTTTGTTATTTCGCAGGTTTTGCCTATAATGGCACTCAACAAGGAATATGACAATGTTGATACAGAGCATTTGATCAGACCTTGCTATATCGATTCTAATTTTGTGGATACAGATAATCCACTTAAGACAAGAAGATTTTATGAAGCCATTCTCATTGATACAGATTCAATAGAGATTGAACACTCCATGGATGCTAGCAACTCTGCTATTATTAAGTATTCAAGATATACTATCAAGAAGATTTTAGATCCGTTCGAATGGTTTGCAGATCACTTGCGCACTCCTATTGCACTTTCAGTGACACATAGGCCTCAGACCTATAATTGGTATGACTACAAGTCAGTATGGATGAACTTCTTATTTCTAAGGCCAAGACACACTTGGTTTGTGAGGTATAGTCCTAGCATCATGAAGGCCATCATTCCAAGATGGTTTTACGAATGGTGGAATCTATTCGGAGGAACGAAGGAGATTTTTCCCCAACAATTTCTCAAGCGATTTGAAGAATTTCAAATTAAAGAAGAAATTACTACTTTGCCAGAGCATATTAAATTATGCAAATACTATATCCAAAAGAGGATATCATATATTATTTCTTGGAATTTTTCTAAGAATGAAATTGATCGAATTCAATATTTGTGTAAACAAATTCAGATTAAAGGTTGGATTCCCAAACAACCTCACACTAAAGACCAGACTCCAGATCAGGCATGTTCATCGTCAAAAGGATCATCCAAAGTAGCATTAAAGAAAAAATTGCAAGATGCATTGGACAATCTAGAGAAATACGATGATAAACAAATTATGAAGATGATTGAAAAGGCTACCTCCACCGAAAGCAGCAATGAAGATAATGGTGACGTGTGTAAACCCAAAGGTTTGACTTTGGCTTACATGGACCCCAATTACGAATAAGAAAAGGACTCCTTTGAAAAAGTAGAGGCAAAGCCGAAATTACTTTTTCAAAAGTAGCATTTCATTATTCCAAATTGGCATCCACTGAGAAGCTAAAAACAAAACACTTTAAAAAAGATGTTCCCCATTATCTTAGAAGATAAGGGAAGAGACATCTCCATTATCATAAAAGGATATTCCCACTTAACTACTTTAAAGTAGGCCCTCTCTTTATTGTAGGCAACATCTTAGCCATCCACTTGTATGTCTAAGATATAAAGACGATTCTCACTTCTCCTATAAAAGGAGACTTCTCTCACACTTAGAGGCATCAGAAAATTTAGCACACTAAATCATATTCTGAAATCCTCTCTCTATGTACTTACTTTGTAAGATTTCCTTTGAAGAAATGCAATAAAACTGTAAGTTTCTTAGTTCAATTCTTATTTCAATTCCGCAATATGAAAGATCCTTTAAATGGTATCAGAGCCATGTTGGCAGCATATATACTTAGCATGAGCAATTAAGTATATATACTGTTTAAGGCATGGCAAAATTATTTTAATGTAGTATTATAATAAATTTTACATGCTGCTGGTATATACTTGTTTATTATTATATATAGAGAAAACGGTCAAATACCCCCTCAACCTATTACTCAATTCTCAACTACACACCAATACCTTACGGAGGTCCTATTACCCCCTTGAAGTATTTTAAACAGAGATATTGACACCCTTAAGTGCTGATGTAGCACAACAAGTGTGTTCACTTTCCTGAAAGCAAGTGTAAGGCAAATAAATTAGTCAAAATTAAATGATTGGACAACTGTTATTTCTTAATTGAATTCAATATAATTAATAAATAAATTTAATTAATTACAATCACATACTCTCTCTCTCTCTCTCTAACCATTACCTCCTTAAAAAATTACACCTCTGCAATTGAATTTTGCCATGGCTACCATGGTAAAACAATAGTTTATTTTTTCATTTTTTTCACTTTTAGTCCATAATGAGCTTTTTCATGACCATCACCTTCAAATATTTCTTAAAAATAGACAACATAACCAAAAGAAAGAAAATGATGATCCTTTAGTTTATTTCACCTCAATGGAAAATACTTTCAATCCGATATTGAAAAATGATATTACAGCTTCTGCTATAGAAATCTTTTCGATTATAGTAGCAACCCGAGTTTCTTGATTGGAATTGAAAGTGAGTATTAGAATTTGAAATTGGGCAAGCAAATTTTCATCTTCAAATTCATCAAAAAAAAGTAACTGGAGAACCATAATGGCAGTAAGATACATGATAAAAAGATTCAACATTCATGTCAATTTATTGAATTCAACAATGACAACTAGATTTTGTGCAAATAAATGATCGAAAAGATAGAAGAAAGACGGAGGATGATGGGTGTGATGGAGATGGAGGTGGATTGGAGGAGATGAGAAATTTGGAAACAATGGAGAAAAAATGGGATGATTTAGGAAGATGAATAGAATGGTGGAGAAAAAATGAAAAGCATCAAACTTGCTGTATTTTGGTGATGATTTTTTTTTTTTAAAAAAAATTTAATTATGAAAAATAGGTGCGTGTATTACACTCTGCAACAAAGATTTGGGGGTGACGTTTTAAGTGTATCAATATTTGTGTTTAAAATACTTTAGGGGGGTAATAAGACCTCCGTAAAGTATAAGTGTGTAGTTGAGAATCGAGTAATAGGTTGAGAGGGTATTTGACCATTTTCTCTTATATATATCATGTTCCTATATTTGGTTTCTATACCTGGTGTAAGGTATTTGTTCATGTTTCTATACTTGGTGTGAGGTATTCATTCTTTCCTATATATATATATATATATATATATATTTAGTGGAATTCTTTAGGCTTTTTTTATTGGTTAAAATAATTGAATTATTTAAAGTTTATGATGGATGTTCGAAATTTTTTTCATATTTATATTTCTTTTAATGAAGTTTTATATTTTCTAGGAAGTAAATTAAACTACTTACCAAGTTATGTTTATGATTTCATAAAGGACAACAGTAAAAAATATGGTTCAAATTTTTCCTTAAATGTTTTTCTTAATAAGTGTGTATTGTCTCAGAAATTCAATTAATACTCCCTCTATTTCATATTTTCATTGTTTAAAATATTTGTATTGTTCAAAGTTTAAAATGTATGTTTGAAATTTTTTTCCATTTTTTCCTTTCCTTTAATAAAGTTTTATATTTTCTAGGAAATAAATTAAACTATTTATCAAGTTATATTTATGATTTCACAAAGGGCAATGCTAGAAAATATCATTCAAATAATGTCCTTTTTTTTACTTATTGTTCTTTTTATTATTTATTAGGTGACGTCTTTCTATTGGATAAAAAATAAATTTTCAACCCATCAAATCCTTCCCAACCCACCCCGATCCAATTTAAAGAACATGTTTATTAATTTATTAATTTTTTTTCCCCAAAATGAAAATCTCTAATTAGGATATAAATTTATCAAAATTTCTTCTAATTTAGACAAAAACATTCATTACAACTTTTTAGATTTTCTTATATAGTGTGTTAGAAGCATAGAAGGAGGAAAACTACAATGGCTATGACAATAACTTATCGAAGGTTTTATGTTAATTTGTCTTTGCTCTGTTTATTGAATTTTCAATCATCTTTGTCTAATAAAATTGTATATTGCGATGAAAAATCTGGAGTCATAGTAAATTCTTCTTTCTTTTTGGTCGAAGTGTGCAAAATGAATAATCGATAAATATTATCGGACAAAAAAAAATATAAATTAGAGAAAATAGTTAATTTGACTCTCGAAAATCGAGATATGACGAGTCAAGACCCGAGAAAAGTATTTATTAGTTAAGGAAAGTTGGGTAAACCTTATAAAGTATAGTTTGACTTGCGGCAATTTGGTGAGTAAGAACTATGAGCCGTTAACATTACCTAACAACAAAATCCAAATTATTGTCGGTCAATTTTGCCCTTGAATTACTCTATTATTACCATTATACCACTGTCTCTTCCTCTATATAAAGGCTCCGTGTAAAAGGGATACTAATAGATCTCAAATGGCGCTCGTTACAACATTGCAGGTTGAGAATTATGTGTTCCCTCCAACAATGGTGAAACCTCCGGGCTCCAACTATACGTTTTTCCTCGCCGGCGCAGGTTTTGTTAATTTTTATTTTTATAATGTATGATTGAATAATTTCTTATGTGTGTTTGGTAGGCGTCGTAAAACTTGTTAATTCATGATGAATTCGAGTGGCAGAGCATTCAATTTGGTCAGGTTTTGTTATTTTTTTATTAGCTGGCATAAAACTTGTTAATTCACGATGAATTCGAGTAGCAGAGAATTCAATTTGGTTAGATTTTGTTTTTTTTTTTTTGTAATGCATGCTTGAATAATTTCTTATGTCTGTCTGGTAGCTGGCGTAAAATTTGTTAATTCATGATGAATTCGAGTAGCAGAGAATTCAATTTGGTTAGGTTTTGTTATTTTTTTTAATGATGTATGGTTGAATAATTTCTTATGTGTGTCTGGTAGCTGGTGTAAAACTTGTTAATTCATGATGAATTCGAGTAGCAGAGAATTCAATTTGGTTAGGATTTGTTAATTTTTTATAATGTATGGCTGAATAATTTCTTATGTGTCTGGTAGCTGGCGTAAAACTTGTTAATTCATGATGAATTTGAGTAGCAGAGAATTCAATTTGGTTAGGTTTTGTTGGTTGAATAATTTCTCATGCGTCTCTGGTAGCTGGCGTAAAACTTGTTAATTCAAGATGAATTCTCGTAGTACAGAATCCAATTTGTTTAGTTGTTGTTGTCTAATGAATTTAATTTTAATGTGTGTGGTAGGGAATAGAAGTTTGGAGATTGAAGGAAAATTTGTGAAGTTTACTGCAATCGGTGTGTACGTGGAAGAGAGTGCTATTCCATTTCTAGCTGATAAATGGAAAGGGAAAAGCTCTGAGGAGTTGGAACATTCAGTCGAATTCTTCAGGGATATCGTTACAGGTATTTGCTGAATAGGAGAATTAAGCTGGGTTTATTATATAAGATGCTAAGTATTTAGGGTCTTAAAACAATCAAGAGATTTGAGATTTGTTTCCATCAAAGTTACGTTTGTGAATATTTTCATCTTTCCTCTCTGGTAGGTCCCTTTGAGAAATTCACTCGAGTGACTATGATCTTGCCCTTGACGGGTAAGCAATACTCTGAGAAGGTGGCAGAAAATTGTGTTGCCTATTGGAAAGCTATAGGAACCTACAGTGATGCAGAGAGGCAGGCCATTGAAAAGTTCCTCAATGTTTTCCAGAGTGAAACCTTCCCACCTGGTGCCTCCATCATTTTTACTCAATCACCGCTTGGATCATTGACAGTATGTATAATCAACTATATTGAATGATAACAAAAAAAATAGGCACTTGCGAGTTGCATCATTGATTAGGACCCTTTGGGCAATATTTGTGCACCAAAAAAATGGATTGCATTTATCTATAAGCTCATTGATGTTTCTTCTATATCTTTTTGTCCGAGTCCAGATTAGCTTCTCTAAAGATGATTCAGTTCCTTGCGTTGGGAATGCTGTTATAGAGAACAAACAATTGTCAGAAGCAGTGCTGGATTCCATAATTGGCGAGCATGGAGTTTCCCCTGCAGCAAAGTGTAGTATTGCCAAAAGAGTATCAGAACTGTTGGTTTGTGAAAAACCAGGAAGTGAGCTATCGTCAGTCCAGTAACTGAACTACAGAAATTGAAGAGAAATCCACCATGTCAGAAATTGGAGTCTACTTAGGACAATAAAAGAGGTTCTAGTGCTGAAACTCCCTTGTCAACTCGGTCTGATGTGTCAAGGTATCTTGAGGATACTAGACGAATGATTTAGCCTAACTTTCCTAGATTCTCTACTATGCAATAGTGTGCAATAAGGTCCCATCTCTAAGTCTGTGTAATTATGTAAATGTGAGAGACTCAAAATGCCTTTGTTGAATTTATATCGATGTTCTTTGAAGAGTATTTTCTTACCATTTGAATTGTGAGCAATATGTGACTGCAGTAATGAAAATATGTTTGGATGTTGAATATAGAATTTGTTTATGAAAAATAATGATATTATTAGCAAACTAAGAGTGTTTTGATAAATCTTTTGAGTATAGAAATAACTTCTGTCAATAAGTGATGGAAGCATTTCACCATTTGTTGTGTATCATCGTCTTCTCAAATGTCTTTGTGCCTGCAGGCATCAATGCACTCAGTAAAAATATTCTCTATTTTACTTGAGGTGTTTTGCTTTTAACCTGAACTAGTTGTAGAGAGGTATGTTACCTTTATTGATTCAAGGTACTTGTTAAAGTATGGTTGAAATGATTCAAATAATCAAGCTTTAGTTGCATATGATGTACATTTTGAACAATTCGAGATGAAAAATTATAGTAGTTAGGTTGGGATAGAGAGGTGGTAAAGTTGCCATTTTTGGATTTGGAATGAGTGATTTGTCGATTTCTTTGAGCGTCTTTGAATATCTGATACCTTTCTCTATAGCCGTGAACTAGGAATTGCATCACTTTGCTGTGGGATGGTCCTTTTCATGACATCTTTTTGATATAGATTGCAAAACAATCTTGGTGTTATCGAGAATTTTGTGCAGATCAGTTTGGCGTGAAGGTGAACCTGGTTTCCAATTGGTGGATCTGTTTTCTGCAGAGTGCTCATTAAGGTACCTTCGATATGTCATTCTGAGATGTGCAGGAGAATATCCTATAGTTCTGTTGAATTATCGGCTGTGTCTTTCAACTAATAAGTGAGCTTAGATATCAATCAAGCTCCTAAACGAACTTAGTAAATAGGGGTTCTTTTCTCAAAAGGAGAGTATTTTTTAAGGTGTTAAAGAGTACTGTTTAAAGAAGGATCCTAGTATAGACAACTTTTTTTCATCACAGTATGAGTAAACAATGTTCCTTCTAATATGCTTGTATCGGAGATTTGTGTTGCATATTCTTGGTTTATACGTGCTAACTATCCAGAGAGGATCTTTACCATCTTGCTCTATTTGATACAGGGGAATCATAATTGTGAAGCTACGACGTTGGCAGGAGTTTAGCTTAAGAGCAATAGCACGGAAAGGAATTGGCAAACATTATGTGAAATGGTCTTCTGCAACTACTGTGACTTTCATGCGTGAACCAGACATCTACATCAATGAGGGCATGATGGGGACCTTGACTCTCCAAAGATAATTACCAAAGAGTAGTTCCACCACGGAATCTCTGGCATTGACCCTGAGAAGAAACAGGTTGGTTGAACTTCCGAATTTCAACTATGAAATGCTATACGGCTATGTCTAAACTTTTTCCTCAGGGGAACACTATCAGAGGTTCCTATTACTTTTTTATGAACAACATATCATGTTTTATGATAAGCTTTCAGGTGTTTTGATGATCCTCACAAGTGCAGGGACCTGGTCCTCTGCAGAGTGTTCACGTCCAGGACAATATGCTATACAGATGGAAAGTTGTCGTGTCAGAGGTTGGTGGAGTCGCCAGTGTACTGAACCAATAAGAACGGACGAGGTTGTTTGTCCAACGGTTAATAATTCTTTATGGTTGATTTAATCAACATGAAAAACAACAAATCTTTCATTCATTCAAAGAGAGAAAAATCAAGCTTCACAAAACAGCAAGGGACCTGATCGATCGAAGAATTGCTTTCCGAACCTGCTGATGTTTTGTTTGCTTGTATTTGTGCTTATATTGTAGGATTCATTTCACTCTTGATAGAAACGTTTCAAAATCTTGTTTGAATCTTGTAAGAACTTAGTTAGGGGTAACTTTGTGTCTTACGGTCTATATTAACTAGTGGGAGTTAGTATAGTGGGCAATGGATGCATTGCTTAGGCTCAGTAAGTAATAGGTTGTATTACTTAGTGTTGAGATTAGGAGGTTAATCTCATGGTTGTAAATTGTGTTTCGCTTTTGCTTGAGAAGATTAGTGAAAACAGTTTGAAAAGTCATGTGAGATAGGTTGTGGTTTTACTCCCTTGAGCAAGGAGGTTTCCACGTAAACTTGTTTGTCGATTATTTACTTCCAGCATTTACTTTCAGTACTCAAACCATGCTAAGGACCTGGTCCTGTAGTTGTTAGTGGACGCATACATTCCATCATTTTATTTGATGAGGAACACGAACTAAGAACTCCCTCTGTCCTAGTTAACCTGAGCTTATATTGAGAACTTTTATCATTCTCAGAGTCTGCTGAGTCTTTGTATGTATACGAAATTGTCACTTGACCAGGAAACTAGGAAATGCATGATATTGGCTTTCTAAAGTTCTTATCCGCCAATAAGAGGAACTGTGTTGTGGCACCAAATTCCATTCTGAGCTACAAGCCATAATCATTATTATGAGCAATTCATTATTTTTCTTCCCAACAAGAACTGTAAAAATACAGAATTACTTCGTTCTGCAATTATGCAGAGGTCAGTTTGCTTTACCTGGAAAATGAGTGACATCTTAACTTAAGTTATAACCTAGCCAGATGATAAGGGAAACACGGGATAACAATTCTACGACTATTTAGATATCGCGTGGTTTGACAGTTTACAGTTTAGTTCTGCAGAAAGCTGAATCATCACTATAGTTTTAGTGATAAAGAGTGTATAGAAAGACATTTTTTGGATTGGTGTAAACATCAAACGCGGATAAATTTTTACCCCATACATTTCATTTTTACATTCCCATCATGATTTTTGTTGAAATTTTTCAGTAGTTAGTTTTATCTTGAGCTACAAGATTGTAATCAGATTAATCAAAGTTAGCTTTTGTAGAGGAGAAAAAAAAAGCAGAATATGAAGAAATCAACCATTCTTGTACATGAATTAAACTTGGAAAAATAGTATCGTGTTAATTAATTCTTTGTTTTGAGCAAGTTTCCATTTTACTAAAAATAGACTTTGAAGTCTTTAATTACCAAATCAGGACTGATAACACTTGATGACAGTTCAAATCTAGAACCTAAGAATAAACAAATTCAAAAATCGGATTAATTAGATTTTGTAATCAATCAAATACTATATATGACTATTTTTCTGTTCAATCTCCTTATGGTAAGTAGTTAATCAGCTTATGGCAAGTAGTTACCAACATGGGTTGTGGTACTGTGGTGGGACAACTCTACCTTTAATTAAAGGTATTGATTCCAAGTCTTGGGTATGGAGAAAATCTTATTGAGAGCGTCACCCCCCCCCCCCCCCGGATGGCCTTGCAGTGCGTGATTGAAATCTAATCGGAGCTCCAATGCGGGGCTTCATATAGTGGGTGAAAAACCAAAAAAAAAAAATCAGCTTATACGAGCCACTTTCATAACAGTAAGGGTATATATGAGTCACTTTCATAACACAGAGTATATCAGCTCTAAATGAAAAAGTTGAGGGATATATCAAACCATTTTCCCTTTATTATATAACACTTGGATCATTGTTGTTTGGAAAAATACAATAACAACAACATACCAGTTGAATCTGGGGGAAGGTAGAGTGATTTATTATATAACACTTGTATCATTGTTGTTTGGAAAATACAACAACAAAAAATTCAGTGTGATTTCGTAAGTGGAATCTTAAAAAGGTAGAATGTAAGCAGACTTTATCTCATCTTGGAGAATGTTGATTGAAATTAAAAAAAAAAGTAATAAATGAAGGTTAAAGTAATATATATATATATATATATATATATATATATATATATATATATATATATATATATATATATATATATATATAAAATAAATGATGTAAAAATTATTTTACCTAATCAATGAAACTCAAGACCTAGAAGCAACATATATTACTTGTACTTGTTCACAAAATTATTATGTTCAATTAATTGAAGTAACAATTAAATATAATTTTGACCTTTTCCAAATGTCAACAAAATAATTAAATTATTCAAACATGGTAAATAATGTTATTGAAATAAAGACACAAAAATATTTGTTTGGTCACTTGCCTTGACATTTGCGTACAAAACTCTCCTTAAATTAAAAACACACATAAAACCTTTAATTTATATCTCATATTATTTGGTAATATTTGGTTTGAGATCACTCACCTAACTTAGCCAACAATATTAGTTACATCTTCTGTTGACTAATAAAACTTTTTTAAACATGGGACAAAAAAAAAAAAATCATTTTAACCAAAATCCTAAGTTAACTTCATTTTCTTATATACTGTATACTATATATAAAGTGATAATATTAACCATATTTTGTATATTCTTCATCTTCACTACTCACTAGCCCAAAAAAAGAAAAAAAAAACAATTCATATCAATGGCTTTTATTCATTTTTGTCAATCAAGAATTGTGATTTTTGAGTTTTTGGTTTTGGTATTTATTGGCATTTGTTTTAGCAAATTGAATGGAATTAGTGATTCACATTTAAGTCTTGATTATTATAAGAAAACATGTCCTTCTGTAGAAGGAATTGTGAGGAAAGAAATGGAATGTGCTTGTCTTTCTGATCCTCGTAATGCAGCTTTGATTTTGAGATTACATTTCCACGATTGCTTTGTTCAGGTACGTAAACGAAAATGTGAAAATATTCTCTATTCAGTTTATTGGAATTATTGAACTGTATGAGCATCTCGTCTAGAAGTTAAACTAATATTAAAGAGAGGTATACTTCATATGTAATTATGTTATTGTGTCTTATGAACACCCCCCCTCCCCTACCCCACCCCAATCTCGAGTAATTTACACAAATAGCCATCTTTTTGGCGTCGTCTTAAGAAATTGACCACTATTTCAAAATGAGATTACTAGTGTGAAGTTTGAAAGTTGCCAAGGTTCAAAACTAGTAGTAATATTTAGAGCATGGGACTAATTTTGAAATGTGGTCAACTTTTAAATAAACCACAAAAATGGTCATCGGATGTAAATTCAACAAGAAACACATGGAATTTTATTTTATTTTTTTGGAAAGATTTAAATATACGATCTTTATTACTTAATTATATTATGTTTGAACAATCTCTCCTTTCGTGTGAACCTGATTCTTTTGCATCAGTCCAACATAGAGTTACACAAATAACCACTTAGTGATAGTCACTTCATCAAAATTAGACAAGTAGTCCGAAGTCAAAATTCAAAACTATTTATATATTCATAGCACATATCTAATTTGAAAAAGTGGTCAAATTTTAAATACAAACCATAAAAGTTGTCAATTGGTTTAAAACTTAAAATTCATTCTCTAACACATGGAAATATTTAGTTTACTTTATAGATGGCGATAAGATTTGAATTTACGACTTTTTGATCTATACTGATATCATGTTGAATTGTGTGACAGGGTTGCGATGGTTCGGTATTGTTGGATGATACAGTGACATTAAAAGGAGAAAAGAATGCTCCAAACAACAAAAATGCATTAAAAGGATTCAAAATTATTGATAGAATTAAAAATAGAATTGAATCTGAGTGTCCAGGAACTGTTTCTTGTGCTGATATTCTAACTATTGCTGCTAGAGATGCTGTTCTTCTGGTAATTATATTCTTGGAATTTTATTTAAAATAATAATATTATTAAATTATTAGTTTTTAGCTAGGTTTCTTTAGTTATTATTTAAAATCATCATCATAGGTATAAGGGTCATTTTGGTTCATATACAGTTAAATCTTTCTATAACGACATTGTTTGTCTAGAAATGTTGTTAGAACATATAATATCTATAACATCACAAAAACTATTAGTTCGGATAAAAACTTGAGCGTTATAGTGAATCTTATTATAGAAGATGATTGTTATGTAAAGGTCTGACGGTATGTATAACTAAAATGCAATTCTTTTGGTAGATTATATTCTCGGAATGTTGTTTATGATATTATTATAATATTAATGTTTAGGTTTTTTAATTATCATCATAGGAATAATTAAAGTTGTATTAATTAATTAATTAATGATTTTTTTAAAATTAATTTGTGTACTAGGTTGGTGGACCTTATTGGGATGTTCCATTAGGCAGAAAAGACTCAAAAAAAGCAGGATATGAATTGACTGATACAAATCTTCCAACAGCTGATGAAGGATTAATTTCTATTATATCTAAGTTTATGTCACAAGGACTTTCTGTTACTGATATGGTTGCTCTGTCTGGTAAGCATTATTTAATATATATAATTCTCCGTGTCAATTTATATGACACAATTCGTGTTTCGATAGTAAAATATGTGATTTATTCATATGCTTTTTAAATTTTTAATTCTTGTGACTTTTTGTATGTATCGTTATTACGTAGTTTCTATATATGAAAATTATTTTTCAAAAATCTTAAAGAATATATGTTTGAATTCACAATCAAAATAAACAAAACACTTCAACTTATAAAATAATCATTTAGACACCACTAAAATTTTATGCGTCAGATCAACGTCAGGTGTCTACGAGACACAACAAGGACGAGTTTGAGAGTTTAGTTGTCAATTCTGACCAAGTTAACGTGTACTAGATATACGCTTTCAAAGTTGGAGTACTGCTAATTAACGAGGACGAGTTGGACTATTTAGTTGTTAGTTGAGACTAAGTCAACGTGTCCTAGATATACACTATCAAAGTTGGAGTACCACTAATTAACGAGGACGAGTTGAAGTATTTAGTGGTCAGTTGAGACTACAATCGACGTGTCCTAGATATAAACTTTCAAAGTTAGAGTATTGCTAATTAATGAGGACGAGTTGGAGTGTTTAATTGTCAGACTAAGTCGACTTTTCCTATATATACACTTTCAACGTTGGAGTACTGCTAATTAACGAGGACGAGTTGGGTGTTTAGTTTTCTGTTGAGACCAAGTCGACGTGTCCTAAATATACACTTTCAAAATTGAGTACTGCTTAATTAATTACTTGTTAGCTAAGATCAATTTGAATGTTTATTTATGTCTTATACAAAAGATTAATTAAATGACTTTCCAAATTAAGTATTACACAAAATTTATCTTATTTTTAATTAATTGTTTCAAAATTTGGCAGGTGCACATACAATAGGAAAAGCAAGATGTGTGAATTTCAGAAATAGAATATATGGAGATTTCAAAATGACAAGTACTTCATATATAAATCCAATTTCATCCTCTTATCTTAGTAAATTAAAATCATTATGCCCTCCAATTGAAATTAATGGATCATCAGACAACAATGAAACATCAATGGACAACATTACTCCAAATTTATTTGATAATTCATATTATCATGTCTTACTTAAAGGTGAAGGACTCATAAATTCAGATCAAGAACTTTATTCAAGTTTTCTTGGAGTTCAAACAAAAAAAATTGTTGAAAAATATGCTGCAAATACAATTGCATTTTTTGAACAATTTGCTGAATCAATGGTCAAAATGGGAAATATTACAAATCCAGAGACTTATGTGAATGGAGAAGTGAGAAAGAGTTGTAGGTTTGTGAATACATAAAAGAAAAAAGAAAAATTGATTTAATTATGTATTAGTACACAAAAAAAGGATTTGTTTGGGTTTAGTATTTGATTTGTTTGTAATTTCTCAAAAAAGAAAAATTATGATATTATTATTGAAAATTATTGAAGCTTTTGTTATAATGAAAAATTCTGTGTCATGTGTGCGATCTACGGATCTAAATAAGTTTATAGCTGAATGAAGGTACAGAATATCGAAAGAAGAATTTTATGGAAATCACATGAAGAAGTGAAATATATTCTAATGTGTGAACTTACTGGTTTGGATTTTATACAAACTCTTTGAAATTATTTTCTTCTTCTTCACTACTAATCAATAATAAAAGAAATTTGAGGCATTATTTTTCTCATGAAATGATGAGTCCAATAGCTATTTTTTTTAGGTTAATAAGTTGGATTGTAAATCGATTTGAGTCTATTACTTAGTGGAATGTGGACCAATAAAAATGATGTTATATATTTAATTTTAAAAAATTATATATTTTACATCAACGTCTATTAAAAGGATGCATGATTTTAAATTTAAATATAACTATAAGAACTTTTTTTTTAATCTAATAGATGAAATAAAATGTCTATTAAAAGGATGCATGATTTTAAATTTAATATAACTATAAGAACTTTTTTTTTAATCTAATAGATGAAAGAAAGGAATAAATTATGATCCAACAAATGAAAAGAAAAATATTTTTGAGACATTTCTAATACATTAAAAGTAGATAATTATTTATGCCATTTCTTTCCTTTTTTTTCCTCCTCAAATGATAATGCTACCATTAATTATTTCATATGTTGATCCCTGTTTCAATTAAAATATTCTTTATTTTCCTAATACTCGAGTAGTCTATTTCTATTGACAAATTGACATAATTAAAAGTTAATTAATTTGGACTTTACTAAAGATGAAGCCATGTAATGTCTCTCCCTCGACAATAAGTTGACGATGGGACCAATAAAAATTGTAGCGGTGGAATTAATAGTATTTTTTTATTATTAATTAAAAATTATCAATTTAAATTTTTAGTATGAAAAATATCACATCAACAATTATTTTTTTCTTAAATAAGTTTTACGTGAATTAGGATTAGTTCGAGGTTTTAATACATGATAATCAATTATCAAGTGAGAAATTAGAGAAAAAATAGTTGATGGCGGAGATAAAAAGTCGATAATAGCAATATCATATCTTGTTTAATTTTCCATAAATAAAATTTGATAAAAATAAAATATATATAAACTTTATCTGTTAAATAGAAAAAATATTTCCGAAAAACCCTTTGATAGGAAGTCATAGGAAAAAAAAAAATGCTTGTCGGCTGTCCCTATTAATTAATATGTGATGACTGGTTCCATTTCTAGAAGAAGTTGAAAGAGGTATCTAAAATTCGGTGCATATACAATGGATATAATTTGTCGGTTGAACCAATTCACCTTTTATTGATTTGATTAATTTAAATTTATGTCACGTGTAATTATTTAAGGGGAGATATTGTTTGCAAAGAAAATTTCGTATTTTTAAATAATATATAAATGTGCTTTATATATAGTTTGGATTCAATTCATATTTTTGTTTTCTATTTTTAAATGTGTACTAGTGGAGACTTAAACTGTTATAAAGTAGAATAAAGAGGGGAATCCATCAGTAGCCCCCTAAACTTGGCACCAATTTTCACTTAGACACCTCAAGTAGGCTTTGTTCATTTTAAACACCTCAAGTAGGGGTCCGTTGTGTCATTTTGACACTTTTTATATTTTCAAAATCACATTTTAAGTGCGTACATCCAAACGTAAGAAAAAGAAGAAAGAGGTGAGGGCATGGGGTTTGGGATCTGGAATAAAGAAAAAAGAAAGTAAAATTGAGTTTTTAAAAAATAAAATAAAATTTCCACTTGTCAAATATCAATTCGTTTTTTTTTCCACATAAGAGCGTTTGGATGTACGCACTTAATATGTGATTTTGAAAATATAAAAAATGTCAAAATGACACAACGGACCCCTACTTGAGGTATTTAAAATGAACAAAGCCTACTTGAGGTGTCTAAGTGAAAATTGGTGCCAAGTTTAGGGGGCTACCGATGGGTTCCCCCTAGAATAAATAGATGATACACGCATCATACATGGAAAATTGTGTGAGATGCATGCGTCTTACGTGACATATCACATGAGATTTGTGATGTGGGATCCATATACATGTCTATTTATTTAACTTTATGATATAGTTTAGGCATTAATGCATAAGTGTTCCCCTTTAATTTGATAATTATGTTCTCCAATTTTGGGTGTATAACACTCAAATTTATATAAAGTTGTACAAGTAGGCATACACATTCTACACAACAAGATCATGAGAGAAATATTCAAACTTATTTACTATGTCACGTACACGTGGATACGTGTGTCTATTTATTCAAATATAAATTTACATACCTACCTATACACGCATATAACAAGATAAGGCCCTATGAGTGCATTGGGCCCTCTACATTAGCCCCAAAAGATTGTTTTTTTTTTTCTTTTTGGTATGTAAATGATAGATATTAGATAGTGAACTTTTTGCACTTTTTCCTAATTTGATGTTTTCTCAAATCTTTTTTCAACCCACCAATGAAGGCTCTATTCTATTATCTTCATTAAAATCTTGACCAAGTTCAATAATGGATTGCTTACGTGGCAATAAAAATCATTTATAATATCATGAATTTAAAAGAAAGTTTTTTCCTTTTTTGAATGCAACTTTTTCCATTTGACCCAAAAGTAACTATAGGATATTTTTTAATCGAAGTATTAATAGTAACTATATTTTTTAGACCAAATGATATTTTTATGCATATTTTTGACTTTTTTCTGTTAGAAGTTTGAAGCTGTACATATGTACTCTTTTGTAACTAAGTTTATATATATATATATATATATAAGTATCCAGTAAATAAAACCCAAAAAAACTATAGGTGTAATCATTACAAATGTAATGTATTCATAATTTATGTTAGGTAAATCATGACTTTAATATTCTTTCTAAATATTAAAATATGATGAGAGAATTATTTATTGTACTTATTAGTTTGTTTGGTGAGGTGAATCTATTGATTGATGGTTAATATTGGCCCTAGATGGATTGTGACAATAATTAATTTTTTATTCAATTTGAATTTTAAAGTTTGTTAACTATTGAAAAAAAAAAAAAATTAAATGTGTAATACGAGGTAACATGTTCCTCACATTTGTGAAATTGACATTAGAGATAAATGTGTATCATGTACTAATAATAACTCATGTCCATCCATTGTGTTTCACAAAGGATGGTCCACAATATGATAAACATTGTAATTAGAAGTGAGATTTGTGAAGGATAGTGTGTACGTAAATTTTATTTTTATTTTTGATAGATTATCATTTAAGTAAAACATATCAAAGTATACTTAAAATGTATATATATATATATATATATATATATATATATATATATATATAGATACACACACACTCACAAACTCACACTACGCCAAAAATGATATTTGGTGATAATTAATTAACGGTAATAATTTAATTGTCGGTAAATATATATTTAATTTAGCGGCAATTTACACTCTTTGTAAATATGTCTAAAGTCTACAACGACATTGGATTCAATAGCAATAAACTAATGTCAGTAAAAGCTTTAACAATCTTTATTAATATATATATATATATATATATATATATATATATATATATATATATATATATATATATATTGTTGCTAAAAAGAAGAGATAGTTACAATTTTGTAGACTCTCACTCCCACATTTTAAATGTTAAAAGATTAATTTGTTAGTAAAAGAAAAGAAGTCGCAATTTTGTCTACTACTTGACTATATATGCCTTTGGACCACACTATTAATGTGAGTTATCATATCGTGGAAGTGATATTTTGTCCGATATTTTTAATATATAAATTAATTAAGTTCATGTGAATTCATATGTTATCTGGTAGATCCACCCTTTATTTGTACCTATGATGTAATAATCCAAACGTTTAAGTTTGATTAAGAAGATGATTATCATATTTTTCCCAAGGAGCACTTTATTAAGCCATTATAAAAATGGAAGACTCATAATTTGAAAATTGACATTGACCCAAAAAAAAAAAAAGAAGGGAAAATAAGTGTACTAAAAAATCATGTAGAATTAAAAAAAATTAAAAAAAAATCATGTAGAATAATTAAACACCAATTTCCATTTATATTTCCACTCTTCACGTGCATTTGACTTACACTTTTTTTCCATTAAAATTTCATAACATAATCAAAGGCAGGAAAATTAATTGTTTTGACTTTTTCTAACAACTACATCTATCATTTTTTTACACGTGGAATGTAATTTGACTTGCTCTAATAAATCATATATCATGTAAGTTATAACTAAGATTATATTAATAACTAGCATTGAGAATTTTAAGTGATTTTTATATAATTTTTTGTTAACCTTATATTAGTGTAAAATAAATTTAAGACATAATATACAAATAAATACTTAAAATTTAGCTTCAATTGATAAGTAACCATTTCAACTTTCAAATACATATCTAAACGTCTTAACTTGTCTCTATCTGTGTCAGTTGAACACTTTAACTTACAAAATGATCAAATCTAAGCGCATTCAAAATTTAAATATCACGTCAACGTCGAGTATCCATATAGACCTAATGGAGATGAGTCTAAATGTACACTCTAAAGTTGGAACGCTTACTTACCAGTTGAAATCAAATTTAGGGATGACAATGGAATTGATAGGGGAGGGGGATGGGGATGGGGAGGGGTACAGAGCGGATTTGGCTTAACGCACAAAAATTTCAGTCTATCCCGCTCTTTTCCGCATTACATATTTATGTGATTTCAATTTGCCTTGCTTAGATTCACATAAATGTCACGCCCCGCCCCGCCCCATATAAGTATTTGTTTTCTTGAGTTAAACACCTCACATTAGAAGATAATTCATCTTCTTTTGCAACTTTAGTTTTAATATAAATACATTTCTTCGGATTTTTGCAAATATTAGAAAAAGAGTAATAAATTAAAATTAAAATTACCTACTTGGGGAAAGTGTAATAAGATATGTAATTTTGTTTTTTTCTTTTAAATTAAAAAATAGAGAGGAAAACTACACTAACAAAGTAAAATGGGATTCTAATTTGCTAAAATTAACATTAAAATGAAATCAGACCTTCTTCCTCAATTGATTAATAACTGTATAAAATATATTTAGAATCTATCGATTTTGATTATAAAAAATACACTTAGTTATAATTGAATAATTGGGTGTAAAAATACAATTGAACACACTATAAGGATTGAATATAAATTGATCACCTTTTCTAATTGCCATTAAGTATCTGTTTGTGTATTATATATTATGTCTAAATTCAAATATAAATTATGAATTTTAATCTTCTTATACTTCAACACTTTAATAGTAAAAAACTAAAAGATGAAATTACTATAAGTAAGTATATATTTAATATTCTCTCTATAGTTTTATTTCTTTTTCTATAAAATTACTATAAATATTTATTTTTGTTTTATTGGATGATGAAATTTATGCCACTCGTTACGTCATAATTATACTACGTGTACGATACGGAAAGCCGCCGCTAATTAATAATTCTGTCCCTAACTATTTTAATTTTACTATTTTCTTTTTCTACAAATGCATAATCATTGCTTATATTTACATTTACATTTACACAAAACTATAAATGACAATAAATAATAATAATAATAAAAATAATTTTATTTCCTTTTTTTTTCACAATAAAAACACCTTTTATTGTAAGAAATTCATTATTATTTTTATTATAATTGCACATTAATGTTAATAGCAATAACTTTGAAATCTTAAAGTCTTATTATATTATTATCACATATGACGTAGTAAAATTAAATTAAATTATGAGAAACATTTAATAATCCAAAAACTTTATGCATGCTCATAAGTAAAAAGAATCAAAAGTACACATTTTAAATAAATTCATTTCACAACGACAACAATAATATCTATAATGTAATATTATAAATAAGATTTGAAAAGAATATAATATACACTAACCTAATATTTACCTCACAAAACGTTAATAAAAATATTTTCAAAAAATCTTTCGGTAATAATATTTTAATATTATCTACGCATCACAAGTTTACGAGTAACAATAAATATTGTGGACTCTACCCTATGCAATTCCGTGGAAAAATCTCAAGAATTCCCACTTCCCAAAAACTTCTGGAAATTCACTTTCCTTCATATAACAGCAAAAATATCTCCAAAAATCCAGAGAATAGAAAAAATAAAAAGGGCAAAAAAGGAAAAAAAACAAACATTACATATATATAAATTTGAGCCTCTCTGCCTTTGTAGAAGAAAGGGGCAAAAAAGCTTGTAAGCTTTACTTGCAGTTAACCTTACTGTAGCATATAATAGGTCTGTGTTTTCTTGCTCTTCCAGGTTCTACAATGGAGTTAATCTGAATTTTTTGTTTTTTTAACTCAGATATCTTGTGGGGTTTTCCCCTTTTTTGTTTTTGAGACCCCCATTGTGTTTTCTTGATTAGTTGTGCTTGTTTGTTTAAATGCTGAAGTTGGTTATCTTGTTTTGTAGTAGTTACCATTTTAGCTATTGAATCTAAAAGGGTCTGTAAAAAGAATGTTTTTTGATGAGGATTTGAGTGTTTCTTATCTGGTTATTGATTTTGTTAAAGGAGTGATCTTTTTTGTTACAAGTGTTTAATGATTGAGTTTCTTAATTGTAATGTGTTAATTGGGAAGAGGGAAAAGGAGGGATTTTTAATTGGGTGAGAGTTCTAGTTTGCTTTGCTGCTGCACTTTTGATATCAGTTGTGTGTGAATTCTGGGTTGATTAAAGATACCTCTTTTGTTCAATTTTAACAAACATTGATGGCTGTGTTTATTAGGTTATGGATGGAGATTATAGGGGATTCAGATAACTGCCAGGAACTTGAATTTTCAATTTAATGTTTAGTGAATCTATTGGAAAATCAAACTGATCTGTTATTGATCTTGTAATGCCTGAGATTCGGTGCTGTCGGTCTTAAAGATTTGTCTTTATTTAAAATAGTTCTAAGCTTGTTCGATGCCTGAGTTTACAGGAAAATGTATGTACTTGTTCCTTGATAATTGCATCAAGCTCATCAGATATGTGGTTCTCAAGTAAAAATTCTGTAGGACAACATTACTGTTTGAGTCTGAACTGACGAGTAACTTATTAATAACAATACTAGCCTAGTTCATAGTATGCAGAAGTAAGTTTAACGTTTTATGGCATATTCCGTCTTATTCATAAAAAGGCCGAGTCTCTCTGCATTAAAGCTAAGAAACTATAAATTCATCATAGACCTCCGATATCTTAGGAAATAAGTGAGTGAGCTGTGAAGCTTTCCCATTTTAGTTGCGATGACGAAGACAATCCTGGAGGGTGATTTCTTGGGTCATTTGGGTTATGTGCTATATTTTTAATCATGGATGATAACAATCTTTGTACTTAAGTGGTCGTTCGTGTTGATGGTGCTTTAATCCTTTTTCCAAGTGTTTCTCTGTTGCAAAAGAGAACTTAATATCTGCTATAGCATTATATTATAACTTGTCTTCTCTGCTTATCCACTCTCATTGATGCAACTAAGTCATCGGAGAGTTCAAGTTAATTCAACTAACAGCCAGTTTTTACAAGACACTGTGATTTTAATGTGTAATTTATGAGAGAACTTGCTTAAATGAAAATTTAAGCAATCACAAGAATAGAAAAATCAGGGTTGCTTCTTCTTGCAAGAGGTTCTGGGGGTTAATAACAATTATGTGCTATGTTGTAATGCTTCCAGTGCTTTATCTTCAGTGTGTCAATATTAGATAAGAAACTTTTCCAGGTCCATGATTGTGAATTGATCATTTTGGCATATATTTTTATTCTGGATCTTTTATATTCTCATTCTGATCTTTATACGGGTTATTTTTTGTAATTTCAGAGGATAATTCTCTACGTGTTTATTCTAAATGCCTAAAGATACTAGTAATGGTGAATCTACTCGGAGAGCTGGTCTCTTAAAGGACCAGGTTCGACTAGTCAAGAGAAAGAACTGTGATCGATATGAAATCATCTCGATACCTGATAATTTGTCATTTGAGAAAGGTTTCTTTGTTGTAATCCGTGCGTGCCAGTTGTTGGTTCAAAAGAATGAAGGATTGATAATACTCGGTGTTGCTGGTCCCTCCGGAGCAGGAAAGACTGTGTTTACAGAGAAAATACTCAGCTTCATGCCAAGTGTTGCAGTTATCTCAATGGATAATTACAATGATGCTAGTCGAATAGTTGATGGAAACTTTGATGGTAAGAATGAATACCTCGTTTCTTATTTTTATTGAGTGTGTACAGAAAGATGTTAACAAAAGGGGATTTCACTTGCATTCTGTTCTCTGGCTTAAAATTTCAAGTCCCCACCAGTTTCAGGGACAAGGAGGCTCATATGTTTATGAAGCTCCTAATTGTTGAATATTTTAGGGAATCTACTTCGCATTTTCTTGACATAGTTGGCACTTTGAGTTCTTACAGACCTCTATGTGCCCTTTTTTTTTTCCTTCTTTGGGAAAGCCATTGTAAATATGTTACAAAATCTACTGAATAGAGAGCTGTCCTCTTTCGGCTAATGATTTGATCTTTTTAAGTTTTGGTAACACCAAACATATGATCAAGAGTTGCTAGAACCATAATATATTGGTTAATCTTTCATTGGTTAAATCTCAATTATGCACTAGAATGAGGAGGGTGCCTCTTTGAATCGTGGAACATACATATTCAATGTTAGAAAACATTCCGTGAAAGAATCTGGGCTGAGATCTCTAATTTCCTCTTAGCTGATTTCTTTTTTTATTGGTTTACCCTGACACTGGTGTCATTTGTACTAGTAGAATAACTTAAGACTAGATGATTTGTACTTTACCAGGTCTATTTTTTCTTTTGAAACAGATCCACGACTTACAGACTATGATACATTGCTGAAAAACATCAATGATCTAAAAGCCGGGAAGCCGGCTGAGGTTCCCATATATGATTTCAAATCTAGCTCTCGCATAGGATACAGGTTCAGCTCCTTGCTTCTCATTCATGTAATATTCTATACTTATATGTGCATGTTGTCATTTTTCATACAAGCTGCTATTCGAAACCACTGCAAGTTTATTGCCTGTTTGCTCCAGAAATTTTATGTTTGAATGCTTAAATGGCAAATACCTCCAGACCTTGGGTTGTTTATAATTTTGCATTCTATTACATGAGGAAAATAAATAAAATTGATGACATCTTTGGAGCAATACTACCTAGGCTCTTCATTGCTCTGATTCAAACAGAAACTTAACTGTTGAATTGGCATATCTAAATTTGATACAATTAAGACCATGTCACTAACTGTGGAATCTCATGACTTGTTCATCTTTGAATCATTTACTTTATGGTATTCTAGACCTAAGGGTATGCCTAGTGATCAATGAAGTTTGTGCCAATCTTGAAGATCAGGGATCAAATTCCCACAAAGACAAAAGCACCAGATAAATTCTTCCCATCTGCCTATGCCTAAGCTTGGTGGATAGAGTTACCCAATACATGTGTTGGTGGGAGGTGTACCCGGTAGAATAGTCGAGGTGTACACATGTTATTTTTGGACACCACTGTTACAAAAAAACGTTTATGCTATACTAGTTTCATTTTGCTTGGGTTTTTTTCTCTGTGGTCCACTCAAAAGGATCTTGTTCCCTAGACTCCTAATCTATTTAATTGGCATCAGGATGGCAGATTCTTCATCTATTTGGAGTTCTGTCATTACACAGTTATCTGGTCATTCTCTTCTTTTTAATGAGGCCTGCATTGCTCTTCTTTTCTTGCCCAAGGCTTCAGTTTTACAGTGGTCTGTGGTCCCCTTCTCTTAGACGATCTATCCTCTCTGACAAGTTCTTTGGTGATGTTGGTTTTTCTTTTGTCAGTTTTCTATCGAATAATGTGCCCTTCAGGCTCAAAGTTAGTAGATGCCTTTTTTTATTTTCTTTTAATTATCTAAGATGTGTTGCATATTAGTATATGATCTGAACTTACAACATTAAGTTTACTGCAGGACTCTTGAAGTACCTAGCTCCCGCATTCTGATTATTGAGGGTATATATGCTTTGAGTGAAAAGTTGCGGCCTTTTCTGGATCTTCGCGTATCTGTGACAGGTGGAGTTCACTTTGATCTTGTCAAAAGGGTTTTACGGGATATACAGCGTGCCGGGCAGGAACCCTCGGAGATAATCCATCAAATATCTGAAACGGTTTGTTTCCTCTATAATTTTGGCTAAAATACACCTGAAACTCTCTTTACTGACTATCTAACGATGATGTCTAGTGCAGGTTTATCCAATGTACAAGGCTTTTATTGAACCTGATCTCAAGACTGCACATATAAAAATCATCAACAAATTTAATCCGTTTACTGGATTTCAGAGTCCTACATACATTTTAAAGGTAAGGATATTAGAAGTTCATACTACTTCTGGTTCCAGTCATGGAAAATTACAGTGGTAAAAAACAAATTACTTAATTAAAGTTATCAATAACTATTAAAACAAAGAAAAAGGGAGGTAAGGATATTAGAAGTTCATACTACTTCTGGTTCCAGTCATGGAAAATTACAGTGGTAAAAAACAAATTACTTAATTAAAGTTATCAATAACTATTAAAACAAAGAAAAAGGGTTTATCTAATTGCTTGTACCTTTAGTCTTCTAGGGATGTGCAAGTCGATCAAATCAAGTCTGCATTATCTGAAGAACACACTGAAAGTACGGAGCAAACTTACGACATATACCTTCTGCCACCTGGTGAAGATCCAGAGACATGCCAATCATATCTGAGGATGAGAAATAAAGATGGAAAGTACAGTCTCATGTTTGAGGTTTGTCTCTTTGTTTATTGATCAATACTTTTTGAGAAAATAATGGCTAACTGTTAAAAAATACCTCTGTTTGCTAGTCCATTTTGGCTTTACTATGTAGCCTACTGATGACAGTCTGTTATTCTCCCAATTAAGCTTTTAATAGTCATGTGCATATTACTATTCAGTTTCTTGAAACACTTGAAAAATGTTCAAGCTTTTGGGGAACACCATTTTCCTATAATGTTACCTGCATTTTTTATCTTGAAATACTAGCAGGGGCTAAGGAATTTCCAAGTTAAAGCCTAATTCTAGAGATAATAAAGTCAACCTGAGAAAAAGCTCTCAATGTATACCTGAATGGTTGATAAAAAATCCTCTTGGTTGGTTTAATCTAGGAGACAATGGAAGAACGTCTATATTGCATGTAGGGGAAGTAAGATAGCTAGGTGCTTTTACTCAACTTGTTAAGCTTGCATAACAAACGTATCATGGACTTATATGGCTAGTCTTAGTCATGTAGCAAGATGAATTGCATCCTGTGTTGAAGAAGCTATACCACTTAATCATTCTTAAATAACTATGTTTCTTGTGGGGAAATGCCATATTACAACTCAATGTAGGTGGTGTAAGGATGATTTTTGTTTCATTCTTAACCTTATGTTTCCTGTAGGTGACGTCAAGTACCAACAGGAGGAATATCTTCTGTTCACTCTCTTTTTTGTCTTTCTACAATTCGATATTCAGACATTCCTCTTGTTTTAGAATAATTTGAGATCTTGTAGAAGTTGAATTCATCAAATCTACAGAAGAAGCTGATAATTGTAAGGATCTTAAACTAAAATTATCCTGCCTGCTGTCCTACTATGAACATTGTGAAATCTTGAAATGTTGTGCATCTGGTAGCTTCAGTCTCCATTTTTTTTTGGGTCCTGATTCTTTCTTGGGATTATATCTTTTATTGAGAGACTTCAGGATTAAGTGGTCAATATAAGTATTTCCACTCCATGTTATTTATTTTATTTTATCATCTGGTGGTGCTTGGGTATATCAGCTTTTCTTGACCAGCTAATTTTCCTGGAAGTATGTGTACCTGTAAAGAGCTGCTTTACTGAAGTTCTGATGGTGACAGCTTAAACTGGTTTTGAATTGTAGGAGTGGGTCACTGATTCTCCATTTGTCATATCGCCAAGAATCAGTTTTGAAGTTAGTGTGAAGCTTCTTGGTGGATTGATGGCTTTGGGATACACAATTGCGACAATACTCAAAAGAAGTAGTCATGTATTTTCTGATGAAAAGGTTTGTGTGAAAATTGATTGGCTAGAGCAACTGAACCGGCATTATGTTCAGGTAGTAGACTTGTTTACCCTCTCCTCCTTGCTAAGATATATACATGCTAAAATCTTGTCATTCTTGTTAACATCGTTGGCAATGATGTTAAGCTAGAAAGCAATCCTTGATAATTTGTTAAGGTCCTTTTGGTTTCAGTCTTCTGTCATCAGGGGAACCAATACCTCACTAACAAATGATTTAATTCATAAAATTGGAAAGCTTGAAAGTTGCATTGAGTTCTCAAGGCATGGCAGTTTTATCTGTTATCTCTAGTAGTTTCTGCATGATATGCCAATGATTGTCTAACTGCAATATCTTTAAATTGTTAACCCAAAGGAAATGTAAGCTGCGTAATTATTTCTCTTTTTATCTTGAAGAAGAGTAAAATCATTCATTTTGTAGCTTCAGATTTTTTTAAATTATCAACCATGGAGAAGATAACTGCGGGGTGTGTTATTTTAAGATTTCAATGTCCAGTGCATGAGAATTGTTCTCCTTGTTGATCCTTAATAATTCAGATTGACTGGTTGTCTCTTAGTATCAGGGTCCAGAATATTGTTTTAAACTTCTAATATGCTAGATTTTCTGAACTTTAACTAGGTCCAAGGAAGAGATCGCCTTATTGTAAAATCTGTTGCTGATCAGCTGGGACTGGAAGGTTCATACACTCCGCGTACATATATTGAGCAAATACAGCTAGAGAAGCTTGTGAATGAAGTAATGGTATGCTAGCTTCCATAGATTTTTTTCTTTACATGCTATAATGGCTTTCTATCACTTAGTTGATATATTGCAGGCACTACCAGATGATTTGAAAACGAAGCTTAGCTTAGATGAAGATCTCGTCTCCAGCCCAAAAGAAGCTCTCTCTCGAGCCTCAGCAGAGAGAGTAGCATGGAGAAATAAGAATTTAAGAAGGTACTTGTCTATCCATTTTTTTCCCTATTGACTAGTCTTGCATTAATTTTTTTGCATAAAAAACGGTGTCAAATGACGGATTTTATGAATAAGCTGAAAAATATGTCTCCATGCCAATAATTACTTGTGGTTTAATGCCATTAATAGAAGGCTGCTTAGCTTTTTTTAACTGCTTCCAACCGATGTATTAATGGCAAATATCCTCCTCTAACAAAGAGGGAAAGCAAGAGGAGTCTTGTAGGTGAATACTGAGGAGTTTCGTCAGCTCTAATTAGTACACAGCACAGCGCACACTTGATTAATCTATGGTTTGGACATACTAATGTGGCTGCAGGAGTTACGGGATAAAAGAAATGATGAAAAATGATAGTCTCACACTCTCACCGTACTTGTATTCATGCATATTTTGATACACATGACCTTATGTTTGCTCCCAGATATCGACTTGTTTGTTTAGGTCTTCAACTCCTTATTGGTTTGTATATAAGCAAGTCATTAATCTTATATTTGAAGTTGTTTGGAACTTGCATGGATCTCCATCCTTATTGGGAAAACCTAGTGAGGGTGGTGTGGGGATGGGCGGGAGTTGCAGCGGAATCGGATAAGATTCTATCTCGTCCAGAAAAAATTCTGTTGTCAAGTTGATTTGTTCTTGATCTGCCTTCTCTTTTTGTTTTTGCAGTGGATTGTCCCATTCTTACGCAAATCACAGAGAGAAAAATCTGTCCAAGATTGATACTGATAGTCAGAGGTTTGATGACAGAAACACTGATTCAGCAACATTAGCAAACCAGGTTTTGCATTTAGCAACAATGAAATATATTTAAGCTCTTTTCACTATTTCATGGCAATTCTGGAGATTTACCCTTCATGTTTGTTGTCCTTGTTTCATAAGGGAGCTGTTACACATTTATCAGAACAAATATCTACCTTGAATGATCGGATGGATGATTTTACATCTAAAATGGAAGAACTTAATTCCAAGTTAACCAAAAAAAGAGCTTCTCCGAGCACACAAAGTCTGGCTTTGCAAGCTGAAGCTTGTAATGGATCCGGCCCAACTTCTTACTTCATATCTGGTTTAGAAAATGGTTCCTTGACAGGATCCATTATACCAAATTCATCATCCTCTTCTTTGCTAATTCCAAAGGAGTCCAATCTGATGGAAGAGGTACATATTTTACCAGGCTTTCGCCATGCAGACCTATGTTTAATCAATCATCTTCGTCTTCTTTTATTACTCTGATGGACTCCATTACTGCAGAAAGTTAAATATCAGAAGATAACCAAGTTATTTTCCCTTTGCATTGACTATCTTCACAGCTATCTAATGTTGCACGTGGACAACGCCAAATTATGCATCAGTTGGACAGCCTTAGCAATCTTCTTCGTGACAGACTGGGAGAACAATCACGGCAAGCCAGAACAAGCAAGAGAAGAGATCCAAATTCGATCAGAGTACCTCTCATTGTGACCTTAGCAGTTAGTGGATTGGGGTTCTTTCTGTTTAAGAGCCGAAACTGATTCTTCTTCCTGATGTACGAACTATGCTCCTATACTTTTTTCTATCAAGTTCATTAGCCCCATACTAGTAGTATTTTGCCTATGTTCGATCGGAGTAGAGGTAGACTAGTGTTCATGTGTGTTTGGGTCAAGGAGGGCAGGTTTATGCTTTCTATTTCCCAGTTGAGCTTTGTCGAACAAGGCAGTTGAGTTGTGGGGTTCCTTTGATTAAAACTCTCGTTGCAATACATATTTTACAAGTTAAATTGCAAGTTTCCCTTTGCTGATGGAATGAAGGGATATTGGAAGCATTCTTTTTTTTCTTTTTAATTTTCCATCCGATAGTTCAAGATAATCCTGAATTCATGTTTTCTAAAAGTCAAGTTCAAATAGAGTCGATCCCACATTTTATAAAATTTATAGACTAATTCACATGATAAGTTAAAAAAAATGATGAGTATCATTTATTAAGACATCATGAATGGACACAAAATTTGAGCTCCAATTGAGTTCGTCACATATTTTAAAAATTAATGGGTGAATACACATGAAAAGTTAAAGATAATCCTATAAATTCCTATTATTTTTATTTTTTTTTAAAATGGTAATTGTTAATCCTATAAATTCCTATTATGTGACCCATAAACTCCAAAAAGTGATGATTGTCCTTGAAAGATGATGAGTATCATTTTCTAGCTCGTCAAGAATATACTCACAAACTTTCAACTCAAACAGAGTTGGTCACACGTATTCTAAGAAATTCATGGACTATACACACGAAACGTCGAGATAATCATAAATTTCTTGACAGAAGTGAGTCCAAGAGAACTTCATATTTTAACAACATATTATGGAACATATAAGTCAAATCATCTACACAGATTCACTAATCTTCCCAAAACTGATGTTCAGAGTACTATCTAGCTATTCACATTAACTTGCAAAATATTTGAGCCAAACATCATGGTCCGAAGACTTCTGAAGAAGATCAGTAAACAGGACTGTAATCATGTACTAGTTTTCGATGAAGGACACCTCTGCTTTAGGTGATGCACACTAGTTTTCGATGAAGGACACCTCTGCTTTAGGTGATGCACGCTGAAATGTTGTTAACTCAGCAGCAAGTTTTTTGACTGCAGCAGATGCTTTAACTACACACGACGCGAAGAGCATTCTCACTAGCATGGGAGAATTGGCTAACAGAAGTTTGGCAAGCTGCATCTCGATGATTGAGCCACTAGCAAGTGTTAGCCTAACTTCTCTTAGGTGATTAAACGTCACATCCGAGGGAAATTCTACTTGATAAGCTTCTTCTATATCATATTTAGGATAAGCCTCCTAAAGAAAAATTAACAAAACTCAATTCTCTGAACTCTTTGATGATTCAAGTATGAAAATGAAAAAAACAATAAGAAAGAGAGAGAAGCGTACCGAAATATCCATATATTGTAAATACGGGAAGCTTCTTATCAAGCAAAGAGCACATGACACCTCAACCGAGTTATAAAGATCAACACTTATGTCAAGTCTTTTGACACTGTTAAGATTAAAGGGAAGCTTCGTTGGTATTTCACTCGCTTCTGCAGCAAATAACTATAAAGAAAATAGTAAAAAATAAGGATGAAACGAACCCGAAAAGATTCAAAATGTGTTACAATGAAGTCAGGAAGCAACATTTACCATATTCAAGTATATATGCTCGAGAGCAGAAAAAGATTCAAACGACTCGAAAAACTTCACAATATCCCATTTTTCTTCCCCGAAATAATCTGTGTCGCTAGATGCAAGTAAAAGTTTTGCCAGAAGAGGGATATTCTTTAAAAAGATAGATCTTACACTGCCTGCGAAGTAAAACGATTTCAGCCTGGGAGCATTAATTTCAATGAGGTTGCTGTAAGTCTCGGCAATATACAACACCAAATGCTCGAGCAACAAGCAATTTGAGATTAAACTTCCTAGCTCCTCGGAAGAAATTGAAACTTCACATAGTTCCAACCGAATTAACCTATCAAGTCCTTTGAAGGACGGTGGACGAAGTATTAAGCAATTCTGGAGATTCAAATTCCTCAACTGCAAGCTTTTGAAAAATGAAGGTGGCAATTCGTATGGTTCACTCTTGAATGGAAGTTTAAGCACAAGATCCCGAATGCCATTTTTCGCAAGGAAATATATCAAGTCATCGATCATAGGACAACTTCTCGACTTAGGAACACAGAGTGTAAACTTTGTAATCGGTCCTTCATGAAATATCAAAATATGGTAGATAATCTTGGTAATCGCAGTCGTGTGGCATATTAAGTTATTCTTAGTTTTCCAAAAAGCATCATCAAGTGTCAACTCAGGAAGTCGGCACCATTTATATCTCCATATGTTTGATAAGATGCTAGTCCTCACCGCATCTCTAAATGGCAAACACATCAAAATGATATCAATTACATTCTCTGGAAGATTGCTAAGTACATCTAAAGGTAAAGATTCACAACACTGCTTTTTAACCTCAGGAGCCATCATACCATATTCGCCAATGTAACCCTGTAGAAAATGAACAACAATAACAAAAATGAGTAATCTCCAAACTAAACGGGAATCTTAGTGGCTCAGTTAATTGACTACCTGGCCTTCGATTCCCCACCTTATAATCCCCTCCCCATTTCTCATTACCGGGCCCCAATGTGATTAAAAAAATACTCCTAAAAGGGTGTGTTCTAACTGAAATTAATCATGATATACCCAATGGAGACAAAAAAAAAACACTGTTGATTCTTCTTATCTGTCTTAGACTGGGTGGACTGAATTATCTGATATCAATTGTACCTATTACTAGTAGAAGATGACAGGTATTCCGTGGAATTAATCAAGGTACACAAAAGCCGACCCGAACACCACGATGATACAAAAAAAATCTTAATGAACACACGAATCAATACATAGATTTGTTTATTCTAAAATTAAGATTGGGGAAAATTAAAACAAGAACCCAATTACATTTTGTCCACAATTTGCACAACCCTAATCACAATTAAAACCATTCATTTCATAAACTAAGTACACAATCCAAATGGAAAAAAAAAAAAGAAAAAAAAAGAAGAAGAATTAATGCTTACCAAGAGCAAAAATTAGTGAATTAGGAAGATCCAAAAGGAATAAAGTATATCTTTCATCAACCAAAGAGAGAATGAGAGAAATGGGGATTTGTAGATTTCACAGGGCGGAGGTTTTCTTAAAATTTAGGGGGGAAATGAAAAGCAAACGGTGTGGAGTGAATAGAGAGTATATAAGAGAAAATAAAAGGAAGGATGCTCCGTAAGAATTGATCCACTTTCCTTTTTAATCTGTTTAAAAAAATAACTTTTTTCTTATTTTTGGTAACATTTTAATTTTAACTTTTCATGTGACATGTTTAAGGCCACAAAATTAAAGGACAATTTTGTATATTTGACATTATTTTAATTTAGGACTATAAGATTCAAAAGTCCTCTTTATTTTCTTAAACTTCGTGTCAAGTCAAACTAGGTCACTCTTTTTGAAACGGAGAGAGTATATCATTTACACCAAATCAAATAACTTAAATTAATACATAAATATATATTTTAACTTGACTTTAGCTGACATCTACACACTCCAATTTTGGGTATGGCCAAATAAACACTTAAATTTATGTAAAATTTAACAAGTAGACAACACGTCCTAAATGACATAGTACATGTAGGATGCCACATAGGACACAAAATTGTCACGTAGGATGAATATGTCTATTTGTTCAATTTTATACAAGTTTAAATGTCTATTTATATACACTCAAAGTTGGATGCGTAAATGCAACCAAATTAAATTACATATTTATGTACTATGACATTTAAGGGCCAATTTACAAGAATTAGGCGATATTCTCCATTTTTCGTGTGTGTTAGCCTATGAATATTTTCGTGATATAACTTCCGATCAATTATTATGTGAAATATTTATAGAACCTTAGTAGAGAGTTAAGAGATCATTACATATAGTCTCACCATTTTTAGAGTGATTTTTGGGCATTTAGGGGTCAATTTACGAGAATTGAGTAATTTTCTTAGTTATTTTTTTTGTGTTAATCCATGAATATTTTGGTGATATGACTTTCATACACGGGCTAACACCAAAATATGTCATCCCATGTATATTAGCCAGTGTACGAAAGTCATATCATCAAAATATTCATGGAATAACATACACGAAAAACAAAAAATGTGGCATAATTCCTATAAATTGGGGCTTTGAAAGCTCAAAAATCACTCTAAAAATGGTGAGATTGTATGTACTACTTCTCCAACTCCCTATAGAGGGTTTCACAAAGGTTTCGCAAAAAATTCATCTTGAAGTCATATCACCAAAATATCTATGGACTAGCACACACAAAAAACTAAGAAAATCTCCTAGTTTCTGTAAATTGGCTCCTAGCCCAAAAATCACTCTAAAATGGTGAGATTGTACGTACTTCTCCCACAACTCCCTACGGAGGGTTCCATAAAGATTTTGCAAAAAATTCATCCAGAAGCCATATCACCAATATATTTATGGGCTAACACACACAAAAAACTATAAAAATCGTGTAGTTCTTGTAAATTAGCCCCTGGATACGCAAAAATCACTCTATAATGTTGAGATTGTACTGCTACCCAGACTCCCTAAAGAAAGTTCCATAAAGATTTTGCCAAAAATTCATCCGGAATCCATATCACCAAAATATTTATAGGCTAAAAAGCACGAGCAACTAAGAAAACCACCTGATTATTGTAAATTGGCCCTCAAATGCCCAAAAATCCCTCTAAAAATAGTGAGACTGTACATTCTGCTCTCTCAACTCCCTACGAAGGGTTCCATAAAAGTTTCACAAAAAATTCACCCGGAGGCCATACCTTCAAATTATTAATGGGTTACAATACAAGAAAAAGTAAGAAAATAGCTTAATTCCTTTAAACTGGCTCCTACATGCCCAACAATCACTTTAAAAATGTCGACATTGTACGTACTGCTCCCCCAACTCTTTAATGAGGGTTTCATAAAGGTTTCGCAAAAAAATCGCCCGGAAGCCTCTGAGGTCCTCATAAAGTTTTTTCAAAAAAATCTTTCGGACGCCAAAAAGAGCCAACATCAGTGGGCTAATACATACGAAAAACCAAGAAAGTCACGTAATTCCTAAAAGTTGTCCCATAAAGGCAAAAATAGGCCTCAAAAAATGATGGGACTTTACATAATGCTCCCTAACTCATTACGAAGTTGCTTATAAAGTTTTTTCAGAAAAAGCTTCCGGGCGCCAGAATGTGTCAACATCCATGGGCTAATACACACAAAAAAAAAAATTAAGAAACTCGTGTAATTCTAAAAAGTTGGCCTCTAAATGTAAAAAATATGTCTTAAAAATGGTGGGACTATACATAATGCTCCCCCAACTCATAACGGAGGTCCTCATAGAGTTTTTTCAGAAAAACATTTCAAGCGCTAGAAGACGCCAACATCTATAGGCTAATACACACAAAAAAAATAAAGAAAATCGTGTAATTCCTAAAAGTTGGCCCATAAATGCAAAATATGTCTTAAAATGGTGAGACTATACATAATGTTCCCCCCAACTCACTACGGAGGTCGTTATAAAATTTTTTCAGAAAAATCTTCCAAGTGCCAGAAGGCACCAATCTCCATGGGCTAATACATAGGAAAACCAAGAAAGTTGCATAATTTCTGAAAGTTGGCCCTTATATGCAAAAATATGCCTTAAAATGGAGGGACTACAAGTAATGGTCTCCCCCAACTAATTACAGAGGTCCTCATAAAGTTTTTTCAGAAAAACCTTCTGGGTGCCATAAGGCATCAACATCCATATGCTAATACACACGAAAAACTAAGAAAGTCGCGTAATTCCTAAAAGTGGGCGCCTAAATGTAGAAATATGCCTTAATAAAATGGTGGGACTATAGCTAATGCTCCCCCAACTTATTACAGAGGTCCTCATAAAATTTTTAGAAAATCTTTCGGGCGCCAATATCCATGGGTTGATACACACGAAAAATAAGAAAATCGTGCAATTCCTAAGAAGCTCAAATCAGAATTAGGCCCAAGTACTGGCTCAGGTGAACAGAAATCAGACTTGGGCCCAAATCTCTCTCTCCTTATTATATATTTCGTGTTAATTTTATTGTTAGTATATGCTTATTTGCTAATTAATTTGAAGGTTCTTAACTCATAATTCCCCAAAGGACACCCATTTTGAGTTAGTTAACTTATAATACTTTATCTTAAAATAACTAAGTATACTTGTCTTTCCAAATTGATTTCTAAAAATTTTTGGAACTTTTCTCTACTTCGACATTTTAGATAATATATTCCCTTTCCTCTCTAAATGATTTTAAGTTATAAAATTCGTTTATTCCGTAACTAGTCAAGCACGCCTATTATTAGCCAAATAGTTAATTGCTGGATAACTGCATTAGCAGGTGTTCTAGATGCTTTAAAACCCTTCCTAGAACACTAATAAGAACCCCGAACCTCTTTTAAGTTTTCATTAGATTTCTGTTTTAGTTTTTTGAAAACAATAGTATTCTTAATTTTACTTTAAAAATTAAGTGGCGACTCTTAAAACCAGTCTAAATTCATTTTTAAATAAAACAATGCTATTATTTTCTTACAAAATATTACCATAAATGTTATACGGTCAATGGAAGAAAAAAGTTAATTATCAAATTACAATCAATTACAATATTTTTTTAGTATTTATGAGAATAAAGTATATAAAAAATATTAAATAAACGTATCTCTATCTCTATTTTCTAAATTTTGGCTTTCGGCCACCTATTTTATTGAGCCACCCCTTGACTTTGAATCTCATTACGACTTGCTTGGATAGATGTTACCTGTTGTATTGTATCCCTTTGTTTGTTTAAATACGATTTTTGTGATTGTTACTTAAATTTTACTTTATTGTATCATTAAATAGCTAAAGATGAAATGTTAGTTTTACTCCACATGCTACTTTTTATTTTTACGGTTTATTCTTAATTGTTAATTATTGACATTATGTAACAAATGAAAACAATACAATACAACACAATAAGATAATTATGATACGATGTGTAACAATAATCCAAACAAAATTTTAATGAAAATCTTGATTCGTCCACTAAATAGGGTAAGTTCTAGAGAATACATGTAAAAGTTATGGTTGATCATGCTGTTTTATTTGCTATCTATTGTATGTTTTTTTAATTTTCTTTTATGATTGTGGTGTCCGGATCAGCTTTTGTGCAGCTCGACTAACTCCACGGGATACCTGCCACCTTCCACTAGCAAGTAATTCACTCCACCGTGGCCTTTTTTTATTTATTTATTTTTGTATATTGTTTCATCAGAGTTGATTACGTTGGTGTCTTGGTTCTCATATCGGAAGACACCAACGTAATCAACTCCTAGCTGAAACTCTAGTTCCGCCTATTCTATCAACATCGCTAGACTCTCTAAAGATTATTGAACTCAAAGGTGTAGACTTTATGAACTTCGATGAGATCTCTTTTGTTGTATTCTTGATTAGAAGTGCTCCGAATTTGCAAGAACTTCATATTGAGGTAAATTGTAATATTCCATCTAATATATGATAATTTTTTCAAAAATATAAATATGCACTTGTTAGATTTTTGCTCTGTTTCCATGTAGGCTTCTACCGTCGAGCTAAACCAAGAGCAAGTCTCAGGTTATCTAAAACGCCTGCATTGCACAATGGGCAAACTTCGTCTGGTCAAGTTAACTAATATCTCGAGTTTTGTTCCTGAGTTCGAGTTTATACAGTTTCTTCTCTTTAGCTCGCCATCACTCGTGACAGTGAGCATAATGGAGCATCCAGAGCTTGAACCTGTAGAAGCATTGAGAATTACTAAGAAGCTGCTCCAGCTTTGGCTATCATCAGCAGTGAGCAAAGATTTCTCGAGCGATAGTAAAACATAAGTTTCATAAATCATAATGATAGTAGATGTTATTGTTCTAGTAAAAGATTTGATTTCAACATTTTGCAAAAGAGTGGTTGGTTCGATGGGAACTGAGTGGGAAAATAATGTTTTATAACATGAATTTTTCATTGAATCGCGGTGGGAAAAGTTTCTGTTTCCTGTAGTGATTGGTGCTAATTTTGTTTATATTCTTGTTACACTATAGTGGGCTGGACGTTAGTTTATGCTAGGAGCATCTGAAAGTTCCCTATAATAACAACATAAATTACTAGAAATCAAATTTGGATCGAGCGCGCGGTTGGCCAGCTTCCGCCCCGCGCGATGCGTGACGCCCAGATGTGCCCTCGGCCTAATGGCTTCGAGCACAACTTGCATTCAAAGACTCGATGGTTCACGGGATTGTGCAATACACACAGTGGCGGATCCAGGATTTAGAGTCCGTGGGTGCCAAATAGACCTCCAACCATGGCACCACAAGCCAATTTTATTCACTGGGTGCCACGCTTTATATTTATATAAATATTATATATATATACCTATGTATATGTAGAGTTTCTGTCGAAGTCGGGGGGTGGCGTGGCACCCCCCGAGGCCTTCATAGATCCGCCCCTGAATACACACCAAGTATTGCATTTCGCTACGTTCTTCATCGATGTGAGAGCCGAAATATCCATTGCCGAGAGTCGTTTCCACGGACGGGGCGCGAGGGGCGGGCTGTCAATTTTAGTATTCCTAGGCGCTTTTCGCGCCGGGGTTCGTTGGTCGCCCGACGAGTGCGTGGTCGCACACACCGGGGACGGAAGGGAGGCGCATGAGCGGGGGCTGTATTTGTGCCTTTTTCCTTTTTATAAAATAATTTAATGAATGACATGGTCGAATCATAATTAAACACGTGTAAAAAATGGTTTTGCAAAACGGAACTATTCAGTTAACAAATAATTGCATGAATGACCCTTTTCTCAAATGGAAATGACACAAATTAGCCGACGGAAGGGAGGCACACGAGCGGGGGGGTGTATTTGAGCCTTTTTCCTTTTCATAAAATAATTTAATGAATGACGTGGTCGAATCATAATTAACCACGTGTAAAAAATGGTTTTGCAAAACGGAACTATTCAGTTAACAAATAATTGCATGAATGACCCTTTTCTCAAATGGAAATGACACAAATTAGCCGAACTTTTAACGGATGACATAAATGAGTCTTTTCTCAAAGTTTGATGACATATTTGGGCCTACTTTCTTAGAGGCATGTCAAGTCAACACGAAACCTATGGGGTCCCACACTAGTAAATTGGAGTTTACTATTTTGATTAGAAAATTTAATATATGTGATATATATATATATAGCAAAAATTAATATTTAATTATATATATTCTTTCTGTTCCTAATTAGTTGTCCACCTTTGAATTGACACACCTATTAAGAAAACAATGATTGACATAGTGAGTTTATCATTTTACCCTTATTAATTATGAAGTGGTGAACTAAAAATTTAAGATTTTCAAGAAGTTTTACCTTTTTCAAAATTAATTAATTGAGGATATAATAGGTAAAAAAAAAATTGTCCTTTCTTCATTTGTCAAAATGGACACTTGTAAAAAAGAAAAATTGGACAAGTAATTAAGGATAGAGAGAGTAATAACTATAATATAATATTAATATATACTAATCCAATTTGGAATTGAACAGGGAAGCCATATACGTATAACGTATCCAATTCTAAATTGGATGAATTTTACCTTGTTGTATAAAAGGTGAAGAAAAGTTCCATAGCAAATATATTATGAAAAAAACTCACCAAGTCAAGAACAAAATATCATTCACAAGAAATTATTTTCTCGTTTCGTTTATTATGAGTTGAAATTTTTCAGAGCATAGTATATTATTCATCCATTTTTTTTTTGCGAGTTTCATTAATCAAGGCGGTGTGGATGCACATAAAGTCTTCTTGCTATCGAAGAAATTTGAAATTACGATTCTCGTTAACAGGTTTGTCTTGAAACTGTGTAAACAAATTTTATGGTACACACAAATATATATATGTCCAGGGGCGGAGCTACCCTATCCCAGGGTGTCCAAAAATTACGTAAAATTTGACTTTGTATTAGTCTAAATAGTATTTTGGACACCCTGAAATACCAAAGAAACCTGTAGTCTAGTCGGCTAGAGCACCCCATTGCCCCGGTTCAAGTCCTCCTTGCAGGCATATTTCCTTTTTTTCTTTAATTATTGTGGCCTTCTTGAATTTAATAATTAAATAAACATGCGAAACTCTCATATAGTTATTTGTGTTGAATGTGAGAAGTTTGAATCTCACTTTCACTTTCGACTTTTTTGTGATTTTCTTATTTTTACTTTAAATCATCGTTTTTTTTACATTTACTATCCAAAATTTGAACACCCTTCATGAAATTTCTAATTACTCTATTGTATATGTCTCCGCGTGTTATGAATATTGTGCAATACTACTAGGTAGTTTGAAAGTATGACAAATATTTTGTTTATTTTTTATCCTAATCTGGTTGTTGTAAATAGTGGCGGAGCTAGGAATTCAAAAACATATGTATATGGCCAAAAATAACATATTTGCCTATATATATAGTAGTATAATTTTTATCGAAGAGGGTTCAATTGAATCCCTCTACCTATTTGAGTTTCTAAACCATATTATGATAAAAAAAAAATTAAATAAATTTATCGTTGTTGATTATAAAACTTAAATAATTACCTAGATTAATATAATGATGTTTACTTTCTGTAGATTTTAATTGGTGATACAATGTTTCACAAACATGCTCGTCAAAATGTACCTCTGGATGTACTTTTAGCCTTCCTCACAACGTAATCGATGAGATTCTTATGTGTTTGCCTTTACGAGAAGCTGTTAGGACAAGCATCTTATCCACGAAATGGAGATATAAATGGTGCAAAATACCTGATTTGAAACTCGACTATAAACTTTGGGAATCAAAAGAGGACAAGATAACTGTTATTAACTAAATTTACTAACATAATCTATCATCTTATGACTTCTCATGATGGACCAATTTCTAAGTTTATCCTCTTGATTTGCGGACTTGAAGATTGTCCTGTGCTTGACAAGTTGATATATTTCCTCTCCAGGAATCGCGTTCAGCATCTTGAACTTAATATCTCGGGATATAACAAACATAAATTGCCTTGTTCAATTTTCACTTGTTCGCGATTGATGCATCTAAGCCTTAGTGGTTGTTCAATACAACTTGCTCCACGGACGTTCAAAGGTTTTGATACGTTACAATTTCTCCCAAAATACTTGAAAATTTGATCTCTAATTGTCCATTTCTCGATAAGTTAATGTTGCATCAAAATGTTTATTTTGGTGTCATTGAAATTAATGCTCCCAAGCTTCGAGCCTTTGAATTCACCGAAATGGAAGGGTCTATATGTTTAAAAAATACCCCTAATCTTGAAGATCTCACACTTTGGCATAAGAACTATCATGTGGGGAGAAGAAATTGTTTTGCGTCTTTCTATCATCTTGAATATCTGGTGTTGAATGGCCATAGTCTCAAGGTAGGTAAATGTGTTATTATCACTTCATCGAGCATTTTCATTGATGAAACATGTTTCCATCTTTGAGTCATTTTTTGTATTTTCGATAGGTTTTGGCTGCAGCAGCTGGTGAAGTAACAACAAGGCATCCGTTTGATCTTAACTCTCTCAAACATCTTTGCCTAGATGTGACTTATCTGCGTGAATTGGATGTTGTCTCGAGTGTTCTTTTCTTGATTAAAAGTTTCCAACACTTGCAAATATTGGAAATCCAGGTTCTTAATCAATTGACTCCTTCATTTCTCTCTTATTTTTCGTAATTTTTTAAGTTTAGAGAGTTGCATTGTCGATTATCTTTCTCAGGTTGAAGATTACAATAACGATATTCCAGCACTACAATGTCTTGAATTGGAAGCTTTCTCGGATGTGACATTTAATCACCTTAGGAAATTTGAGCTAAGTTGTTTTATAGGCTCGGACCGTGAGATGCAACTTATCAAGCTTTTGTTGGCCAAGTCTCCCGTGCTAGAGAAAATACGAATCCATCCCTTGCCAGATTATGCTAGTGAAAAACTCAAAAACAAAATCCTTTTATTGCTAAATACATTTCAGCGTGCATCACCTGAAGTAGAAGTTGTTCATGTTTTTGGTAGCTAATTTTTTTTTTTTGGTTATGAATTTGTTTAGGAAGTTACGTCGAAGAGATATAGAAATGAATGAGAATGCAGTAGACAGTATTGTATGGCTCTGTTTTTGCCCTGCTTTAATGAAAGATATTTAGTATAGACAGTTGTGGTTGCAAGATATTACTCCCTTCGTTGTCTCTTGCTGAACACTTGTCATTCAAGCCAGAATTGCAAAATTGATAGCATCCAAAACATTAATCTTTCGTGGATCGGTTTCATGTCCCACTTCATAGCCTTCTAATATCCTACGGTAAAATCGATGTGATAATACATCTTGAAAAACTCTTATTATCCCAACATCACAAGGTTGAATCTCAAAACACTCTATAAATTAATAATTATTAGTTTATCGATTAAATAATACCTCTATAAAATAATAATATTTCATGGTCCCGACTATATTAATTTAGTGAGGTTTTACTGTATCTGTTTCGGACTAGTCTTTTTCAGTGATGTTTGATTTTGATATCCTTTATCTGAAGCAATTTTTTTAAGAAAAACAGAATGATGTTTGATTTTAATACTCATTTCATCCCACATTTATTAAGGTAAAATTGGAGTTCAATAATATTTGAATTAAAGTGGTAGTCTAAAAAGTTGATATGAAATTTGATCATTTCTAGAGGAATTTGAATAATTTTTCCTTTCTGAAATATTAATGCTCATTCTTTTCTTGGGGAACTGAAACATTTTTCATAAACCCAAAGAGTTAATTAGAACTACAAATAGTGCTAAGCTGCTGTCTAATTTTATGTAACTTTTTTGTTTTCTCATCTTTGTACTATTTTTTTTAATTTTACACAGGTTGTTATTGCGTAATATTATCATCCGATGCCTCCCGAGGACAATGAACATAGTAGTGGAGCTTTACCTCCTGATGTGCTTAGCAACCTTCATGAGAAATTAATTGATGCTATTCTTGTGTGTTTGCCCTTACGAGATGCTGTGAGGACAAGCATCTTATCGAAGAAATGGAGGTGTAACTGGTGCAGACTTCCAGCATTAACACTTGATCAAGCACTTTGGGATACAGCAACTAACTTAACACCTGATCTTGTAACTAGATTTACATACATTATCTATCCCCTTTTGGCACTCCATGTCGGACCAATTACCAAGTTTACTCTCTCCATTGCTAGTATGGGAAATTACCTTCACATCGACTACCTCATATCTTTCCTTTCGAGAAATGGTATTCAACATCTTGTTCTTCAATTCCTGAAGGATAAACCATACAAATTGCCTTCTTCATTTTTCACATGTTCGCAAATGAGACATCTGAGTCTCCGTAATTGTTCAATTCAGCCTCCATCTACTTTCAAAGGATTTATTGAGTTAGCCTTTATGAAGTCACAATTTCCTCTGAAATGCTTGGAAGTTTAATCTCCCATAGCCTGCTGCTCGAGAAGTTGGTTCTGAAAATCTTAAGTATTTTAGACCACATTCAAATTGATGCTCCCAAGTTGAAATCCTTTGACTTCACAGGCAACATAGAGTTAATATCCTTAAAGAAAGTACCCTTTCTTGTGGAACTTTCATTTTTTACTACAGTAGAACCATCTCCGGAGGCAGGACAACATCATCTTACCAAGTGTTTTGAGTTTTGTCCTGCTCTCGAGCATCTCCACTTGGATTATCGTAGTCTCCAGGTAAACATTGCATCATGTCCACTGTAATGCACTTTCATAGGCGTCCCATCGTGTGGGGTTTGAGTGTTCCTGATTTTCAATGTTTCCTTCGTAGTTGTTGGCTGCAGGATCATATGACATAGCAGAAAAGCTTTCCTCTCCTCTTAATTGTCTTAAATGTCTTTGCCTATCCGACATTTGTTTGGATGAATTAGTTGAGCTTTCGCAAAGCTCTTTGCTTGATAAGAAGCTCCCCATATTTGCAAGATATTCAAATGAGGGTGCTAATGAAGTTTAATTTCATTTTTTATTTATGGTTCTTCGTATGTGGTGACTTGCTTATGTTCAATCTCATTAAATCTTCAATTTAAGTTATGTAGTAATGATTTTTCTCTATCTTCTGTAGATTGATTATGTGGCATTGGATGATTTGCTTTTACCTGTGCCAGATGATATTGTTAATGAAATTCCTTCAAGTTTCTCAGATGTGACATTGAGTCACCTCAGGTCTGTTAAGTTTGAAGGTATTACAGGCAAAAAGCCTGAAATGGAGCTTGTCAAGCTTCTGAAATGGATGCAAATCCAGCCGAACATAGAAAATGGATCTTCTGAAACAAGACTGAAGGTACTTACAGAGATAACAAAGTTTCCGAGGGCATCACCTAAACCAGAAGTTGACTATAACAGTGGTGATTGTAAGCAAAGATGAAGTGATGTAGTAGCATATGGATGTGTTTTGCGAACATAAGTTGGATTTTTTAATGTCTCATCTTGAATGATCAATGAATTGAGATTTGGTATTTTGATTTATATTTGGTTAGGTGTTAAAAGTTCACAGTCAGTTACTGATTTTATTGATGATGTTTTAGGTGTTAAAAGTTCAGTCATTTACTAATTTTATTGATGATGTTTTAGAACTCTAAATTTGACTACATTATTTAATACTAAGGATATTATGGCGGAAAAGTAATAAAAACTCTCTTTATTTGTTAAAATGAACGAGTAAAAAATTATTTATAATATGGTCCAAGTAAAATAAAATGGAGGGAGTAATATTTAACTTGAAATGGTAGTCTAAGAGCTGATCATATCAAAGTAAGTAAAAACATGGTTAAGTTTAAATAATTAAAATAGAAAAAGCAGGACAATTAATTATCGGCAGTGTCATTTATTTCTTTTATAGGGAAACTGAAACGTTCACTTGAAAACTACAAATAAGTGCCTAACAGCTGACATTTTTTAAACACAGCAGAGAAAGGTTAAACTCCATATGTTTGGATCTTGGTAAGCTTTATAATATGTGTTTCTCATCTTTTTTTTCTCTATAGAATATTTTAGTTTTCTTGGATATTAAGAGATATAATGTATTGGAATTGAAAAAAGTACATATATTGCTTTGGCTTTTGAGCTTAATTGTGGGTGTATTAGGCAACTGATTTATAATTGTATGTCACATCATTCAATTGTTACTCCTTTTGTCGTAATTTATGTGACACTTTTTGCTTTTCAAGATAGAACATGTTGACACTTTTATGTTATAAGTTTTGATTGTTTGAAGAACAGTTCTGGCCAGATAGTTTTGCAGGTCCCTCACCTTCCTATCCTTGTTTATTGTCTGCAGGTTCTTATTGGGGATAATTGTGCAATATATATGATGCTTCCTAATGATAAAAGACTTTGTAGTGCTACTTTACCTTCTGATGTACTTAGCAACCTTCCTGAGAATGTACTTGATGACATTCTTATCCGTATGGCCTTACGAGATCTTGTGAGGACAAGTATCTTGTCGAAGAAATGGAGATATGTTGGAATGTATGCGTCCACCTATGTAGATGGGACCAGGTGCTCAACACAGTTATAGTAATAAATAGTGAAGAACAAATATCGAAAGTAAAGATTGACAATCAACTTTACGTGGAAACCTCCTTGCTCAAGGGAGTAAAACCACGACTTGTTCTCAACAGAACTTTTCAAACTGCTTCCACTAATCTTCTCCAAGCAAAAGTAAAAGTCAGTTTACACAATGAGATTAGCCTGCTAATCTCCATACTAAGCAATACCTCCTATCACTTAGCTGAGCCAGAGCAGATATAACACTGCCCACTATACTAATCCTAATCGATTAATATAGACTTTAGAGTAAGAAACTAAGTTACTCTTAACCTAGTTCTTACAATGATTCACACAAGTTTGAAACGTTTCTTTCACAAGTGAAACGAATCCTACAATATAAGAACTATTACAAGCAAACAAAATTACAGCTGGTACATAAAGCACTTGAAGTAATCGATCAGGTCCTTGCTGTTTTAAAGCTTGAAATCTCTCTCTTTGAATGAATGAATAATTTGTTGTTTGTCTTTGGATATATATCATGAAAAGTTATTATCCAAAGTACAAACAACCTCGCACTTCTGATTGGTAAAGTACTCTGTAGCTTCACCAACTTCCTGACACGGACAGCTTTTACAATTGTTCAGCACTTTGACCACTGGACGAGTATTCATACTCTGTAGAGGACCAGGTCCCTGCACTTGTGAGGAGATCATCAAAACATCTAGGAACATAAGCACTTATCAATTTCCCCCTTTTTGATGATGACAAACAACGTGCATAACTTCTCACGTGAGTGAACAACCATTCATTCATTAACTGGTGTTCCTCCTTAGTATGCTCCTCATTAGTTCAATTCCCCTAATTATATGTTCCCACTTAGTTCAATGCCTTTAATTCCACAGCCAACCTTTACAACAAAACTTCCCCCTTTTGACATCATTGAAAAGGTGAAGCAATAAACATATTCAAGTTAAATGTAAGACAATAAAGAATTCAAGGCCTTGGGCCACACAAAACATGTGTATGTAAGCATAAAGAGAATATTAAGCCACACATGAACAGGGCTGAAACAAAAATAGCATTAGATCACAAATACTGACCACTGTAGTAAGTCAAAACAACATAAATCCATAGGAGTTTAGGATTATAAAGTGGAACAACAAAAAGAAAAGACAACTAGAGAGACAAGACACATTTAGGATGGAGGAAGGGAACGATTAAAAGTACGCATCAACATCATCAGGCGCTCATTTGCACTCTCATGGGCCTATATCAGTTGCTTGTTTAGGGACTTAATTTCCTCATTAAGAGAGGCATTTGTCTTCAGCAGCATTGTGTTTTCATCCCTCAACTCTTTGAGCACCGCCATGACTCATCGTACTGTGTCCCCGAAAGCCTTCCTCGCAATCGGACTTGAGCCTAGTGATTTCATTTTCCTTATTACTCAGAATCTTGGTGAGATCAGTCACCTCCCTCTTAAGAGTAGCCTGCTACTCCAGAACATCCGCCACATGAGATCTGCCCCTATCATGTCCCTCAATGCACTCACATTCTAGTAGAGTAGACATAGTGAACATCTGCTTGGTGGTACCAGGTACCCTTTTTCCCAATAGAACTTCAAAATGGTTAAAAACAAAGTTTAGCAGATACCCATAGGGAATGTCGTGCTTAGCATTCTTCCATGTCATTACTCTGTGCATATGTTCCAGCATAATTGCAGGGAGGTTGATTTCTTCAAGCTCATAAAGTTTTTCCATGAGGAAGAGATCGGCAGCGGATGCCACTGTTCTCTTCTCAGTCCTGGGCACCATTACTTTGTTAATGAACTCAAACATCAACTAATACTCCCCTTTGAGAAACTTCTTAGGGAGCCCTGCACGCTTGACATCTCCTCGTTTGGTAGCAAGCTTCGAGAAATCACCAGTTGGTTTACAACCCTCAATAGTTCGAACTCCACTCCAAGAATGATTCCTAGAGTTTCTTCATCAAGATGAATCTTTACATTCCTAACAATAGTTGTGATTCCACCACCTTCCAGTAGTTTCATTTTGTAGAAGAATTCACTCACTTCAGGTTCGTGCAAGTATGGAACTGGTGGTTCAAAAAGATGATTCCAGCCTTGAATGGTAACAGCGTCAACTCGATTGACCATACCAAATTTTGTTAGAATGTCACGGTTAAAGACTCTACCATTCAAGACTCTTTGTTGCTCCATTTTCTCTACCAGCTCCTCTCTAGTCAATTCCTTTTCTTCGATTTGATTTTTAACCCTGGGACTAGGTCCTTTTACGGGTTGTTCCTCTAACTATTTTCTCCCTTTTTCTCCTTTTGCAGGTGATTTCACCCTCTTTACAGGAGATTTCTTCCCTCATTTTTTTATTTCCCTTTGATTTAACCCTTTCTTCTTCAACTTCTCTTCTCCTTTTTGCCACATACTTGGCAGCATCCTCAGATTCAGTCTCACTGTTCTCAATAGACAAAGGAGTAGAGGCAGGTTGTTCAGGTTCAAGCCCTTCTCTTCTCCTCTTCCTAGTTCTCTCAGTCTGGGCTTTGTTTGCTGCAATAGCACTCCCTATAATCTTTTGTGTTTCGCTCCTTGTAACATACTTCCTTTTGTCCCCTTTAGAGTGAGACAATACCAACTTTCCCTTCCCCTTCTTTGTCGCTCCTTTTCTCGTTCAGCAGATTTACCAACAATGTCAATCTCAGACGTTCCTTTAACTGTTTCCAACTCAGGAACATTTACTTGAGATTGGTTTACTCCTCGTATTCCCCTTGAGCGCCATCTTAATGGGCGGATCTCTTCTTCTTCTTCTTCTTCCTTATCGCTCCCAACATCAGAGGATTTTGGTGTTTGGTCAAAAATAGGCTCACTTATGTGAGGGACCTGATCCGATAGCTCCAATTCATATTCCAGAAAAGTAGGTTGAACATCATCTCTCATTGAGGCTAGGCTTTGAACGGCCACCAGTTTTCCCCCAGCGGTTAGGATACATGATTCAAGTCGTTTCTCTTCTGGCAAGTCCCCTTCAAACAATCTCTCAGATATGGTAGATGACACTGCCATGGAACCAACATCAATTTTTTCTGAAGGAAGTCCAACATTAGGTTTTGCCATAGATTGTGCCTTTGAATTTTGGGATTTGTTACCAGATAAGACCAGTGTGGGAGAACAAACCAAAATATTCTCAGAGTGAAGAACAGGGGAGGCTACGATGTCGATCAGCGGAGTGATGGATTCATCCATTTCACCAACACCACAGACGAGGGTGGATGGAGACTCTTCTAGGGGAGGCACAGAGAAGTTGAATGAACTAGGGTTTTCAACCTCTTAGGAAATGGGTGTCTTTGAAAAAGACTTAGAGTTAGGCATTTTGAAGAGAAGAGGGAAGTGGAGTTTGGAGAGAAATTTAGAGATTTTTTAGAAGAAGATTTTATATTTTAGAAGCGGAATTTGGAGAGAATTAGAATTTAAAGTAAAAAGGTATCGGGTCCCAACAGTGGTGACCCTTGGTTTTAAAAGCGACAAGACGTTTGAAACTGATACGATGAATGGGCGAGTGACACGTGGCAATGATGTTGACATTTAGACAATGTAGCATAAGTGATACTAACCTCATGAGGACCAGGTCCTCCTTTCAGTTTGTAACTCTACCTGTGTGATTCAACTTTCCCTTCAGCTAGACACACCATGAGTGTATACCTACATTAAGGTACCAGAAGTGAATTCGTTTATAACAAGCATTAAAACAAGTATAGATACCTGCCCTCCTTAACATAGTCAGCAAGAAGGAGCTTTGTGCAAATTGTCAGGGGATCAAGTGATTTTGTGCATCCCTAGCCTCATCTTGTTCTTAATGAATGATTCTTTACTCAGTGCCTTTGTAAAGATGTCAGCAAACTGATCTCCAATTTTGCAGAACTTTGTCACCACATTTTGCTTTTCAACATTGTCCCTTAGAAAATAATGCCTCACGTTTATGTGATTTGTCCTCTTATGTTGGACAGGATTTTTGGTCATGTTCATGGCACTGGTGTTATCACAAATAAGAGGAATGGTGCCAATGAGTACACCAAAGTCTTTTAGCTGCTGCTTAATCTATAATAGTTGTGCACAACAAGATGCAACAGCCACATACTCTGCCTCTGCAGTGGACAATGCCACGGAGTTCTACTTTTTGGTTCCCCATGAAATAAATGATGATCCCAAAAAGTGTGCCATGTTTGATGTATTCTTTCGATCTACAAGAAAGCCTGCATAGTCAGCATCTGCAAAACCAATTAGATCAAGTGAGTCACCTGTGTTGCGCCGTAATTTTCCTATCTGTAGAAAAAATTACTTTTTGAAATGTTCTAAGTATAAAACAATTTAAGAAAAATACTTAGAAAAGAGTCGCCACTTAATTTTTTAAAGAAATTAAGAAAACTTATAATTTTCAAAGATTTGAACAGAAAAAATCATTTGAAAAATACCAAAAAGGGTTCGGGGTTCAATTTACACTTCGAGAAGGGTTTAAGCATTCGAAGTGCTCGCTAACACGCGGTTGACCTGCGACTTGACTAAAATATTTTGACTAATTCTTTAGAAAATGATCTAACATAAAAAATAATTAATAATTTATAGTATTTGATTAACTTTAAGAAAAATAATTAACTAAATGACACATTCGTATTTCGTTTCACTTTTAGAGAAAGGGACCTAAAATGAAACATTTGAATTTAATGCAAGTGATTAAAATATAAAGTTAGATTAAGTAAAATCCATGTAATTTATCTTGAAATAATACGTTAAACCAATTTACTAAATTAAACATGAGAATCCACTTTTATTTAATTAGCTAACCTTTTCTAAGAAAATGACTAAGTGGGTGTGTATATATATATATATATATATATATATATATATATATAATTGGAAAGGTTTTCGGCTAATTTTTTTAAAGTTTATTTGAGAAAAATACTTTAACTCGAACAATTTTAAAGTGAATAAAAAGTGATTATGTGAAAAGCTTAGAAATATTATTTTTTAAGAACCAAAGTTTTAACTTAATTAAAATGTATAATTTAACCTACATATTTGATTGTAGTAAATACTAAAAATATGAAATATGTTAAAATTAAACTAACACAAAGAAATAACTCATCTTTAGGGGATCTAATTAAGTTAGTTAAGTTCTAAAGTTAGAGTTAAACCACACACCATAAATAATCCTAATTAAATAATTAAAGAATAGGAAGAAATTGAATTTGGGCATCATTTTGGGCCAAATTCGCTGGAAATTGGATTTTAAACCAAATCCCGTTTTTGGTATACACTGGCTGTATATCAGTGTATACGGACATGTATATCAGCTCTTTTTACGCATTTCTTGCTCCCGAACACCTGTACACTGCCCAGCCCTGTATTTTTCACGTTTTTGACCTGTATATCAGCGTATAATGCTGTACACAGCTGTATACAACACGTATACTGCCCACTTTTCGGCTCTAAATGTCCTCATTTCTGTTTTCCAGCCTTGTGCTGCGGTTTTCTTCACCCAGCTGACTTGGACTATGAAGAAAAAATAACATCGAGCCTTTATGGCTCAATTCGAGGATGCTAGATACGAGTCCAAAGTGAACTCAGATTGACAATTCATGCAAAGTAAACAAAGAATAAGGATTAGCATATATAAAGGACTATATGGATACTTAAATGAAAATAAATGAGACAGCAAGATTATTTAAAGAAAAATAAATTAATCACAAATAAAGAAAACAATGGCCTGGTTGGATAAGGTTAGCTAAGCAATGGTGACAGACTAGTACATAGATTAAATATATTCGTAAAAGTAAATCATCAACAACTATGCCATAATTATGATAGAACGATGAAGCAAATCAGTTGAAAACATAAAAAAAAAATATTTCTCTCCGCAACCATATTAAACCAAAATCGATATGGAACAAGTAACATGTGTGCGAAATGGACCTAAACAAGCAACATGTTCATATTTCTCAAATTTAATCCTAAAAATAGAAGCATGTCTTAATGAATGGATTGGCGACTTAAACACCAAAACATACTACTGGAAAGTAACAAAACGAATATCCCCAAGATGACATCAATGACTATGTTATTTAGGAGTTTAGGGGAAGAAACAGTAGGGAAATATTGGTTTGGCTTTAATTAGGAACAGGACCCTAATAAAAACTTCCAAGCCAAATCTATGAATCAACATTTAAAAGAGACACACATTAAGACTAAATATGCGTAGACTGTGAAATTTAATCCAAAGCCAAGAATACAACTTACCGCTTTAAATTTTGGAAGTGAAAGAGATGACCAAATTATGCCAAAGTGAACTTAATGAAAAAAAAATGCTCAACCCAAAGAATTTAAGTCAAAATCTAACAAAAGGAGAAAACAACCAGTAACTTAAAAGAAGCAAATGCTAGAATCTGAGAGGAAAAAAAAAATGGTTGTAGGGTATCGTAATGAGATGCACAACTAAGAATCAAAGAAACTAAGATAAGAATTAATAGACATTTTTCAATTGATAAAGATAGTAAAGAAGCAAACTAACAACTAGTTTTTTACCTTAATACGACAAATCAACAGTTGCCCAACTCAACAATTATAAAGCAGATCGGAGAAAACAGGCTTGGATAAAAACCGAGACAAAATCTTAATACATAAAAAATGGCAAATTAAGGCAGAAAGCAACAACTATATAACATGGATATCGAAGTCAAATGAGAATAACAATAATCAGAATCCCATATATATATTTATGAACTCAACTAAATAAAAGAACCACATTCATATCTTCCGGAAACAAATATCAACAGAGCTAAATTTTTTAATGAACACATTCAGAATGACTTAACTTTAACAGAGTAGGATAAAAGCCTTCACACACTTATTTTAACTAATCACATTGAACCTAGAAAAAATAATTAACAATACTACAACAAACAGCGATTCTACATTGCAATCGGAATATAAGATTGAAGAAGGAGCAAGAAGATTACCTAGTTCTGGGCAGCGAACTGGACGAGGAGCTTGAGCAGAGCTTCGACCACCACAGAGTCGAATTATGGACAGCAAACAAGAGACCCAGGCGACAACTCAAACCCGAATCAACTCAAGGGAACAACGAAAAAACAAGCTAGAAGCATGAGAGCCTACAAATCAACTCTTCTCTCCTCTTTCAAACGTATTTTTTGTATGGATTTTGTAACCATTTGCTTAAACTACTCTATGCCTTAGTTAAGAAAATTACCAACTCCCAAAATTTCTTCTCCCGTCCCAAAAAAAAATAAAATCCCCCTTACAATGGAGAAGAAGAGACATATATATAGGGGAAAATCTAGGGTTCAATTTTTTGATCGAAAAAAGGTAGAAACGGGATTTGAAATCGACTCCCAATTTTGAAATTTTTCTGTCCGTTGTGCAAGATTTTCCCCAAAATCCCAGGATATCCGGTCGAAAGGATCGAAGTGGGTGGTTGTTGCAGGCCTGCCGGTTGCAGAAAAAGCTGTGGGAGTTGTTGACGTTCACATCTGGAAGAAGAAGAAGAACGTGTAAAGGGTCGGGTCTTGGCTGCTGTTGTTGTATTTTTGGGAATTGTTGTCGGCTGGTTGCTGTTTGTATTGTATTGTTGGGATGGGCTGGAATTATTGGGAATTAGGAAGTGGGCTGCTGGGTCGGGTTGGGTTTGTTGTTGCTTGTATTGTTATGTGTTTGTGGGCTGGGAATTAAGTGAATTGGTGGGCTGGAAATTAAAGGGGATTGAGGGAATATTGAATTGGGCCAGCTGGAAGTTGGCCCAAAACTAGAAAAGAGTTGGTTCTTTTATTTAAGAAATAAAAAATGAGTTTAATTTAGATGAATTAACATTAATTAATTACCGAACTTCTTAATCTTAACAAAATATAATAATTAATTATATTATAATTAATTTAATTACAAACTAATGAACCCAAAATTATAACTATAATTTAAAATAAGTTAAATTAATAAAATATTTAACTAAAATGTAAAATATTTTGATGATTTTCAAATATTTATAAAATAACGTGATTGTAAAAATACATACATTTATTATTAAAATTATTAAATTTATTAAAATGATAAAAATATGCTAAGATAACTTGAAAGTACCTTGAGTTTCATAAAATTCATTAATTCAAAATTATGACCCTTACCTCTAATAAAGTATTTAAAATATAAAATTTTTCGAGATGACTTTTGAATACTCGTAAAAATGCATTAATAAAACATATATATTATAAAAAGTGACAAAACTATTTAAAATAATTTGCAAACAATGTTTATTTTATTTTATTATATATATATATATATTTATTTTTTTATTTTTTGGAAATTTTGTAAAATAATTATTTTAAATTATTTGAGATTGAAGAACCTCGATAATTAATTTATATTTGGAGGGTCAAAATTGGGTGTCAACAACCTGTTGGGTAGAAGAGGACCAGGTCCTGAGTTCCCTTCAGGTATCTCAGTATTCGTTTAGCAGCTTTTAGATGTGACTACTTTGGTGCAGCTTGAAACCTTGCACACATCCGTACCCTGAAGATGATGTCTGGTCTGCTGGCAGTGAAATACAAGAGTGACCCAATGGTTCCCCTATACATAGTCTGATTTACTTTAACTCCATCTTCATCCAAGTTAAGCTTCACACTTGTGCTCATGGGGGTGTCAAGAACTTTGCCTCAATTAGATTGAACTTCGAAGCAGTTCCTTGATGTATTTCTCTTGACATATAGAGGTACCCTGAACGGACTGTTTGATTTGCAAGCCTAGGAAGAAAGTGAGTTCTCCTATCATGCACATTTCAAACTCACTGCTCATCAGATCAACAAATTCCTTGCAAAGTAAATTTGTAGTGGCTCAAAAATTGATATTATCCACATAAATCTGCACAATTAACAACTCTTTTCCTCTGGATTTAAAAAACAGAGTATTATCAATTTTACCTCTTTTGAACCCATTTGCAAGAAGGAATTTTGACAGACGTTCATACCAAGCTCTGGGAGCTTATTTCAACCTATACAGAGCCTTGTCTAACTTCAGCATATGATTTGGAAGTTCTGCATCTTCAAAGCCTGGGGGCTGTTCGACATACACTTCTTCCTTCAAATTCCCATTCAAGAAGGCACTCTTGACATCCATTTGAAAAAGCTTAAATTCCATATGAGCAGCAAATGCTATTAAGATTCTGATGGCTTCCATTCCAGCTACAGGAGCAAAGGTCTCATCATAATCAATCCCTTCTTTTTGGTTGTAACCTTGCACCACAAGCCTTGATTTATTTCTAGTAATGGTTCCATGCTCATCAAGTTTATTTCTAAAGACCCATCTGGTCCCAATAATAGTTATGTCGATTGGTCTGGGGACCAGGTGCCATACCTTGCTTCTTTCAAACTGATGAAGTTCCTCCTACATTGAAGTTTCCCAATCTACATCCTGCAAAGCTTCTTTGATGTTCTTGGGTTCAATGGATGATATGAATGCTGAATATGTAACTAGATTTCTTGATTTAGATCTAGTTTGAATTCCTGAGTCAAGTGGAGAGATGAGATTGTCTAGTGGATGCGAAGATTGATGCTTCCAGTCGGACTTTCTAGTAATCTCTTCTTCTCTGTCAGCATCAAAATCAGCTTCATCTTCTTCGAGATTTTGAGGCAATATTTCTTGTGATGAACCTGAAGGACCAGGTCCTCCTGGGTGTTCTGCATACTTCTCTTTTGTACCCTGATCAACTTGTTGTTTGTTTGTCAGCTCCTCGAACTCATAGTCCTCATTGTTCTCATTCTTTGTACCAGATTCATCAAACTTGACGTGTATGCTTTCTTCAACATAAAAAGTTCTTTTGTTGAACACCCTGTATGCCTTGCTTGTAGATGAGTACCCAACAAATACTCCCTCATCACTTCTAGCATCAAACTCGCCTAAATCATCCTTTCCATTATTTAGCACAAAACATTTGCACCAAAATGGCTTGAGATGAGCAATTGAAGGTTTTCAGTCATTTAACAACTCATAAGGTGTTTTCTTGATAATAGATCTGATAAGGCACCTATTTGTCACATAGCAAATTGTATTAGCTGCTTTAGCCCAAAAATTCATTGCAAGTCTTGAATCAATCAGCATAGTTCTAGCAATCTCCACCAGAGTTCTATTATTTCTTTCAACAACTCCATTTTGATGAGGAGTTCTTGGTGCTGAGAAGTTATGATTGATTCCCTTGTCCGCACAAAACCTTTCAAGTTGAGATTTCTCAAACTTTGTACCATGATCAGATTTGATACTGGCTATCTTGCAATTTATCTTCAATTGGATGGCTTTGGCGAAGGTGATCAGTTGTCCAGCCGTCTCATCTTTCATCCGCAAGAACATGTTCCAAGTAAACCTGGAGAAATCATCAACAATGACAAGAATATATTTCGTACCTCCTCTACTTTGGATTCTGACAGGTCCATATAAGTCCATGTGGAGCAGCTCCAGAGGTCTCATTGTACTAACTCCCTTCTTAGCTTTGAATGATGACTTAGTTTGTTTCCCTTTAGCACAAGCATCACAAATTTTATCACTTGAAAACTTCAGTTTTGGCAATCTACGGATCAGGTCCCCTCTAACAAATTGTTCAACAAAGAAGTACTCACATGACCTAGTCATCGATGCCACAAATCTATATCATCAGTTTGAGCACTTAGATAGGACAAATCATCTCCCTCAATAGAGTCCAAATCTGCAACATACATATTTTTAACTCTAGTAGCGAACATGACAACTATTTTGGTAATGCAGTTTGTAACCAAACATTTGTCAGCCATGAACATGACTTCATTTCCTTTGTCAAAGATTTGTGAAATACTCAACAAATTGTATTTTAGACCCTCCACATAGTGTACATTGTTTATCAAATTATCAGCAGATCTTCCTATCCTGCCAATACCAAGGATAAGGCCCTTCTTTCCACCACCAAACGACACATCACCACCATAGTGTGCTTTCAAAGAGAGGACGTTTGAAGTATCTCCAATCATGTGCCTTGAGCATCCACTGTCCATATACCAGCATTGACTCATTCCTCTCTTCTGCATAAGAATCACTTGTTAGATTTAGGAACCCACTTCAAATGGAGTTCCCAATAACTATCAAAAGGCTTGATAAGAAACCTTTCTGTCCAGGGGGCAAAGTGTTCTTACTGAAACGATAACGGGGACCAGGTCCCTCATGTTCCCTTTTATCATTGTTTTCAGATCTGACAAATTTCACATGCTTTTCTTTTGGTTTTCTCAGGGTCTCACACTTTTCTTTTAGATGACCACTACGCCCACAGTAAGTGCACAACAGATTGTCAGATACAGACACATATTTGTTATCAGGATTATATGGAGGTTCTATTGGTCTGCATCCCAACCATTTCTTTCCATTGAAACTCTGATTAGACAGATTAGAGAGTATCTTAGAGGAATCAGTCCACTTTAGAGAGTGGCTTAGCTCCTCCTTGACCCTACTCAGATCCTTTCTCAGTTGGGAATTAATTTCAAGAAAAGCAACTAGCTTAGACTCAGAAATTTTAAGTTTTTCTTTCAATTCTTCCTCAAAAATGCTAAGCTTTCCCTTTCCACCTACTCAGGTACCAGGGTCCTTCTCAGGTGTTATGTTGCTGTTTTTAGAGTACCTATCCTTACACTCATTTCAGAAACTTGAGACATGAGAGCAAAGTTCTCATCCTCACACAAACTTAATTTTTCATTCAACATTAAGTTTTCAGTGGTTCGTTCATCAACAGAGTCAATAAGCAGGGCAGCAAGTTTCCTCAAGTTTTCAACAAGAAGATTATCTAGATCATCCTTAAGATCAAAGAGAGTTACCTCATCTGAATCCTCTTCGTCATCATATTTTGACATCAAGGAGAAAATGGAGTTGAAAACGCTTTCATCATCTTCAATAGCCATCATTGAAACATTCTTATGACTTTCTGCATCTTTTTCTGATTCACTTGAATCATTTCCCCAAACAGCAAAGGCTTTTCTCACCAACTGATCAGCATGTGCCTTCCTTTGAGCGTGGTTTGGGACCAGGTCCCTCTTGCGAGGCCTGATGTCCTGAGTCTCTTGCTTTTGGCTAGGGCAGTCCCTCATAAAGTGGCCAGGCTTGCCACATTTATGGCAAAGATTATTTGCAGTAGCAGTTTTGCTGATCGAAGCTTTCTTTTGGAAACCCCCGTGCTTCTTTATAATCTTTTTAAATCTTCTAGTGACATACGCCATCTCATCATCCTCCTCAGTCACATCATTTTGAGATGTCTTCAAGGCAACAAATTTCTCCTTCTTTCCTTCCTTCACGGTCGTACCCTATTTCTTGTTCAACTCATAGGACTGAAGATTTTCGATCAGTTCATCCATGGGAAAAGTCATTAGATCTTTGGCTTCTGTTATGGCATCCACTTTGCTTTCCCAAGACTTGGGAAGCACCTTGAGAATCTTTCGAACTTGTTTGCTTACAGGAATAGGCTCACCCAAGCATCTAAGTTCGTTGGTTATGGAGGTGAGTCTTAAGTTCATCTTAAAGATAGTTTCACCTTCCTTCATGCAGAAGTTCTCATACTGAGTAGTAAGCATATCGACCTTAGACTCTTTTACTCATTGTATTCCCTCATAGGCTGTTTAAAGACAGTCTCATATCTTCTTGGCAGTCTCACAAGCAGAGATTCTATTATATTTGTCTGCTCTAATTCCACACACCAGAATCTTCTTGCTTTGTAGTTCTTTTCTATCTTCTTCCTATCTGCTTCATTGTACTCTTTTCTGGTTTTGACAGCTGTAGTGGTGAGCTCTCCATCCTTCACCTCCTTTGTAAGAATATATGGACCATCAAGAATAATGTCCCACAGCTCAGTATCCTCAGCGTTGATGTAGTCGTGCATTCGATTTTTCCACCATTCATAGTATTGACCATTAAAGCGAGGTGGCCTGGTAGAAGACTAACCTTCCTCCATATTGGGTGGGGCAGTCATTCCTTCTGGATCTTTTCTTTTCTAGGTATTAACCAAATTGAAAAGTCAAGCTCTGATACCACTTGTTGGAATGTATGGTCCACTTATGTAAATGAGACCAGGTCCTCAACACGATTACAGTAATAAACAGTGAAGAACAAATATCAAAAGTAAAGATTGACAATCAACTTTACGTGGAAACCTCCTTGCTCAGGGAGTAAAACCACGATCTGTTCTCAACAGGACTTTTCAAACTGCTTTCACTAATCTTCTCCAAGCAAAAGTAAAAGTCAATTTACACAATGAGATTAGCCTGCTAATATCCACACCAAGCAATACCTCCTATCACTTAGCTGAGCCAGAGTAGATACAACACTGTCCACTATACTAATCCTAACCGATTAATATAGACTTTAGAGTAAGAAACTAAGTTACCCTTAACCTAGTTCTTATAATGATTCACACAAGTTTGAAACGTTTCTTTCACAAGTGAAACGAATCCTACAATATAAGAACTATTACAAACAAACAAAATTACCGCTGGTATAGAAAACACTTGAAGCAATCGATCAGGTCCCTGCTATTTTGAAGCTTGAAATCTCTCTCTTTGAATGAATGAATAATTTGTTGTTTGTCTTTGAATATATATCATGAAAAGTTATTATCCAAAGTACAAGCAACCTCGTCGCTTCTGATTAGTAAAGTACTCTGCAGCTTCACCAACTTCCTGGCACGGACAGCTTTTACAGTTGTTCAGCACTTTGACCACTGAACGAGTATTCATACTCTGCAGAGGACCAGGTCCTTGCACTTGTGAGGAGATCATCAAAACATCTAGGAACATAAGCACTTATCAAGATATAATTGGTGCAGACTTCTCCCTGAGTTAACGCTTGATCAAACACTTTGGGATACAACAAATAAGTCAATACCCTTTGTAACTAGGTTTATAGACATAATCTACCACCTTTTGGTACTTCATGTCGGACCAATTACAAAGTTTATCCTCTCTGATATTGCTATTCTTGGAAATTACTCTAAAATTGACAACCTTGTATTGTTCCTCTCGAGAAATGGTATTCAACATCTTGTTCTTCAATTCCCGAAGGATAAACCATACAAATTGCCTTCTTTATTTTTCACATGTCGCAAATGAGACATTTGAGTCTCCGTTATTGTTCAGTTCAGCCTCCACCTACCTTCAAAGGATTTAGTGAGTTAGTTAGCCTTGAATTGTATGAATTCACAATTTCGTCCGAAATACTTGAAAATTTAATCTCTCATAACCTGTTGCTCGAGAGGTTGGTGCTGCAAATCTCAAGTATTTTGGACCACATTCAAATTGATACTCCTAAGTTGAAATCCTTTGACTTCACAGGCGATATCAATATACTTTCCTTGGTGAAATCACCTTTTCTTGTGAAACTTTCACTTGTGGGTACAGCACTTACTTTGAAGACAGAAACACAGATTTCCAAGTGTTTTGAGTTTTGTCCTACTCTCAAGCATCTCCACTTGGATTGTCGTAGTCTCCAGGTAAACATTGCATCATTTCCACTTTAATGCACTTTCATAGGCGTCCAATCATGTGGACTTTGAATGTTCCTGATTTTCAATGCTTTTTCTTAGTTCTTGGCTGCAGGATCAGATGATATAGCAGCAAAGCTTTCCTCTCCTCTTAATTGTCTTAAATGTCTTTGCTTATCCGACATTTGTTTGGATGAATTAGTTGAGCTTTTGCATGCTCTTTGCTTGATAAGAAGCTCCCCATATTTGCAAGATATTCAAATAAAGGTGCTAATGACTTTTAATTTCATTTTTTATTTATGGTTCTTCATGTGTGGTGACTACGTGCTTATGTTCAATCTCATTATGTAGTGATGATTTTTCTCAATCTTCTGTAGATTGAGTATGTGGCATTGAACAAATTGCTTTTAGCTGTGCCCGATGATGTTGTTAATGAAATTCCTTCGAGTTTCTCTGATGTGACATTGGATCACCTCAGGTCTGTTAAACTTGAAGGTATTACAGGCACAAAGACTGAAATCGAATTTATCAAGCTTCTATTATCTAAGTCTCCGGTGCTAGTGAGAATGTTAATCCAGCAGAAGATTGCAAATGTATCTGCTGAAACAAGACTAAAGGTAGTTACAGAGATAACAAAATTTCCTAGGGCATCACCTAAAGCAGAAGTTTACTATAACAGTGGTGTGTTATCTCTAGTCCTTTACTAGACCCTCATATTGGTGCAAGTTTTTGTAAGCGAAGATGATGGATGTGTTTCGAAAACAGAAGTTTATCTTGCTTGTCTTTTTTGATGTCTCATCTTGAATGATGAATGTAGTTAGATTTGGTATCTGAATTTGTTTTTATGGATTTTTTCCTTTTTTTGTGTTCTAAAACTTTTGTTCCAGTTAACTGAGTATTTCGATTATATTTGGTTCGGTGTCACAGTTCACATAGTTATTTCTATATACTATCTCAACTCTGTAAGTCTTGGTAAGCCTGTGTGATGTTGATCCGTTATCGATGAGATTCATGCTCTTGAATCTCATGAAATTTAAGGCATCTCAGATGAGCCATAAATCTCCTCAGAGCGGTCAACAGGCACAAAGCCTGAAAGACGGTGATTAAGCTTCTATTAGCCAAGTCTGTAATGCTTGTAAGGATGGTAGTCAAAAGAATCTCATGAGATAAGACTCGAGTTGCTCACAAAGCTAACAAAATTTCCGCGAGCAGTACCTGAACCAGAAGTTGTCTATAAAATTGCATAAGTTCTTTTATAACAACACGATCTTTGGCTGAGATTTTGTTTTTGGAAATTAAAAGTGATTATATAGAAATGAATGTGGATGCTGTAAATTTTTATATGGCTGTATTTTGGCCTTGTCTTAAACACCTAAGATAGAGATCTAACAGGCAGAATTTCAGTTTGGGAACACAAGTGTAAGTGGATGAATGTTTCGACTAGTTTGCTTTACCTGTGCCCGATGATGTTAATGGAATCAACAAAGTGCGTGAAAGTTGGCTCGGAACAGACTTCTTGTTGATTCCCATCTGCTTTCTCTAAGGTCATTGTGAAAATTATGTAAATAGCAAAAACATGTAATATACACAAAAGACTTAAATATCAACCAGAGTATTTGAAGGGGATTGTAACTGGACACCCCAATGTCAACCAGTATCGCGCAACAAGAAGGATAGTCAAAGATTTAAAAGACTATTTAACAGAACATGGTCTAGCAAAAAAAGACAAAGTTAAGTTGAGCAGGATTGTAATCTGGAAGTACTCTATGCAAGTTTGTAAACAACTTCTGCTCTGGGTGATGCTCGTCGAAATTGTGTTATCTCTGCGAGTACCTCAATTCTTGATTTAGGAGTATCATCTCCTACACCAGGCTTGATTAGCATTCTAGCGAGCTTCGGAGACTTGGCTAAGAGAAGCTTGATAAGTTGCATTTCAGGATCTGTGCCTGTAATACCAGCAAACTCAACAACTCTGAGGTGATTCAATGTCACATTCGATAAGCTTTTAACTTTCTCTAGAATCTCACTGGTAACATCACCCCCCGCAGGTTCAACCCAATCATCATACACCTATGAAATAACAAAAGCCCTTTCACTCAACTAAATTGGACGATTAACGGATTATGAGTTAGAAAACATTTATAAACAGAAAGAACATACGTAAGAGAAAGAAGAAAGTAGAACCTCAATTTCGATTTCTTGTAAAAAGGGGAAGCTTTTTATCAGGTAAAGAGCACACGAAGCCACATCTAGTTCATCTAGAGAAAACTCGGATAGGTGAAGATGTTTAAGAGAGTTAAGAGCAAAAGGGAGCAGTTTTGGTACTGCACCTGCAAAGAACTGAAAAAGACAACACAAAAGTTAGGATGATTCAAAGCCCCCCCCCCCAAAAAAAAAAAAAAAAAAAAAAAACATGCATGAAAATGCACTACAATGAAGTCACGAAGGAAACATTTACCCGGACACTAAAATAATCCAAGTGGAGATGCTTGAGAGCAGGAAAAGACTCGAGAAACTTGGCAATACCACATTTTCCTGCCTTCCCAGAATATCCAGTATCTACAAGTGAAAGTTTCTCAAGAAGAGGGACACCTTCTAAAGAAAGAAATATTAGCTTGCCAGTGAAGTCAAAGGATCTCAACTTGGGAGCTCTAATTTGAATGTGATTCGTGATAGTTGAATGCAGCACCAAATGCTCGAGCAACGGGCAACAAGAGATTAAACTTCCAATAAATTTGGAAGGAATTGTGACATCACAAAGTTCCAGGCTAACTAGTTTTTCAAATCCTTTGAAAGCAGGTGGAAACATTATCAAACAATTTTGGAGACTCAGATGGCTTATTTGCGAACATGTGAAAAATGAAGAAGGCAATTTGTATAGGTTACCCCTTGGGAATTGAAGAACAAGGTGTTGAATGCCATTTCTAGAGAGGAAATATATCAAGTTGTCAATCTTTGGACAGTTCCCCAGAGTGGCAATGGAGAGGGTAAACTTAGAAATCGGTCCGACATGGAGGGTCAATAGGTGGTAGATAATGTTTGTAAATCTAGTTGTAGGGGATATTGCGTTATTCGTCACATCCCAAAGTGCCTGATCAATCGTCCACACTGGTAATCTACACCAATTATACCTCCACGTCTTAGATAAGATGCTTGTCCTCACAGCATCTCGTAAAGGCAAAAGCATAACAATGGCATCTATTATATTATCGGGAAGATTGCTAAGAATATCAGGAGCTAGAGCTCGAGAACCACATTTCTTGTCCTTAGGAGGCATGATTCAGCAATAATTTCCAGTAAGAACCTGCATGAAATACACAATAATACTAAGGTAAAGAATGGCAAATCTATCTGGACAGAGTAAATATCACATAACAGTTATTCACATTATTAATCATCATGCCACAACAGTAAGATAAAAAGTATGGCTGCATTCTAACTGAAATCACTCATCATTCTCCTAAGCTATATAAATCAAAAGGGCAAACTAAAAGACGGAAAAAAAAAAGAATCACATTGTCTTTACTGGTAATAAGCTTGATACTCTGACATCTACAGCTACAAGAGAAGGAAAAAATCATTATCAAATACTTGGCAAGTTTCACTAAAAAAATCAGCTCAGTAGCCGTTTCATAGCTTTAGCTAGATTTGACACCAAACTAGTAACAACTCTAAAATTTGAATAGTATTCTCACAATTTGTGTCACCATAGCTTGCTTGGAAAGTAAATCCTATCACGCCTTAAATCTACATTAATATGTTCACCTCAACATGATTTTTATAAGTTGGAGGGACAATATTTCTATGATCCTTATACTCACTAACACTCAAACTGATGGTACAACTCCAACTGTAGATCTAGCTCCCTCTGACAAAAGAGACTTTTCCTACAAAAAACCTACTTACAAAGGCAAGTCCAAGATTTATACTTACAGGGTCATTGGATATTTAAAGCTATGGGTTCATATCTACTATTTGTTGCAACTTTAGTGAATTTATGCTCTGCGTTGAAAGTATTGAGTTCATGAACCCACTAATATTACTCTGCTTACTCACACAACTATATCCCACTCTCCACTGGACACACACAAATCACAAATCACAGAAAATCTTTAAAACTTAAAACCATGTTTATAGCATGTACAACAACAATGACCCTTTCTCGTAATGAGAATGCATATAACCCTATTACGGTCTTCTCTATGGAAAACATTTTATCAAGGAAAAGCCATCTTCTAAGTTTTTTTTATTGCTTGGTTGGTTTTAGGTATGGTAGTGTTGAATCCTCCCAAAGAAACAAAGACCTTTGGAGGATCCGAGCAACGTAGGATTCCCAGCAACATAGCTTACATCAACCGAATTAAGCATAAAAAATGCTTACATCCTATGTTGCTTGTACCGTCCAAAAATGTTAGTGTTCAATCCTCCCAAAAAAAAAAAAAGAAGAAAACTTTTGGAGAATCCGAACAACGTAGGATTCCCAGCAACATAGTTTACATCAACCAAATTAAGTAAAAATGCTTACATCCTATTTTGCATGTACCCTCCAAAAATGTCAAGTGTTGAATCCTCCCAAAAACCAAAAACTTTTGGAGGATCCAAGCAACTTAGGATTCCAAGCAACATAGCTTACATCAACCAAATGAAACATAAAAAATGCTTACATCCTATGTTACTCGGACCCTTTAATGTCGAATCCTCCCAAAAAAACAAACACTTTTGGAGGATCAGAGCAACTTAGGATTCCAAGCAACATAGTTTACAACTTTACATCAACCAAATTAAGCATAAAAAATGCTTACATCCTATGTTGCTCATACCCTCCAAAAAAAGTTAGTGTCAAATCCTCCCAAAAAACAGAACTTTTGGAGGATCCGAGCAACGTAACATAGGATTCCCAGCAACATAGCTTACACCAACCAAATTAAGCAGCTTTTTCTACAAAAACAACAGCATACCCCTCCTAATCCCACAAGTGAAGTCTAGAAAGGATAGCATGTACACAAGATCTTACTCCTAACTTTGTTTATGGGGTTTGAGAGTTGGTTTTCGATAGCTCCTCGACTCAAAAGAAATGTCATGCAGTAAAACCAACATCTAAAACACAGCAAAAAAAAAAAAAGAAAAGGAAAGTAGGGCTTTTTCTACATTCCCAAATCCCAAGAAAACCAAAATCTTCAACAAAAAAAGTACAAAAAGGAAGATAGAGCTTTTATTACACAAATTAACGACACCCAACCGAGAAAGATTTGATTTTTAAACAGAACAAGGAAGCAAATTTTAAGCTTATCAAGAACTAAAATTATTACTGATACTGTAAACATCCAAAAAAAAAAATTAGAAAAGTATCAAATACCCTTTTGCGCACACGTTATCCTTCAGCTGCTGAGCACAAATTTGTATGATTTTTTGAAGTCTTCAAATTCATCACCCCGGAGTGAACGAGGAACTGGAGAAGAGGGAGAGGTTTTTTTCTGTAATTAAATTTTACAGAAATGTAATATGGAGTGGGGTGGGTGGGGTGGGTGCGTGGGGGCAATTAATTATGGAGGTTCCTTAGTTATATTGTTTTGTCTGTATCAATTTGCGTGATACGGTTTAATTTGACATAAAATATTTTTAATAATGAAAAGGAAATTGAAAAATGTGATATATAATGGAAATCTTAGATATTTACGTGATTATAAATTATTTTATTAAAATTTAGAGTTAAATTATATCTTCTATATTTTATATTAATTGTTCATTTTTCTCGTTATAAAAAATCATAAATACAAAATGATAATTTTTACTAATTTGCACTTTAAGAATTTTTTCCGAAGCTTTACGAACTTGATTACATTTACAAAAATAAAAAAGGATTAATTTTAAGGATAAATGAGATCAAAATGATTGGAATAGTTATTTATATTGAAGTGGACAATTAATATAGGACTATGAAAAGATTTTATTTCCTGGACAACCTAAAAAAGAAAAAGAAGAAAGTATCACATAAATTGAGGAGAAAAAAAGTAAAAATTAATGTGGTTATTTATTTAGAGAAATTGGCACGTATAAATAGTTAGGGAAAATTTACTTTGATCTGTCCAATTCAGTCCACTTAATTATTTTTTGCATGTGACATTTATTACCTCAAAATAGTTAAACTTGAATTTGTAGGGAAGTTACAAACTCTCTTTTCTGATTTTATGGAGTTCTTTTTTTTAATAAAAATCGTCATTTTTATAGTATAAGAGATCTAGAAAACATCAAGAGATATCATTTGTTCAGTATTATAGACACAAAATTCCTACATTTTAGCCACTTTTATGTAAGAACGGATCTAGAAGGGGCGAGGGTATATTCATCGGATTTTTTTTTGACAAAAAAAATTATACGATATATATAAGAGTTTTTTTTTTAGTGTTTATATATAAATTTTGAATTCCTCAAACATGAATGGCTCTGTGCGTTAAGGCGTTTAAATTTCACATGTTTGATCACCATTTTTTTTTCTTTTAGCCGACCATGAAAAAGTTGGAGGTTTTGTAGTAGTATGAATTCTTTAAATATATATATATATATATATATATATACGGTGTATATTTTTATCAATAATGTTATTATGTACTAAAATATTTTAAAAGAACAAATAAAATAATTAAACTTAGCGAAAAATTGAGTTGAGTCTTGACTCGCTATCAAAGCCCGTTTTGGCCCAATTTATTTTGATCCAATCAAATTCAATTTGGATTGCGTCTTAGTCTGTTTGTTGTCTTGACTCATTATGATTCACCCAAAGTTGATCCAATTCGCTCAATTACCACCCCTAACAATGTCTGAGATTAAAATAGAAGACGAAACAATGAAACAAATGCACTTATACAAGAAAAACTAATCAAAATTACCAAATAGTTACCCTCTTTTGGAGGAGTCGCGATTTAACAGAGTAAATGAAGAAAAACTCGCCCTTAATTGTGGGATGATGAGAGAGAAATCGTGCAGGTGATCTCCTAGAAATGCCTAATGTTACAACTAAATTGTAGCTAGTCGTGTGTATTTATCATTTTGCTATGAAATAAAAAGATTAGCTGTAAATAGTAATTATTTTAAGCATTCACTACTAAAATGATAATTACACATCATAAATTAGTTGTACCATGTAATATTTTTTATTTTAATAATTAGATAGATTTTGTCATTTCATTAGATTACATGATGGGTAACAAAAACAACAACATTTCCAGTGGAATCCTTATAAATTGGTCATTTTATGCTCATTAGGGTTACCACCTCCACTCGATTCAATCACAAAAATTGTAGTAGCGTAAGATAGGGCAAAGGGAGATACGCTTCGTAAGAGTTCAAAATCCTGGTATGTATATATGTTAATTATTTATTAGCATAAATGTTTATGCTTTTACATGTTGTATCAGAGCCTCGAACTTGAACTAATGATCTTCACTCATCAAACAACTTTATCTTGTTATGAGAGGTGGACCCACATTCATATGTGCGGGTGCACGAACTTTTAAAAATGATGTGTGTATATATATATATCTATCCTAGAAACTGGCAAAAAATAGGATTTAATTAACAGTACACTCTTAATGAGTGTAGGAGTGTCCTTGTGATGCTAGTACAAGCTAGAGGAATCACCAACAAGAGTAGGATTTGAATCTAGCTAGAGCCCTTATTTCTTTTTAAGTTTATTGGTGCGCTAGAAATCTTCAAAATTTGGGTTCGTTTTTGCTTGTAATAGATACAGTTTTTTATGTTCTATTACGACATAAGATTTTAGACAACCACCATTAAGATTGAAGAAAGAAAAATATGTTAGAATGGGCATTTAATAAACTACAACAATATTTTTTTGATAGATTTAATACGTCATGTTAGGAATCTAACTAAAAGAGAGAATGATTCTTATTTAGTCCTAGAACCCATGAATTCCAAAAAGAAAAAGTTATGGAAAAATATTGTCAAGTTTTCAAGTATTAAATCTTTTTTGGAAAAAGGCACAAGTACTTCCTTAAACTATGATCGAAATTTTAAGGACACACATTTTCTTTACATGGTCCTAATACCTTCTAGAACTATTTTGAAATGTAATAAATATACCTTTTGGAGGTGGCATAGAAAGTGCCGAAAGCAAATGACAAGTAAAAAATATGAAGAAAAAAAATCTAATAAGTATTAAACATATGTCCTTTTTTAATTGGACAGTTTACAATTAATTAGTACACATAATTGATAAAGAAACCCTAATTACAACAACAATAACAACAGTAGTATTATTTTTTTCAAAAAAAGAACTATAATATACTCTGATGATGGGTGTATCTAAATTCATTGTGTAGTGGTAGCAACAAAATTAAGTTATTTCAAACTTGTTTCCTCTTAAGATTGGAGTTTTCTAAATAATTACACTATTAAGGAAAAGTAAAATATTTGTGAAATTCTAATTATGCTAACTTGAGAAAACAAGATTAAAGGCATATATATGGACTTATGACTTAGTTTTGAATAATGAATATCACCTTGTTCAATTATCAACATTTTTTTTAATTTATAGGAATCTGATTTCTCATTCAAGACTTGAGGGTTTTAGGTTTAATTATGGGTTTGGATATGAATATTTGAATTAACAATATAATATCATTTCTCATGATTTTGGTGTTCTTATTAATAGCTTATACATAGATTAAAATTTCATGATGTATTTTTTGAATCTCTTTCATCAAAATATTGAAATTAAGTGTGTAGTTCAATAAATTAATATTTTTTTCTTTCTTGTAGCACAAATGTTTGGGGTCATATATCCCAAAAAGGTTAATTGTAAATTTGTAATACTAGTATTAGTTATACCAGAGTTGAATTTAGGGTCAAACATTGTACTAAAATTTAATACAAGTACTACTTTTATATATAGTACCAAATGACTCCTTTAGTGTTGAAGTGTCAAGTGTTATCTATTGATTTATAATGTTATGATAAACACATGTCATTCATATAGTGCTTTCATGTAAGCACTCGGTACTATAAATTTCTACCCGTACAAAAAGGGGTCGTTTGGTGTGAGAGATAAAAATAAATAGTCACGGGATAAGAAAATAGTGATGGGATAAAAATTTTGTGTCTTGTTTGGTTGTCATGTTTGGGATAACTTATCCCACCATTTATACCATAGTGATGGGATAAGTTATCCCAGCATAATTAATCTCAGGATAACTAATCTTGACATAACTTGTTCCCAACCAAATGACCCCCTAAGTATAACGTTTCTCTTCAATTTCTATACTGAAAATACTTTATATGTGTTTGATTTAACCTAAGCCAGACAATTTTACATCAAGAGTTGCAAATTAAAGCTCTAATTTTCTTCATGCTTGTTAGGTAGCAGAAGTTAGGTACTTCATTAGGATTAGTAAGATAAGGCCTAGCCCCCCTACTTGTACTTGTCCCTATTGATATTTTTTATGTTTAATAAAAGATCGTTAGACACTATCTAGTGGTAAATTTGCTTTAAAATAATAATAATAATAATAATAATAATAAAAAAGAAATCAATGCAAATGTCATCTACAAATAATTTCTTTTGCATTTTTTACACAAGGAAAAAGGTTATATTTACCCCCTTATCATGCACCTTTTCTTTTGTTCTTAGAGTTGTGACATGTTTGTTTGTTGTTGGTGTAGCGTATACTCTGACCTTACCATTTATTTTCTACAGATTATCATGCCTCCAGATGAAAGAAGACTATGTTTACCTTCTCCTGATCGACTTAGCAACCTTGCCATTCTAAATAGGTTGTCTTTACGAGATGTTGTAAGAAGTATTACACTTTCGAAGGATTGGCAATATACTTGTCGTAGAATTCCACAAGTGAAATTTGATCAAACGGTCTGGGAAACACCAGAGGACTTGGATTTATTCCCATTCTTGATAGTTTCATATAGGAATAGCATTGAAGGTCACCTCGATATTATTAGTCTAAAAGTATGTCCTAATGTTGATCGTTTGATAATCATCTGAGGACAGTTAAGTTTTATGATGTACTATTAGAAGAGGGTGAAATGCAGCTTATCAAGGTTTTATTGGCAAAGTCTCCAGCACTGGTGAAAATGGAAATCAAGCCTCGTCAAATGGAAACTAACAAATCTCTCAAAGTACTCGTGGAGATAACGAAGTTTCAACGGGCATCATCTAAAGCAGAAGTTGTGTATCTTGTTGATTAGTATTGTTATCACAATCCTGCTTAATCTTTGGCTAAATTGTTTTGGAAGTGTGAACAGAAACGAAACGTTTGGTTGATGGAGTAGTAAGGCTGTGTTTTGCCTTTGCTTTAAGGTACTACGAAGATTTTATCTGCCTGGAAACATAGAATTGTGAACCTGGATGAATGTTTTGAATACTCTGTTTAGAACAGAGAGGGTTTTTACATTTCATGCTTGTTTTTGAATGATGTATGATTTGAGACTTTGGTTGTTTATTTCGAAGTTATGTTGTGTGTTGAATTTCCTTGGGGGAGCTTGAAGCATTGAGTGGAAACTTACTTTCTGTCTGGTTAGTAGGAATTTCTTTCCTGTTAAGGGATTAGTCCAAGTTAGACCGAGAAGCATTTATGTTGGACATGATCCTTCCTCATTTGTGAAGAAGAAACTCGAGGAAGCATCACCCAATTTGAGATTCTTGAGTTGATGCTAATTTTGAAGTTATGTTGTGTGTTAAATTCTCTTGGGCGAGCTTGAAGTATTGAATGGAAACTTACTTTTTGTATGGTTAGTAAGAATTTCTTGTTTGCTAAGGGATTAGTCTAAGTTAGACCAAGAAGTATTTATGTTGTGTGTTAAATTCTCTTGGGCGAGCTTGAAGTATTGAACGGAAACTTACTTTTTGTATGGTTAGTAAGAATTTCTTGTTTGCTAAGGGATTAGTCTAAGTTAGACCAAGAAGTATATATGTTGGACGTGATCCTTCCTCATCTGTGAAGAAGAAACTCGAAGAAGCATCACCCAATTTGGGATTCTTGAGTTGATGTTAATTTTGAAGCTATGTTGTGTGTTAAATTCTCTTGGGCGAGCTTGAAACATTGAATGGAAACTTACTTTTTGTATGGTTAGTAGGAATTTCTTATTTGCTAAGGGATTAGTCTAAGTGAGACCGAGAAGTATATATGTTAGACATGACCTTTCCTCATCTGTGAAGAAGAAACTCGAAGAAGCATCACACAATTCAGGATTCTTGAGTTGATGTTTTTGTCGAAGTTATGTTGTGTGTTAAATTCTCTTGGGCGAGCTTGAAACATTGAATGGAAACTTACTTTTTGTCTGGTTAGTAGGAATTTCTTATTTTCTAAGGGATTAGTCTAAGTTAGACCGAGAAGTATATATGTTGGGCATGATCGTTCCTCATCTGTGAAGAAGAAACTCAAAGAAGCATCACCCAATTTGGGATTCTTGAGTTGATGTTAATTTTGAAGTTATGTTGTGTGTTAAATTCTCTTGGGCGAGCTTGAAACATTGAATGGAAACTTACTTTTTGTATGGTTAGTAGGAATTTCTTATTTGCTAAGGGATTAGTCTAAGTTAGATCGAGAAGTATATATGTTGGACATGATCCTTCCTCATTTGTAAAGAAGAAACTCGAAGAAGCATCACCCAATTTGGGATTCTTGAGTTGAATTTATTTCAAAGTTATGTTGTGTGTTAAATTTCCTTGGGCGAGCTTGAAGCACTGAGTGGAAACTTACATTATGTCTGATTAGTAGGAATTTCTTGCTTGTTAAGGAATTAGTCCAAGTTAGATCAAGGCGTACGTTGGACGTGTTCCTTTCTTATATGTGAAGAAGAAACTCGAAGAAGCATCACCCAATTTGGGATTCTTGGGTTGATGTTTATTTTGAAGTTATGTTGTATGTTAAATTCCCTTGGGCGAGCTTGAAACATTGAGTGGGAACTTACTTTCTATTTGGTTAGTAGGAATTTCTTTCCTATTAAGGAATTAGTCCAAGTTAGACCAAGAAGTAGTTGGACATGTTCCTTTCTTATCTGTGAAAAAAAAAAACTCGAAGAAGCATCACCCAAATTGGGATTCTTGACTTGATGTTTATTTCGATGTTATGTTGTGTGTTAAATTTCCTTGGGTGAGCATGAAACATTGAGTGAAAACCTACTTTCCTTCTAGTTAGTAGGAATTTCTTGCCTATTAAGGGATTAGTCCAAATTAGACCGAGGTCCGAGAAGTACGTTGGACATGTTTCTTCCTTATATGTGAAGAAGAAACTCGAAGAACCATCACCCTATTTGGGGTTCTTGAGTTAACGTTTATTTCGAAGTTATGTTGTGTGTTAAATTCCCCTGGGCGAGCTTGAAGCATTGTAATTGCAGACCTAACAAAGTATTTACATAACATTCTTGTTATTTATTCATCTATGAAATAAGTCATGGTCTTGGAATTGTCACCGGCTAATTCAGATAGAAAATACAAACACATGATAGTTCAGGTACATAAAACTGGTAAAAGAAAAAGTGAGACTTTAAATATGTTCTCGATCATCATCTCCTTAATTTTTCTTGTAGTGTCACTTGTGTACCCCCTTTGTTACAAGTGATGCATCTTAATTGGGAATTGAGTTCAAGAAATATTCTTAAAAATTTGTAATCTAAATAAATAATAAATATTTATGTAGTTATATATCACAAACGAAATAGAAGTTAGAAGTTAAATTGTTTCTATATAAATATATATAGAATGAAGTTGTTAAAAACTAAAGGTTAAAAAGGATAAATATACCCCTAACTATCGTAAATGGTATGCAGATATCCTCTGTCATACTTTTGGGGCATTGGTGCCCATGCCATCCAAAAAACTAGAGCATATATACCCTTTATACTAACAGACATACACGTGTCATAATTTTATCCACCCACCGACATTTATTAAATATTAGATCGACGGATAACATGCAGGACCAATTACCAAATTTACCCTCGACATTCCTGATCTAATAACATGTCCTACTATTGACCACTTGATATATTTCCTCTCTATGAATGACATTCAAGATCTTGTTCTTAAATTTCCATTAGGCAACCATTACAAACTGCCTTGTTCATTTTCACAAGTTCAGGTTTGATGCATTTTACCCTTGCAAGATGTCTAATAAGTCCTCCACCGGTCTTTAAGGGATTTGATAGGTTAATTAGCCTAAAACTAAGATGTGTCATAATTTCTTCTAAATCGCTTGGAAGTTTGATCTCTCATTGCCCGTTGCTTGAGAATTTGGAGCTGACGTATCTAGACAATTCCAACCCTGTGGAAATTAGTGCTCCCAAGCTAAAGTCATTTGTCTTCAGGGGCAATATACGTCTTATACATCTAAACAACGTCCCTCTTCTTTCCAATGTTTCATATAAGCCTAAGGAATTTTCTGTAGAGGCAGAGCATGATCTTGGCAAGATTTTTGAGTTTATTCCTGCTCTCAAGAATCTCCGCTGGAGACACGACTTTGTCCATGTAATGTTATTTCATGACTTAATTGTAATGCATTTTCATAGATGGTATCTTTTGAGCTTTGAGTCATCCTGATTTTTGACGTTTTCTTCCTAGGACGGCATGTTGGACCAGCTGAAGTTATACCAACAAGGCTCCCCTATACTCTAAACCGTCTTAAACGCCTTAACATATGTTGCATTACTCTGGGAGAATTCTTTGCTCTTTGCTTGATAAGAAGCTCCCCAAATTTAAAAGAATTTGGAATTGAGGTTGTTAATGATGTTTATTTTTCTCTCTTTTATATTTGTTTTTCGTATGTAATGACTCTCTTATTCTGCATGCTCATCGGATTTTCAGTTTTAAATTCAGGCTTATGGTTTTTCTTGACTTTTCTTAGGTGTATGGTTATCTTGATGGGGATTATGATGAACCTGTGCCCCAGGATGCTGTTGATGATATTCCTGCAAGTTTCTCAGATATGACACTTAACAACCTGAGGACAGTAAAGATTTATGGTGTAACAGGAGCAGCGGCTGAAATGCAGCTTATCAAGGTTTTATTTGCCAAGTCTCCAACACTGGTCAGAATGATAATCAGGCCCTGTGTAATGGAAGACAAAGAATCTTTCAAAGTACTCGCTGAGATAACAAAATTTCCGCGTGCATCTTCTAAAGCAGAAGTTGTGTATAGTGTAGATTAGAATCCATATTATGATCCTGTTTGATCTTAACTAGTCTTTAATCAGATCATAATCTTTTGCTAAAATGTTTTGGAAGTGTAATAAATAGAACAGAATGTTGATGCAGTAGTAAGGTTTCTTGAATGATCTATAAATGAGACTTTGGTTGTTTATTTCAAATATTGTGATTTCTCAATTTTAAATTCAAACAGATAGATGGATTTTAGTAGTTTTGCTGCTACTTTTTACTTTATTTCATTTAATACCCTTTATATTGGCAATCCTAATTGAAATCGAACACATCTTGTAGAGTCCAATTAGAATTGAACATGTCTTGTAGACCTTTATATAGGCAATCCTAATTGAAATCGAATACATCTTATAGAGTCCAATTGGAATTGAGCATGTCTAGTAGACCTTTATATAAGCAATCCTAATTGAAATCGAACACATCTTATAGAGTCCAATTAGAATTGAACATGTAGTCTCACAAAATTTCAATGTCAACAAGTAGGGGTGTCAAATGGGCGGGTTTGGTTGAAATTGGAGATATTAAAATGGGTTGAAATAAAAATCGAATTGGGTTTTGACCCGCCCAAGTTTACTTTGGGCTCAAATGGGTTGGGTTCAAATGGGCTAAAAACGGGTTGGGTCTTGACCCGCCCGATTTGACCCGATTAATCTCAATAATTTTAACATAGTGATATTTAACTTTTATAATCACAATTCAAATTTCAGGTGAAGATTTTTTTTAAAAAAAAAAAAGTAACAAATGTATAGACAAATCCTAAAAGATATTAAATTGATAATAATTCATACATTTAATACAGAAACATATCTTAGTAAAGATTTTTAAAACAGGTTGAAATTGAAGATTGAATTGGACTCAATTGAGGATTCTCTTAAAATGGGTTGGGCTTGAATGAGTTGAGATTGAACCCAATTCAAATTATCTTGAGCCCAATCCTTAAAATTCTGGGCGGATTACCTATGTTTGACTTATTTTTGACACCCCTATATACAAGTATCATATATGTAGAGTGGCGTAGATTTTATACAAACAGTGGTCAGGCGGGTTAGGGTTGGGGTTCCAAGGGAGAGCAGAGCAAGTTCAGCCGAACCCAATAACTTTGACTCAAAATATAGGTATGACAGAGCCTTTACAGGTACTCAAGATTATCTACATTGTTGAGATAAAGCTAATATGATTAATTAGAATATGCAAATTCTGATAGTAAAGCTACTATAGTTTGATGTAAAATTTTGCTGAATTTGAAACCTTTTTCTCCATGTAGCTATTAATTTCAGTTGATAATCTTGTTACTTAAAAGATAATATAATGCACCTTTTCTTTTATTCTTAGAGTTGTGGCATTTAGTAGTAAACCATACAAATTGCCTTCTTCATTCTTCACATGTTCGCAATTGAGGCATCTGTTTCTCGGGGAATGTCTAATACGTCCTCCACCCTTCTTTAAGGGATTTGATAACATAATTAGCTTAGAACTAATTGAAGTCACAATTTCTTCTGAATTGCTTGGAAGTTTAATCTCACATTGCCCGTTGCTTGAGCATTTGGTGCTGCAGCATGACGCGATTACAGATCACATTGAAATTAGTGCTCCCAAGCTGAGGTCATTTATCTTCACTGGCGGTATAAATTTTTTACATTTAAAGAATGTCCCTCTTCTTTCCAAAGTTTCATATGAGCCTACAGAATTTCATGTAAAGGCAGAACATGATGTTGGCAAGATTTTTGAGTCTATTCCTTCTCTTGAGAATCTCTGCTGGATTAACGATTGTGTCCAGGTAATATTGCTTCGCAACTTGCATTTTCATAGATGTACCATCTTTTGGGCTTTGAGTCATCCTGATTTTTGACATTTTCTTCCTAGGACGTGCGTGTTGGACCAGCTGAAGTTATACCAACAAAGCTCCCTTATGCTCTTCACTGTCTTAAACGCCTTTACATATCTGGCATTACTCTGGGAGAATTCTTTGATGTTTCGTTTGCTCTTTGCTTGATAAGAAGCTCTCCAAATTTAGAAGAAATTGAAATTGAGGTTGTTAATGATGTTTCCTTTTCTCGTTTTTCGTATGTATTGACTTTCTTATTCTGTATGCTCATCTGATGGGTTTTTCTTGATCTTTCTTAGATGTATGTTGTTAGTCATGAGGACTATTTTGTACATGTGACCCGGGAGGCTGTTGATGAGATTCATGCTAGCTTCTCAGATATGACATTTAATCGCCTGAGGACGATTAAGCTTAGCAATGTAGCAGGAGCAGGGGCTGAAATGCAACTTATCAAGGTTTTATTGGCCAAGTCTCCAGCACTGGTCAAAATGGTAATCGATCCCTATAGAATGAAAGCAGAAAAATCTCTCAAAGTACTCACAGAGATAACAAATTTTCAGCGAGCATCATCTAAAGCCCAAGTTGGATACAATGTAGATTAGTATCCATATCACAATACTTCTTGATCTTACCGTGTCTTTAACCAGATTCATGATCTTTGGCTAAAATGTTTGAAATCGTAAAAAGAATGTTGATGCAGCAGTAAAGCTGTTGTTTTGCATTTGCCATTGTGAAGCCTATCAGTTTGGGAACATAAGTGAATCTGGATGGATGTTTTTGATTAATCTGTTTCAATGTCTGTTTTTTGAAGGATCTATGGGATGACACTTTGGTTGGTTACTGATCTTTTTAATATATTCATTGTGGTTCTCATGGTCATTTTGCATTTCTTTTATTTGATATGATTATGACATGAGGTGAGCGTAAATGGAATAGTGAGGATTCATATAGTCCATTCCAGCTGAGCCTAGTTGTTTTATGAAATGAAGTAAGAGTCGTATTTATTTAGTTGGACGTTGTAGACACATAATCATTCTTCTGCCCCTTTTTTTAAAAAAAAAAATATAACTGCCATCTAAATAGCATAAAAGTTACGATTCGAGTGATTGGAAGTTCCATTGTTCTAAATTGTGAGAAAGAATGAAATTCGATCAAATCCCTTAATCTTAATGGTTAGTAAACAATACCCCTTTTGAATGGAAAAAGATAATCCCTTTGAACAACATTTTTCAATGAGAATTATGATATAAGCTGAAATTGAATTTCAACAATATTATTCTTACAAGTTCAAAGTTACAATTCCACATCCCAGAAAAATTATCACTCAAAACAGGAAGAGGAAAAAAAAGAAGGGGGTTGGGGGGAGGGGCAGTTGCTCATAAATCTTTTTCCTGTACAGTCAGTACATATCCCATTCCTTTATGCAGCTATCATATGATCATATATACAAGCTCAATCGAACCCTACCGCGGACAAAAGTCTGGTATATAAATGGAAAAGAGTAAAGGGGCGGGTCTATCATCCACCTAGTTATGAACCATGCACTATTGACCCTCGAGGACTTCTCGGTTATCAAAAGAAGAAATAAAAAACAAGCTCAATAACATACATATATTACTTCAGCATTCTATCTCAGATGCCCTTTTTTGTTTCATCTAATTGACTATCTTGTATAATCTACATCACCTTGGTCCTGATAATTCCATTGCTTGAACAAGCAATGAAGAATCATCAGTAAGATCAGAATATCTTTCTGAAGAGGAGAACTCATTGGCTCTGCATCGCGTAGATTCTGCTCTTTGAGAAGCTTCCCATTTCTCTGCAAGTCCGTCTCCTTCGAGCATTCTTACCACTTCTGACATTTTTGGTCTATGACTAGGGTGATACTGAGTGCATATTAGAGCTACTTGTACCATTTCCTCAAGCTCGATCCGATCATATTTGTCCTTTAAGTCCTTGCTCACCAGCAAATCAAGCTTTTTCTCCAGGTGAATCTTCTTTACCTGCAACAAATATGCACATTGATATTGTCAACCCCAACAAGAATCGAGATACTCTCTCTGTTTCTTTTTGTTTGTCTTATTTTTCTAAACAGACTAAAACGAAAAGTAAGACAAATTGAAACGGAGGGTTTGTCACATCTTGGAATGTGTAATACTTACCCAATCAAGCATAACACCTTTCTGATTTGCTGCTTTACCAAATTCAAGAGCTCTCTGGCCAGATATCAACTCCAGCAGGAGAATCCCAAACCCGAAAACATCTGTTTTATCAGAGGACTGTCCTGTAGAGAGATACTCAGGAGCTATATGTCCTACAGTTCCCCTAACTGCAGTTGTGACATGTGAATCGCGATGATCCAATAGCTTTGCCAATCCAAAATCTCCCACAACAGCCTCACAGTCATCGTCGAGCAATATGTTTGCAGCCTTCACATCCCTGTGGATAATCTTTGGATCACACTGCTCATGTAGATATAGTAAACCTCTTGCAGCTCCTAATGCAATTCTTTTTCTTGTAGTCCAGTCCAATGGTGGCTTGGCTGCAAGAAACAACAGAAATAGAGAAATCTACCATGTTAAGGATGACAGGATCTCAACCATCCCACCATATTTAAGAATACTTGCATAATCTTTAGTTCTCTAAGGTTGTTTCTTTTTACCTTTGAGACGAGAAGCAACGCTTCCATTAGACATGTAAGGGTAAACCAGAAGCCTTTCAGTTGGTGTCATGGAGAACCCATACAAACGTAGGAGATTGCGATGCACTGCCAAGCTGATCATTTCAACTTCTGTTTGGAATTGTTTGTCTCCTCCGATTGCATTTCCGTCTTTGAGCCTTTTTACAGCAACAATTGTGCCATCACTAAGACAACCTTTGTACACGTTTCCAAAACCGCCTTTTCCCAGTATCTTCTTGTTGCTGAAGTTGTTTGTAGCAACTTGAAGTTCCCTAAATTGGAACCTCCTCAAGTTTCCCAAACACACTTGTTCATGATGTTGTTCTGAAATTATCAACAAGCATGATCCTCTTAGTTAAAGCAAGATATTATTAGTATCTCGAGATTCGAGCAATATAGGGTTTAGCTGCATATCATACTTACCATTGATGTCAAAGAAAATTTGCTTGTTGTGCTTTTGTCTCCACCATAGAAATATTCCAAACCCAATAATTAGTAGGCAGATGCATCCAAGACTTGTCCCAAATGCCAAGGCAATTTTGTGAGTTTTAGATCTTCCAAAAGGCTGAGCATCTGAGATATAACAAGAGACTTTTCAGTTGTGAATAGTACAACACAGAAACTATCCAAGACTTCATGATGAATCCTTATAATAGAGTTGTAGTTAATCATAACGACGTTGAAAGCAGGAGACTTTTGACAACAACCAAGATTTGTGGAATAGTTGGGGGGGCACACAAGCTTGCTCGAAAAAAAACTTAGGAGGATGATTCAAGATTCTTACTTTGTGAGTTGTTCAAAGTGAAGGGCAAAGGCATGGATGTTGTTGTTCCATTGCATTCTGGTTCTTTTCCAGTTGCACATATAATAGGATTTCCCAAAAGGCTGCATCAATGAGAGAAAAAATGATTTATTTTCTCTAATCTTTAGCAAAGGATAAAAAAAATGGAATTCAAAGAATTGTTCAAGAAACTTACTTGAATGTTTTAGCTAGAAGCCTTGGCACAGGACCACTCAAATTATTAAAAGACAAGTCTCTAGAAAAAAACAAGAAGAATCCCATCAAAATTTACTCATGAAAACAGCAAGCAATTAGGAGAAAAACAACAGTTCGGTGCACAAAGCGTTCCACATTTACGCAGGGTCCGGGGAAAGGCCTGCCCCTGACTCGAACGCGTGACCTATATAGGTCACAAGGAGACAAGTTTACTGTTGCTCCGAGGCTCCCCTTCAAGTATGAAAAAATAAACAAAACTAAATGAGGCCAAGGAACTTACAGAAGAGTAAGTTGAGTCATATTAGACAATTCCAAAGGAACAGCACCACTAAGACTATTGTTGTTTAGTCTCCTACAACACAATTCAAAAAGAAAAAAAAAAACATAATCATTAGCTTTTTTAATTCAAGAACTCATTTTTACATAAAAATCTTTAAAATTTTCTTTGCTTACAAGTATTGAAGGCTTTTTAATTGAGCTAAAGATGAAGGGATTTTCCCAGTGAGTTGATTATCAGAAAGATCAATTGTATTAAGTTTCTGAAGCATTCCAAGTTCAGTTGGAATTGGTCCTGTTATATTATTGCTCTGCAGAAGCCTGTTTAAAAAAAAAAGTTGAAGTAATATTAGTACTACTATTTACTATATTCTTGATTCAAATAATCAATCATTTAAAATTTAATTATTTTTTCATCATATAAAATACTCACAGTAGATCCAAGTGAGTCAAGTTGTGAATGTATGGTGATATTTTCCCAGACAAACTTTGGCTTGGACAAGCCCTGCACAATTCAAAAAAAAAAGAATGCAAACCATTTTTAGACACAATCATAAAACTAGAGTGCACTCAAGAAAACTTGTAAGCATTGTCATCCTGAACTAGAGGTCTCGGGTTCAAATATTAGGAATAGAAAAGGTTTTGTTAGTCGGGCTCCAATGCAGATACCGGACAATCGGGTATACTTACAAGCCAGTGACAAATTTATCATTTGAACAAGTGATCATATTCCAGCTACATGGATCAACAGAACTTTCATCCCAATTCAAAACACCATGTGGATCATGTAATGAGTTCTTGATCTCCATTAAAGCTTGCACTGTCCAAAATCAACATAAAAACAAAGTTAAAAAAGATGAAATTTTTTAAATTTGTTCAAATCTCATTCCTTTCAAAAAATTCAGAAACCCCATATGAGTTTTTCACAAAAAAAGTTCCAAAGTTTCAAACTTTATGAGAACTAACCTTCATAATTAACTCCAAAACAGAAGTAAGCATATTTTTAAATTCTTGAAATTTCTAAAATTTGATCAAAATCTCATTCCTTCCAAAAAAATTCAAACACCCCATATGATTTTTTCAACAAAAAAGTCATAAAGTTTCAATCTTTATGAGAAAAACCACAAGAGCTAACCTTCATAATTAACACCAATAGGGGTAAGCATATTTCAAAATTCTTGATATTTCTAAAATTTGATCAAAATCACATTCCTTTCAAAAATTTCAAACACCCCATATGATTTTTTCAACAAAAAAGTCATAAAGTTTCAATATTTATGAGAAAAACCACAAAAACTAACCTTCATAAGTAACACCGACAAGGGTAAGAATACTTCTAACTTCTTGATATTTTTTAATATGATCAATCTCATTCCAAAAATGTCTAAAAGTTTCAATCTTTATTAAAAATAACAAGAACTAACCTTCATAATTAACACCACCAGGAGTAAGCATAGCATTGGAGTAAACCAAGAAACTCAACAACACCACAAAACCAAAAACACTTCTTGTTTCCATTTGTCTTAAAACTCCAAGAAAACAGCTAAACAAAGAGTAAAAATAAGATATTTTTTTATAAAAGAAGAATTTGGGACTTAGTTTTTTCAATAATAAAAAACACAAATCATTTGAAAGTGGTATAATTCCTCATGCTTTGCTACTTCATTTTACAGAAAACTTACACTCACTCACTCAAAGTTTCAAACAGCTTTATGTCAGACTCTTTCAAAAAAACAAAAAAAAAAACAGAGGTTTTTGGTGGTAAAAAAGTGAGAGCAAAAACAACATGCCAGCCACTTTAGTTCAGTAAAGCAAACAACAAATATATAAAAAGGAAAAATTCATAAAGGTGGTGAAAAAACAGAAAAATTCCTTTAATCATTCATTGGTTTAGAATTATTTTTTTCAGTAAATTTTTTTAAAAAAATGTAAAGGGTATTTGAGAATCTAACTGTTAAGCACTAAAATGATAAATATTATAAAATATTTTTATTGTGCAAAAATTCTTTTTGTGGGTCATGGGGGTAGAGTAGGGTGAGTTGAGGTAAGTAGGACATGCTTATTGGGATTGCTTTAATTAAACAAACAAGGAATCCTCTGAAATTTTGTAAAAAAAAATTGTTATTTTTGGAGAAACAATTCATGGATTTATGTGCAGACATATATATACTAAAAATAATATTTTCTCAGTATCAAAAGATAGTATTTCACTAGGATACAAATGTGAAAAAATAATCAATGAATTCATACAGGGTAAAGAATTGATTGATTTATTATTTTCAGTAAATCCAAAGAGAATATCTTTTGCTTGACATTCAAATTTTTGCTAAATACATCAATAGCTTTTTAAATTTGTAGTGAATTTCATTTAGAAACTTGAACTATGACGTGTTCTTATTGAATATTCAAATATATGATAATAAAAGTGTCTTCCATTAGATATTTTCAGTTCAAATGATAAAATATTTTTATGTGTGTTTTTGTTAAAATGTAGATAGGTTAATCACTTAAAATATGTTATCTCCTTTAATTATACGAATTAGTCTTAATACGTCGTAAAACATTAGACATATTTTCATTGGGGATGATGTATATAACTAAAGGAGATGACATATTTTAGATGAATAACTATTTTCGATTACTTTCAAAGTTATTTGGGATATAATTACAAAAGGTTTGATCAAACTAAAGGTCCATTTGGGCATACGTTCTGGAATCATGATTTGAGGTTGAAGTTTTGTTTGGACATGTCATTTGAATTTTTTAAGTAGTATTTTTGTTATACACATGAAAATTGCACAAGTTGTGAAAACTGTTAAACTTCCTCAATTCTTATATAATCTTAGCAGATGAGCAAACCATAGTACATAATCCATAAACAAGATATCGAAATATCCTTGGCCACCACTTTGATAAAAGCATTGCATACATCCATGTTCCTTTACAAATAAATGTTCGCGATAACAAACTAATTTTAAATACACATAATTGATTATAAACATTCAGCAGTCAATAATAGTAGTATTTAGTATTCTTTAATATAATATTTTCACATAGTACAGACAATCTCTTCCGACCGAGCAAAAAGTCTTTTTTTTTTTTGCTAAATATAAAATGATGGGTCATTTTTTTACAAAATATACACTTATTGATCAAATTTTATATTTAGAAGAAACATGGACCTTCAAATTATGTTTTTTTGAGAATTTGGAATTAAAAATCATGATCTTAAATCATATATTTATATGCTAATTTGAAATCCTGACTTCGTATCACATTTCCAAACGCAAGTTTAATGTTTGTGAGTTGTGAAATTATTTAAAAAATTAGATATAAGTGTATCTTATAACTTTTGATTTATTTTAGCTTAAATACTTTTAACGCTTACAAAAGCTATCAAAAAATATATACTTGGTCAAAAATCAAAACACTCTCTATAAGAGAATATTTTTCTTATATCTATTAACAAAATAAGCTTTATAGTTGTGGCCGGGGGGGAGAGGGGGGGGGGGTTTGACTTTGGAAGTGAAGTGGAGATCTTTAAAATTCTTTTTCTCAATATTCCACTTCAATTTTTTAGAAGAATAATGCTAATATGAAGGCTATCAAAGAATTTTAAGAAGAAATTTATTTATACTAGCGTAATATATTGATGAAAGTTATTTCAAAGCAGTTTGGTGATTAGTTTATTTCGTACATCTCACAAATGACCGCATTATTTAAAGTTTTTGTAAATTCATTATTGATTTCTTTTGTAATACAAGTTGTTGTGAGAAAATCTTTTGAAGGACACTTTTTGTAATGTTTTTTTTTTTTTTAATCACAACAACAATAACATCATTAACGTGAGCATATCGACAAGAGGCATACTGAGAATTAACGATAACTAAAATACTGTCTCTAGTAGTTACTATTTATGTTTCGATTTGTTTATCTGATTTTTAAAAAATAAGTCTTAATAGTTGTGCTCTTTGTTGGGGGGTGGGAACAATTAAAGGGTTTGACTTTGGAAGTGAAGTGGAGATCTTTAAATTAAAGTTCTTTTTCTCAATATTCCCTTTCAATTTTTGAGAAGAATAATGTTGATATATGAAGGCTAGGTATCAAAGAATTTAAAAAGAAATTCATTTATATTGGTGTAATGTGTTGATGAAAGTTATTTTTAAGCAATCTGATGATTAATCTATTTCGTATAACTACACTACTTGAAATATATATATCATGCACGATCACATTATTCAAAGTCTTCACAAATTCATTTAGATTTCTATTGTAATATAAATCATTGTGAGAAAATCCTTTTAAGGACACTTTTGGTATTTTTTTTTAATTATTATTATAATAATAATATCATTAATATGAGCATATTGACAAGAGGTATGGTGAAAATCGACTACATCTAAAATATAAGATATTCACTTCATTAGTTACTATTTGTGTTTCAATTTGTTTATCTTAACTTGATTTACAGAATTTTTTTAAAAAAAATAAAAAATAAGAAGTTATCAAATTAGGAAAAAGCATATGTATTTTTCTAGTTAGATTTAAGAAAATAAAATAAAAAATAAAAAGAAAAAGACATAATGATGCCAAAAAAGGTTAGAATCTCGAGATAAGCTCGAGATTGGTGATGTAATGGCTCCTGATATCTTTATTGGACTAATTATTTACCAACTTTAACTTTTACTTTTGCTTTTGCTTTTTATTTTTTAACAAATTACTAACTACTCCTTCTGTCCCTAATTACTTATTTTTTTTTCTTTTATAGTTATTCCTAATTACTTGTTCATTTTGATAAATTAAGAAATGATAATATTTTTTACCTATTATACTCTCAATTAAATGACTAATTACTTTAAAAAATATAAAACTTTTCATCCACTTCATAATTAATAGGGGTAAAATGATAAATTCATGTTTTCTTAATAGATGTGTCAATTCAAAAGTGGACAAGTAAATAGGGATAGAGGAAGTAATACCTTTTAATTATGTGAAGTTGAATGGGATTTTCATAATTAATTTGATACTCAAGAAGAAATAAACAAGTCATTATATTTAAAAATATTTGAAGTTTACGATTATCGAGCCAAGTATTTAACAAAAACGTAACATGTTTGAAGTTGGCGACCATCAATCTAAACTTTGTGACTGATCAAGCTAATCTTCTTAACAATAGCTCTAAAATCGATTATCTATACACTTACTTATCTATTATATATAATAAAATTTTACGACATGATGAAGTCCCTTCTAAAAACCTCCAACATGGAGAAATATTCAAAAGAAAATTTATAACTTATGATATTTTGCTTAATAAAGAGAAAAGTTATCATAAGGTTAGCAGAATGAAAGTATAACCTTCTAAATACACGTGCAATGTGGACATGAACATCATCACATTGACCTTGGTCAAACATTCTTTAATTGATTAGTTCAAGAAATATCATTTTAAAAATTTAAGAATGTGAATTATTTTTATATTTATATTCTTGATATTAAAGAAATATTTTGTTTCTAATAATCAATGCTAAAAAACATTTATTAAATAAGAGTGATTTTATAAAATAGACTTGTGTTTATTATTTTCTTAATGAGTATGCAAAGAATTAATGTAACAGTCAAAATAGAACGGAAGGAATAAAATGGTACTTCCTACGATTCACTTTATACGTCTAATTACCTTGACTAAGCATGAAATTTAAGACATTAATAGAGATTTTTTATTCTTGTAGAGTCTTCACGTTAAAGACGTGTATAATGTATTAAAATATTCTTCAAATCTGTGATCCTAGATATGACATATATAAGACATTGGAATTTAAGAGTAATTAGACTACTAAATATCACTACAATAAAAACAACTTTTAACGTAAGTAAATATGCTCATCAACAAAGAGTGTTAAAGTATTTACCGACACTAATTAATTGTCATTGAATTCAATGTCGTTATAGGGTTCAGGGACATTTACAAAGAGTGTTAATAGCCACTAAAAATACATATTTAACAACTGTAATTAAACGATTGCCGTTAATTAATTATCGCTTAAAATCATTTTTGATGCAGTATATTGAAAGTAAATTTTTTTAAAAATCTACTAATGAGGAAACTAAGAAAACTAAATTAAAACATATATGGGGAATAAATGTTTTTATGTGGACAGATTGTATAGTAGGATTAGATTATTCTTTTTCTTTCTGAAAATGAACAAATTAAGTAGGCCATCCTAGTTCAATCAAGGATCAAACATAATTACAAGTAGAATCCAATACATTAGTTGTTCCTCAATCATATTCTTTCTAGTTCTCCTTTAGTTTCCATCATTATTATAATTTATAGTACCATATTGTAAAATTATAAAATGACTTTATGGTCCATTAAGTCATTATTGCTTAGTCAAGAACATCAATTAAAGATGACTATATAAATCATTATAATATGACCCCTCAATTAGAGATCTCTTCTTCCATTGTGTTCCCTTAGTTGAACAAATGTTTACAACATGTATCCAACTTTATCATTACTTGTTGAATATTAAGAGACTTGGACCTTTTTGTCACTATAGTAAATTAGTGCCTTTATTACTTCTCTTTGGTTTCGATTATCATTTTATTTATCGTTATTACAGTATTATGACTTTTTATTACTGTGTTTTTTTTAAATAATTGATTTTTAATACGTTTTACTTGAGTCGAAGGTTTATCAAAAACAATTTTACTATTAAAAATATAATACCATCAAATCGTGATTGTTTTCCTATAATGCATTTCTTCTTTCATGGTTTGATATTCTGACATCCTAGGCGTAGAGAAATGACACTGATTATCTCGAACTTAGAAGTTAAACTACACTACAATAACGATACTATACGAGAGGTCTGACAGAAAAATAGCTCGATATTATGATGATAGAAAGCTTAACACGATCTCATTTATATTACTTTTCAAACATTGATCCAAACTAAATTTAGCTTCTTAATTAAGCAAGCTTTAGCACACAGGTGGATAGAGCTTACACCATGTAGTAAAATTTCATATTTAGTAAGTTTTTCACTATACAGTAACAATTACGTCTCAAATTACGTCTCAATTCCTGGTAAGTAAGGGTAAGTTATATGAATATTCACCACTATATGTCCATATAAAATAAGGTAACCTCAAAGATTCAAAATATATTCAAGTACATGCAATTATACATATGGAGTATTATATATATATATATATATATATATATATATATAAATTGATCTCTGAAAACACCTGACAAGTCATTGGTTTCTTTTTCTTGTCAATTTTATGAAACCTTTAGCTCCATTGATGCATATCCCTCTTTTTTCTCTCTCCTTAGATTAACACAAGGTAGTCAATCAACAAACATATGTACTCTAAATCAGCTCCCCCACCACCTCCATCTGCCCCTAACCCCACACAAACCCTCTTCAAATAATTCTTTGTATTTTATTTTTGGAGAATTATCGAAAATATTTCTAAATTTGGCTTAAATTATTAGTTTTGTCTTCGAATTATTGACAGCTTTAAAAACACTGATTTACTTGACTAACTAAACTTAAGTACACCTTTGATCTTGTCACATGGATGAAATGCATCCCTAAATTCTCGTCAAATTCAGGATGTTTTCAACACTTTTCTCGGCATTTTATTAAGAATGCTATGCTCCTAAAGAGTTTGAGACCACTTGATATGCCATATGAAAGATCAGGAGTGTATGTAAGTTGAGTTAGTCAAGTAGGTAAGTGTTTTTAAGACTATCATTAGTTTGGGTAAGAAAAAATAATTCAAAAGTATTTATATGTAATCTAGTAGGATATTATGAGATGAGGTGGAGCGAGGAGCGGGGGTCAGGGGTCTGGGGTGGTCAAAAGATGAGGATTGGGGGCATCGGGGGAATGAGGAGGAGATAGTGAGATTGAAATGCTTTTTATCGAACTTGTTTTTTCTACTCCTACTAAGGAGGTTATTTTTTAATTTCTAAGAATCTTATTTTTTTAGAGAAATATTCTTCAGAATAATATTTTAACCAATCAAATATGAAAAATACAAAAACACACAAACTACTTTTGTTTTCACTTTTTCCTTAGTATGTAAGAGGGTGTTAAAGGGGGGAAAGGTAGTCAAACAAATTGAGTGGAGCTAATATAATTGACCATAATATAATCTTATTAAGATTTATTTTCACTTAGTGGGGTGATAACCCAAATGAGTAGGAAATAATTGTTACTTATTTTATACTAGTTGGATTTTTGTATGAGAGGAACTATTTTGCTAGTACTTTATAGGCAAATTCACATGATTATTTGCTTTGGACTTGTCTACTAAAGGAGAGAAACACGACGTAAAAAGTATCCAAAATAGTTGACAACTCTACCCCACATTTGTCCCCCACTTTTAAGTACTTTGATATATCTAGAGAAATCATGGTCTCTAATTTCTATATCCCTTTGTGTGTTTTAATACAAAGGAATCCGACACTCGGAGTGATAGCTGAAGTATGAAACTCATAAAATTATGATCGTTTAGGACGGTAAATAGAACAATGGATAGTTGAAGTATGAAAGTCGCAAATAATGATAGTTTAGATGTATCTTTTTTCTCATCAACTCAATTTTCAATGAATATTCGAACTTCATAAAAAAAATATGAGATTTCTGACCTAAAGTTCACGGAAAACACTTCCTACAGACAATAATAATAATATACTCAATGTAATTTTATAAGTAAAATTTGAGGAAAATGATATGTATGCAGTTTTACCCTGCCTTGAACCCCTTTTGCCTTTAAAATTTTATCTTATGTAAGTTGCTATAGTATTTTCAAGAAATGATATTTGGAAAAAGGAAGGGGAAAAAAAGGAGGAAAGGACATCTTCACATGACCTTTATGTGAAAAAAATTGTAATAATCTATCCTCTTATTAATTATGAACAATTATATATATTGAAAATCTTTTAAAATGACCAAGGTTAAAATGTGGTTGCGTATGTATAAAATTGAATACCAATCAAATAATTATACCTCAATTCAAACTTATAGTAATTCATATGAGATCTTCGTATTCATTTCACTCTATTTAGACACGCCATGTATAGAGTACCTCCAAAGGCACGCTATTGGAATACGGCAAGGTCCATTTGGGGGTGGTGCTCCCAACAAGATTTTTTTTATATCAGGGTTCGAATTCGAGACCTATGATTAAAGGTAAAACAATCTCACTACTGCACCACAAGTTATGTCGATATAAATTCAACTTAGTGAAAGTCATAGCCTTTTTTTTGTGAGAATAAGAATATATTTTAGAGGGAATTTTTGACATATGGTGTGCTTCTTTGAACAAAATTGGTATTTATTCCCATTACTTTGATTATTTAATCTTTTTTTCCAAAAAAAAAATGTTCTTTTAAATTAGTTGTCATTCCCTTTTATTAGTGCTCCCTTTTACAAACCAAATTCCTACTCCCACCAAATAAAGTAGAAGAAAGAACATTTAGTTCTCTTCTACATAACCCCCACCCCACGCCCTCTCTTTGTCTAAAATAAACTTTATTTCTCTATGTTTTAAAAAAATTATAAACCTCATGAAATCCACTTATATCCTTTTTTATTATGAGTTTAAGGCATATATACCAACAACAACGTGTAATTAATAATATTTGCACAAGTTGCATCACTTATAAATAAATCTCCTGATAAACATCAAATATGGTAAAAAAAAAAAAAAAAAAAAAAAAAGAAGAAAGAAAAAATAGGAATTTACTATTTATTGAAAAATTACAATATATATATATATATATATATATATATATATCGTAATATATGTGTGTGTGCGCGTTAATTATTCTCTTAATTTTTTTAATAAGACTTTTAACGCCGTCACTGCATAAAATGATATTTCGTTTCAATTATTCAATAAATACAAATTGTGCCTTCATCAGCATATGTATCGAATAATTCTGGAGACAATAAATTATAATTGGCCTACTAGAACTATCAAGATAGATCATGTTACCCTTTTATAGGATCCCTAAAAGAGCCTTTTTTTTATGCCTCAAGACGTCCAATTGTGTTGTGCACTTTTCCATAAATCTAGTTCATCAACTTTCATTGAAGGGCACCAATTGCAGCTGATGGGTTTACTCTTTCCTTAATTAGAGATCTCGAATTTGAGTTTTGAATATGAAAAGACCTTTGATAGAGACTAGAGAGCGCTTCCATCTGAAAGGGGTACTACGCCACGTGAATTTAAATTAGTCTGACTCTAATACATATACCGAACATCGAAGGGAAAACCAATAAACAAAAAACTTTCATTGAAAAAAATGTGTAACGTTTTTTTCCTTCTCCATTATTCTCTTTGGCCTTTTTGATTGTACAAATCACTAAAATTGTACATTGCCTTATATTGTAATTGAAGGCCCCAATGGCCAATATGTTCCATTTCCCACTTGTCAAATTGATGTTAATAAAGTTATATATACAACCTAAACTTTTTTAAATTATTTGATTTAACTTTTCGCTAGGAACATTTAGGAAGAAATAGTAGAAGAATTTATTTATAATTTGCTCCTCGCTAAACTTTTAAAATCTGTTCATTTTAAAAAGTATTTTTTTATACAAATTCGGAAAGTATCACTCTGTGTTTGGCTAAGTGATTTGAAAAAACATTTTTATTAATATTATGGCAACAAATTGTGTTTGGCCAAAATTTCAAAAGTATTTCTAGGAAAAAATAATTTTTTTCAGCTTCTGATTCTACTTAAAATTACTTAGGCTTTTTCTAAAAAATTGGTCAAATACCTTAATTTTTTACATAAAAATTTAAATTTTTTAAAAGCTTGATCAAATGGACTATAAGACAATAAAAAAGAACAAACAACATTTGTAACAAAATCTAACCATTGGATCCATTCATTAATCATCACTAATACCATCTAATCAATAAGCTAAACATATAATAATTAATTAGTTAATTTTCTTAAAGGTCATTTGCATAATTATCACTCAAAAAATAATGGAATTATTAGCTACGAACTTCTTCATTGTTAAATGTTAATCCATTGTTAATTTGCTTGATAGTAGCTAAAAAAATGTATTGTGATAATTTATCGTTAAATAGAAGTAGCGATGAAATTTATTGTTTAGCTACAAAATTTGTGTTGTCACTAATTCATGTTATTTTTTAAATTTATTTTTAGTAGTCATGTATCCCTTGGTCAAGATATTTTTGATTAATTATTATCCAGAATTTAAGGTGACTGCAGTTGTGCCTATTCAAGAATTATTGTTAAAATATTATTCATTCTACTGAAAATTGGGTAGAATTAGCATAATAGAAACAAGATGATGGTTTACATATCCCCCAAAATTAGGGTGTCTTTTAGTATTATTTGAGTAAGAAATAATCATAACATGCACAAGATCCAATGCAGGAACTAAAAATATGGTTGAGAATTAAATTGTGTAAATAAAAAATTTATGTTGATACTATATGTTAAGAATCTTTCTAAATCACTTCGTGTCAGCGGGGCCTTCAAGCATTCATATATTGTGAAATTAGTTAAAATACATATAAATTGATCTAAACATCACGATTATGATTTAAAAAACAATTAATCACAAGTTGAAATCGAGCACCTTTAATTTGTTCTTGCTTTTACTTTCTTCAATTTTCAAACTTTATGTCTGGGAATTCTGGTTTAACGTACGTAAAGCTTCTAGAATGAAAATTCATTTTAGAATAAGAAACTTTTTTAGGATAAATTTTTAATTAGTTAAAACATGAGTGGCGCACATTCAAAAATCCTATAGAAGATACTGCTGGCCTAGCAAGTTATGACAACACATTAAGTCCAACACCGTAAATTTATTCGTATTCAGTATTTATATCAAATTAATAATAACATGACATGTGTTTGTGTAAGGATAGCATATCAAACCACCCATTTATTGTAACTTTAAATCCAAAGTCATCGAGTCCAAATCGAGACAATTAATAAATATCATGACCCCCAAAAAAATGAACGAGATTAATATATATAACCTAATAAGTTGCTCAATAGAGATACATGTATCGTCGAATTTTTCAAAAGTAATGTATTTCGAAAACTATCCATATCTAACATGAATGCGATAACTATTTTTTTTTAAAAGTCCGAACAACACAAATAATTTGTTTAGCTCACGGTTGAAAACTTTCCATCTTGTAGAGTAATTCTTACTGAATTTGTTCATTTAATTTGTTGTAATAGGTACACCAACTTGTGATGAAAGGGTGAGAAATAAAGAACCTAACAAACTTTGGCATCATCTTTGATCAGCCATTTCTTCAAATTTGAGGACCCATGTCAATCAACAACCATATCTCATCCTTACATTTTTACCAAACTTAACATTCAGTCAAGTGCATGCATATATATATATATATATATATATAAAGGACGGGCGAGTGACGATTGGTTGAGGGATTATTGAGCCTAAGGAAATAGATTGTACTTTAGCTGGGTACAAATAGGTCACTGTAACGAGTAAGCATGCATGGTGTGTGTGAGAGAGGGTTTTTAAGTTATATACATTAATGTCATTGTAAGATTTTCTTACTTAGGTTATTCAAAGAATATATATATATATATATATATATATATATATATATATTTGTTTACAATGTTTTTTTTTTTTATATATAACTCACTATCTCATTTGATATGTTGGTATATATGGTTGAACACAGTATATGATTTAACAAGAAAGAGATTATTTTTTAGACATACAATAAGACTAGGGTACCGGAAGGGAGTTCACTCGAATCCTTTTAGTCAAAAATTTATGTGTATATAATTAAGGTAAAAATTATTTGTTGAATTTCTTTAACTTTTTTGATGTTTACTTTTTTGTATTTTTGTATTTTTGAATTTCCTTAGTGAAAATCCAAAAACAAAAAAAAGGTTCACTAAAGATAGGGTTCAATTTTAGAATCTATGTTTCCCCTAATACCCCTAGCTTGTTAACACTTGTATATGTCCTTCCTCCATAAATTGTTTTGGCACTTGTGGTGGTACTAAAACTTGGATGGACTCAAACTATGAGTGTCCTTTTTTTTTCCACCCAATATCCAGAGCCCATATTGGAGCCCCGATTAAATTGTATCGCACATTGCATGGTCCATCTGCGGGTGGCGCTAGCTCCAAACAAGATTTTCTCCATACTCAAGCTCAAAAGTCAAACTCAAGACTTCTGGTTGATGAAGCAGTTTCACCACTGCACCACGTTGGCAACTATGAGTGTCCTTTGCTCCTATAATAAAGGCTTTTGATTTTGTCCTTTGTTTGGATCACCCCATTGCTATGGAAAGGGGAATTGGACTATTGGGCTTTTCCTCTCTTCTGATTAGGTGTAAAATAGTGTCACTAAGTTTACACCAACCCAAAAGTCTGACTAAAACCCAGAGTTGGATATAACAATACATGCAGAGAATAAGAGGGAAAAAAAAAACTTTGCTTTCTTATTTGGATAAAACTAGCCATTGGTCCTTGGTCATGGTCCCCTCCTCTCCCACTCTGCTAGTGACAGATTCAAAATTTGAAGTTTACGAATTTTTATATCAATTTTGTTTACATACGTAAGGTTCATAGTCAAATACTCAGATATTTTAATAGATTTTTTACTACGTATACAGAGTCTAAGCAAGAAGTTATTAGGTTCCGTAAAATCATAAGTAATTACATGTGGATCTGCCTTTATCCTTGATAGATTTGAGATTTGAACTTCAAAGTTTAAATATTACCAAATAGGGTTTCGGGAATGTGTATAAGTAAATATATATATATATATATATATATATATTGTTTAGTGTAAACAATTTTTACGGCATCAAATCATCTTTACATATTATACCAGCCATAGGCCCTAGCATATCGTGTTTTCAATTTTCAAATCTCACATTTTAATAAGGCTTACGTGTAGATTTCCTTTGAATGACAATACATGATGATGTTAAAAATTATTTTGTTAGTGCATTTTTTTGTAAGGCATATATACACGATTTGAGCCAAAACTTATACAAAAGATTTTTACAACAGCTTCTACCATATATAGGGTGAAAACTAAAGTTAAAAGAACTATTGCTTGTCTTTATATACTGGAATTGAAAAGGGGGGAAAAGTACACATTGACGGTTTCATATTTTGGAAAAAAAAATTTAAAAATGCCAAGATCATTCCTCTCCAATTATTGTAACCTGTGTACCCCCATGAACAAGTCATATATTATAATTGGTCACAATTTAATTTGGCCAAACTAGAAAGGATTTGATTTCTACTTAACTATTCTACTTAACTAATAGTTATTGTTTCACAAAGTTTTTTTCTTCTTGTTGATTTCATTTATTTTTTTCGAGAAAGAAAAGTGACTTTCTGAGATACTAATAATTGCTCTCTTTGTTTCAATTTGTTTGTATGGCTTTGACTTGGCATGAAATTAAAGAAAGTAGAAAGAACTCTTGAATCTTGTAATCTTAAATTAAAGATAAGTAGAATGTATCAAAATGTCGTTTGATCTTATGGTCTAAACATGTAAAATTAAGGAGTTATTCAAAAAAAAAAAAAGATGTATTCTTAATAAACGGCTTAAAAGGAAAAGTAAAACAAACAAACTAGAAAAAGAAATTAAGTTACACCTATTTATAATGAATACACACTGACCTAGATGCTTGAATCTATTTCACGCATACAGATAGCCTACTTACAATAGCAATGGCTCAATTAGATTGATATGGTTTCTCTGAAATTTAAGGATTTTGAATATTAGACTTGTTCTACTTCGATAGAGGCACTTAGTTGTAAGCCGTCTATCATTCGGTCGCATAAATTAGGAGCTTCAACATACCTCAAGGTTTCACATATTTTGTTACATGGTTCATCAAAATCACATAGCTAAAAATGGCGTTATCCCTCTTCTTCCATATAGGACTATGTTATTTCCTTTAAATAGTTTTTGTTCTTTAAATCATTCAGTATAATACCTATGTTGCTGCTAATACCTAGCACATAAACGAAAGGAACAAACAGTTGTAATCTTGAATAAAGGAGAGGCCAATAATTACACATAACAAACACAATTTTATTAGACGCAACGGAACAGAGACCAACAACATGACACAAATTCAAAATGCAGACACATAAAGGCTTCTGGTGGAACACCAAAAGGCAAGACTAGTTCAGAATTTGCACACAGACGTTGCAAATTCGACAGACACAAGTTTGGACGTACAAGTCCATTATTCTGAGAAACAACGAAAACATGAGCAAATGACAGACACTGAACCAAAAACAACAATACGACCCTCAAGACAACACTACTCCTTTCCTTCTTTCTCTTCCTCCTTCCAGCAGCCCTTCAGAACGGACTTGGGAGATCCACAGTAAGGAGTTCTAGTGAACTTCTGGTAGACAATGGAACCGCCTTCGGCAAACTCTTCTGGACTCCACTCAGCAAGAGAGTAGCCCTTAACATCAACAGAGCAAACACGCTCCAGTAACTTGGTAGCAACATCAGCATGCAGAGCAATAGAGAACTCAGCTGGCTCAAAACATGCAAGCACCCTCTCAACCAGGGGACCCAACTCCATGGTTTTAGGATCATAACCAACAGATTCAAAGCTGGCATAGCTAAAGCCATCCTCAGGGGTAATGTGAATGGTTGAAACAGCAGCTCCTTCAATAGAATTCATAGAATAACCACAGGGTTCAAACTCAAAATCACATATCTCAGACTTGGGGAGGATCTTCCTTATGCCAGATCTAACAGTCATGTGAGCAGCCGAGCTTTCTTCAGTTTTGTAGAAGACAGATGCCTTCTCCCTGTCCAAACCAGTCATGCACATCTCAAGAGTGTAAACAGGGTCATTAGACTGAACAGGCCCAGCTGAGGCAGAGTAAACATGCCATTTCTGTGTTTTGTCGGGGCTGCCCATAATCACAGCCTTGCTACCGGCAGCAAGCTTTCCAAAATATCCATCGAGGACAGCAACTTCTTCAGAAAAGTGGCGGTGAGGAAACGATTGAGCACCAGGAAAAATGAAGCTCCCACGGGTATACCTCACGTCTTGTACTTTGAGAGACAAGGTCTCAGCCAACCTTAGAATGGGCGGAATTGCAAGAAGCAACTTTGTGGTGCCACATGTTTTTATGATTATCTTGTAAGAATAAACAAAGAGGCTCGACTCGGACAGCACATAGGAATCAACATAGTCATTTGATAGGTTATCAACAATGGTGCACTCAGCAGGTCCGAGAATTTCATCCAACTGTGCCTTTGAGAGAGATCGAAGTCCTTTTCCATTAGGATCAGCAAACAGACCAGGCTCGACGAAAGAAATTTCGAGCCTCTTTTCAAAACCTTCAAAACCAATGGCAGAAACTGGCAAGTCCATTTCCATTATGAAAAAGTTCACAGCAGCAAAGGAAGTTAAAGCGGAAAATGTTCAAAGCAATCAGTGCAAAAGCAGGAAGTAGTAAAAGAAGGAAGAAAAGGAGTGAGGACTTGACAAAAGAAGAAACTGAAAGAAGAAATTTTTTTTTTGTTTTTTTTTTGGTTGCGTCTATTGACGCTTTAAGGAAGGAAGTTTAGGAAATATCAGGATGGTTTGCGCGCGCACTGCATACAAAGGTAGAAAAAAGAGAAGTGTCAGTTACAATATTCTCACCTCTCATTCTTTATGGCTTATGGAATTTTAAAACAAATGAGATCCAGATACTTACGTTGGAGTAAGCAGCTGATCTGAACTTCTTCACTCCACCGTTTGGTCGAACGTCTTCAATGCTGTAGCCGAGGGGAGCTTCGTAAAATAAGGAACTACTACTACTAGACTTCTTTTTACCACCTTTTGACTCCATTAGATCATTCACCTGTACATGCCAACAACTTGTAAGTTAAATCCAGTGGATGCACAGCTAGGCAATAAGAAAACTGAAACCCCAAGAAGGAACAACCATAGAATTCTAATATAGCGAAAAGTAAACATAAATATTTAGGCAACCGATGCTTTTGACAACAGATAATTAATATACCATCTACAGAGATAAAACTTTTGGATGGGGAAGGTTTCCTTCATGAGATAATTAAAGTTGATGGATGATTAATGAAAATAGACAGTCTTGTTATCAGATCAGGTGATATAAGGATTAAAAGGAACCAAATCATGTGCAAAAGAAGACATAACTACAGAACTCAGAAAATACCTAGAAAAAGACACAATTTAAAAAGCCTTTGTGTCAACTATCCATAAAGTAACCATGTGAATGCTACAGATACAAAATTATTTCCAAAAATCGGGTGCTTCGTGTCATGATCAGACAGACACACCCAATAAATAGGAGCTGGAGATTAGTACAACTAAAGAAGACCACTCAAGTGACTCTTTCATTAAAAAGATTGAGAAGACTGAAGATTATAATATGCAGCTTAACATTCCAAATTGGGATAAGCAGAATGAATTTTCTGAGCTATCCCCAGGAAGAACTACGAAAATTTTTGAGCAATTTAAAAGGACATGTCACCATATGGCAAAGCCATTGGCTCATGGACCTATGCTCAAATATACCATGCAGCAACTATTCAATTAAGGTTAACATGAGTTAAAAAGAGCCTTAGATTCAGAAACTTTATCAATGAAAATAAACCAGAAACTTTTGGTTGTAGAAGTTCTCCAAAATGAACAAGTCAAGTCATCCAATTAGGAGCAGACTCGCGTAACCGTGGAAACTGACAAATCAAATCTCCCTTATATATATTCAAAAAAAGTTCAACCTAAAATGATATGGAGGTCAAGTAAAGCTGCCGAAGTGGGTCCTACTGTTTAGCTTAGAAAAAATTAATCTTTGGAAAGCCTCCACAATAAATAAACAATTATAGCTCAATTTCATAAAGATAAAATCTTTCAGGAATATGCAGGAATATAACTAAAGAAAAAAAGCCATATATCTCAAATCCCAAGCTATCCCCGACTATAATTTTGTTTTAAATTCTGAAGAAAATGACTTTATTTATCAAATAATGACCTTTACTATACCATCATTCCCATCACAATCACAGATCCTTCTTTAACAAAACACAAATAACATAATTTTCATACACAAAAAGCTAATTAATCATATCAACAACAACCTTCACCATAAAGCAGGACAATCATAGCCAAAAAGGTCTTCAAAAAAGAACAACAATAATTCGGAAAACAATCATTAAACAATTATAACAACTCAGATCTATTTTTAAAAACACAAATTCCTTAATCATAAAACACAAAAATCTAATCATATCAACAACATTCACCATAAATCATATCCATAAGATTCAAAAATAAATTGCGTAAATTACAACAGTTTTCATAAACATTCATAATGAAACAAGGCTCGTGATACTTACAATACAAAATTTTGATGTTTGTTCCAAATCCAACTTTTCCCAAACGAATCACAATCTTTCCAAATCCTACACAAAAATCAAAACAACAATCAATCAAATCACACAAACAAATTCATCATCATCAACAACAACAACAACATAGATCAAAAAGTCACAACTCATCAAAAAAATAAAATACTTACAGAAAATTCTTTGAGAGAAACCCTAGAAATTTGGAGGAGAAAAGAGTAAACAATAAGCTAAAAATTTGTTTAACACAGAATTCTCGTGAGCGTTTTGAGAGAGGCAGCAAGTTGGCTTATTTATATATGCTGAGATAACATGATTGGTCCCTGTACGTTTCCTTTAATTATATTTAAGTCCCTATACTTTCGTGGAATTTTCGCACACATATTAAAATGACGATACTACCCTTCAATGTCGACAAAATGGTAGGTATGTGGCTATGACTAGGGGTCTTATTAAAATAGAAATTTCATTTATTTACCGAAAGTGACCTTATATTTAATTTAATTCCATTTTAAGACATTTAAAAGTTGTTGAAAATTCTATTTATTTTTTTTATATAAAAATGGTCAATAATTCAATTTCGTTCCAACTTGGAAAATATATTCATGATTTTTTGCTAATTATTGAGTTATAGTTAGTCATTTATTATTTTTTCCCTTTTATTAAGTCATTTATTATTTTTTCCCTTATATTGAATTGGTAAAAAGGTGTTAACATTACATAACTTTTACTACTATATGATTTAAAAGTCAAGGTCAAATTTTTCAAAGAAAATAGAATAAGGTAATTAATTAGAATCTTAATAGGATTACACTTGATTATATGAACTTTTTACTAGAAAATACGGGAAAGAAAAATAAAAAAAAGAGAGTAGAATAGTCTAGATTAATATCATAGTTAATTTATAAATTAAGATGAATATTATTGTATTGTGTTGTTTACATAGTTATGGAGATGTTTTGAGTTTAGTATAGGGTTTTATGGTTTATTGAGGTTAATAAGTAATATATATAATTTTAAAAATAATGTATTTTAACGGATTAATTTGTTTATGTAATAGACATTTAATAATATGCACAAAAATCTAATAGAAATATTTTATTGTTCGAGTGTCTAAATAAAATTTATAAATATCATTATCGATCATATGTGTGCTTCTGTCATGTGGTTAGAGATTTGCGTAGCTACTCCATGACTTCGTTAAGATATTTTTCATGATAAATAAAAATTATTTTTATATAGATAAGTCGAGTTTTAGTGATTTTTTAATTATATTTACACCATGTGAATCACAAGTCGAGTGTTTGTGATTTTTTATTTAATCAGTTATAATAATATATTTAGTGTAATTATACATGATCTTGTTTCTATCTTGAACACGTAGAGCGATTATATTCGATAGATAAAAACTTGGATATCTAAAGCAAATATAATACTAGTAAAGAAGTCATAACAAAAATAATGGTGAACAAGCTAATAACAACAACAATAACATATAATATGATAAATGAAGCCAAGAAAATAATGAGATCGAAAAATAAGGTATTAGGAGAGTAATCAAATTAAACAATACTAATAAGGAAATTAGACAACGTTTGACTACCTACTAACTTTCTATCTTAATCTTCGACCTCCAAATATACCTATCTAGGTTCATGTCCTCGGTAAGCTGCAAATTATATGTCATGTCCCATCTAATCACCTTGGTCTTCCCAATACTTGGGTCTACCTCTATATCTCTCCTCATATCCACTACAGTCAACCTAACTCCCACACCTCCTCACCAGGGCACTTGTATATCTCCTCTTCATATGCCCGAACCATCTCACTCTCGGCTCCCTTATCTTGTCCATCATCACATATGTCACTCCCACCTTATCTTGGACATCTTTATCCTATATACATTTCCTAGTATGCCCACATTCATCTCAATGTGCATCCTAATTTTGTTACTTTCATCTCTTGGACATGTGAGTTTTTTATCAACCAACAAACACTCTGTCTCGTACAACATAGCTAATCTGACGACCATCACTTTATAAAACTTACTTTTAAGACTTAGCAACATATTATTATGACACAAAACACCAAATACGAGCCTTATTTTCATTTGATCACATATCTAAATTACACAAAATAAGTTGTTCAAGGTATATACTCATACATTGTGATGTTCCATTTGATCACATATTGAATTTAAGTTCGTTATCATCCACTCATTACTTTGTGGTAGGTGATAATTTTCAAACTCGAATTTATTATAGTGAAGGGGCAAAAGGACGATGTGCATGGGTCATAATAATGGAATTTCAATTAAATGGACAACTATAAAATATGATGCTTTGAATATTTTAAAAGTAGTAAACTAGGAAATGTGTTTTCTTTTTTTCTTTCGACTCTTTTTCTTATAAATAATAATAATTTTATTAATACTAATGTAGAAAATTGAAACACACGTGTTATGTGGAACTTCCATCAATATCACTTGACTTAATTCAATCATAGAGTTTTTTAGTTTCACATCTTACCTTAGATGGAACAAGACGTGTATTATTCAATTTTAGTTTAGTATTAAACTTTTAAGAAAAATAGATGATTTTTAGCGAAATTTATAAACTGATCAAACTAATTTATACAGTAATATATATTTAATTTACTCTGTTTGACAAATATCAAAAGTAATGTTTATAAATCAAAATCAATCAAAAGCTACATGTTGGTTGTTCTCAACATAAATCCTGATTATTTATTTATCTATTATATTTTCGTCATTCATCTCCTTCTTCTTTTTTTCTTTTGGTTTTTATGTTAATATAATTTTAAATTATATTTTGAAAAAACTAAATAAATTTAAGGACATTTGGAGAATTCTCATACACACACACCCACCCCCACCCCCCTCTTCCAAAAAAGAAAACTAATGTTATGTTTAAGTAATGTTCAAACTCTCCAATTGCTTCTAGTTTACACTAATTTTTTTTCTTGGTTTCCCAAAAATCGTTATTTGATATTCGTATTAGAACTTGATTATAATCTTATTAGTATCATGTAGGGTCTTATTATGGAAAAACACGCTTTATCAAAGACTTTTTCATACTAAGATTCGAGCTCAAGACCTCCAATTAAGAGAACAACAGTCTCATCCACTACACCACATTCTTTATTGGTAGTCTATACTAACTAGTTATCTATAATGGTCAAAGTTTCTTCTAACTTGAAGATTAAGGTACTTCTAAATTTCACGCAATAAAATAATGTTATTTATATCCATTATGACAAATTGACAATTCACAAATATTAGAATTACTTCAGCATCTTTGCTTCCTAATTTCCTCTTATATTCAAATAAAATAATGTTATTAATTGCCCATGGTAGGCGAAGGTAGGTGAAGGTTCCCAGTGGAATTTTACATTACTATTTCGAAGTGGTTGGTTTAAATTTCAATAGAAATAAAAAATATTAGGTGATTTTTTTTATCTGTCTTAGCTTTGACAGACAGAATTTTCAAGTATTTGTACATTGTTGATGAGAGATGACAGATATCTCGTGAAATTAATCGAGGTGTCCGAAAGCTGACATAAATACCACGATCATAAAATTAAAAAAGTGGTACATTTGTCCACACAATATAAATGTTACTTTAATTCATCAGTGAATGACCAAATTATAGACAATTATACAACAAGAAGAACGTGTCCCTAATTACATCCTTAATAGTGGTGAATGTAGCGTGTAAGTTACGAGTTAAACAAAATTCAATATTTTTGGACACCAAATATTATATATTTGTATAATATAATGTTATCGAAAATTAAAAACCCAAAAGTTCTAAAATCAGAACCTTAAATGTAAAGGTAGGTTCTAATTATATTGATGAAGCATCTCATTCCACTAAATTAGAACAAATCTCCCATGCTTAAAACGTGATAATTGAAAGATGCGTGTATTTAAATTTTATGAGTTTATTCGTTAAGATTCTTAACATTGAACCTATTATATTTTTAAAATTATGGATTTTAGCCTGTATTTATTTCAATTCTAATATTTTGACAAATAAATTAATGTACCGTTTTAAAGATATTGAGTTCAGATGAACATAGTATCATAACATTGCATCCGCCTCTGAATTCGAAGGTAAGAACCAGAAAATTAAATTCAGAATCATCTTTCCTTTTAAATTAAAATAAATTAATTACAAGGGACCTTTCCTCCTCTTTTTTTTTTACGTAAGAAAACATTATATTCTTTCACATTATTAATTAATTAATTGGAATAAAGAAGGTCAGCAGTGCAATTTTTTGCTATGTGACCAAAAAGATTTTATCTTAATTAAATATATATGATGCAAATTGCAATTTTTTAACTAATCGCTAATCTTATCATCCACCTTAGAAATTATGAGGCAAAATATCTCCATTATATTACACTATAATTAAACAAACAACAACAGCATACTTAATGTTTTCGCATAAATAAAATTTAAGAAGGTAATGCATACATAATTTTATCTTTATCTTATCATGAAGATAAAAGGAGTGTTTTCATTAAACTCTTAACTCAAGTAATTAAACATATCAAAATCAGTACAAAAAGAAATATAATAAAAAAGAAGTTAATAATACGATAATCAAAACGAAGAAAACAATAAGATATAATAAAGTCAAAGATTTAAATAGGATAATTATTATAATTATTATTATTGTAATAATATTATTTTATTACATTATTGGATAAAAGAGGGCCAAGTGATTCCAAAAAATAGGGATGGCCAACTAGACAACTACTACTAACTAATGGCATCCGACTCATTAACACATAGCATACATATTTAATTTATTCTCACCGAACTAGCTCATTGGTAAAGCGCATGAGCGGAAACAAATTCTTAAAATACTGGAAATAGTTATTAGATATTTTTTTCTATAGAAATAATCATCGAACATTTTTCAATGGGAGATTTCAATGGATTTTCTACCAATAAGAAAGCATGACAAATTATTAAAAAAAAAAACAAATATGTGCCTTTTTGAAGTATATATAAAAAATTATCAGCAGAAGGAACATGATTCATCTTAATTAAATTAAAAATGTTAAAAACACCAGATAAGTTTGTGAGTTTGAATAAATAAATTAGATTTGTTTGTATAGGCCAGGCACATTATGATATAATATATTTTATTAGCAGATCCTATTTTTGGGCAGATAATGTGGATTTATATAGGAAACTGCGAGGGGTTCTTTGTGTGAGTGGGGGAATTTATAATATATATATATATATATATATATATATATATTGAAAGTGGCTTTTTTGGATATTGACTCATCCAACGAACGGTCATAAATCTTTTTATTTTTAATCGAAAGTTTAAGTTAAAGTTTTATTTTTATAAATTTTAAATTTTAGAACGATGACTTTAAGTAATAATAGTTAGGCTGTAGGCTTAATATTTATTAAATGAATGAGAAGTTTCGGATCCTACTCATTTATGTCATGATTTTTGTTTAAAAAGATTTGGAATATGAACAAAGTAAATATACGAAAAAGTTAAAGAAAATTTAATATATATTATGGGTGTATATATCTACGCCCCTTAACTTTATTTATATTGATATAAATTTAAATTAATCAAATCAGTAAATACACTGAATATATACCAAATAAATAAAGGCTCATTGAATGGTATTCTTAAAGGCTTATATGATAAGATGCTTTTATGCAAGTGTGGTGGGATTATGTATGTGAGAAGAAAATATATAGAGACAAAGAAGGACCAAATAAGTAAACCTTTTGTGCCTTTTTCTAATTTTCAACAGAGTTTGTTTTTCAATTTGTTTTTTCATTGATGTTTGATATTTGTATGAAATTTGATTAAATTTACATATAAAATAACTCATTTTTTTCGATAACGCTCTCAATAAGATTTTTTTCATTCTGATCAAAGACTCGAACCCTAAATTTCTAATTAATGATAAATAAATCTCAATTCTCATTGCAACTCACATTAATGTTTCACATTTTTTTTTTTTTATAAACTCAAGTAACCCCCCCCCCCCACCCCACCCCACCCCCAAAAAAAAAAAAAAAAGTGTAAGCATCATTCACACTTCCAACATGAATCACACTTCCATCATTTCATGTGATATTAAAAAAACAGTACTTGTGCTGCCTAAACACAAGTTTATTGCTTGATTACCTTGGGACCCTTCTTGGAAGGTGGTCGAAGCAGTTGATATGGTAATATTTCACATTTATCATCAAACAATATAATTAAATTAAGCACCTATAATAACTGATTTTTTTAATTAAAGTTAATCTTTAATACCATAATCTCTTAATAACAATGTACTGGTTTTTTAAAATTCAATAATATAACAATTGTTGTCTTATTATTTGCTGTATAACAAATTTTGTATTATTTCTCACATAGTAATTATTTCATTATTGAGTATAATTATATTACTTTATCGTTATTATATTATTATATTCGTGATATTCCACAACAAATTCAAATTTAAAGAAAGTGAACAAATGATGAAAAACATAAAGTGAAAGTGAGATAAAGGGATCTTCTTCTTATTTCTTTGGGAGAAAAAGTTTTAAACTTTGTCATAAACAAATGTCAAATATTCTATTTGATGTGATATATGTAAAATACTTTACTATTTTCTTATGTTTATTTAAGTGTAAAGAGAATCATCAGCTCAATTCTAATAAGAGGTTAATTAGATCTAAGTACCTCTTTGTCGATATGGTTGTTTTATATCGAGCGTATTTTAATAAATTTTTTTCTTTGTTGGTGTATTTGCATCAAGTTGAGGATATTTTTCAAATTTTTATGTTTTCTGATTATGTATATTTAATGATCAAATTTTTATACGTATACTTTTGATCCTTTTTACTGTTGAATTTTAACAATTTCTAAGTGCTAAAACATTAAATTATTGATATATTATGCTAAGTTTGCATTATTATTTTACATATGAAGATAATATAATTTTAATAATAATTTAAATCTCATATAATATTCTCTATATTAGACGATAAAAATCACATACTTTAATAAATTACTGAAAGGTAAAATTTTTAAAATGGGACATTAATGAGAACTAGTGTCTATAACGTCTTCATTATATGAATCAAAGTTAAAATTTAAAGATCAAACAACCACAATGTTGAGGGATAATGTTTAATGTACTTAATTGAATATTACAAGAATCAAAATTAAAATTTTACGATAACGAAATAATCAAATCGGGATATAATTCAAAAAAATATTCCTTCTTTTTACAAATAATAATAAAATATAAAGAATATCATATTATTTTAATAAAAAAAATCATGTGGTGCTAGATCTGTTTTTTCTTATTTTAATATAAAAAAGTTGTGTGGCCTTGAATTATTTTAGTTTTATGTGAAACAAATACGACTTCTTATATGTGGCTTACATTGATTCTTGGGAATTGTAATCGAATCTTTTCCATCGATCCACAAATTTACCACAAAAATAATTCAATGTATTTTTATTATTTTTTTCAATTTGGATGATGTTAGAGAATTTATTCCCGAGAAAATAAATAAAAGAATCTAAAAAGTCAAAATATAATAAAATGAACAGTAAACACACACAAAATGTAATTTGCTTAAACATTTTTGAGTGATATGTTATACTTAGCTTGTTATTATTGAAGATTAGAGATACACAATAGTGGTTATGAATGCGACTCTTTTTTTCGTAAATAATTATAATGTTCAAATTAGATATATGTAATCTTCAATAACACGCGTGTTGAATAATTAGTGATTTTGCCTTTGCTAAAATGAAAAAAAGTACTTGTACACTTTTTCCTTTTCCATAGATTATTGGATCCATTAAAAGAATACACGATCAAAGAATAATTAAAAAAATCGTTCATATATAATAAGAGCAGAATAACTCGTGAAAGTATTGCAATATATAATAGTGTAGAATTCATTACAAATATCATATTTAAGCTCATGGTTTTTAAAAATCTAATTACTAAATCAAAAATAATTTTTAACGATCATAGCTTAATTGCTACTAAATATATTTTTAAAGATAATTACTAGTGACAATTATATTTTAGCACTCTTTGTAAAAATCACTAAAGTTTATAACGATATTAAATCTAATGATATCTTAATAATGTTGATAAGGATTTTAACACTCTCTATTTATATATATATATATTCCTACTAAAAGCAATTTCCAATAAAAATAAATAAAATATTTGGTAATGATTAGGTACTAATTCTAGAGAAATCATTGCTTTTAGAACTTTTTACTAACTTCACTATTGATTGATTCAATAATTGCACTAGTAATCCACACGTTAAAAAGTTAAGTAAAAAAAGGTAGCATTAACACGTTAGCATACATTTAAAAAATCTCTTTTTGAATAGTTGCGCAAATTAATTTATAAGTAGTGAATTTAATCGCGCTTCGCGCAATTATAAAATACCTCATCAAATTTTGGGAAAAGATAGAAGTACCTCTCTAACTATGACTCAAATTTCAGAGACACATCTTAATTAAACTAAGATCCTATTATCCCCCTGAACTCATTTTCTTTGTAATTTTGTAAATCTTTTTGGCTTACGTGACATCCAAATATCTTCCACGCGCTTCAACTTCATGGAGTCACGGGGTGTACCGCATAAGCCAAAAGCTGTGTATATAAAATGAGTTCAGGGTGGTAATAGGACTTTAATTTAGTTAATGTGTGTATCTGAGACTTCGATCATAGTTTAGGAGCACTTGTGCCTTCTCCCTTGAATTAACAAAATATCTTTTAAAATTATTGAGTATTAATTTTTTTTTGCAAAGAATCTTAATTTTTTATTAGTAAGCAATTTTAAATCATCTCTGAAGATGTTTCTTACATTGGGGAAACTATTCTCTTTTTCTGGAATAAGAAAAAATAGTTAGTTTTTTTAGGATTGAACATTCAGTGCGAGTATATATACATGATTCTCTCTCTCTCTTTATATATAAATAAGCTTGTAATTTTTTTAAAAGTATATATACTCATATAACTATGTACATGCATATAATAAATATAAGTTTTCACAAAAATACGTAACTTTTTATTTGTTTGTTAGATGTCGTATATTTTTGTTATGTAATTTAAGGTGGAGTATTCTTTAATATTTATGTTTATTTTAGGTAAAATATAAGTCGAAAGAAACTGAGATGTATCTTAATTTTATGTGAGTTTTTTAGGAGAAAAATAAATTAGAAACATTTTCGTTTTGATATTTATCCATTCATTATAAGTATACATATTTTTTTTTATCTCTATCATTTATTGTATTAATATTTGTTTTATATGTTTTTATTGCTTTTTTATTTTTTTCTCGTTTCCTTCCTCTATTCTATTTATGAATAATTCTTGGTAGTAAAAAATACAAAATTAGAGTACAATAATTATTCATCATTGTCAATTCTTTTACTATCTTTTTTAATTTTAAAAATAGAAAGAACAAATCTTTTAAGGAAAAAATATAAATGATTCTTTGTATCATACGAAACATCATTAAAAAATTTGTATTTCAGTTTTTAATGTACATTTAATCTTTATCAATAATAGCGTTTGAACCTTGTTCAGTAATTAACATATTACTGACAAAGTTACAATAACTAATTTTTGTATAATAAAAGTATAAACTTGCGAAAATTCAAAAATCATAAAAATTCAAATTTAATAAACTACATAGAAAGAAAACAATGCACATATCTTTCTTATGACCTTAATCATAAGAAAATAGATGGAGAAAATAATGAATTAATCTAACACACAATTTCTTAGCTCTTGTCTACACTTTCTCTAGCTAACTATAAACATCCAAGAGTCTTTTTCAGTGAGTTATGCTTAAGCATGAATTTGATATTATAATAGTAATATAAGGAAACACTACTTCAAAAATGAAATGAAAAGGATAATCTTGATTAAGGGTTTCATTAAATAAAAAATTATGAATTTATATTATCAAATTATAGATGGAGTAATCTTTAAAGAAAATATAAATAGTTCACCGTACAATAGTATTCTTGAACCTTGATTAGTAGCTAGTATTATTCCCCACAAAGTTACAATAACTAATTGACATCTAAATGAAAATACATGCTTACAATAATATTTTTTTTTATTGAATTCCAAACTAAAGAAGTTAGATGGAGAGAACACAACACACACATCGTTCTTTGGACTTTAATCATAAGAAAATAGATGAAACTAAGAATACAAAATTAGTGCACAATTTTTTGAGCTCTTATCCGACACCTCATTTGACAAACTAATCAACATCCAAAAGACTTCTTCATCGTATTATGCTAAAGCATGAATTTGATAGTATAATAATATAATACAAAAGACAATGAAATACAAAGAATAATTTTGAGTTAGGGTTTCATGAAACATAAAATATTGAATTTATATAGACACAAAATGAAGAAATATCATAAGATATCTTAAATTTTATAATTTAATAGTCGGGGGTTATGAATATGAAAAGTTAAAAATCATGGAGTTAATGATATTAGGAAGTTTAATAGATATAAGTTATGAATGTGATACATTAAAAATAAATAAAGGGAAAAAACACACATGAAGAAGATAAAAGAAATAATTTGATATTATCTAAAGATATAGATTTCTTACGTTGAATAAATAAAAATATAACAAAAAAAGAAACAAAGTGATTTAAGAAAATGATACTATAAATAACATAAATAAAATAAAGGGAAAAAAGTTAATTAAGGAAATGATATAAATAATATAAATAAAGTGTGAAAGAAGAAACTAAGAAATATATATATTATAAAAAGGAGAAGAGTAAAATTAGTAATGAAACAAAAAAAAATATGGCTACTTTCAACCTTCTGTAAATCTCCATTTTTAGGAAAAGACATTACTCCCCCCGTTTAAAAAAAATGATCTCCTTCCCTTTTTAGTTTGTTTCAAAAAGAATGGTTTTTTTCTTTTTTTGGTAACATTTTAATTTCAGCTTTCCACGTGACATGTTTAAAACCACAAGATTAAAGGTCAATTTTGTACATTTGACATAACTTTAATTTAGGACCACAAGATTCAAAAGTCTTCTTTATTTTCTTAAACTCCGTGTCAAGTCAAATTAGGTCATTCTTTGTGAAATTGAGGGAGTAATAGCCTTAATGACGGAAGAAATTAAATATGACACTTAAATGTTTTGTAGAATTTTGAAGTAAAATTTTGTGTTATTTAAAATTAAAAAAAAAATGTTTAAAAATCTAAAAAAATAAAATAGAATTCAAGCTCTTAGAGAGCGCCACGTCACCATTTTCATATTCAACTTTATTATTATATATAGATTTTATACGTACCTCAATTATTTTATTGAATACCTGCCATTTTCCACGACTAAGAAAATGTAAAATATCTTATAAAATAGTCTAGATACGAAATGATGATTTTTAAGAAGTTATGAAACTATCATATGCTATATGTCTCAGGATTCTCAATTATGTTGAATTTTCCATTTCAAAATACTAAGGCAAATTTGATTTCTCCTATGAAATAATTATGTCAATGATTAATACATTAAGTAAAGAACCATTATTATGCATATATTTGGACTTTATATGCAATTTAATCCACCTATAATCATACATTTCTATAACAATTATCATCTGTATCAATATTTTATCATCACAGTTATATTTTTTGTGGAGCCGATCTTTCATGTTATATTTTATCTGTAATAACATTTTGCTATAATTAATAACAAAATTCAAGAGATTCAACAACTAAGCTTTGGGAAACTTACAAAAATCTCACTAGTTTAGGAGCTAATTATTTAGATACTCTTTAGTTTGTAATATTACGAATCTTACCAGATTTTGGTGTGTCCAGATACATGTATCTCGGGATACATGGGGTAAAAATTAGGTGTAATTTGTTCTAGATACACTGTATCCAATTCACTACAACAAAAATTGATTTTAGCGGCAATAAATATATTAACAAAGAGTGATAAAGCCTTTATCGACACTAGTTAATTTTTATTGAATACAATGTCACTATAGGCTTTAGGGACATCTATAAAGAGTACTAAATGTCGCTAAAAATATGTATTTAGCGGCATTAAGCTATTGTCGTTAATTAACTACCGCTAAAGATCATTTTTGATGTAGTGTAAGTAGATTCACATGTATTTAGGATACATAACAAATCTCGCTCGCCTCTCTCTCTCATCTCGGTTGACACTCTTTTATGTATCTCGTATTTCAGATACATACTAGATACATACAAATGCATCTACCTGATGTGTATCTAGTGTGATTTTGTATATGAGATACATGATTATCTCGCTCGCCTCCCTTCCCATCTCACTATTTTGCTATTCCAAAGTACCAATCTTTCCTTTGCTCTACAAAGATCACATCACAAGTTAATAGAAAGCCCATATACTTCTTAGGCTGCGAGCCCAACATCAATCATTTGGATTTTAGACTGGACTTCACAAAATGGCCCATTTTGAAAGAGACTTTAAGGCCCATTTTTGAAAAACATTTTTATGTATTATACTGTGTAACTAGGTGAAATAATATATTTTTCATGTATGAATACTATATATCGACTTTCCTCAGCTTTTTTAGTGGTTTACTTCTCTATGTTTTGACACATTAATTGAAAATTGACAATTTGACATGCACACATGTTGGTCACTTATTAATTATAAATCACATTTTAGAATGACTTGGTGTTGTAAAAACAAAAGAAAATACAATATTATTATTCGACGGATTTTTAAGAGTAAATTATGTATTTTATAAGAACTTTTTCCAGTTAAACGTCATCTTTCAATATCAATATAACGATTCAATAAATTTACCATCAACTGATATTGAACATATTGGATCGCGCACTAACCCGTATCTTTGTTTGAATACTTAGGGCTCATTTGGTGTGAGGGATTAGAAATAATAGTGATAAGATAAGGAAATAGTGATGGGATAAAAAAAATTATGTTGTTTGGTTGGCAAGTCCGGGATAACTTATCCCGGGATTAATAATTAGTACCGGGATAAGTTATCCCTCCCCATGGGTGGTATAGTAATCCCGGGATAACTTATCCCGGGATAAAATAGGTAAATGACAAATATGTCCCTTTAAATCTTTTTTATACATCATTTTTCACATTTATGTATATTTACATTTTTTTTAATGTCATGTATAAATATTTACTACTCCTTATTTTATGATAATTATACATATTTTTCTATTAAAAAATTATACTATATAAATATAATTTTTATTTATGAATTTATTTGACTAATTCTTATGTTTATTTTATTTTGATTTCTCATAATTTTTCTTCTCTTTAATAAACTTAAGAGGGAAGTTCTATTTTTAAGCTAAATAAGAAAAAAGTTATATTTTTAAATACACATGGTACTTATCATGGGAATACATAAACAAAAATATTTAAGTTAAATAAAATAATTTTTTTTTTTTAAAAAATGAATAACTAAAGCTCACAAAGAAGAATTTAAAAAGTTTAAATAAAGTGAAGGGTAATTTTGTAAACAAACAACTTGTTCTTAAAATTTATCAATATGTATTATTTTGAATATAACAAACCAAACACTCAATAAAAAATAATCCCATGACAACTTATCCCATCATAACTAATTCCAATATAACTTATCCCAACATAACTTATCCCATCATAACTCATATTCAAAACAAACGACCCTTAATTTATTAGCATAGTCAAATAAATAGTTTTACCATTCATTGGCCATTGCCAAGCAAACCACAAGTTAATAGATGTTATATGAATTTGAATAAGTCGCGATCTTAATATAAATATTGAATATAATGTGAGAAACTTAAATAAAAATAAAATTTCTAGTTTAATAATAGGAAAAATTAGAGAAAACCCACCTTTTAGTTTACTTATTATCATTATCCCCTATAAATTTTTACAAATCTCCAAAATCCCTCATTTTCGCGCATCAGATTAGTGTATCTCGCGCATCAGATTAGTGAATCATGTATAAAATGTACGTCATATTAGTGTATAATGTACAAATTAGTGTATCTCGCGCATCAGATCAGTGTATCATGTATAAAATGTACATCAAATTAGTGTATCATGTATAAAATGTAATGTATCTTACTTAACGATTAATATATTTTGTGCATTAGATTAATGTATCAGCACTTATATTATTATATCCATTTGAGAAATTTTTGTAATTATAAACTTTTGAGGGATAAATTATAATTCTACCTTAAAAATATGTGCTTTATGTAATTTACCCGTATAATATGAAAATGCTTAGCTGTGAATACACTAATAAATGTACATAGTATTGTGTGCATGGTTGACTGTCCAAAGAATATTTTGTGCACACTGCTCCAAAAAAATATAAAAATAATTACTCTCCCCATTCAATAATAGTTTTTTACTATTATATTATATTGGGATGTCCAATAATACTTGACAACTTTATGAAATTAATGAATAATTATACATTTAGTTCTTAATTTACCATTAACATTAATTATAGTCATTTTCCTATCATATTTTTCAAGATATTATATTTATTATATTCAAAAGGCGATAGAGTAAAATTACCTTTCTATTATAGTTTCCTAAAAAATATGCAAAGTCAATAGTATACCAGTATTGTTGTACAGAGCGAACAGTTGCAAGTTGGAACACTAGCTCAATTTATTTTTTCAAGCTTTAGGGAGGAAAAAGGGTCTCTAATTTGATATGTGTTTTGGAATCAAATTAATTCGATTCGTGCTGGAAGGTCTTATTGTGGAGGTAAAATATTTCTTACTAAATGCTATTTTATATCCAGAGGTTGAATTGAAGACGTTTAAATTAAGAATGAAGTATAAAGAAGTTTTTGTTACTCCATCGTAATCTATATAGAGAGCATTTATTCTTTTTGATTTAATATAATATGCAAATTCCCTAGTTAAGGCATATTCGAATTTCTAAGTGCTTTCACCTTTACTTTTCTTGATGTCAATGTTTGTGTCCCTAACACAATTCATATAAACCAATACTCCTTCCGTTTTATTTTATTTGAGGTAGTTTGATTCGGCACGATATTTAAGAAAGAAGGGAAGATTTTTAAAACTTGTGGTTCAAAATGAATGATAGAAATTTGTGTGGTTGTAAATCATTTTATTAAGGGTAAAATAAACATTTTATAGTTAAATTATTACTTCATATAAAAATATGTTATTCTTTTTGGGACCGATTAAAAATAAAAGTAAGTCACATAAATTGGAACGGAGCGAGTTGATGAAGTGATAAATAAGACGTTTTATTTCAACATGAGACTTAAAATTACGAGACTCAAATATAGTTATTGATAAAACACAATCTTAGTCCAATTAGTGCTTTATTTGATTTTTTTATAAATGTTTTTCTTATAAATATTTGCTCTTAATTCTTTTTTCGTATTATATGTCTTAAATTAATACACATCCAATTTTCAATTTTCTCTGTTTTTGCTCATTGCTTCTCCAAGGATCACTCCCTGCGTTCTCTTTGCACAGAGGTGAGTTAGATTTTGCAGAATCCCTCTAAAGTTTCAATTTTTCTTTCAAGAATGGTTATTTCTTCACAAATCTTTGCATTATAAAGATACCCTTTTGGTATTTCTACTTTGTTTCCTAGATTCGATCTTCAAAAACCCATCTTGATGCTTCCCATCAATTGTTTATCGATAATTTGTCATATTTAGACCATACCCTTTTCGTATTTTAGGCTTAATTTACAGATTTAATGTTCAAAATCTTATTTTGATAGTACCCATCAAGTTTGTTTGCTCTTGAATGTTATGATTTGTTCTTGTTATTGTGAGCATACCCTTTTTGTGTTGTTAACTTTGACTTCCAAATTTCCATTTTGATTGCTCTGTTAAATTTGTTTTATATCTCTTAAGTCTGGAATTGGTTTTAAGAAAATTTGTCATAAATTGCAGTTCCAAGCATACCCTTTCCATATTTATACTTTTTTTCTCTGATTAAATGTTCAAGATCCCATTTTTTTTTTGAGTCCCTATCAATTTTTTTTTTCTGTTTACTCTAGGATTGGTTGTGAAAGTTGGTCATGATCCTACAACCTTAGAATGTGTGTTTCTACTTTCTTTTCAGACTGAATGTTCAAATTTGTTTTCTCTGTTCACTTTTTTTAGCTTTATAAAATTTGTCATATGCTCGCTGCTTTTATGCTTGTTATAGTCTCTATCAATTTTGTGTTTCTGTTAACTTTGGTATTGGTTTTAGAGACTTTAACTTAAGTGTTTTTGTGCAGATTCCAATTGGTTTATAGGTGAGTTTAGAGGGAGCAAGAGGAGGTAAAGGAAAGATGGGTTACATAGGGGCTCATGGAGTGCAAGCCCTTCATAGGTACAAATACAGTGGGGTGGATCACTCCTATGTTGCAAAGTATGTGTTGCAGCCCTTTTGGAGTCGCTGCGTCAATTTCTTCCCCCTTTGGATGCCGTAAGTTTTTCTCTGAATTTTCTGATGATTCCTTTTTCCTTGGCAATTTGTGCGTGTCTACAAATTATGGGTGTTTAAATTTCTTGTGTTTGTGTAGTGATATATCTTGTATAATTGAATTCATTATTTACTTCTTTAGTGAGCTCACAGAGTCTTGCTGTCATTTGGCAAATTGGAGTACTAGAGTTACTTTTATGACCTGTCAGGGGGGGAGAGAGGATAAAGAAGAAACTCTTTCTGTTAGGAATTATAATATACGATGACATGGAGATACATAAGAATTTTCAGGATGAATTTTGTCTATGGACAGTCTTAACAGTCTTCCACTCGTAGATTGAATTGCTTGAACACCCTAGGATATAAGAGCAGATCTAAAAATTGAAATGTAACAGAAGTATTATGAGTGGAATCGATTGAGGGATATGGATCCAAGGAACTTTCTTTTCTCGTTTTCTATGAATATACAGAACGCTGTATTCTATAATGGTGATGTCAATAAAACAACTTTCAGGATCATGGCTATCAAAAGGAAATAAAAAAAGCTTTCAGGATCTTGGTACTGAGACAAACTTTTTGCCACTCATACAGCCTCCTTAATGTTGAAGTTAATGATAATGACAATAATAAATAAATGAACAATTCGTTATGGAAACTTTGGGAGTATTGGGAAAGCATAGGCCATTTCCTTCTGTGACATTATAATAGGCTTTGATGCACTTTCGTACATACTTACATACACACATATAGATAAACACACACATGTACGGAGTGTATACTCATCAGGTGCCAGAATAAATAATCTAACATGAATTTGTTACCCTTTTTAACAATTAATTGATAATGGCTTTAGCTTGGTTATCATGCTGTATCTTTTTCTCTGTTTCCGGAGTTAACTGACCGTTGTTTTTTGGTGTGCATGTTCTGTATATGCTCCCCAGACCGAATATGGTACGTCCCACTGTAACCTACGATCTTTGTTGCAATGTTATTTTTCTCATTAATGTATTCTCTGCGAGGTCTGATAAATAACTTCCGTTGCAGATTACGCTTACAGGATTTTTGTTCTTGGTCACATCTGCGTTGCTCGGATATGTGAGTTGGACTTTGTATCTCTAGAACACTTATACATTGAAGTTTTTGTTAGTGGATGGTTTTTTGTTTCTTTTTCCAAGTGGAAAGGGGATATTTTCTTCAGCCTCTGCTTTGGTTTTTCCTGCTTCTTGTTTTGAAGTTTCTCCCTTCAGTTGAATCTACTATATCTTCATGAATGGTGTTTTTTTACCCTCTCGACCTTTCAGGAGGTTGCTTTTCTCTCAACCTTTAGTGCTGCATCTTTTCTCTCTTCATACTACTCCTTCCCCACTACATTATACCTCACATCAGCAAGCAAGCTATTGCCCGTAGGAAGGAACTTACTTGCCTCCTCCACCCCTTTCTTTAACTGCATAATATACTCTGTCACTAAATATGTCGAGATCCTAAGTGCTCACAGGAGAATCCACAGGCACATCCATGCAGTGCAACATTTAATTGTTTGTGGTTTTGCTTTTAAAAAGTTTTTTAATTGCATATTCTAATTCTCTCTTACTGGATATTCTTCTCCCCAGATTTATTCTCCACTGTTGGATTCACCTCCTCCAAGATGGGTCAATTTTGCGCATGGATTGCTTCTCTTCCTTTATCAGGTTTGCCTGTCTTTGCCACCATCCTAATCTTCTTAATTTGTTCTTGTAGCATAATGTTTTGATAGTCGATATGTGTTTCACAGTCTTGAGTATTTTAACCAGGTATGTACTCTTTGAGTTCCATGTTTAATTTGTAAGTAGAATTGCGTTTTAGTGTATTTTAAATTGGTGAACATAGAGGATAACGGGTGTCATTAGGTGTACTTTTCAACTTTTTTGACTTTGGATGGGTGGGGAATATAGGCTGTTACAATTAAGTTTTTGAGGGCACGGTCCAATCTTTTAGTTTTCCATTGTTTTTGCCTCGGCATGTGTGTGATCCAATTACCACATCCTGTGTTGGTCTAGAAGCGACACTTTAGATAAACTTGTATCTAAGGATCATTTGTTTCATTACCACATATAGAATGCCCTTTTATGAGTGTATTTTTCCATTGGTTATTTGTAGTAGCATTTGAGGGACAATTTTAATCTTATGTCATGTGATTTTGACTATGTTACATGACTCTGGAATGCACATTTATCCTATATTGGTATGTTGAAGTATTTGGCATGGGTATAACATTTTTATGTTAATATTCCTGTTATTTTGAAGAATCATAGCCTACCCATGTCACAGTCATTCAATATAGTTACAACAAGGTAAATAAGGATCCATGTAACATAGGAATTTTACATTTAATCACACACACACACAAAAAAAAGGGAAACATTGGAGTTGAGGCATATGGTTTCTCTGCATAACTGTCATTGTGTGTGGTTTGTAGTTGTTAGAGGTCTCCGAGAGTATTCAACTTTGATGCACTAATGAGAGTATTCACTTTTGATGCACCGATGAGAGTATTAACTTTTGGTATTTTTTGAATGTTTAGACATCAAACCTAGGTAAATATTGAAAATAAATTAGTCGATGCTCCTGATGTAATGTAACTACTAAGCAGTTCTATCATCATGAGGCCTGAAAATTAGGTATAAGAATTCAACATAGATCTTTGCAGATGAATTCTGATGACCACAAAGGCCTGTCTCATTATGTTAAGTTCTCGTCAGAATATAAGTAATTTTCGTTGCAACTGACGTGAAAATAGAAATCAAGTCTGCACTCTGTGATCTTTTGTTTTGCCAGCCTCCTTTGTGCAACTGTCTTAAAAAATCTGAGATCTTGAAAATCCCAATCCCTAATGCACATCTGTGAAAGAAATCTGATAACTTTAGGCCTTGTAAGTATGTTCAAGATTGAATTAATTGGTTCAACTTTGAGAAAACATGAACCATATTATATTAACTCTGTTCTGCTGTTTAAAAAGTTTATAGGGGAATGATAAAATTGAACTGAGATCACATTAAATTCTATAAATGGAACAATAATTACAAGAGACAAACTTTCAAATGAATATCCACAGATTTCTAACTGATAGGACATTTCATTTCGTACGACTGGTATTTCACTGGAAACAGGGTTCACATCTTGTTCCTGGCATTTTAAAGTCAAAAGTTTTGTTATCTAATAGGGGAGTTGTCCTTTGAGTTTGGCTTGAGAACTTTTTTATGAAGAAAAGGTAACAAATATTGTTATCTCTGACTAGTGGTAAGTTTGTGCATAGTATTGGGGAACTGTTGGATGGACCAAAATATTGTTATCTCTGACTTCAGATTCATCTTTGGTGCTGCCCTTTGGTAGTAAAAGCTATTTCATAAAACTGTACCTTTCATAATCCTTCTTTGGAATGGTTTTAGTAATGAGATCTATTGCTTTTTTCTTCTGTTGGAGTTCCTTTTTGATTGTATTGTTTGGTTGGACTCTTAATGGATGTAGACGTTTGATGCTGTTGATGGAAAACAAGCAAGACGAACAAATTCCTCTAGTCCACTAGGAGAGCTTTTTGATCATGGTGATTGTTCCTCTCCTTATTCATTTATATATTTTTATGTTATTCTCTCTCTAAGTTGCGCGTGTGCGAACTGCTGTGATTCTGATTAAATTTCTTGCTATGATTCTAATCAGATGTCTTGGCTTTCACAATTTGCAGGGTGTGATGCGCTTGCATGTGCAGTATGTCCTGTTTTCAACTATCCTTTTTCTTTCCCTGGAAAGACTTGTGACTTACAGGTTTTGTGTTTAATATGAACAGTTCGAAGCCTTGGCTTTTGGTAGTTCTGCTATGTGTGGACGGGATGCTTTCTGGTTCTGGGTTATATCAGCTGTTCCTTTCTACTTCGCTACTTGGGAAAGGTAGGTGTTTATCAGTATATTTAGTTTTTGGATATATTGGCTTAAAATATTAGAAGGGTGGATTAGTAAGCTGAAAGATAAATCAAATACCGTGCATCAGTTGCAATAGCTATTTGAATAGTAATGAACTCAACACCTCTACAAGATAAATGGATTTAGAAGATAATTTGATTAAACTATATAGGAGAGAATTTCCCTGGGATTTTGGTGCAATGGCGAAGGTAATACAACACGGGATATGTGGTTGGTGGCTAGGCGCACATCACAAGTTAGAATGCTAGCTGGTTAACCAGGTCTTGTATTTAAGTGGATAAGGGTAGAGGGAGGGCCCATTTGCTCCCGAGTTTCAAAGCTGGAAACAACTGATTTCTTGGTCAAGGCAAAAAAACTTTATGAGATAGATATCTGGATCAATGTCTCATCCTAGTTTTTATGTGTTTTTTTAGTATCTTGATTAAATCTTGTTTTGGGATGTTGCTCCCTTTTGCAGCTATTTCACCAACACACTAGTTCTTCCGGTAGTAAATGGACCAACAGAGGGTCTCATGTTGATATATCTCAGCCATTTCTTTACAGCTTTAGTGGGTAAGCTTAAGTTTTCTCTCTTTCCCACCTCCTTTTGAGATACATGTGAAACTTCCCAATAGGACATCCCTTTTGATGTCCTTCCTCATTCCTGGCTACCCCAGTCTATTGTTTTGGGCACATTCTACTAGTTTTCTCTATTAACAGCTTGACAATTCATGGTTTCAGGGTCTGAGTGGTGGGCTCAGCCGTTTGGGAAGTCTATGCCTCTCGTGAGTTGGGTTCCTTTTCTGAACGGTGAGGCTTTGCATAAAGTGTCCTTTTATTTTTCAGCTTTTAAGTTTCTCCCCAACCCTCTCTGTGTTGCTCTCTCTCTATGTATTATGAAGTGCTGAGTATTGATCGGAGGTACTTTATCTGATATGATATTTGTGTAGTTATATAGTTTATATTATGCTTTATGAACTCTGTGCCTCTATACCTGCTTTCAGATGATTGTTGCTTCCATGAGCGTATCCATACATATTATTTATGGATATTATGTTTCCTATCTGTTCCCAAGTTGATTTTAGTGTTTCTTATTATTCTTACTCCTATTATCCTGACTTCAGAAATTCCGACCAATAAAGCCGTGCTGTTGCTGATGGTAGTTTTTGCTGTTATTCCAACAGTTTATTGCAAGTGAGTAATTTTTCATACTTCGATGAATCTCTTTCTTTTCTTCCATAATTCTTTCTGATAATGGACTTGAAATAGACGTGTTTTATTCATCAGATCATGGTAAATGGCTTATTAGCAATAGGCAACATCCATCATTTTTACAGTTCTCGGCTATGTCCATTATTAGCATTGTAGTATTGCATCTCTTTGAATTGTTAAACTTTATACTCCTCCGTTTCCCCTTTCTGGTGAAAGCATAGGCTACTTCTTCCATATTCATCATCTAAAGATTCTGGATTCTAGCTATTATAGTACTTTAGTTTGCTGCAACATTTAAGCCTAGTTGAACAGTATTAACCTCAATTCTTTTTGGCAGTATTAACAATGTTCATAAGGTTGTTCAGGCAACAAAAGGAAGTATGCCGCGGGCGCTGGCCATGGTAAGTGTGTTTCTTAGATTATAATATGTGATTTGTGATTATAGTCTATTGTTGAGTAATTTCACTTCTCTTGTTGACAGCTTTACCCATTTGTTGTTCTATTGGGAGGAGTGCTTCTGTGGTATTTCTCACTTTCAGAATAGTAATTTTTTTTTGAGACCATATCATGGTATTTAGGATTGGTTGTTATGCAGGGACTATTTATCTCCATCTAATTTAATGAAGAACTATCCTCATCTTGTGGTAGTGGGAACTGGGCTTGCATTCGGATTTCTTGTGGTAATTGCTCTCCTTCTTGCCCTTGGTTTTATGCACTTTTACATTTTCTTGCTGTGCAACCTATTCTAAAATGAGATTATCCAGAAAGCTGATAATTTCTGTATACCGACATTTTCTGCTCTCTTAGATGTTATGTCATCTCAATTATTAAGTATGAGTTGTTTCCTGATGATACATGCACAAATGAGTAGTTGCAGATCTTTAGGGCCTTCTTGAATCTCATCTATTGCTACTTGAACCAATGCCATGCTCAAAATCTATTTGAAGTTCTTAAATTGTTTCTAAGTAAGGTTTTGTCTGCAGGGAAGGTTGATTTTGGCTCACCTGTGTGATGAACCCAAGGGTCTGAAAACAAATATGTGCATGGTACGCTGCTTTTTCTGATGTGCTAAATTAATTTTATAAGGTCTTTAGATTTGCCAACTGTCTAGAAGTCATCTGGTTTAAACTAATCCATCTTTTCTTTAAGTTGATATCTACGATTAACAATTTCAGCCATGGAGTCTGACATCTATATCCTCGATTAATAACTCCTATTCTTACTTTATCAAAGAGAAGATGTATTTGGCTGTGCAAAAAAAAACAGATATTTTGGCCTCCATCACACATTCTTGTGTCCTCTTTCTGGTAATGAACATCTATACTCCATTGGAAGTTATTCCAATGGGCTCTTTTAAGGGGGGGAAAAGAATAGAATAAGAAACCATTTTTGTGTTGACCTGGATTGATTGGGGCTTAATAACTTGCGCTTTTTTGCATTTTCGATCTATAACGTACTGGCATTTGGATTTGGCAATTGGGTCTACCTAGTCCCATTTGCTGTGTAGGTGTGATTCTCATTGAAGTCTTGCATTCTGTTACGTCAGGTTTTAAAATATTGGTCGGTTAAATCACCCCGTTTTGGTCTTTGAAATACCTGAGCTGCTCTCGCCCTCTCTCTCACCTGAAAAACAAAAAAGAAACCAGAAAAAAATCAGACCTTGTGAGTTTGCATTCATGCACCTTCCACACACAATTCTCAACCCATAACAGCATGCCTCCCATCACCTTAATCTCAGCTTCGGAAATCTTTCATCCCAATTTGTAGAAATGATTAGGAGCAGCAGTGATATTAGCCGAATAGTTAGGGGCAGAGGTGATGTGAGGTCCTTGGGGAGGGATTTATAGGGAATGTTGAGGGTGTTATGCAGTTAAAGTCTAGTAGTGGAACTAACCAATTGAATTTGGTGGTCACCTAGAAACTTGCAGGCTTACATAAAATCTAATTAACTCCATCAGTGGGAGAGTTAAACCTGCTCTTTTGAGAAACAATGAAGCTTCAATGCGTTGTGTGGGGTAATACAGAGGCTAAAATTTCAGCTCCCTCAGAACATTCTGACAAAAAACGTGTAAAACCATCTCTGTTTCTTAATTGACCCACGTAAGTGTATGAGTTGGAGAACTGTATCCTCAGAGTTGGTCTTGACAGAGAATCCGTGTTGTTTGATCGAAGCTGATGATGTCTCCATTGAATATTGAATGAGATAGTATGGTAGAGAACAATTTATTGAAAGAAGAAGACAAGTAAATAGATAATGTTTCAAGTATTGTGGTTTCAGTGCTTTTGAAATATAACTTTATGTTTGCAGTCTCTGCTTTGTCTACCTTTTGCCATTGCAAATGCGCTCACTGCCAGACTTAATGATGGGTAAGTTGAAACCAGTCTCATTCATCAAGGATTTAAGTCGTACCAGCTTTTGGAGAGTATGGTTTCACATATCACTAATATTCTTTTTTCGGAATTCTTGTATTTCTGTAAGCTCATGAGAATCTCTTCCTTGCAGAGTTCCTATGGTTGATGAGTTCTGGGTTCTTCTCGCTTACACTGCATACTCAGGTATTACATCTGCTTTAGCGATTCAGATGGATATGATATGCAGTTTTGTTGAGCTATATTTGGAAAAATTTTAAGTTTAGCTGAATCTGCAAACATACTTTTCTGTCAATAAATTGATAGATCAGCCAATCATGAGCGCTGATGATTTAATACCGTCTGCTCCATATTTTACTTTTGATCAAGAGATGTCCGAACAAGTGTCTTTATCTTGTCGTTTTTTAACTCCTATGAATTATTGGCTGATTATTATTATTTCTTCCCATCTTGTTCAGTATCACTCTATCTGCATTTTGCCACTTCTGTTGTACATGAAATCACATCAGCGCTCGGGATATACTGTTTCAGGTGAGAATTATTGTGCTTGATTCTTATTGTACCCTGTGCCCAACTATATACCAAGTATTTGATTTCAGCACAATATCTAGAGTAGAGTGCCCATTCTACTCAATAAATCAAAATCAACCTGAAGTTTGTTACAAGGATCCAAGAACCATTTTTCAGTATCCAGTTTCCTTTATTAACATTTCCAGTCCTAATGCTTTTCACTTTTAAATGACAGGATAACAAGGAAAGAAGCTTGAGCCGTTTTGCGCTCTAATTTTTGGTACACCTTAAACATATTCCTCGTTCTTGATGAACTTGAGGTTATATTTTCCTTCGGTTTGTGTATGATACAGTTGTGATCTTCTTGGTGTTCTTGTTTCTAGCTTTCAACCTCGGAACTACCTGGGATTGAAGTTTGACTTTCCTTACCTTGTCGATTCCTGAACCTGGCTTGAAGGATGTTTGGGGTTCAACAAGTGCCTCTTTGACTTTTCACGAAGGATGTTTGGGGTTCAACAAGTGCCTCTTTGACTTTTCACGGTTTGAGAGTGTTGTTTGAACTCGCCTTCAAATTCATGTTTAGTTCAAGTAGATAAGATGAATTTCTTTTTGAATTTTCCCTTTCGATTTTAGTTGACGAAGATGTTTGTCTAGGATTTTTCGATTATTTCACCCTGCTAAAGGTGTCATGCTTCTAACAATATTTATGCTGTGGTTTGAAGAATTGTTTGTTATTGTATTTGAATTTATTTTTGTTGATACTTGGAAGGAGTATATATTTCTCCTCTTCCCCTATTTTTTTTTAGTTGGTTTCCCACCTGGTGTCCGGAGCCCCAACTAAATCTGGATCGCGCAATGCATGGTCCATTCAGGGGTGATGCTCCCAACAAGATTTTTTCCAAACTCAGGGCTCGAACCTGAGATCTCTGGTTAAGGGTGAAACACTCCAATCAGTGCACCACAACCCATGTTGGTCTTCCCTTCCCCTCTCTATTGATTTCTTTGATTAGTTCCTTATACTGAAATCATTAAAAAGTAAGATAAAACGTAATATCATAGAGGGAAGTTTCTGAAATATTATACACAAAAATATTACTATCTCCCACCAGGTGGAGTTTTCAGTGCATTAGGATACTGGCAAAATATGCATTTCAAATACATGTACAAGTAAATTGGACAGCTAAAATTTGTTGCAGACTTTGTATTGCTTTGAACGATAGATATATGAAGTTGATGTCGATTCAATCGACAATCTTGAATAAATGATGGATCAAAATAACCTTGTATTAACCATCGCCGTGGTGTAGTATCTGAGTAAAGTCCCATTTCTACCGCGTCTTGAATGAGAGTGCTCCCTTTAACCTGTTTAAATTGCTATGGCTAACCACCTTGGCAGTCTTAAATTAGCTTTCATGCCAAATTTGGTAAGAAAAATGGCATAGAGAAGATGCAGCAAGGACACGAAGAACGCACAGTTTATCAAAAGCTGCAAGTTTAGGAAGCAGAAATGTAAAACGAAAAAAACATTAGCTTTCTACTGTTCTTGCCAAATTGAATTAGATAAGAAGAAATCACACGTACCAGAGTCCCAAATAAGGTGTATATAAAATTCATAGATGGAACTATCGGACTGCCCAAGGATGTGAGGATGTACGAGAGAGAAGCATGAATGTTTATCGTGATCTACAGGTAAAGAATCAACACATGAGTGATCATTTCATTTGTAAAGAATAGCTGAGCAATTGTAAAAGATCATTGAAGTTATCTATTACCAGAGCAAGGATGTTTTCTCCTATTAAAAATGAGGATAATATAACATATCCGAGAGCACCAACAGCCCGAGCCTGCAAATCAAAATATATGTTTCTCGTTGGAATTGTCTGTGATTTATTACAATACTCTCAAAGAGGGAAAACAGTGGAGGGAGAGAACATACAAGAGCACACAACAAGATTGAGGCGCCCCAACTTGTTCTCAACCTGTCGAGAAATAGAAGAGCAAGCAATCATTGAAATATCAGACAACAGCAACATTTCATGTGAAGGATGAACAATATAGCGGATAAATTTGTATATAGTGAACCCCAGAACATCTCAACACAGAAGTCCCTACACTATTGATCATTTGTGCATATGACAAAGCAATCGACCTACAAGGCTACAACTCCTTTAGGTACTTTTTGCATGTAAAATGGAGCAGCAACTGCAAATTTCTGTTGTAGGGAAAAGTATCCCGTCTGCATATTTTTTTCCATTTATTTGGGGGCTCTGGGGTTGAAAGAGGGAAGGGTTCAGAACAGAGAATGGGATCAGTGAATATATTTTGCGGAACACTACTGCTTAATGTTTGTCCCTTTATTTGTTACCTATTCTGTTCCTTTTTTTGGGGAGGGGGAAAGGAGGTTGTGTGTTCCACTGAGGGGTTGCAACAAGGCGTATAGCCGTTGCAAGACTTCCATTGCAAAGACTTGACGAATAAGCATTCAGATATGAAGAGACATAACAAACTAACAACATACCTCCATAAGGAACCCATTGTGAAGCCAAGTAAACCATGCATTAGCTGATTCAGGAGAGAAGAAGTGTAGCTAATTTAGTAAGAAACATCACAGAAATATGAATAGAACTTTTTTTTTTTTGTTGGTGGAAATATGAATACTACTTTTGTGAACATAAAGTATTGGAGCACAAGAATGGCCAACAAGGATAATAAGCAACAAAAGAAAGCAATGACAAAATTTGGCATTCACTAGCCTATAATATACATCTTTTATGGTTTATAAGACACCACTCACCATATAATTTAATGCTTTCACCGGACCAGACAAGACAAACAAAAGTACAACTGTTGCCACCTAACACGATGAGATAAATATCGTTAAGAGAATATGGATGAACAAGCTTCCAGGAATAAGTGAATGTCCAATATAATAGACACATGGAGAGGACAAACCATGGTTTTCCTGCCAGCTGCGACACCCCATCTCATCGAGGATACAACAATTGGCAATGCGAAGAAACAGCCGAAGTAATTCTGTGCTACACGTAAAGCCAAATTTCCTTTAGGAGATCAAAACCAACAGCAAGAAATGACAGATAATACAAGACAAGCTCATACAAACTGGTAACTGGATACAAACTAAAACTATGATGCAACAGGTCTGAGTTAATGTCACTTAACATCAAACGAAGTCATATACTGAAGTTGGATTACCAACAAAAATACAGAATGCACAACCTAAATTGGCTGGTTCTTTTCCTCCAGTACCACAAATTCCTCACAACCACCAACAGAGCCAAGCATAGATAGTTAAAGATTTAAAACTTTTGAAACAGTTAAGAAATAGAAGCTTGACTGTTTACACCATTATCACACACACAAAAAAGCTCAACTAATCAAGTCACATAAGTTTGGATGTTGGCAGCAGACAGGGGTGGAGCTAACTTACGTGAAACGAGTAGCTTTTGCTTAAGTCTTGGATATGTATTAAGCATTCTACTAAATATCTACAGATATTTGACTGTGAACCCGATTATTATATATATATAGAGAGGTTTTCGTAAGAACCCATAAACTTCAAATTCTCGATCCGCCTTTGGCAGTAGATATACCAAATATATGACCCTATCGATAACAAAGCTACCATTTTTCCACTCTCACTAGTAGCATACATAACAGGATTAAGAATTCAACTAAATATATATAAATATTCGACTGTGAACCCAGTTATTATTATATATATTAACTTAGAGGTTGCCATAGAAACACATAAACTTCAAATTTTGGATCCACCTCAGGCAGTAGACACACCTAATTCCCTATTGATATCAAAGCTACCATTTTTTCCTATCAAACAACTTTTCACCATAATTAAGTCCACATTTCTTTAATCAAACAGTTCTTCACCTTGATTAGTCCCACTCTCACTAGTAACATGCATTACTGTATTATTCAAGTACTACATGTAGCATGATGGACTTCCCTTACTGCACCAAATTCAATACTAATTCATAAACTACGTCAAATTAACAACAAAAAACCCCACAAATTTAAAGAATTCCAAGAACCATAAGTACCTCAATAGCAAGAGAATTGCTCAAGAGATAAGCCAATCCTGAAACAGCAGCAAACATAGCACCCTCTACTAGTCTCAAAGTCCTCTTATAAACAACCCCATCTGGAGCTAAGTACTCATACTCCTCTGAATTTTCCTCTTCTTTATCACTCCAAATTTGGGTTTTTACAGTTGAACCTTTCACATTTCTTGGCTTAAAGCTGTCAAGAGAACAATTAAGAACAAAAGGCAAAATTTTTGGTTTGTGGGTAGGTAATAAGATGAAATGGGGTGCTAAAAAAGATGAATGGGGTGATAAATTCCCAGAAATTGAAGAGAATTTGCTATGGTAATAAAGTTTGAGGACATTCATGGTGGAAAAAAAAATAGATTCTTTGTTTGTGTTCTTGATTAAAAGGTTACTCTTTTAGATAGGGGTGTTTTATGGGCTTTGGGATTTTTGGTTGGCCCATTAATTTGATTTGATTAGCCCATGTATCAAATCATGTCTAAATAACCCAATAAATTAGGATTTAGGACTAAAAAAGGCCCAATATCTATACAAGTAGTCGATTTTGGGATCACCATTTAAGTCATAACGGTAGTTGATTTTAGGATCACCATTTAAGTCATAGCGGTAGTGTACATAAATTTGCAAGTTTAGTTATTGACTCAACTTCATGCATATGCAATCAAAGTTGTAAAATTTTACGTTTTTTTTCTGATGACCGTGGTGTTCTGACTAATCCACGGGATACCTGCCACCTTCCACGAGCAACAAATATCAAGTAACTCTGTCCACCAAGGCTAGGACAGATGAGAAGAATCACCTAGTGTTTTTTTTTTGTCTCCACTGAGTTTTAAACGTGAGACCTCAGAGTTGTCAACCACTTCATTGACCACTAGGTCACACCCTTGAGATGCTTTACGTTTGTATTTTAACAACAAACTTTCGACCTTTTTTTACCTAAAGTTTGGCTCACATAAATATGTTTGAAATAGTTTTCTACATTATCTCGTAATTAAGCAGAACTGTAATTCTGCCCCAACCTCAAAGGCAAATTCTTGAGGTTTCTATGGACAAATACTGTTCATTGATTTAGTGTCTTACGTAGTCTTATAAGATTATTACATAATTTGGTGATGGGAGAAGAATGGTGAGACATGTAGGTGTTGTGGACCTAACAAAATTTGTGTATATTTTGTACGATAGACGTGTTACAGTGATAATATAATTAAATTGCAAGCTGTCATAAGTGTTATTAATCATCATCAAATGACATAAATGTACCTTTTTGTTAATTATTGTAAAGTTTAACATTGAGTCTTGTGATAAACAATACTACTTCACTTAACTTTAAATGAAAACCCCACTTATACATATTGTGAATTTTAATATATAGAGTACTTATTATTATTGTATCCACCATACCAACAAGTGGATGCCAACTTATTTCATAAATAACTTTAACTGACATATGCCTACTTAATATAGCAAAAACAACTTTTGATGGTAATAAATATGTATATTGATAAAGAGTGTTAAAGTCTTTATCGGTATTAGTTACTTGTTATTGGATCTAATTATGCCGGTATAGACTTTAGGGACATTTACAAAAAGTGTTAATTGTTTCTAAAAGAACATATTTAGCAGTAATTAAGATGTTATTATTAATTATTTGCTGCTAAAGATCATTTTTGATGTAGTGGTCATCTTCAAAATTAATGAAAATAACAAATAGAAAACCTATGTCGTGTCGTGGAATTAATGATGAATGCTTGTATCAAGGTAGGCTGATGCAACCCTTTTTCGAATCTTGAGTGAACGTGAAATGGTTCATGCACCAAGTTGTCTTTTTTAGATATACAATACTAGTACTATTTATTTTTTTGGTTTCGTACTAATCACGATGTACTCGTTTAGATGTCTCAACTAATTCATATTCGTATCAGGTAAGAAGTCACTAAACAAAGAAGCTCTCTCTATTTAAATTTTTTCATCTTTAAGACTCGAACATGCGATACATCATATTCGTATTGTGTGAAGGTTTGTTTTAATTAAACCAACATTGGAAAATAAGATTTGGAAAGGGACACAACATAAAAAAAAATTGTTATGTTTTGTTATTGTCATAACAATGATGCACTTGAAATTGGGCGTGCAATGAGCCTGCATTGTTTGCTATAATAAAAAAAAAAACATGATATAGTTTATGTAAACTTTAGGCGCTGACCTATAAAAATATTGACGTTTTCGAGCTTATATTATAGTCTAATCATCTCATTTTACCTGACTTTTATACTAAAAATAGACCATGTTTTAATTATTTATCCATTTTCATAAATCAAACTTTTCTATTGCTACTTCTTTTCTATACTATTCATAATATTATTTCTTACGAAATGTGTCAAGTCAATAGAGGCCACGTAATACAGCAGGAGCCCTCAAGCGTGCGTTTATGCTATTTCTAAAAAGAGACATCTTGCTTGTATTCAAAGATACTACACACGTGTGTGTATTTGCAAGGCCAAAAGGCAAAAAATAGCATGGATATGTGGTACAAACTAGTTAAAAGGTGGAGACTTACCGAGAAGCAGATTTAAAATTTGAAATTTATAAATTATTAAAACAATCTCAGATTAATATATAATAATAATTGAGTTCATCTTTTTAATACATACATATGATCTATAGACAAAATCTACTAGATTTATGTAAACCTGTCGATGACTTGACCCTGATTATTAAAAAAATCCGTTTACAAGGCACAACGAGTGAACCCCATGAACTTTTAACTTTTAAAGCTTTTTAAAAATAAAATAACATTTATAATTATAGTTTTATATGAACGCAATTGTAGATTATTAATTATTAAGTTGAATAAAATTGAGAAAATGTAAACAAAATTAATTTAAATATCTAGTGATAAATGCACAAAATAATATTCTAATTCACCAAATTCATAAGTATAGAATAACATATTAATATGTAATTTCTACTCAAATATTTAAAAAGAAGAAAAAATAAAATATATTTTATAATGATGATGTGCAAGTCAACTTAGGTGCACCTAAATTGACCAACAAATAATTTTAAAGATAAAATATCATGTCATATATTTGCTTATATTTCAAGAATTAAGACTCTTTTTCCTCTTATTATAGTTTACATGTGCACTTAAAATGATATTTTTACTGATCGATAAAGAGTTAGTAATGCAAGAATTAGTTATGCAAAATTAATTTTTTTTTATATAAAGTAATATATAAATGTGGGATTATAAGATAGTAATCAAAACAGTACCATATTTAATGTGCTATATCTTATATGCAGGGGCGATTCTAGACCCAAAAAATGGGTCAACTGAACCCGTAGTCATCCGACAAAATTCGATATAAATACTTGTATAATTTGTAAAATATATCAAATAGCAACTGAATGAACCCGTGCTCACAAATAATTGGATGGCTCACTGGTTTGAGTGTTTGTTTATATTCATTTCTTGCACCCGTCTTCTTGAAATCCTAGATTCGCCTCTGCTTATATGTACTAATTTTAATATATGAATAAATCTCTTCCTAACCAACCATCGAGTAATTTTTTTTTTCTTTTTTCTCCTAGCCTATGAATTATAAATTGAATTTCATAAACTTTGAACTTTAATTTCTTGAGTTGAAATGCCTTTCAAATCAATGCATGAATCTTTCTATAATTTGATCAAGTTTTCTCTGACTACAAGCATAGTAAAGTGAAAACACAAGGGAAAGAAAGAAACATCACCAAAGATTATGATGTGTTAAATCAAAACTCATCTCAGATTCGGACTTTAAATATGAAAAAATTCTTAATAAAAAAATGTTTATTACTTAGTAAGCATTACACGGCATAACTTCAAATTAATTAGACCCTAATAGAAATATCAAATACTGCAAAAAATAAAAGAAGACAACGGAAAGAAGATACACCAACAAAGATTAAGGTGGAATGAATAAATTAGAGATCTCGAATTCAAACTTTAGGATTAAAAAAAATCAAGACGAAGAGTGTTTCTTCCTTAATAAGCGTTACAACATAAATTCAGATTTGTCCCCAAATACAAATATCAAACATCGTGAGAAACAAAAGCAAGACAATGGAAATTAGAAGAGGCACCACCGAGGCAGTGGCGGGGCTAGGAATTTGGCGAAGTGTGTATAATTTTTTTTTCCAGCTGTGATAAGAGTGTGCAAAATTAAATATACACTCATATAAATTAACATTTAACCTCTGTACACCATATTAATTTCTAGAGAAGGATGTGCACCGAACCACCCTTCGCCTGAGGTAACTATAACGCCGTTGCACCGAGGATTGAGATGGGAGGAATATAATTCCTTCTTTCTAGTCATATCCGGATCGAATTCTAAATATGTTGTGGAAATTCATATTAATTGACCCTTAATATAAATATTGAACACCGTAAAAAAATAAAAAAAAAGGAGACAACTTGAAGTAAAATGAGTAAATCCACCACAACACGACACATATATACATCAAAATGGACTACACATTCCAATTTCATTTTTTCATGTTGAGATAGTGGCGTATAATATATACTCAAATCAATATCCCTTTGATTGAGTGTCACCAAATTTTGTAACATATAAATCTGATGAATCTAAAATTAATTGAAAAAAGTTAGATGAACGTTACATTAAGCACTTAAATTAGTTAAATCCAAGAAGAAAATGCTAAAATTGTACTATATATAAAACTAAAACATCATATGGGACAAAAACATCCATATACTATATATATTGCTTCTTTGATTTTCCACCCGGTGTTTGGAGTCTGTGTTGGTGTTCCGATTAAGTTCGGATCACACTTTGTAGGGCTTCGTTCGAGGGTGACTGTCGCAACATAATTTTCTTTTATATTCAGGGTTATAATCCGAAGCCTTTGATTAAGGATAAAACAATCATTTCACTATGCTAAAAACTCATGTCGGTAAGGCGGACTATTATTTGATAATAAAAAGACAAACAAATAAAGTCTAAACACAATATTTTTTATAATCTTGATAGATAAATAATTATGATGAGTAAGTTAGTCGAATTGATGTTAACAAGTCAGATGAAATTAATCATGAAGCTTAGTAGTAGTAATTATTAGAAACACGTTTTAGTTTTAATTTGGTATATTAAATAATTTTAAGTCATACAAAATAATTTCATGTTTGTAATTCACTGAACTTTTATTTTCTAGTTAAAATGTTGTTTACATAAAATCACTAAACTATATTTTTTGCAAAAACAAAACCACTAAACTTTATTTAACTATCATAAAACGTCATTCAACTTTTCTCAAGTATTATATAAAATGACTCTAGTTAAGATGCTCACTATTCATCGAGATTTCACTATTTAATATTGATCACAATCTTTAATTTTCGTAACATAAATTTGAAAACTTTCGATCAATAACGAAAAGATCTCAATTATCCCGCGACAACAATTTTCATGTTACAAGTAGCTAGGGGGTCCAAAGACACGTGTATAAGGTGAACATATTTATTTCTTTAATAAATTCTAATGAAACATTATTGTAAAAAAAAATTCAAAATAGTGGGGACAAAATTAAAAAATAGTTATGCCTCTCTGATTTGTTACTTTCAACTTCCATTCCCACTTTCCTCCTCTAATAAAACTCCATATATCATATGCTTAAAAAAATTTTAAAATTTAAAATTCATAAATTCAAAAATATAAGAAAACAACTAAAATATAATAATATTATTTTTACATAGGATGATGAATCAAATCAAAAGACTAATTATTTGATAAAGTCATGTAGATTTACTCACTACATTTTTTTTCAAGTTTCTTTATGGCATTTTGCATTTATCTTTATTCTCTGTATAGTTGGAAAAAATAAAACGTCGACTCTGATTGATAATAACATGAAAAATCCAATTAATTATTTTTTCTAATTTAATACATTCTCATTTTCATTATGGAGTTTTGCATTTATCTTTTTCAGTACATAGGAAAAAGAATGAAAAGTTGACTAGGATGGATGAAAAATCCCATTCATATTATTGTTTTTCCAAATAAATACTCTCTCTAATTTTATTTTTCCATTTTTCAATATTCAAATGGTGTGAATCTAATTTGTATCCCAATTCATGTACTTCACCAAATTTCATTTCAAACACTTCATTTCGATTAGAATAAACACTTTAAACACATCTAATCGTTGGACAAAATTTATGTGTTCACTCGTATACGAAACGTCAATAAACATAATATTTGTAATTATTAAAAAAAATGATGTGGCGACTCTTATCCGATGCGGATATTGATCTTTTGTCCATATAAGCGTGATTGGGGGGACAACGCAGTAAGAAGTGTTTAAAATGCTTGTTTTAATCGAGTTAAGATGTCTAAATAAAACCTTATGAAGTATTAAAGTCGAGATAACAAATCAGACCAAGTACAAAGATCTCTCAAGTTACCACGCTACAAAATGAATCTTTTCCACACATTCAAATTAGTCAAACTACAAAAGAGATGCGTAAAAATTTTTGATAAACTAAAAAAATAGATTATCTTTTCCACCCCTACCCCACGCCACCCCACCCACACCTCCTCTCTATTTCTTTCCTAAACAACGTAAAGTGAAAGTCTCCCTTCTCTTTTTTCCCTCTTACAAGAAGCTCACACTCAATCCCCTGTTCACTTCAATCTTCTTCACAACAAAATCAAGAATTGCCATGAAAGACAGAGGCAAAGCTGCAGCTACAGAAGCCATTAATGGTGAAAACACCAAAATTTCAGATTTCAACTACTCCGTTTCATCAGATATCCCCTGTATGAAACACCCAAATTCATCCCCAATTGGGATTTGTTCCTCTTGTCTCAAAGACAAATTACTCAATCTGATTTACTCCGATCAATTCTTCTCTGATGATGCAGAAATAGATTCTCCTTCTGTTGAAGTTGGAAGTGTTGGGAGGATTTCATTTTTGCTTGAAAATGAAAAACAGAGCAAAACAGAGCAAGTAATCTTGCTGAGGAGCAGCAGCAACAGTGTAGAAATCAAGAAGAATCGTAACGGGTTTTGGAAAATCAAGAGATTTTTTAAGAAAAATAGTGAAATTTCAGGTCCCATTGAAGGAGTTGTTTCAAGATCAAGATCACTCTGTAGCTTCAGAGGTGGTGGTGGTGGTGGTGGTGATGATGGAAGCAGTGATTACAGATTTTCAAGTGCAAAAATCTCTGATGTTACAGGTGGTTTATTATTTGATGATTTCAAGAATCACAGGAAAAAATGCTCGGACTCTCCAAAAATGTTGTCCATCCTTAAAAAAAACACTATTTTTAAAGGATCCGATACAACATTTTTAAAGAATCCAAGTAACGTAACTACTATGATTGATGATGATGATGATGATGGTGATTCAGGTTTTATAGATTTGAAACTTGATTTATTATCAGAGCCAAAATTGGAACTTTTTTCAGAATCTGGAAATTTGAGAGGTGGATCTTGTAGAATGAATGAATATGACAGAATGATGAAAAAGGGTAAAAATGGAAAAGGAAACAGAGTATGGAAATGGATTTTCAAGAAAAGTAAAAGAGATGAAATTAATAGTAATTTGATTATTAAGTCTTCGTAATTTTAGATTTGCAATAATCTTGTTATTTTTTAGTACTAGATTTGGTTACTTTTGTTGTTAGTAAGCAAAGTAAATATACAAACTTTACCGTTACTTTTCTCACGTATTGTTCTATTACTATCTGTTTTTTTCCTCTTATTTTTATTGTGGTTTGTATTTTCATTACGTCTTTTTTCTAAATTGGTTTTGTTATTAAGGTAGATATAAGATTTACGTACGCTTTATTCTTTTCTGATCTTATTCAGCGGGACTGCACTGAATATGTTGTTGTACCTTTGATTTGCTTTAATTTTAGTTTACTTCCCTTTTTCTTTTAACTATGGTTTAATCTTCTTTTATATGCTTTAGTTTTTCTAGTTGATTTTTTTAAAAAATAGTACACATAAAAAGATAGATTTCTTTTTCTTTTGCCAAAATATGTTTGTTGGAGTGTATGGGTATCTCGGATTTGAGCTTTGAAAAATATTTATTTTTGGTAGGAAGTATTTTTTCTTTGATAGGTCTTATGCGACGCAAATATGAATTAATGATTTAAAGTGAATATAAAAAATCAGATCAAGTGCATAGGTAGTATATATATGAATTTGACAGAATCTAATAGTTTTGGTCTAAATCATGTGTTAATTTAAAAAGTCAGTAAAGAGAGCATCAAGCACAATTTTAGTGTAAACAGAAGTCCTTTTTCCGTTTATTGAGAGACTAGATGAAAAGGAACATGTTTTAAAATAAAATTAAGAATCTAGTTACTAACACTTGAGATCGTGACCTAAATTTTAGAATTCATTAAATTCATACTCTGACTTCACTGTTGAAGTGAATGAAAAATAAAAAATACATTTTGTTTATGGTAAGTGTTGGGAGAAGCTAAAAGAAAATCAACAAGGTGGGGAACCTAGAATAAAGTAGTGGTTGAGTAGTCTTTTTCCTATCTTATGAAGATAGAGATGATGTTTTCGATAGGTTCTTGACACAAATAAAATATGACAAAATCAAATACGAAAAAAGAGATACATTAGTAAAATAGTCAGGTTGAACATAATTGGAAAAATAATATAGCAACAACACATACAATGATAACTGAAGCAATGAAATAACAAGCAGTAATAAATCGAAGAAATACATAGTAAGTGATTATTTTAATTCAGAATACATGTTATAAAATTTATTTTAATGCACCCCCTTCCTAACGTTAATTTTTCGCTAAGCTCAAACATGTTTTACTACACTCTTACATTTTCCTTAAAATTTTCGTCGCACTCATATTAGATCCTCCAGAAATACATATTAATAAAGTTCTAAAACATAACTGACGATATTTTTAAAGAATTCGAGCAATATAACTCCAATCCCGGTCAATTCACAGAGGTTTATTAGTCACTTTCATAAATGAAACTGTCCCTATAAATGGGCTTTACTCACAATGGTTTTGTGGTCCAAAAAACATTTAAAAGCCCAAATCTAAACTATTGCCCTACGTTTAGATCTTGTTGCTTAGATAAAATTTTGTTTTGGTATATAAAAAGAAGAGTTTTGCTATTTGTCTTTTTTATTTTTTCTGATTTGGGACCAATCAATGATCTTGACACTAAAATAATTTGTCTCAAGAAAATATTTGAATTGTGAAAATAAAAATAAAAATAAAAATAAGAAAGTGGATGATATATTTGAAAGATATTTTTTCTTTTCAAATTAACTTGGGAAAAGGGTTTGAAATATATTCAAACTTTGACCGAAATTGCAGTAACGATACCAAACTTTGGAAATGATCTTTTACCCCCTACACTATTTAATATTGTATTTTAAAGGTATATATATGTCTACGTGGACATCATAAATATTGCATAATTATAAATAATAACGTGTCTACGTGGGCATATATATACCTTTTAAATACACTATTAAATAGTGCAGGGGATAAAAGGTCCTCCATAAAGTTTGGTATCGTAACAACAATTTCGGCCAAAGTTAGAGTATTTTTCAGACCCTTTTCCCAATTAACTTTCAATATAAATAGGGAGCAATTGACACATTAAAAAAAGGTCGAAAACAATACTTCATGATAAAATCGAGATGAAGCTAGTCTTAAAGCTACATATTCGATAGAATTCAATAGTTTTGAATCAAATCTATATTAAAATATTTATATGTATACATAATTTGTTTACAATCTGGTAAGCAAAACAGATTATAGTCCGGCTTTTATGATTGCATTCTTTTGATGTATACAACAAGTACGTATAAAAAAGAAATCAAAATATAGTTGAATATTAATGTCACAATTTTTATTCGAAAACTAATATTTACGAATCAATCATCTTTGTTTGATATTATGTATGGTTAGAACTTTCTATAACAATATATGTTACCAAAACAAGCTCATGACTTGTTTCTTTTCTAGGCATATTGGTGCAGAAGTAGAACCAAAACCAACCAACCCCATCAATGCATAAAACATTTATAGGTAAGTTAAGTTAATATTTTGACCCTACCAAACTTTTAGGTATGAAAATGGTATGTCCCTTCATGTTCATCAAGGATATATAGCATAGAGTTATGAACGATAAAATTAGCTCATGAAAATATGATCTGTTTAAACTGTTCAAATTTGAGCGATTGAGATGTATATATATTCATGATCAAGAGCGGATCTAGGGGGTTGTCAGAGTGTTCATCTAGTTCAAGATTTCTTCAATGTTTAGTGCTACATATGATTTTTTTTTGGAGGTTTACAACCATTATGTGACATAAGAGTTAGTTCTCATATGAAAGTCAATAGTATATCACTTCGACTCGACTAATAGCTCGTAATGCTGCATCCCTTCCAATACTAGGACCATTTATCATGACTTATCTGCTCGTTGCATGCCTTGATCCACAATTATATCAATATTTTGAAAGATGCAGGAAAGAAAAACGAAAGAAGAAGTCAAAATTTGCTTTAGGAGTGTGAGATAGGCAAATCCACCTTGTATTTTCTGCAATTAACTTCATTGGATTTTCATTTCCCTTACATTATGAAAATTGAAAATGGAATTCTTGACATACATAATACACATAACCATGCATTCTTCATAGTAATTCTGATATTGCAACAGAGAAAATATAGCTTAAACCTTTAATAAAAATAAAAATCCACACAATATGTTCCTTGGAATCTTCAAAAATGTCACCGGATGTGTGTCAGATCCTCCAAAAGTAACGTCCATGCAAGTGCAGCCACATGTTTTGAGAATCCGAGCAACATAGCTCACACATGCACACAAAAACATCAACACTACATGTAGTCTCATACTGTCTTACTCCCATATGGTTTTAACTTTGTCAATGTGCTTGAAATCATAAGTCATCACCACGCTTCTATCCATTCTTCTCAACACGAACCTCTCAACCAAAACATAGCAACTTAATCTTCTCCATCCATTACTATTTTCTCTGTTCTCTTCGACTTGTTTGATCCTCCCTTGATTTTGCCATCCACCTCTCTGCTGTTCCCACTTCATTCTTTCAACTATTTCATGTCTCAATCCCAAACTTGCTACTTCATTTCCATCTTTACCATAGTTTTTAAACCATATTACTCCTTCCACGACGTTTCTATCATCCCACGTTGCTTTATCAGTTCCGGCAATAAGTACAACTTCTGTGTCAAGTGCAACATCGACAAGTACTGAATTCCCTTCATTAATTTTGTCATTTTGACAAGTGAAAAACTGCTCCCATCTCTGCTCAAGTGTCATTTCGTAGAACATCGATCTCTTCATCTGTTTTTTAAGTTCTGTTCCATCTTTGATAAACACGAAAGGACAATACCAGTTCCCCACAACAACAACTTCAGAACTCTTATAAGATGATGCGAAATTGAACTGTGGAAGTTGTTGCCTCAACTCAGCATTAAGGCCTATAGCATCATCATTTAGTTCAAATTTTTTAGGATTTTCGGCACTGATATGCCAACCTTTTCGCCTTAGAAAGTATGGTGGAAAACCATAAGGTGCAAGAGACTTGGCAAAAAAACTGCCTTTGGCTTTGCAACATATATCATATAGACATATCTCAAACTGCTGATGTGCCTCCTCTGGATCTAATGGCTTCGGTTTAACGTCCTGTACACACCTGCAGAAACAGAAGCTTTTCTTGTCTTCCTCCTTCGAACAAGTGAATGCTTGTCTGCATAAGGCCATTTGTTAATTGTAAGGTTCATTATGTTGATCAGTCTAAAAAATTCAACATGTCACACTAGAAACTTGCAGCCTAAGGCAATTTTGCCAGAATCAATTTTATGTTATGCTATGTTGCTCAGACTCTCCAGAAAAGTTGTCGGATCTTCCAAAACTACATTGCTTTTGGAGGATCAGACAGGCACCTATAGACATTTTCAAAGAGTCCGAGCAGGACAGATGTTATGCAATACTCCAATTAATAGACAACAATACCACTAAAGCTGTTTTCTCCTAAAGCACAAATGAGTCAAAAAATCAAATAATTAACAACATATTATATTATTACCCCTTGTTCTTTCCATGAGTCTTGATAGCATAATACTGATTAGAAGACAATGGCTTATTAAGAACTGGAATGAACATTACACTGTTCCTGTTAACGCTCGTGCTCTGACCATTACTCATTTCGTATCGAATGGTCATCTTCTTGTTCTGAGGGAGAGGCAAGTCCATGATTTCATAGTTTTTGCAAAGTCCAAAACAACAATATGTCTCAGATTCTGAATCTTTAATCACTAAGTAACCTGAATTTGGACCATCAGGAGGTAATGAAAGTGCATCTGGATTCTTTTTGTAGTAAGAAAGAGACCTTGTTACATACATTTTCACCCAAAGTTTACTAACTTTTTTCTTCAATTTTAATCTAAATTTTCTTTTGAAGATATATATATATAAGATTGAACAACTAAGACAACATGTTCATAAGTTCCTTTTTATAAATTCAAATATCATGTCATGCTGTTTCTAAGAAGGTTGGGAGATATTTCCTAACTGAAAAATCTATTAAAATATTGTACATATTAGATGTACGTAATGGTAGTGGTGCACACAACTCAAACTTATATTGATAAAAAAAATAAAAGATCTTGGAAGTTTCAATATTTTGATATGGTTCAAGCATCAAGGAATTATGATTATTATTTGACTAGTTCATAAGGATATAATAATGTCGATTCATGTTAATCGTAAGGACATAAATAAGGCAAGAAAATAGATAGTCACGTAAGAAATGATGCTACAATACCTAAAAACTATTCCATGAGAACTACTTTTTAGCAATATATGTATATAGAATACATCTTTAGGAAAAAATGGGGCTCCAAACTATTGTTGTAGTGGACTTATAGTCGAGCCGGCCCTGTGACCAATTGTTCCTGTAGAGTCTAGAGAAGCTTCAGTTTGAAATTAAACAAAGATAATAACAGTAATGTAAGCATAAGCATGAGACGTCTTGGTAGTACCGGTGAACCAAATAGATGTGGTGATGAAATCTAGGATGGAGGACTTGTAGTATCTCTCTAGATTTGGCAAAAGCGAAAGAATTCAAATGAAATCTGACCATTAAGCCCACTCTTGCCTGTGGGCGGGCCCTATGGTTGCGAGTTAGAGCTTCCATCATAGTCATCCACTTGACAATTCGCGTGAAAGACAATATTTACAAATCAATAGTCTTTCTACAACAATATATTGTATTGAATTTTCAAGGTGTAAAAATACTAGAGGATAAAAATCTATTCATAAAAAAAAATTGATTTTGTTTCCAATAATCAGCTGGTTGAAAGGTCTTCTGTATTGAATCAAATATCTTGATTATTAGATCACAAAGTGCCAGAAAAATTGACCATCAACAGGATTCTTCTTCACTAAATTGGAATATATAAGACATATACATGAGATACAATAATATATATAAGATGTACACAATATACATAACCATGTATTCTTCATAGTAACAACCTACTACAATCTGTTAATTCACACTGATAAGAGTTTGATACATAGCTTAAACCTTTAATAAAAAAAAATATTCACATAGTATGTTCCTTGGACTCTTCAAAAATGCCATTGGATGTGTGTTAGATCCTCCAAGAGTAGCGTAATTTTGGGAGTTCAAGCAACATAAGTCACACAGAAACATGAACACTACATGTAGTCTCATACCGTCTTAGTCCCATATGCTTTTAACCTTGTCAATGTGCTTGAAATCATAAGTCATCACCAAACTTCTATCCATTCTTCTCAGCACAAACCTCTCAACCAAAACATAGCAACTAAATCTTCTCCATCCACTACTATTTATTCTGTTTTCTTCAACTTGTTTTATCCTCCCTAGATTTTGCCATCCACCTCTTTGTTGTTCCCACTTCATTCTTTCAACTATTTCTCGTCTCAATCCCAAATTCGTTACTTCATTTCCATCTTTACCATAGCTTTTAAACCATATTACTCCTTCCATGACGTTTCTATCATCCCACGTTGCTTTATCAGTTCCAGCAATAAGGATAACTTCTGTGTCAAGTGCAACATCGACAAGTACTGAATTCCCTTCATTAATTTTGTCATTTTGACAAGTGAAAAACTGCTCCCATCTCTGCTCAAGTGTCATTTCATAGAAAATAGATCTCTTCATCTGTTCTTTAAGTTCTGTTCCACCTTTGATAAACGCGAAAGGACAATACCATTTCCCCACGACAACAACTTCAGAACTTTTACAAGATGATGTGAAATTGAACTGTGGAAGTTGTTGCCTCAACTCAGGATTGAGGCCTAGAGCATCATCATTTAGTTCATAATTTTTAGGAGTTTCGGCACTGAGATGCCAACCTTTTCGCCTTAGAAAGTATGGTGGAAAACCATCAGGAGCAAGAGACTTGGCAAAAAAGTTACCTTTGGCATTGCAACCTGTATCATATAGACATATCTCAAACTGCTGATATGCGTCCTCTGGATCTAATGGCTTCGGTTTAACGTCTTGTATACATGTGCAGAAACAGCAGGTTTGCTTGTCTTCCTCTGTTGAACAAGTAAATGCTTGTCTGCAAAAAGTCATTCCGAAATTGTAAGATCCATTACTTTGGCCAGTCTAAAAATTCTAATAAAAGGGATTCAAAAAAAATTCAAGAATTGAAACTTGAAGCCTAAAACAATTTTACTATATAGTTTAATATTATACTACAGTACAATTTTCTGATGAAAAGGATATAATTCAACTCTTTGGACCTTGGTTTATCAAGACGAAATAAACCAGACAAGAATTTTTCCAGAATCAATTGTATGCTATGCAGTAGTCCAATCAATGAGAATAGATAGAATCGTGATCCATTCCGAAATATTGTAAAGGCAAACGGACTCTTTTCGGATGTTCGCCCTTTTGTAATAAATAGATCCTCACCTCTTTTCAGTTAAAAAATTGAATCACATAACTAAACTATCATATCATACAAGATCAAAAGTGCAAATAAAATAACATACCCTTTGCGCTTTCCATGATGCTTGATAGCATAATACTGATTGGAAGACAATGGCTTATTAAGAACTGGAATGAACATTACTCTGTCCCTGCGAACGCTCCTGTTCTCACCAGAACCTGATTCGTATCGAACAGTCAGCTTCTTGTTCTGAGGGATAGGCATGTCCATGATATCATAATTTTTGCAAAGTCCAAAACAACAATATGTTTCAGATTCCTCATCTTGAATCACTAAGTAACCTGAATTTGGACCTTCAGGAGGTAATGAAAGTGCATCTGGATTCCTTTGGTAGTAAGAAAGAGGCCTTGTTACATACATTTTAAGCAAATAAATTTCAACTTTGTTTAATTTCTGTCTATATATTTTCTTTTGATATGTACATGAACAAAAAGTCAAATTTAATGAGATTACTCAACTAAGGCAACTCTTATTGGGCAAAAGCTAACATGTTGATAAGTTCCTTTTTTTTAGTCTTGGGATGACTTTTCAACGTTACTTTTGAAGGACTTAATCAAGAATATTTACAGGAGCAGAACAATTTTTTATTTAAATATCCTGTCATGCTGTTACTAAGAAGGTTGGGAGAAATTTCCTAAATGAATTTTTTTTATAATATTGTACATATTAGTGGTGTAGTAAGTAAATGCAATACCTACTCAGAAACATGACAAGATATTACTATTATAATTTGACTAGAACAAAAAACTATTCTTTTCACCCTTGACTATATGATCTCAATTATATCCTTCAACATAAGCAATGTTGTGGACACTTAGAACCTATGTGGTTTGCTGCAGAAAGTCAACCTAAGGCTAACAGAAAGCAAAAAAAAACTTATTGTCGTTTTGGATATTGCAAAACTCAATGGAACCAGATAAGGGCATCCGAAGTTCCCTAACAAATGTTCTTGATCCTTTTCCTAAAACTGATGATTCCGTTAAGACCAAAGTAACAAGTATAACTAGCAACTGATTGTTATTAACCTATCTCATTCATACTGATCTAGGATAGGAGGGGAGATCCACAGGAAGACCAACTGTAAGGCATTATTGGCGGAAATGAATCACCTTCACATTCAAACTGATAAATCATCAAAGCTTAAAACTGTAGAAGTAATATTCACTTCAATGGCAAACATGAAAGCAATAAATACCTGCCTAAGAAAATGTCACCAGTTCCATCATCCGTCTTCTAAGTAGTCATGGTAACCAAACAAGCAACAAGATAGTAAATTCAAGTTTCCCACTCAACCAGTGAATGATCCACTATCAGAATGCAGCACTTAAAACAGCAGAAGACAATGAGAGACTTCATCCAATTCAACATGGTATCAAAGCGAAGAAGAGATCATGGTTAAGTTTTCATTTCCATCCACCAACAAAAATACACACTAAACCAATTCAGCCAAATTGTAAACATTAACTTTAACAAGTTCAAAGGAAAAGTACAATCCTATGTAAAAGAACAAAATTTCTTGAAGGAATACTACAATCTGATGGCACAAATACTGCCGATAATCGACAGGCAACAATAAGCAATGATCATCTCCTTCCAGCAATCTTGAGCAGAGGAGTAACAATGCCCTGTATCTGTAGCAATGTCTGTTGTAATCGTATTTCCTCCTCCACATCTCGTTTAAGATTTCTAATGTCACCTCGCAGTTCATCGGATGATTTGATATCTTCAGCTCGCATCTCAACTACTTTCTTTGTCAAGCCCATCAAAAACCTTGAAAATCTAGGCATGGTTGAATATCTCTGAAGAAACTTCAAAAGCAAACCAAGTTCTTCCGTTTCCAAGTTTGATACACATCTCATCAACTTCTTCCGAGCAACCAATTCCTCCATAACAGCTACCACATTTTCCGGGTTCTTCCCATTCAAAGCAGCTAACAAAGCCTCCTTGTGCATAAACTTCTTCAACAACTTATCATGCTCCGTCACCTTTATCTTCTTCGGCTTCTTAATCAAGTAATCCCATTCAGAGGGCTTCTCACTTTGCCCCCGCAGAAAATATCTGTAATAAGATGGCCTCAAAACCCGCCTCTGAGGCTCTTCCACCGGACCAAAGCCACCAACATCCCCAAGTTCCATGCTTTCACTTTCCTTCACCTTTCTCCTGCCTATATACAATGTCCCATTCGATGCCCCAATCACCCTTGTAGAACAATCAGGCGAGAACCCAACAGACATTAGAGGATTCGGAAACCTCATCGAATGAGTAATTTTGAACTTAGCATAATCAAACACCTTCATATATCCATCCAAAGCCACACTCAAAATCCGATATTGCTGAGCCTCCTCACCACTCTCCTTCCCAATTTTACCAACACAAATCGAAGTAACAGTCTTGTTGTGACTCTCCATTGTACATAGCAATTTCCCACCTCCAAGTATATCCCAAATCTTCACAGAATTACCACCAGCAGTAGCAACTAACCCACCAGATGGCAAGTAAATCACATCCTCAACAGGCTTCCCATGGTCAAACTCCATCACCGAACCCGAATTCATTACCCTAACATCCCAAACTTTCACCGTATGATCATAAGACCCAGAAACAAACATATCATCACTTACAGGAGAAGCATCCCCACACCTCACATAATCCTTATGCCCAAAAAGATCGTAAATTTTTGACTCAGTAGTAATATCCCAATACTTAACAATAGCATCATCCCCACCGGAGAAAAGGTGAAGCTTATCAACCCTCGGGTAACGAACAACACGAACAGGTCGGGTATGGCCACGAAGCCGACGAAGTGGGACACGGGTCTTGAGGTCGAGAACTTGAACGGCACCGGAAAGGTCACCAGCAGCGATAAGACGACCATCGGATCGGAATGAAGCGGAAGTGACAGTATCACGGAAAGCAGAGGAGATGGTGGTTTTGGGTTCAAGAGTTTTGCCGGAGTAAATGGAAACGGTGGCGGAATGGGCGGCGGCGAAATCGTGAGGAGATGTTGGAGAGAAGGCTATGGAGTTGATTGAAGAAACAAGTGTTTGTGGGGCTTGTATTTCTTTAGGGGTTTTGAAGGATTTCCAGTACTTGGATTCAGGGGTTGGTGTTGATGAATTTGCTGAAGTGGATTTCAATTTTGGCTTCACTGGGAAAGTTCTTGCTATCGATTGAGTTTCAGCCATTGTTGAAGCTCTGAAGAAAACTTCGGCTGAATATGACTAGGGTTTAAAGGTCTTAGGGTTTATCAATCTGAATATTAGAGGTCTTATATATGTTATGGAAAATAGTCAAAAATACCCTTCAACTATGTAAATTTGAATAAAAACACATTCGTTAATAGTTTGATCATAACAGCATTTGTCGTGAAGGGCACATGTACATCTATAGTTTGATCGTAAGCTTGTTCTAGCGCGATTTGTTGTGTAGGACGCGTGTGCATCTCACGCTATTTGTCACGTAGGACGTGTGTGTCTACTCATTTAATTTTATGATAGTTTAAGTGTTTATTTGCATATGCACAATGTTGGAGGGCTAGTTTAAACCTATTTTACTTTTCATTTTATTTATTTTTTAATATATAGATGACTTATAATAATATGAACGTTGTTTATTTATCAATATTTAGATAACTTGTAATAATATGAACGATTATTGTATTGTATTAACTTGTCATAGTGTTGTTTAAGGATAAGGAGCTCAAAAAGTTCATTAAGATGGAAAAATGAAAAGATTCTTGATAATGGCATTATAATATAAGGTTTTAAACTTTTAATTAATTCTTAGAAAAACTTTATAACTTATCGAAAGGTGCATATTTAATATACAACAGAACACTATTTGCCCATTGAGGCTTTCGAATGTTGACATATTCATCAAAAGTAGGATTGCCAGTTAAACAAAGGAATCCATTTTGCAGGTGCATAGTAAATTGAACAAAAGGAATGCAGCTTTGGAGACTTTACATTACAAATAGACTAGAAACGTTAAAATGGACAAATTAATTAAATATCTAAACTATGTCAATCTTCAAATAAGTGTATTGAGACTAGAGAACTTTCTCCAATGACAGTTTTGAGTGAGTAAAAACTTGGGATGTAGCTACTCGATTTATGTCCAAGGTACACTTTAACCTTTGTAAACTTCTTTTCTTTTGGGTGGTAAGAAACTACTTGCGTGCCACGATACCTTTGCATCAATATTTCTCCATCTTTCCAAGTTGAGATTGGTTTAAATCTATCACAACGGATATTTGGTTGAATAGTATCCTTCAAAATGCGAGTTTTAGTCCAAAATTCAGTTATTCCATACTCTTTTATCCATCATATATCAACATACTCACTATGGTTAGGATTACACAAACATAGACAATTCCCCAACTCTACTAGCATCAATTTGTAGGATGGAGTTTCCAGACCACGTGGAGCTAAAGGGGACTTCACCTCTTTTGTCCAACTGTTAAACGAGTAAATGCTGTCATTTTTTTCCGAATTCATCCAATGAACAACACCATTGACGTTAGCCTTACTAAATGATACGCATAAAGGTTCTGGAGCCTCGCCCACATATCTCCATTTTTCATCAACTCCAAGAGTATAAACCTCCATTTCTGATACTTTTGGATGTCTAACTGCTGATCTCAATACTTTATACTGTCTAGAGGCTTCACTAAAGCAGAATGCATAAGCAACACGAGTTCTTTTCTCCTGTTTAGGCAATTTAACCTTGAAATACTCACCCAAAAGAGGATTGCTAATGTAAACCGAATGGTCTAAGTCAAACATCCAACCTTTCAACAAACAAACAAACCCATTACATGAACCAATTAATCTCATGTTGGGTGAAGGAAGATGAAACTTAGGGCGCAACACAGTGGTGCTCTTTAGGGGGGTAAGGATCATCTGGTTTGAGTTCCAGAAGAAACTGCACATAGTTATCAATCGAAAGCAAAAGGCTGGGAAAATTAGATGATGTTCTTTTGTGATACATGTTAGAAAATAATGGGTCGGAAGTTAAAAGATTATACCACAGTTTACAAACCGTTTTACAACAAAAAATGGACTTGATTGGTAATCTCGAAAGAATTTCCGACATAATCTCACTTGAAAGGTCCATGATTATGGTGACATGAGAGATTGTTCTTCCTTTGCAATCTCCCTTGAAAAGCTTAGAGCTTCGATGGTCCATGACTGTCACTTCCTTTGAACAAAAAGGTTGATGATGTTCGGCTTGGTCTAATCCTCCAAGCAAAAGAAGAGAAAATTTTCTACTATGAAAGAAAAAAAAGAAGCATACAATGATTTAGAATCCCAACTACATCCCTAAATATAGATCCCAAGTAATCCCGAGTCTATAAGAAAAAGGTTCTCTCAATCCTAAAAGAACAATGTATTCCTTTCCTGAATCTATTAGGACAAAGAGTTTTCTAAACCAATAGGGATTATGAGTTTCCTAAACCGGGGAAAAAATTCAAGAAATAATCAACACCTATTTAATTTTGAATACGTTTATCATAATAATCCTATTTTATTTCGAGTAAGTTTATCATTCAACTATGCAAATGTTGTATTCATTCATACAATATAATTTGATACAATATGAAACAATAGAATTATTAAGAGTGTAAGTATAACTGAAAGTATGTATGTATTAATTAATTATAATTCTGTGAAATAATTGTATTTATAATTTAAACATATATCACAATCCACAACCTGGAGAGATGACGTGTGTTTGAGCAGAAAAAAAAAGGAATCAGGAGACAAACAAATTAAAATACATCTTATATATAAGGGCTATTAATTATCATTCCTTATTCAATACTAATTAGGCCTTATTTGTTTTAAAGAGTAACACAACAATTTTTAATACCTAAAGAGACTATCTATGATATGTTTTCTAGGCTTCCAGTTGATTCTTTAACGCTTTCAAGTGTCTTTCGAGCGCGTCTAGTTTTTTCTGTTTCTATTATTTTTATTGATAGGCCAACATTTTGTTCCTTAGTTCGTTCTATTCAGACAAGTGCAAAATGAATCGAATAAAATGAATGCAACTTTCGAGACTTCACATTGCAAATAGACAGAGTTGTACTACCATAACTCAAAAGCATCCATTAAACTGTAAAAGTTGACATACCATAACTGAAAAGCATTCATAAAACAGTAAAAGTTAACGGGTCTTAAGCTAGATGACACATAGAAGCAAAACATAATATCTAGGAGGAAATAAGACAAATTAAATATTTAAACTATCTCAACCTTCGGATAAGCATATGAGACTTGTAAACTTTCCCCAATGACAGTCTTGAGTGAGTAAAAACTTGGGATGTAACTAGTCCCTGCAAATCCAAGGTACACTTTAACCTTCGTAAACTTCTTTTCTTTTGGATTGTAAGAAACTACATGTGTGCCACGATACCTTTGCATCAATATTTCTCCATCTTTCCAAGTTGAGATTGGTATAAATCTATCACAACTGATATCTGGTTGAATAGTATCCTTCCAAATGCGATCTTTAGTCCAAGATTCAGCAATTCCATACTCTTTCATCCACCATATATCAACATACTCACTATGGTAAGTATCACACAAACACAGACAATTCCCCAACTCTACTAGTGTCAAGCCGTAGGATGAAGTTGTCAGACCACGCGGAGCTAATAGGGACTTCACCTCTTCTGTCCAACTGTTAAAGGAGTAAATGCTGTCATTTTTTTCCGAATTCATCCAATGAACAAAACCATTGACGTTAGCCTTACAAAATGATCCGCATAAAGGTTTTGGAACTTCACCCACATTTCTCCATTTCTCATCAACTCCAAGGGTATAAACCTCCAACTCTGATACATGTGGACGTCCCTCAAACTCACTAACTACTGATCTCAATACTTTATACTGTCCAGAGGTTTCACTGAAGCAGAATGCATAAGCAACACACTCAATTCTTTTCTCCCATTCGGGCAATTTAACCTCGAAATATTCACCCAAAAGAGGATTGCTAATGTAAACTGAATGCTCTAATACGTTATTCATCGAACCATTAAACAAACAAATGAACCCATTACATGAACTAATTAATGTCAAGTTTTGTGTACATAAAGTTGGGGGGAGGTGAAACCTAGGGCTCAACACAATGGTTCTGCTTAGGGGGTGAGAAAAATCATCTTTGAGTTCCACAAGTAACCAGACTGAGTGATTTATCGAAAGCAAAATGCTGGGAAAATAAGATGATCTTTTGTAATACATTTTACAAAACAAAGGGTCGGAAGTTAAAAGATGATACCAGAGCTTACAAACAATCTTACAACGGAAAATTGACTTGATTGGCAACCGTGAAAGAATGTCAACCATAATCACTATATGAAGGTCCATAATCCTTGTGACATGACAGATTGTTCTATCTTCGCAATCTCCCTTGAAAAGCTTAGAGCTTTGAACATCCATGATTGTTACTTCGTTTGAACAAAAAGGGAGCTAGTTTATAAGGTTTAGGTCTTATGGATTGACTGGACTTTCATATATAGTGTGATCCTCTAAAATGACTAATTGAAAGTAATTATTGAAATTTCACTAGTCGTTAGCTAATATTAAATTTTTTTCCTAATATTATTTCTTACACCGACTTAGTATTTAGTAAATAATGAAAGTCTAACTAGCCGTTAGCTATCCGTTGGAGTGAACCTATATCTATAAGGTATCACTTTGGAGACTCGAAGAATATATAATTCTTTTATCTTTCTTGAGATTCTATTGTATCTATTCACAATTTATAGCTAGCAGTTTTTTGTTTACAAACCAAAGAAAGTAAAGATATGTTCTAAAACTTCTAGATATATGTTATTGTCCATTAATGTGCTTAGCATTGGAATCGTTTAAGTATTTATTATGGGTTCATGAATTGAAAAGAAAAAAGTATCTTCCAAAAAATCTATAACATAGAATTAAATTTAAAATGAATGTTATAATTCACATTCACGTATTTTGTATATTTCAAAACTTTTAACGAGTGGATTTGTTTCAAAATTAATTGAAATACTTCCTCTTACAATTTCCCATTTGTTTCAACAGTATTCCTACACACTCCAACCGAAATTGATTTATAGACTTATTAAGAGAATATAATCTCATCCTTCTCTTTAGTAGGAATATTGATAAATTTATCGATACTTTGTTGTAAAGGAGGATGAGATTAATTTCTCTCAATGAAATTCATAGACTATTTGGTCGGAGTATGCAAAGTTACTCTTGATGAATTCACCGCACTAAGTGCGAAGTGAAGTCTATTTCAATAAGATTTTAACAGGGAGATCTTAAAGCACTTAGCTAAGAGGATTCAAGACATATGGCAGTAAGGTGTCAAAAGATTTTGATTTTCACCAGAACATAGTGATATGCGTGGAGTATTTTTCTGTTTCATTCAATGAACCACTTAGTTCAAGATTTGTTCACTAAGTAGTCAATGATTTAAAAGACACCATCATTGATGAATGTTGCTAGATTAATGTCTCAAAGTATTTTTAGATTTTTCAAAGATAAAATTTCTTGAAACAAGTGGGGGATTGCAAGAAATAGTGTTTCAATTAGTTTTGAAACATGCAAATTCATCTGTTAAAAGTTTTGAAATATACAAAATACATGAATGTCAATTGTAACATTCACTTTTGTTTTAATTCTATGTTATAGGTTTTTTGGAAGATACTTTTTGTTTAAATTCATGAACTTATAACAAATACAATCTAATTAAAAGTCTTTTCTTGCAAAATTTTTGTCCTATAAATTGAGTTTCTTTTGTTTGTAAAGACAAGCACTCAAAAAACTACTTTTCCTTAGAAAAACATTCGAGAGACATTAATCAAAAGGTGAAATAATACAACCAAACACTATTTACCCATTGAGGCTTTCGAATTTTGACATATTCATCAAATGTAGGATTGCCAGTAAATTCTGTCATTTTCTTCGCGATCCATCCAATGAAGAGCACCATTGACATTAACCTCGCCAAAATTATACCCATACATGCAGGACACAAAATTTCACCTACATATCTCCATTCCACACCAACTTCAAGAGTATAAACCTCCAATTTCGATACTTTAGTATGATCTTGAACCTTTCTATTTACTAATAATCTCAATACCTTATAATCTCAATATTAATTGCCTTCCTTTCTATTCATTCTTCATATGCATTTTTCTGTAATTGTATGTATATCAAATCAAATTTTGAAATTTCAATATATCATGCCTTTTGAATTACCTTTTTTCTCGTTATGTCTTCCTATTTATCAGTCTTGGATATGAGGGCTAATTCCGTGAATTAAGACAATGTCAATCTCGAGAAGATAGCGTCAATCACTTACGTTACAAAATTGTAGGAACATCTTGTGCTTGAGCTTGTCTATGTTTACTCTGTTGCTATTATTTTTACTGATAGGCCAACATTTTATTCCTTAGTTCGTTCTATTCAGACAAGTACATAGTGAATTGAACAAAAGGAATGCAGATCTGACATAAATTAAAAGCATCCATAAAACATTAAAAGTTGACAGGTCTTAAGCTAGATTACATGAGAACCATCGAAGAAACACATAATATCCACGAGGAAATAAGACTAATTAAATATCTAAACTATATCAATCTTCGGATGAGTGTATGAGACATGAGAACTTTCCCCAATGACAGTCTTGAGTGAGTAAAAACTTGGGATGTACCTAGTCGCTGCATATCCAAAGTACACTTTAACCTTCGTAAACTTCTTTTCTTTTGGGTTGTAAGAAACTACTTGCATGCCACGATCCTGTTGCATCAATATTTCTCCATCTTTCCAAGTTGAGATTGGTATAAATCTATCACTACGAATATTTGGTTGAATAGTATCCTTCAAAATGCGAGTTTTAGTCCAAGATTCAGCTATTCCATACTCTTTCATCCACCATATATCAATATACTCACTATTGTTACTATCACACAAACATAGACAATTCCCCAACTCTGCTAGCGTCAAATTGTAGGATGGAGGTCTCAGACCACGCGGAGCTAATAGGGACTTCACCTCTTCTGTCAAACTGTTGAACGAGTAAATGCTGTCATTTTTTTCCGAATTCATCCAATGAACAAAACCATTGATGTTAGCGTTACTAAATGATCTCCATAGAGGTTCTGGAACCTCGCCCACATATCTCCATTTTTCATCAACTCCAAGAGTACAAACCTCCAATTCTGTTGCTTTTAGACGTCCGTCAAACTTACCATATCCTAATCTCAATACTTTATATTGTCCAGAGGCTTCACTAAAGCAGAATGCATAAGCACCACAAATTTTTTTCTCCCGTTTAGGCATTTTAACCTTGTAATACTCACTCAAAAGAGGATTGCTAATGTAAAGTGAATGGACTAGGCCATAATTCCAACCTTTCAAAAAACAAACGAACCCATTACATGAACCAATTAATATCATTCCGGGTGAAGGGAGATGAAACATAGGGCTCAACGCAATGGTTCTCGTTAGGGGTTGAGAATTAATAGCTTTGAGTTCCACAAAAAAATGTTTAAAGCCATTAACCGAAAGCAAAAGGCTGGGAAAATTAGATGATGATCTTTTGTGATACATGTCAACAAATAATGGGTCGGAAGTTAAAAGACTATACCACAATTTACAAACCGTCTTACAATAAAAAATGGACTTGATTGATAATCTCGAAAGAATTTCCAACATAATCTCCCTCGAAAGGTCCATGATCTCGGTGACATGAGAGATTGTTCTTTCTTTGCAATCTCCCTTGAAAAGCATAGAGCTTTCGGGGTCCATGACTGTCACTTTCTTTGAACAAAAAGGTTGCGAGTTTTAACGAGGTTCAGCTAGGCCTAATCCTCCAAGCTAAAGTAGAGAGAGTTTCCGAAAAAAAATAGAAGTGTTTAATGCTTTAGAAATCCCCAATTACATCCCTATATATATATATATATATATATATATATATATATATATATATATTTCAAATAATCCCAAACCTATAACAAAAAGGTTTTCCCAATCCTAAAAGTATAATACATATTCCTTTTCTGAATCTATTAGGACAAAGGGTCAAGAAATAATCAACGCCTATTTTATTTCGAATAGGTTTATGGTAATAATCCAATTTTATTTCAACATTTTATTCATTAAAACAATTTATTATTAAGTGAAAGTACGTATTAATTGATTATAATATAATAACCTAGAGATAACCGTGTGTTTGAGGAATTAGATTTTGGTTAGGATAATAATAAAGATTCTAACTCTAGGAACTAACACATGGAGAATAATTTGTGATAATCCCGGTAGACTTCCCTAGGACACCCCTTCGTCAGAAAGTTACATTATATACAGGTCAAAATTTGATTTAATAAATATATATATAAGTGTTGACATCTCTTGATACAAGTTGAAGGTTTAGTGTAGTGGTTAAGGGGTTGCAAAAACACTCCTTTTAAGATTGTGTGTTGATAGTAGTTACTCCGGTCGTGCCTTCGTCAATGGGTACTTTATTGGACTAATCTTACGCTTGGTTTTATATGAGCCGCTCAATGCCTTTAAAAATGAGGAGCCCCAAATGTTATAAGTATTTTTTTAACAAAAAAATAAATTATGTGTCTTTCTTTTAGTTCGTTTCGAAACATTAAAGAATGTTTCTTTCTTTTTTGTCAATTTTTAAATTTAACTTCCACATGACATGTTTAAGACCACAAGATTAAAAAATATTTTGGTATATTATATATATATATATATATATATATATATATATATATATATATATATACACCAAAATATTTGTAAATAGCATACGTTAAGATTAGGGGATTTGTAAAGATGTAAATAGCAAACGTTAAGGTTAAGAATAAATATTTGTAAGGTGTAAATATATAGCATACATTAAGAAATATTTGTAAAGGTCCATAATATTTGTATCTCTCTATAGATTGATATTATAGATTGAGATAGGGTTGGTAAGGATCATTTTGGATAGTTCATGAAATAATATCTTTCTGTTCTTTCATAAATTCATAAATCTGGAATTCTTAAGAAAACTGTTCAAGAGCGTACATTTGCTCTTTGGAATATCTATAGGTAGCTTACAATTCGATCGAGAATTCTGAAAGATTTTATGGTGAGATCATTCGATTAATGAATGAAGTAGAGTTGAGATCATTAGGATTTTACAAATGTATCAAACTTGGGGGATCCCGTAGATTTTATGTATCCATCTTTCTGTGGCATTAACCATGCCATATTAAGGTAAAATTGTATAGCTACACTCAATTTCACTATCTTGTTGGGCAATTGTTGTCTTGTGCTTGTAGAGTCCAGTTGTTTTCTTTTCAATGATAAGTTTTTTGTTTTTTCTAGAGATAATCATGACAATAGAATTAGGGAAAGAAGATATATCATTCAGTGATTGGTGACATAAGTTTAAGCAAGCTATAATAGGGAACGATGATGTTGATGTCTATTCCTTCATTTTGAACAAAGTGTAAGCTTATTAAGTTTAATCTTTTCTTTGTTTATTTTTTTTGATACGAAATCTAATTTAATTTGCTTTTTGCAGGACATACTATTTTTTTTCCGAAAGAGACGAAAAAGGTCATCATTTGCTTTCAAATGAGGGTCGACAAATAAAAATTAATATAGACGGTGATTTTTCTGCCACTTTTTTTGGTAAGTGTGTATCTAAGTACACAATTAAATCATTCCTAATTGTAAAACATATAATATATCAACAAACTGAAGAGTACTTTCTTTTATGTGGCAGGTATCAATATTAAGCAGAGAGAACAATACTGCCTATTACTCACTTTTTGGTTCTTCCTCTGTAATCATTTTTTTGGCCTTGAGTTTTGACGTCTGTATTATGTAGATACGGAAGTTGATCAAAATGGCAAAAGTATAGGTGTTATCAATTTTAAAGTAGAATCATGTTAATTTTGAACTCACTATAGATGACAGCGAAGGAATGACTGAGGTAGATATTGTTTCATCCTTCAATAGATGCAAGATTGAGGGAGGGTGACGAATGGCGATACATATGATCTTCTTAAAGTATAAGCTACAAGCATTTGTTCCTTCTCCTTTGACCTGTAAAACTAATGTCACAAATAGTTCTGTTTTTTATAAGTAGTTGTCAAGCTTAGAAGTACCCAATCTCTTAAACTAATTTGTTCTGGTCAGAGCTCAAGTTTTGTCCTTGAGCCACTTCTTTCCTTCCATTGACATCCAAGAAAGGTAGTTAATATCTATGTTTCTCGGACTCTCCAAAAATGTCCAATCACCCTTGTCGGAACCGACACACAACATCATCATTTTTTAAGGGTATGAGCAACATACGTTATTATCTATTTGTGTCATGACCTCTTTGTAGAAAAACAAACCGTCTGAGTTAGGCCTTAGGTTCATTTTATGTTCTCCATGAACACGAGGAGAGATAGAGAGAGAGAGAGAACATATGACTGAAATATCTGAGTTGCAAATGCTTATGTATGTTGATATATAAAAGTCAAAAACGTCCGGTAACACCTGAAATACTTGATAACCTCTGTCCTCAAAAAAGTTTAAAACATTAAGTTTATCATAGTGGAGTTTCCTTTTCAAGTGTTTCTGCTTCTTATAGTACTTCCTTTTATAATGAACCACTATCACCAGAACTCTCCACTTCTATTTGTCTCAATGCTTGTGCTAATATGTCGAAAACAGGTCTGATCATGGGGCCTGTCTTTTGCTGAGCTCAATTTACTGAGACCACTCGCTGCATATACTATTCTCCGTGATGTTGAAAATGAAAATAAATAAAAGTAAATGTTCGTAGTGCTTCTTTCGTTTTCTATACTCCCTCCCCCACACTCAATTATTTCATGTTTCCTTTCCTGTTAAGGATTTTGCTGATCACATCATTTGATTGTTCTAATATTATTGGTTTTGTTATATCATGGGGCTACTGTTGATTTCATGTTCAAGTGAATCTTATCCGAACGTTTACTTTTTTTCTTTTTTTTTTTTTTACCCGTCTCTGGATCCTCCCTTGGTGACTCGAACTCACAACCTTAGGGTAGAGTTGGAGCCGTGATGGATGCTTACCATTCGAATAACTCCCTCTTGTCTTATAGAATTACGCGAGGATTAAGCTATGCATAAAAACATATTGTCTTAACATTTAGATATGAAATAAAGACTCATTTGGCATTCATGTAAAAAACAAACAAACATGAAGAAAAGTAAACAGACAAAACACCTCTCTCTCTCTGTCTCTCTATTCAGTGAAGCAAATTTGTTGAATGAGTGATGGATAGGTTCGACGATTCAGCCTTGAGATGAGCAGTGGTGCAAGGAACATCTTCGAGGTCACATAAATCAGGGAAAGGACTATTAAACTGGAGATCAGTAAGCATCTGACGAAGGTTGGAAGTTTCTTCCTTTAACTGTGAATTCTCTTGAAGGACTTTGTCATGACATTCCGAGACATGATTAAGTTTATCAATCAAATTATGATTCTCCGTCCTAAGACGAAGAACTTGTGACCATAACTCATCAAGTTGTCTTTGTTTCCTCATCCTTGATCTTCTTGCTGATTCTCGATTAGATATCATCCTCCTCTTCTTTCTCTCGTCGATCATCTTAAGTTGTTTCTCATCCGCTTCATCAGAGGTAGAGTTACCACTGATGCAAGACGGTAATAGATTATTGAAGTCGTTAACAGGATAGTTTGGTAGAATATTAGTTAAGTATCTACTAAAGTGGAGTGATGGTAAACTGTTTTGCATGAAATTGAAGTCAAGAGGCTGAAGTGAAGGATTTTCAGAAGAAAAATAGTGAGTTGCTGCAGTTTCTGATGGAATCATAGTTAAGTAATTGTATGTTTGCTTTGAAGAAATTTTTGTTTTTGTAGATAAAGTTGAGATTGTAGGAGAACATTGGTTGAGTAATGAGGGGTTTTTATAGGAGGAGAGTGGGCCAAGATTCAGGGGAAGCTTACATAAGCAGAAAAACAGAACATCAATTTAGGAAGCACATCGAAAAAAGGCGTTAGACGCGTGGTGAGTGGTATGTGTTACTACTAGTATGTTGCTCAGATTCTCCAAAAATGTCTCTAGTTGTACACTGTGGTAACTGGCTTGTGTTACTACTACTATGTTGCTCGGATTCTCCAAAAATGTCTCTGGTTGTACGTTGTGTGAGTTGCTTGTGTTACTACTACTATGTTGCTTGGATTCTCCAAAAATGTCTTGTGTGAGTTGCTTGTGTTTCTATTACTATGTTGCTTGGATTCTTCAAAAATGTCTCTGGTTGTATGTTATGGTGAGTTGCATGTGTTACTACTACTGTGTTGCTCAGATTCTCCAAAAATGTCTCTGGTTGTACATTGTGGTGAGTGGCATGTGTTACTACGAACTACTATGTTGCTCAAATTCTCCAAAAAACGACTCATGTTGTATGTTGGATCCTCTAGAAGTATGTACTTTTGGAGGATCTGACATGAGAATGACTGAGGACCTTTTTGATAGGTAGGACAAACTATAGCGATTTCAATTTATGATACAAGGGAAAATGCTTGTAGAGGGTTACATCTGTGTTGAATTTTCTTGAAATGCATTTCTTTCGAGGATTCGATATACATTAGTATCTAACAATATTATTGAAAAGTCCAAGTAGAATAAGTTGATAGTCAAATCTTATAAGAAGAGACTATCCAATTTGAGAACAATTATCTTTTGGTGGATGACGAAATCTAGGTCAATTTGTAAAGTTGGAAATTATTTAAAAGCATGTTAATGATGATTTATTTATTTTATTTTTTTTTAAAAATAATGATGAGTCGAAATCCACTTAAATTGAGGTTAAAAGGACCCATAGAGAAGAATTGTAATTGTCCATATTGTTTACTTTAACATCTTACTACTTAAATGCTTGCGTATTACCTTTTCAATCAACTAGCCATTAGCTAAATAAATTGTCACAATACAACAAAACTTTATTGTTCATAAGCAAAAAGCTATTGATTAATGGGAGACCTAATATCTGTGTTGGTCGAAGGTAGCAAGACTTTTGTAAATTAATCGAGGTGTGGTGCATAAGTTGACTCATATCTTACTGTTAAAAAAAGAAGAAGATGAATTTATGCTAGCTGGCTGACTCATACACCACATATATTTTACTATAGGACTCTTATTAGTTGTGTAAGGTACTCTAAAGTCTTAGAGCACCATAAACCTTTGTTTTCCTTCCTCTCTTTTTTTTGGGTAATCGAAAAACGAGGACTAGTTAGTTCATGATTCAAAACTTAGTGGATATATAATATATAGTACAGTAAAATCTCGATAAAATAATATTCGATAAAGTAATAATCTCGCTAAATGAATATTTTTCTCCGGTCACGACTCGCTAAATGCATTAGATAATAATTAAAAATAAAGTATTAAAGGCCCAGAAAAAATATAAAGTAATAATTACTAGAATACATCAAGAATTTATATATATTTAATCAGTCAATAATACTAGACCAATAACTATTTCTTTTTAAAATATGATTCTATAGTTTGTTTTTTCTTCCCACCAAAATCAAAATTAATCTCATCCTTAACTTTTTGAAGAGCGAACACAATTTCCGAAATATTTTGTTCGTGTTGTACCAAATAGTTTGACAATGTAGTCATTGCTTGAAATGCCTCCTTTGACGATACATGTGGGACAATGCTACTATGATCTTGTTCAGGATCATTCTCATCATCATTATTCATTACAGATTGAATAATCTCTTCCTCTGTAGGTGATTCCATAACTGTATCATTCTCGTTAGGGTAGTTCAAAAGATGTTCAACATCCATCACATTTCTGTAGGCTAAATTAGAATGACATAATTTAATTCTTGGATACCTTCATCTAATTCACCAACTTCTTGGATACCTTCATCTAATTCACCAACTTCTTGGATACCTTCATCTAATTCACCAACTTGTGGTTCGGGAACATTGTTTTCTTCCGACCGGATCTTGCAATGCCGAAAACAATTTGCAAT